>CM069458.1:29201730-29459922 GCA_035610835.1 Ophiura sarsii
ACTGAATATCATCAATAGGAGAGAAGGAACAGTTGAAACATTTTCAAAGGGGTGCGGGAAAGGGAAACGACATAGATTATGTTTAAATCACGCATTTTCAAAAGGGTGCGAGCATACTGTTATCATGGTTATGGCGCTATTTCCCATTTAGTGTGCGTTGTACTCTCGCCTATTTCAAAATGTCATGTCTCAAGAGTTGGGAGAAAGAATAGGGATGTTAAATGATGTGTAATTTAAACATTTTCAAAGGGGTGCGGGTGATAAGAATGCGTTGCACATTGCTGGTGTATGTCACAAAATCATATCTCAAAAGTTTGCGAAAGCCTAAGCGATGCTGGGAATGTGTAATTGAAACATTTTCAAAGGGGTGCGGGAAAGGGGTGCGGGAAAGGGGAGCGACATGTTTAAATCAGGCATTTTCAAAGGGGTACGAGAAAATAATTCCCTAAGTTTTGACCAAAGCTCATAAATTTTGACAGTGAGGTTTTATATGTTTTAAAGCAAAATGCTTAATTAATTAATTTAGTCATAATTAATTATATTTTTGGTCAAAAATGGTCTTAAGATATTGAATTTTGATATTTTATTTTAAAACATTGATGTATAAGTCATGTTCGAATAAAGAAGAATAAAAATAAGTATTGAAAGGTTGTTTAAGAGGCAATTGATAATTAATTAGTTCTTAATTAATTAATTAAGCATTTTGCTTTAAAACATATAAAACCTCACTGTCAAAATTTATGAGCTTTGGTTAAAACTTAGGGAATTATTTTCTCATCATGATTCATCAACTTATTTGATCCCCCAACTTAAAATAAAGACGCTAGAGGCAAAAAACGACTTAATTTTGCGATCCATTTAATTTCGCGAACATATTGCTGGCTCTAAGTCACGAAAATAAATACCACAAATTTTGCAATTTATGTTATATGATAATTGGTTATCATTTTGACTTAATTAAATTATAAAACGACCTTACTGAACATGCAGAAGTAGGTTCTTAATTCACAAAAAAAACCAATGGCAAAAAAAGCAATATTGCCGGATCCGGCAGTATGCTGCCAGATTCGACAGGTTGCCGTTTTTGGACATTGCCCTGACTGGTTATTGCGCAGTTTCCCTGTTAAGTGTGTGTTACACTCTCGCCTATTTCAAAACATCATGTCTCAAGTGTTGGGAGAAAGAATAGGGATGTTAGATGATGTGTAATTTAAACATTTTCAAAGGGGTGCGGGAAAGGGGAGTGACATAGATTATGTTTAAATCAGGCATTTGAAAGGGATGCGAGTACTGTTATGGCGCTATTTTCCCATTTAGAGTGCGTTGCACTCTCGCCTATTTCAAAATATCATGTCTCAAGAGTTGGGAGAAAGAATAGGGATGTTGAATGATGTGCAATTTAAACATTTTCAAAGGGGTGCGGGTGATAAGAATGCGTTGCACATTGTTGATTTATGTCAAAAATCACATCTCAAAAGTTTGCGAAAGAGAAGCGATGCTGGGAATGTGTAATTGAAACATTTTCAAAGGGGTGCGGGAAAGGGGGGCGACAAGTTTAAATCAGGCATTTTCAAAGGGGGTGCGAGTACTGTTATTGCGCAGTTTCCCTGGTGTGTTACACTCTCACCTATTTCAAAACATCATGTCTCAAGTGTTGGGGGAAAGAATAGGGATGTTAGATGATGTACTAATTAAAACATTTTCAAAGGGGTGCGGGTGATGAGAATGCGTTGCGTATTGCTGGTTTATGTCAAAAACCACATCTCAAAAGTTGGCAGTTACTTTTCTGTATAAAATAAACAAACTCGTCGCCCGTTGGTTTTTATTGACATAAATCCTTATAGTCAACAATTTACAATGAAAGTGGGAGGAGTAGGTTTTTTTTTGACGAATGGCACCTTTTTTTGGATTCAAAAAGTTTGTCACCTTTTTGGATCCAAAAAGTTAGAATCTATGACTTGGATTTCCGTGCAAGGTTTGTAACATGGAAGCTAAAAATCTCATTTCATTCATGCAAGTTTACATTACTTTCAAAAATCCCGCGTCCCTTTCAATGGATAATGGCCATGAATTGATTCCGATAAATGAGGCATGATAGATGCCCGGGCGGGGTAGATGTCTATTCTGTAAAGCCGATCCCTAAAAGCCGATCGATGAATACGTGCAGGGTCTATTAGACTAGATAGAGTTAACGTTACCTCCTTGTCGCGGTTGGGTAGTATTGTTTGGCACTGATCCCTGAAACGTTTTGTGAAAGAAGTTACCATGTAGTTAGACAGCTTTCGGCGCCAGCTTTGATTGATCCATATCTCTATGAAGAGAGATTGAATTGAGATGTTTATTACATAAAGTTCATACTCGCATCGCTTTGAATAAATAGCATGGAATGTTTCCTATTGCATAGCTTATAGGTACACAGTGCTTAGTCTCGAACAGAGGGTATGCAATGAACCAACCGGAACGGTATAACAACTGATCGGGCAGCCATTATGGAGGTATAGGCTATAGTCGATTCGCAGACATTGGCCGATTTTAGCGATTTACCATTTCAGTAAAGAGGTAACAGAAGCAAAAGAGGGGGAGGCACTCGAATTTAATCGTAATATGCAAGGTTAATATCGTGTCTTCGTGTGATGTACTACTGTGATGTAAGTCACCACTATGTACCTAGTGACAGGGAACTTGCGGTTGGATTATCGGCATAACGATAAAGAAATGTATTGTTATTCAGATAAATTGATGAAGGTATTCAGGTGGTATCATAGCCAGAAATACTTAAAGTAACGTTTACAATCCGTATCTTGGTTGATATAACTGTTTTTCCATTTAATTCGGACAAATGGTATTGTACCTAGGTATAAAAACATGATTATTGAATTATTTTCCGGGTTTTTTCTCGCAAATAAGTACGTAGAACTGTTATTTTCATTTTAATGTTTCCTTTATTCCACGTGCATAATAAAAACGGAAAATAATAAAAAGTATCCACTAAATTATGAATAGGTAAAATGACATACATAATATTTTTCTTTCGAAACCTGTATACGGTCGATGATGGTCGATTTGTTTTTATTGTGGTAACCGCTTCCAAAGGGATAACACATTTGAAGCTGCTGTATTAAGTTTTTGGTTGTATGATCAGCCCTATTCATAAAGCCACACTATCATGAATAGCATTTGATTATGGAGCGCAAATAATCATGATAATAACATCTATAAAAGTACCGCTGTTTCATCATTGGTCAAAATGGGTTCCTCTAACGCCCAATGGACGAGGTCCAAAATCGATACCGATGCGCCAGAGTTTAAATTAAATTTCCCGCTCCATGTGATCTGAAATGACCAAATCATATTGTTCTGTGGAATCCATCTTGGAGGCACAGTTCAAATGAGGACATAGTGTCGTAGCATTCAGTGGCGTAACTAGACTTTTTCATTTGGGGGGGCAAGAAGGGGCAGTGACTTGAAATGGGGGGCTCCTAAGATTTTGTGAGTAAAGAGATGCGCGCGTAGCGCGCGAAAAATTTCGACTTGACAGCTATTATTTGGACGATTGAGCTACATTTTGGCTCTAAACAAGCTTGTACCAAAGAATATTTCATTTTGGGAAGACATATGCGCGCGTAGCGCGCGAAATTTTTTCATATGTGTACTTTTGACCATCATAATTCCATGATTCCTTTCGTCAAATGAACCGACAGTGCCAATCTCAACCGACACGATGTCATTATTGGGGGGATTTGGTGTGTACTTAGGTTCCGAAAGCCGACAGTATGCGGGCTTATACACACGGTGGTACAACCTGACATTGAAACACAGACAATCCAACATAATTTCATATTCCAACACAAAAAAAGTATACTGGTATGGAGCAAAATTAATATTACAAACGGTATACAATCTCGACATGTACTATCGGAGTTAACGATAAAAAAAACCCCGTTAGCCACTAGTCACGGCCGTGATATCCGAATATCGGAACCTATGCATCGTCATTGAAAGAGTTACTTGAATGGACTATAGTCTTTGTCATAATACCTTGGACAAAATTCAACTAATACGTGCGTGCTTGCGTACATTCGTATTAGCGTACATGCGTAAACCCGGTAGTGCGTACCGGGCGATTTTAAAATGATCGCGCGTCCTCATTGGTCAATCGCGAAGTCGACACGCGCATGCATGCAAACTTGTACGCGCTTTTCATGCATTTGGATGCAGCTCCGCGAACAACAACAAAATACGCTCGCGTGAAATAGCGCGAATTATGTCCAAGGAATTATGACAGGGACTATATATTGCGGGGACTATTGTTGTTGGAGAGAAACCGAGGTGAGGTACACAGGGGGTCCAACATACTCGTAATGCCACTGTATTGTATGTTGACACAATGTTGTAGTCACCCACATAAAGACCTATTTAAAGAGTCATCTGGACTATTGTTGTGGACAAACGTTGACCCCCTTCATTACTCACACAACCTTGAGTTGTACACTGAGTCATATAGACTTATGGTGGTAAGTGTTGACACCATGTTGTAGTCACATATATTGACTCACTAACAGAGTGAGTCGGACACTGATGGATAGAAGTCCAGACTCTCTAGTATTATATATATTAAAAGTTGGCAGATGTTCGTAGTCGTATTGATTTGACTTATTAAAAGAGTCATCTGGACTCAAGTAAACGGGAAGCCTGAACCATTGTATTTCTCACTCAATTTTGAGAAAATATAATGGGTCACTAGGACTTTCTTTGGTGGGAAATTGTGACTCTCGGTCATAGTCTGATATACTAGAGACAACAATCGAATCATTGTGACACCTTTTTTTTAGTGTAGGCACAAATCAACCTCGTTTTAATAAATGCGATGAAAATAGTTTTCACCAATTAATGGCGTATCGATAAATAGAAGTATCATCAAGATCAAGATTTTAGACCCTCTTCAGTCAACTTGTAATTTTTATAATAAAACTGAAGGCCATGGAGGTAATATTATCATAGGATATATTTGTAAATGGGGATCGGTAAATGGGGACCTTGTGACTGTTCATTACTTATGATAATTATACTTGTAGCGCCTACAATTTTGAGAGTTGCCTGAGAAAAATGTGTTGTGTTTCATACCGTGTGTTTCAAGAACGTCAGATAGCCACTCTTGCTACAGATTGCCGTGCTTGGGGAAAACTTGTGGTCGCCTGCTCCGCAGCAGCCGAAGGATGATGGGATGTTTCATACTGGAATTACGGGGGACGGTTTTTTTTTATAATTTCTTTTTTTTTTTTATAATTTTTTTTTTTTTTTTGGTCGCCTGCTGCTCCGCAGCCGAAGGATGATGATGTTTCATACTGGAATTACGGGGGACGTACAGTTATTTGTTATAAACCCCAAATATAACGACCACAAATCGCAAGCTTAGACTAGAGTTCAACCTAAACTCTTAGACGGTCATGTCTCTTGATTCGTGCTTAACTTCAACCAGTGGAACACCGGGAAAACCCGGTGTTGAATAGTTCAGAATCCGATGCATTATATTATTCTAAATGTCGTGTTCGGATTCATTGGTGTTTTTATCTCCTAGTTAGCAGCTCTAATAGGGTATAATGGTATGTTGAATGTTCCTTTTTATTTTATGCACATCTCAGGCACTTTAGCCCAGTGGAAGGTTGCTAAATTCGGATATCACGGCCGTGACTAGTGGCTAACGGTTTTTTTTTTATTATCGTTAACTCCGATAGTACATGTCGAGATTGTATACCGTTTGTAATATTAATTTTGCTCCATACCAGTATACTTTTTTGTGCTGGAATATGAAATTATGTTGGATTGTCTGTGTTTCAATGTCAGGTTGTACCACCGTGTGTATAAGCCCGCATACTGTCGGCTTTAAATTGCCGTACATCTCGGAACCTAAGTATCGGGTGGACACAACCACTATGATAGTGAATGTCTTTGCCGCATGATCTCAGGAAGAGTTTGATATGTATGTCAATATAATCATTGTTTTTATCCTCACATAACAGTTTGCCCATGTCATACCAAGGAGTTTTACTGTATGTAATAACTCCTTGGTCATACCATTGACAAGGGGCTCACATAAAAGAGGTTAAATTACAACACTTTTCACAATTTGTTTATTTTTTAGTCGAGAACTTTCATTTTAGGGAAGATAAATTAGATTAAACTACGCTTTACATTTACACCAACAACAACAATTATATGGTTCAATGCACACATCAAAGTCAAAGAGCTGTTTCAATCTTTGAACTTGTTTTTGATTCACCCTGTATCAGGAACACTACACGACTCGTCATCGTATGTAAGGAAGCCATCCATTGTATTTGATAGCTTGGTGACACATACTACAGAAATGATCCTGAAAAGTACTGTCTTGTTTAGGATGGGGTGAAAATGTAATAGTATTTTAATACAAATATGCATTCCATGGTGTTTTTTCTTTTACTAAATAAAATGTTTCCCTGCAAATGAATTCCTTCAACGTTTATACTACGATGACAGCATACCAATACGAAAAACAGATACATTACAACGATGATGTTGGACACTGAAAATATCGTGGTGAAAGATTGTCCAATTATTTGACAAAAAGAAGATATTTAATCGAAATTAGTAGATAAAGTATGCATCGTCATTGAAAGAGTTACTTGAATGGACTATAGTCTTTGTCATAATACCTTGGACAAAATTCAACTAATACGTGCGTGCTTGCGTACATTCGTATTAGCGTACATGCGTAAACCCGGTAGTGCGTACCGGGCGATTTTTAAATGATCGCGCGTCCTCATTGGTCAATCGCGAAGTCGACACGCGCATGCATGCAAACTTGTACGCGCTTTTCATGCATTTGGATGCAGCTCCGCGAACAACAACAAAATACGCTCGCGTGAAATAGCGCGAATTATGTCCAAGGAATTATGACAGGGACTATATATTGCGGGGATTATTGTTGGACGGAAACCGAGGTGAGGTACACAGGGGGTCCAACATACTCGTAATGCCACTGTATTGTATGTTGACACAATGTTGTAGTCACCCACATAAAGACCTATTTAAAGAGTCATCTGGACTATTGTTGTGGACAAACGTTGACCCCCTTCATTACTCACACAACCTTGAGTTGTACACTGAGTCATATAGACTTATGGTGGTAAGTGTTGACACCATGTTGTAGTCACATATATTGACTCACTAACAGAGTGAGTCGGACACTGATGGATAGAAGTCCAGACTCTCTAGTATTATATTAAAAGTTGGCAGATGTTCGTAGTCGTATTGATTTGACTTATTAAAAGAGTCATCTGGACTCAAGTAAACGGGAAGCCTGAACCATTGTATTTCTCACTCAATTTTGAGAAATATAATGGGTCACTAGGACTTTCTTTGGTGGGAAATTGTGACTCTCGGTCATAGTCTGATATACTAGAGACAACAATCGAATCATTGTGACACCTTTTTTTTAGTGTAGGCACAAATCAACCTCGTTTTAATAAATGCGATGAAAATAGTTTTCACCAATTAATGGCGTATCGATAAATAGAAGTATCATCAAGACAAGATTTTAGACCCTCTTCAGTCAACTTGTAATTTTTATAATAAAACTGAAGGCCATGGAGGTAATATTATCATAGGATATATTTGTAAATGGGGATCGGTAAATGGGGACCTTGTGACTGTTCATTACTTATGATAATTATACTTGTAGCGCCTACAATTTTGAGAGTTGCCTGAGAAAAATGTGTTGTGTTTCATACCGTGTGTTTCAAGAACGTCAGATAGCCACTCTTGCTACAGATTGCCGTGCTTGGGGAAAACTTGTGGTCGCCTGCTCCGCAGCAGCCGAAGGATGATGGGATGTTTCATACTGGAATTACGGGGGACGGGGTTTTTTTATAATTTTTTTTTTTTTTTAAATCTTTTTTTTTTTTTTTTTTTGTTGGTCGCCTGCTGCTCCGCAGCCGAAGGATGATGATGTTTCATACTGGAATTACGGGGGACGTACAGTTATTTGTTATAAACCCCAAATATAACGACCACAAATCGCAACCTTAGACTAGAGTTCAACCTAAACTCTTAGACGGTCATGTCTCTTGATTCGTGCTTAACTTCAACCAGTGGAACACCGGGAAAACCCGGTGTTGAATAGTTCAGAATCCGATGCATTATATTATTCTAAATATCGTATCCGGATTCATTGGTGTTTTTTATCGCCCAATCAGCTACGGTATAATAGGATTTGCAGTCTAAATGTCGTGTTCGGATTCATTGGTGTTTTTATCTCCTAGTTAGCAGCTCTAATAGGGTATAATGGTATGTTGAATGTTCCTTTTTATTTTATGCACATCTCAGGCACTTTAGCCCAGTGGAAGGTTGCTAAATTCGGATATCACGGCCGTGACTAGTGGCTAACGGTTTTTTTTTTATCGTTAACTCCGATAGTACATGTCGAGATTGTATACCGTTTGTAATATTAATTTTGCTCCATACCAGTATACTTTTTTTGTGTTGGAATATGAAATTATGTTGGATTGTCTGTGTTTCAATGTCAGGTTGTACCACCGTGTGTATAAGCCCGCATACTGTCGGCTTTAAATTGCCGTACATCTCGGAACCTAAGTATCGGGTGGACACAACCACTATGATAGTGAATGTCTTTGCCGCATGATCTCAGGAAGAGTTTGATATGTATGTCAATATAATCATTGTTTTTATCCTCACATAACAGTTTGCCCATGTCATACCAAGGAGTTTTACTGTATGTAATAACTCCTTGGTCATACCATTGACAAGGGGCTCACATAAAAGAGGTTAAATTACAACACTTGTCACAATTTGTTTATTTTTTAGTCGAGAACTTTCATTTTAGGGAAGATAAATTAGATTAAACTACGCTTTACATTTACACCAACAACAACAATTATATGGTTCAATGCACACATCAAAGTCAAAGAGCTGTTTCAATCTTTGAACTTGTTTTTGATTCACCCTGTATCAGGAACACTACACGACTCGTCATCGTATGTAAGGAAGCCATCCATTGTATTTGATAGCTTGGTGACACATACTACAGAAATGATCCTGAAAAGTACGGTCTTGTTTAGGATGGGGTGAAAATGTAATTATATTTTAATACAAATATGCATTCCATGGTGTTTTTTCTTTTACTAAATAAAATGTTTCCCTGCAAATGAATTCCTTCAACGTTTATACTACGATGACAGCATACCAATACGAAAAACAGATACATTACAACGATGATGTTGGACACTGAAAATATCGTGGTGAAAGATTGTCCAATTATCTGACAAAAAGAAGATATTTAATCGAAATTAGTAGATAAAGTATGCATCGTCATTGAAAGAGTTACTTGAATGGACTATATATAGTCTTTGTCATAATACCTTGGACAAAATTCAACTAATACGTGCGTGCTTGCGTACATTCGTATTAGCGTACATGCGTAAACCCGGTAGTGCGTACCGGGCGATTTTTAAATGATCGCGCGTCCTCATTGGTCAATCGCGGAGTCGACACGCGCATGTATGCAAACTTGTACGCGCTTTTCATGCATTTGGATGCAGCTCCGCGAACAACAACAAAATACGCTCGCGTGAAATAGCGCGAATTATGTCCAAGGAATTATGACAGGGACTATATATTGCGGGGACTATTGTTGGAGAGAAACCTAGGTGAGGTACACAGGGGGTCCAACATACTCGTAATGCCACTGTATTGTATGTTGACACAATGTTGTTGTCACCCACATAAAGACCTATTTAAAGAGTCATCTGGACTATTGTTGTGGACAAACGTTGACCCCCTTCATTACTCACACAACCTTGAGTTGTACACTGAGTCATATAGACTTATGGTGGTAAGTGTTGACACCACGTTGTAGTCACATATATTGACTCACTAACAGAGTGAGTCGGACACTGATGGATAGAAGTCCAGACTCTCTAGTATTATATTAAAAGTTGGCAGATGTTCGTAGTCGTATTGATTTGACTTATTAAAAGAGTCATCTGGACTCAAGTAAACGGGAAGCCTGAACCATTGTATTTCTCACTCAATTTTGAGAAAATATAATGGGTCACTAGGACTTTCTTTGGTGGGAAATTGTGACTCTCGGTCATAGTCTGATATACTAGAGACAACAATCGAATCATTGTGACACCTTTTTTTTAGTGTAGGCACAAATCAACCTCGTTTTAATAAATGCGATGAAAATAGTTTTCACCAATTAATGGCGTATCGATAAATAGAAGTATCATCAAGATCAAGATTTTAGACCCTCTTCAGTCAACTTGTAATTTTTATAATAAAACTGAAGGCCATGGAGGTAATATTATCATAGGATATATTTGTAAATGGGGATCGGTAAATGGGGACCTTGTGACTGTTCATTACTTATGATAATTATACTTGTAGCGCCTACAATTTTGAGAGTTGCCTGAGAAAAATGTGTTGTGTTTCATACCGTGTGTTTCAAGAACGTCAGATAGCCACTCTTGCTACAGATTGCCGTGCTTAGGGAAAACTTGTGGTCGCCTGCTCCGCAGCAGCCGAAGGATGATGGGATGTTTCATACTGGAATTACGGGGGACGGGGTTTTTTATTATTTTTTTTAATTTTTATTATTTTTTTAATTTTTATTTTTTGGTCGCCTGCTGCTCCGCAGCCGAAGGATGATGATGTTTCATACCTCCTGGTGTTTTTATCTCCTAGTTAGCAGCTTAATAGGGTATAATGGTATGTTGAATGTTCCTTTTTATTTTATGCACATCTCAGGCACTTTAGCCCATTGGAAGGTTGCTAAATTCGGATATCACGGCCGTGACTAGTGGCTAACGGGTTTTTTTTTTATCGTTAACTCCGATAGTACATGTCGAGATTGTATACCGTTTGTAATATTAATTTTGCTCCATACCAGTATACTTTTTTTGTGTTGGAATATGAAATTATGTTGGATTGTCTGTGTTTCAATGTCAGGTTGTACCACCGTGTGTATAAGCCCGCATACTGTCGGCTTTAAATTGCCGTACATCTCGGAACCTAAGTATCGGGTGGACACAACCACTATGATAGTGAATGTCTTTGCCGCATGATCTCAGGAAGAGTTTGATATGTATGTCAATATAATCATTGTTTTTATCCTCACATAACAGTTTGCCCATGTCATACCAAGGAGTTTTACTGTATGTAATAACTCCTTGGTCATACCATTGACAAGGGGCTCACATAAAAGAGGTTAAATTACAACACTTGTCACAATTTGTTTATTTTTTAGTCGAGAACTTTCATTTTAGGGAAGATAAATTAGATTAAACTACGCTTTACATTTACACCAACAACAACAATTATATGGTTCAATGCACACATCAAAGTCAAAGAGCTGTTTCAATCTTTGAACTTGTTTTTGATTCACCCTGTATCAGGAACACTGCACGACTCGTCATCGTATGTAAGGAAGCCATCCATTGTATTTGATAGCTTGGTGACACATACTACAGAAATGATCCTGAAAAGTACGGTCTTGTTTAGGATGGGGTGAAAATGTAATAGTATTTTAATACAAATATGCATTCCATGGTGTTTTTTCTTTTACTAAATAAAATGTTTCCCTGCAAATGAATTCCTTCAACGTTTATACTACGATGACAGCATACCAATACGAAAAACAGATACATTAAAACGATGATGTTGGACACTGAAAATATCGTGGTGAAAGATTGTCCAATTATCTGACAAAAAGAAGATATTTAATCGAAATTAGTAGATAAAGTATGCATCGTCATTGAAAGAGTTACTTGAATGGACTATAGTCTTTGTCATAATACCTTGGACAAAATTCAACTAATACGTGCGTGCTTGCGTACATTCGTATTAGCGTACATGCGTAAACCCGGTAGTGCGTACCGGGCGATTTTAAAATGATCGCGCGTCCTCATTGGTCAATCGCGAAGTCGACACGCGCATGCATGCAAACTTGTACGCGCTTTTCATGCATTTGGATGCAGCTCCGCGAACAACAACAAAATACGCTCGCGTGAAATAGCGCGAATTATGTCCAAGGAATTATGACAGGGACTATATATTGCGGGGACTATTGTTGGAGAGAAACCGAGGTGAGGTACACAGGGGGTCCAACATACTCGTAATGCCACTGTATTGTATGTTGACACAATGTTGTAGTCACCCACATAAAGACCTATTTAAAGAGTCATCTGGACTATTGTTGTGGACAAACGTTGACCCCTTTCATTACTCACACAACCTTGAGTTGTACACTGAGTCATATAGACTTATGGTGGTAAGTGTTGACACCATGTTGTAGTCACATATATTGACTCACTAACAGAGTGAGTCGGACACTGATGGATAGAAGTCCAGACTCTCTAGTATTATATTAAAAGTTGGCAGATGTTCGTAGTCGTATTGATTTGACTTATTAAAAGAGTCATCTGGACTCAAGTAAACGGGAAGCCTGAACCATTGTATTTCTCACTCAATTTTGAGAAAATATAATGGGTCACTAGGACTTTCTTTGGTGGGAAATTGTGACTCTCGTTCATAGTCTGATATACTAGAGACAACAATCGAATCATTGTGACACCTTTTTTTTAGTGTAGGCACAAATCAACCTCGTTTTAATAAATGCGATGAAAATAGTTTTCACCAATTAATGGCGTATCGATAAATAGAAGTATCATCAAGATCAAGATTTTAGACCCTCTTCAGTCAACTTGTAATTTTTATAATAAAACTGAAGGCCATGGAGGTAATATTATCATAGGATATATTTGTAAATGGGGATCGGTAAATGGGGACCTTGTGACTGTTCATTACTTATGATAATTATACTTGTAGCGCCTACAATTTTGAGAGTTGCCTGAGAAAAATGTGTCGTGTTTCATACCGTGTGTTTCAAGAACGTCAGATAGCCACTCTTGCTACAGATTGCCGTGCTTGGGGAAAACTTGTGGTCGCCTGCTCCGCAGCAGCCGAAGGATGATGGGATGTTTCATACTGGAATTACGGGGGACGGTTTTTTTTTTTTTTTATTTTTTTTTTTAAATCTTTTTTTTATTTTTTTTTTTGGTCGCCTGCTGCTCCGCAGCCGAAGGATGATGATGTTTCATACTGGAATTACGGGGGACGTACAGTTATTTGTTATAAACCCCAAATATAACGACCACAAATCGCAAGCTTAGACTAGAGTTCAACCTAAACTCTTAGACGGTCATGTCTCTTGATTCGTGCTTAACTTCAACCAGTGGAACACCGGGAAAACCCGGTGTTGAATAGTTCAGAATCCGATGCATTATATTATTCTAAATATCGTATCCGGATTCATTGGTGTTTTTTATCGCCCAATCAGCTACGGTATAATAGGATTTGCAGTCTAAATGTCGTGTTCGGATTCATTGGTGTTTTTATCTCCTAGTTAGCAGCTCTAATAGGGTATAATGGTATGTTGAATGTTCCTTTTTATTTTATGCACATCTCAGGCACTTTAGCCCAGTGGAAGGTTGCTAAATTCGGATATCACGGCCGTGACTAGTGGCTAACGGTTTTTTTTTTATTGTTAACTCCGATAGTACATGTCGAGATTGTATACCGTTTGTAATATTAATTTTGCTCCATACCAGTATACTTTTTTTGTGTTGGAATATGAAATTATGTTGGATTGTCTGTGTTTCAATGTCAGGTTGTACCACCGTGTGTATAAGCCCGCATACTGTCGGCTTTAAATTGCCGTACATCTCGGAACCTAAGTATCGGGTGGACACAACCACTATGATAGTGAATGTCTTTGCCGCATGATCTCAGGAAGAGTTTGATATGTATGTCAATATAATCATTGTTTTTATCCTCACATAACAGTTTGCCCATGTCATACCAAGGAGTTTTACTGTATGTAATAACTCCTTGGTCATACCATTGACAAGGGGCTCACATAAAAGAGGTTAAATTACAACACTTGTCACAATTTGTTTATTTTTTAGTCGAGAACTTTCATTTTAGGGAAGATAAATTAGATTAAACTACGCTTTACATTTACACCAACAACAACAATTATATGGTTCAATGCACACATCAAAGTCAAAGAGCTGTTTCAATCTTTGAACTTGTTTTTGATTCACCCTGTATCAGGAACACTACACGACTCGTCATCGTATGTAAGGAAGCCATCCATTGTATTTGATAGCTTGGTGACACATACTACAGAAATGATCCTGAAAAGTACGGTCTTGTTTAGGATGGGGTGAAAATGTAATAGTATTTTAATACAAATATGCATTCCATGGTGTTTTTTTTTTTTTACTAAATAAAATGTTTCCCTGCAAATGAATTCCTTCAACGTTTATACTACGATGACAGCATACCAATACGAAACTAACAGATACATTACAACGATGATGTTGGACACTGAAAATATCGTGGTGAAAGATTGTCCAATTATCTGACAAAAAGAAGATATTTAATCGAAATTAGTAGATAAAGTATGCATCGTCATTGAAAGAGTTACTTGAATGGACTATAGTCTTTGTCATAATACCTTGGACAAAATTCAACTAATACGTGCGTGCTCGCGTACATTCGTATTAGCGTACATGCGTAAACCCGGTAGTGCGTACCGGGCGATTTTAAAATGATCGCGCGTCCTCATTGGTCAATCGCGAAGTCGACACGCGCATGCATGCAAACTTGTACGCGCTTTTCATGCATTTGGATGCAGCTCCGCGAACAACAACAAAATACGCTCGCGTGAAATAGCGCGAATTATGTCCAAGGAATTATGACAGGGACTATATATTGCGGGGACTATTGTTGGAGAGAAACCTAGGTGAGGTACACAGGGGGTCCAACATACTCGTAATGCCACTGTATTGTATGTTGACACAATGTTGTTGTCACCCACATAAAGACCTATTTAAAGAGTCATCTGGACTATTGTTGTGGACAAACGTTGACCCCCTTCATTACTCACACAACCTTGAGTTGTACACTGAGTCATATAGACTTATGGTGGTAAGTGTTGACACCACGTTGTAGTCACATATATTGACTCACTAACAGAGTGAGTCGGACACTGATGGATAGAAGTCCAGACTCTCTAGTATTATATTAAAAGTTGGCAGATGTTCGTAGTCGTATTGATTTGACTTATTAAAAGAGTCATCTGGACTCAAGTAAACGGGAAGCCTGAACCATTGTATTTCTCACTCAATTTTGAGAAAATATAATGGGTCACTAGGACTTTCTTTGGTGGGAAATTGTGACTCTCGGTCATAGTCTGATATACTAGAGACAACAATCGAATCATTGTGACACCTTTTTTTTAGTGTAGGCACAAATCAACCTCGTTTTAATAAATGCGATGAAAATAGTTTTCACCAATTAATGGCGTATCGATAAATAGAAGTATCATCAAGATCAAGATTTTAGACCCTCTTCAGTTAACTTGTAATTTTTATAATAAAACTGAAGGCCATGGAGGTAATATTATCATAGGATATATTTGTAAATGGGGATCGGTAAAAGTTAGCTCATTTACAGCCGTACTTGATTTCATTTGGGGGGCAAGCGGGGGGGGGGGGGGGGCAAGGGTTCTAAGTGGGGGGCTCCCGCCCCCCCCCCCCCCCCCTGCCCCCCCCCCCCCCCCCCGCTGGTTACGCCACTGGTAGCATTGCATACTCTCTACTCGATAGATACCAAATCTATTATTTGGGTACTGCAAGGACTACACAGTGGTAGGCCTACATACTGAATACTGACATTGAAACGCAGGAAATCCTAAATAATTTCACATTCCAAAAATGGTGTAATGGTGTGGAGCAATAATAAATATAACGTTTATTAAAGTAATCGATAGAAAAAAATCATAGAAGGTCTGGTAGGATTTAAACCCCGGTGATCTCCGATTTAGAATCTAGCGCTCTACCACTGATGTAAATGTCATCTTGCCTGTCCGGTGTGCATAGAGTAACATAAGTCAACATACCACCCTCTAATTCTGATTATAATGTCAAGAATGAAACTATGATTTGAACAATTTTCAATCCATTGATTTCGGAAATGAACTCTTTATGAAGAGATGTTGAATAAAAGCAGGCAACTTTTCTTATTGCATAGCCTATAGTTACACCAGGGAAATGTTACACGGTACAATATAATATTAATACTGACATTGAAACGCAGGATATCCTAAATAATTTCACATTCCAAAAAATATAATGGTATTGAGCAATAATAAATATAACGAATAGTAAACGATCTCGACAAATTTTAAACTAAGAGTAATTATCTATACAAAAAAATAGTGATAGCCGGTTGTAGTAGGAATCGAACCTGTGATCTCCGATTTAGGATCTAGCGCTCTGCCACTGAGCTAAATGTCTTCGATGTGCGTAGAGTAAAAAGGGACATTGATATGTAAAAATTCAACACACCATTTACGCACTACTAAAACCCTATTGTATATTTCACGGACATAAATTATGCTAATGAGCTCATTAAATGACGTCACTCACATCATCGGGTTTTGCCGATGATTGAAATCCGTTGATTGAAATTCTAGGTCGAGTAAAATGATGTTCTTATTTGTTGTCTGTGAGCTTTTCTGATTTTTTTCCCGTATTGGAGTATTTTTTTATTGAAAATAGACAGTTCAAATTAAACGTTGGTTCCAAGTTCAAGTAACAGCACATGTATTAAAGGCGACAGCAAAGGCAATATGCAAGCAACATTTGAGAAAAAACGATGACCGCCTTTGCAAGAAAGTGTACGGGGAAGTGTACGGGTGAACATGACAAACCAAAACAGCCTAGTAATAATCACCTCCGTGGCGCAATTGGTTAGCGCGTTCGGCTGTTAACCGAAAGGTTGGTGGTTCGAGTCCAGCCGGGGGCGTTGTTACTTTTTGCATTTAATGCAGATCGACAAATCACAGTAAAAATATAATATTGACAAAATCACAGACCACTTACACAAAAATCGCATCTGCGCATGCTCCTGTCGCGATCGAAATCTACCACGCAAGCAATGAGAGAGTTTTCATAGTGTTACGGTACCCTCTAAATCAGAGGCTTATTAAAAATGCTTGATTTGTTTTTATTCTATGCGTTTTAAGATAAAATTGTCGCTCAAAAGTTGTTTATAATTATGCTCTAGAAAGAATCTAATTCGGATTAAAATGTCATGAATGAAACTACTTTTTGAAATAATTTTCGATATCCATTTAGTTGACACACGCATTGTTTTGTGAATAAATACAATGGAACGTTTCGTATTGAATACTGACATCGAAACGTTGGAAATAATTTCACATTCTAAAAAAGATATAATGGTGTGGAAAAATATAAAAAATAAAAAAGTAAATAATTTCGACAAGTACAAAAATAAGAGTAACAATAGAAAAAATATAGACGGTCTTGGTAGAATTCGTACCCTTGATCACGGATTTAGAATCTAGCGCTCTACCTCTGAGCTAAATGTCATCTTCCTCTTCCTCGTAAAAAGGTATAAGCCTATATGGTGTGGAGCAATAATAAATATAACAAAACTAAGTAACACCTCCCTGGTTACACACTGGTACATACTGAATACTGACATTGAAATCATAGTAGGAAATCCTGAATAATTCACATTCCAAAAAAAGTACATAGTATGGAGCAATAATAAATATAACGAACAGAAAACAATCACGACAAGTTTTAACCTTAGAGTAACGATACAAAAATGATAGCCGGACGTGGTAGGATTCGAACCTGTAATCTCCGGTTTTAGAATCTAGTGTTCTGCCGCTGAGCCAAATATCTTCGATGTTCATAGAGTAAAATAGAACATTGATATAGTTCACATAGCTTACAAATGCTTGATTTTTTATTATGCGTTTTAACATGTTGTCGCTTTAAAGTGGTTACTAGCCTCTGAAAGAAATTAATTCTGATTAAAATGTCACGAATGAAACTACTTAACTTTTTGAAACAATTTTCAATATCATATTTTTGGTTCATACACACATCGTTTTGAATAAATACATGTACATGTATAGCGTGGAAAGTTTTGTATTGCATATGCTATAGGAAATGTACATACTGAATACTGACATTGAAACGCAGGAAATCTTAAATAATGTCACATTCCAAAAAGGTTTAATAATAGATATAACAAAAAGCAAACAATTTCGAAAAGTTCTATAAAAATAAGAGTAACGATGTAAAAAAACACCATAGCCGGTCCTGGCAGGATTTAGAATCTAGCGCTCTACCACTGAGCTGCATGGTTCGATGTGCATAGAGTAAAAAGAAACATTAATATAGTTCAACACATTATTACCCTCTAAAAATCAGAGGCATCAAATGCTTGATATTTTTTATTCTATGCGTTTTAATATAATGTTGTCGCCCAAAAGTTGTTTCTATGCTCTAAAAGAATCTAATTCTGATGAAAATGTCATGAATGAAACTACTTCACTTTTTGAAACAATTTTCAATATCCATTTATTTTAGTTCATACACACATCGTTTTGAATAAATACATTTATACATGTACATGTAGCGTGGAAAGTTTTGTATTGCAAAGTAGTAGTAGTGGTACATACTGAATACTGACATTGAAACGCAGGAAATCCTAAATAATGTCACTTTCCAAAAAGGTATAATAATAGATATAACAAAAAGTAAACAATTTCGAAAAGTTCTAAAATAAGAGTAACGATATAAAAAAACACATAGCCGGTCCTGGCAGGATTCGAACCATTGTTCATGGATTTAGAATCTAGCGCTCTACCACTGAGCTGTATCATGGTTCGATGTGCATAGAGTAAGAAGAAACATTAATATAGTTCAACACATCATTACCCTCTAAAAATCAGAGGCATAAAATGCTTGATATCTTTTATTCTATGCGTTTTAATATAATGTTGTCGCCCAAAAGTTGTTTGTATGCTCTAAAAGAATTTAATTCTGATGAAAATGTCACGAATGAAACTACTTTTTGAAACAATTTTTTACATCCAATTCAGTTCGTAAACGCATCGTTTTCGTTTTATTCTTCGTATTGAAAGTTGGAGACATCTCGGCCGGCCTTTGAGACAACTCGGCCAAAACAACTCGGTCTCTGAGACAACTCGGCCTCCGTTCACATTTCAATTATTACATATTTTCTGAGACTAGATTTCATCACCCAGGTCTTTTCCCACCTCAACAGTGTGTTTAGGTCTTCCTGTAGGATTTGGAGGCAAATTGGGGCATCACTTGTGATTGAAATGATTGACTTTTCATAATGATAGCACTGAATAGTTCAACCTAACCACATGTGCAAACTTCTACAGACATGTTAATTATTATATATATCAGGCTTTTTACGGGGCTTTTTAACGGTACAATAAAACTGTGTATTGAGTATTGTTCAACCAAAGTACCCGGATGCGATCCATTTGTTTAGAATATTGCTGTCCCAAGTTCTTTTGAGGCACAGAAGATGTGCGCGATGGTAGATGCGCAGATGATGCGCATGGGTACATTGAGATCGGCGTTTCAATCTCGTTGCGATATTAAGGTCAGTAGGGATAACTCGTTTATTTTTTATCATGGCAAAATATTCTTATAGCTCGTGCAATATATTCTTGTATCACCCTCAAAGCCATTCTATATTATATAAACTCCCCTACGAACAATTCAACATCCCACACATACCATCTCACACACATATTAAAACAATAGCCCTTTCTTGCTATTTAGCCAGCTGATAAAAATGCGTAAATTTGATGTCAAACACTATAGTATTAATACGGTTTTCTAGTTGGCGACACACCAAAACCAAACAATATTTTGGAAACAATGATTCCCGTTACTCTTCATAACATAAAGAAAATAAGAAAATGCAAAGAACAACGAAACACGGGTCTGTGGGCAGAGTTACCTTACATGTGTATGGCACATTGTCACTGTTACGTAGGGCGAGTTGTCTTAGCGTTGAGTTGTCTCGGAGACCTATTTGGCTCGAATGCCGACTTTTCTTGGCCGAGTTGTATCAAAGGCCGAGTTGTCCTGATTCCATCGTTTTGATATGACTAACGGCAGCAGGAAAGTTACCCCATGCATCGCGAAGGTTCCTAATTTTGAATACGATTATAACGTGAAAATAAACAGTCGGGTTCCAAAACGTCGGCAAATAGCCAAGTTTGCTTTCATTTTCATGCTGCCGATAGTGAGATTTCACTGGGTACTAATAAAAACACCATTGAATTCATATACCTCGATATTTGGTAATATAAATATGGAACTGTAAGTAGTTTATATTGTGTTTCTTATTACTCAAGTAATTATATTATATAGGGCGCCCCTCTGGCTGGCAGCACCTTCCAACTCTCTCCTGCATTTTTCTGGATTTTATACATATATATGTGTTGCTTTCACCTTTAAATTATTACCAGTTGTGGAACTTCATACAAGGAACCTATGGGACATTTTTCATGTATTTTGATGTTCAACTTTTGGTGCAAATTATGAATATATATCTTCAAGGTTTTCATCTCATGTTTGTGGTGGAGTTTTTCATCACAAGCACTGCACACAGCAAGTATGGGTGCACAGCATGTAATCTACCTACTACTGCTAGTCATGCTAGTCTGTGCAGGACCAATCAGCCTGTCTCAACCGTCTGGACCTACCAACCTTGGCCCTACCTACATGTGTATACAAAGTGGATACCAACCCTTGGCCTTCAGACATCAGAAATTCCTTGGATCTCGCATACCACTGTATAGCAACACAAGTTCAACTTTCCAGCTTGAACTATTGGTTGCTGGGGATGTAAATCCAAATCCAGGTCCTCTGAATAATGATTGTGGGCCTAGAAACTCCACACAACCAAAGATTTCATATATTTCTGAACAATTGCATGGCTGGAACATTAAAAAGTCACTTCCACAATTACCCAAGCAAGTATGGGGGACGATAACCACTCTACAAATAAACTCGTCCTATATTAAACGACGGGGTAAAAGAGGAGGACGACGCAAAAGTTGGCTTACTAGAAAGGAACCATCTGATACTAGATCTGTCAGAAACATAACAACTGAATTTACTAGAGTGGATTCAGGTAGTAATACAAATAAACAGATTGTAAAAAATCTTGTTCCCATCAAGTTTACTTCACAATACCAGGGCAATACGCGTGCCCGTTTCGCCCATTGGAATGCACGTTCGATATCAAATAAGACTGCGTCAGTATGCGACTTTGTGATCTCTGAAAAACTCGATATCTTTGCCATCACAGAATCTTGGCTGAATGGTGACAGTAGAGACAACCATGTCCTAGCAGATATTCATAACACCTTGCCCGATTTCACTTCTTACAGTATTCCTCGGCTTAATCGCACAGGTGGTGGAATATTTTTACTGTTGCGTAAGGGTTTTCGTGTTGTACAGAACATTTGCCAGACTTTTACCTCTTTTGAGTACGGCGATTTTACCATCTCATCTCACTCTGCTTCACTACGCCTTGTCATTGTTTATAGATTGCTTCCCAGCAAGAAGAACACTGCTACTGCGGGTACTTTTATCACTGAATTCTCAGTTTTACTGGAATCCCTTGCTCTGACAAGCAACGGTAATCTGCTTATTTGTGGAGATTTTAACTTCCACGTTGAAATCACCACCGATCGCGACGCCATCAAATTCCTTGATCTTTTACAGTCTGCAAACCTTTGTCAGCATGTCTCCGGTCCAACACATATAAGCGGACATACACTTGATCTACTGATAACTCCTGAAGAGGACTCTGTTGTAGGTGTGATAACGATACTACAATTTCTCCCTTCTGATCATTTTGCTACTGTCTGCAATATAAACATTGTCCGCCCGAAAGCAACAAAGGAGGTTGTTAATGTAAGAAGATTGCAGGACATTAACATGCACGCACTGCGACAAGACATCCTTGCATCGTCGCTGTATTCATCGCCAGCTAAAGATCTCGACTTGCTAGCAGAGCAATATGATACTGTGTTAAGTGGACTAATGGACAAACATGCCCCTGTTAAGACTCGGACAAGATACATTCGTTCCCATTCACCTTGGTTCTCAGACGACTTGCGCGGGGAAAAACAAAAACTTCGTCGTTATGAGAGAAAGTGGGTCAAGTCTGGCCTGCAGGTTGACAGACAAGTTTTCCGTGAAAAGTGTGCTGCCTACAAACACCTTCTGGAGCAAGCAAAGGGATCCTACCATAGATCACAGATTATTGACTGCGATCAGAGCCAGTTGTTTAAACTAGTGGATAGAATGTGTGTTAAGAAATCTACTAACATTCTTCCTGCCCACGAATCCCCAAAGATCTTAGCTGATAACTTCGCCACTTTCTTCGAAGAAAAAGTGCAAAAACTGCATGGCAACTTAAATCAGTCTGTGAAAACCCAAGGTGATTTGCCAGACTCTGAAAGACTAACATCAAATAGTCTCAGCAATTTCCGTTGTTTGTCTGAGGACGAAGTATGCAAGTTGCTGAACAAAATGCCTTCCAAATCATGCCCTTTGGAGCCGATGCCAACATCGCTGGTTAAGCAGTGCGCAAATGAACTCCTTTCCCATAATTACGCAAATCATAAACTGCTCATTATCTTCTGGACATTTCCCATCAACATTCAAGATTGCTGAGGTTATTCCTCTCATTAAGAAGTGCACTCTCGATGCTGAAGCATTCAAGAGTTATCGTAGTATCTCGAACCTGAAATTCTTATCCAAGGCTACGGAGAAAGCAGCCATTGAGCAACTTCAGCATTACCTCGCTGAGAATGATCTGTACCCTCAATTTCAGAGTGCGTATCGTAAAAACCACAGCTGTGAAACGGCACTTCTCCGTGTTTCGAACGATCTTCTGTTGACTCTTGATACAAAAAAGGATGCGATACTTGTCCTCCTGGACTTAAGTGCCGCTTTTGATACCATCGACCACGACATCCTCATCCAGCGGCTGAAGATTAGATATGGTTTAACAGGCAATGCACTCGGGTGGTTCGATTCGTACATTCGCGGTCGACAACAAGTGATTAAGATTGCTGACTCTAAATCAGATCCTCATCAATTACTCAGCGGTGTCCCTCAGGGTTCAGTTGCCGGTCCGCAGATTTTTACCCTATATTCGTCACCAATTGAAGACATTGTGAAACGCTTCCCTGGAGTTAGTGGTATGTACTACGCTGATGATTCCCAATTGTACATCAGTGTGAATCCAAATGATGATACCTCTCCTTCTCTAACTGAACTCGAGAACTGCATCAAAGAGATTAAAAACTGGACACTGAAGAACAAGCTTGCCTTGAATGATAGTAAAACAGAGGTTGTTCATTTATCATCCCGCTACTCTGAAAATGTTCCCACCCCCTCCATAAACGTTGGTGACTCTGTCGTTGATACTGTCACTAAAGCAAAAGATCTTGGTGTCATCATTGATCAGCATCTCACTTTAGTCCCTCATGTAAATAACATCAGCCGTCTCGCTTCACACGCTATCAGAAAAATTGGCCGTATCCGCAGATATCTGGACTGTAATCGCACTGAGAAACTCGTTCATGCATTTGTCTCTTCTCGTCTGGACTCAAATAACAGTTATTATATGGACTTCCAGCTTCTCAATTAAGCAAATTACAGCGCATCCAAAATGCCGCTGCCCGGTTAGTAACCTTGACAAAGAAGCGTGTACATATAAGCCCAGTGTTAAAAGATCATGGTTGTCTGTGGAGAGCCGTATTGTTTTTAAACTTATGCTTTTGACATACAAAGCACTAAATAACCAGGCTCCAAAGTACTTATGCGACCTTATTTCCATCAAGGAACCCACACGCACTCTTAGGTCAAATGCATCTGTCATCTTACAACGGAGGAAAACTAACACTGTCACCTATGGCCAAAGATCATTCTCTCATGCATCTCCTGAACTTTGGAACCGGCTCCCATCTCATGTTAGAAATGCCACATCACTGCAGCAATTCAAGAGCTCGCTCAAGACTCGATCACCTCTTTCAGCAAATGACTTTATAATGTTTTGTATCTTTGTTCATATTTTGTTCAGCGCACTGGGGTCTTGCGACGGAGTGCGCTTAATAAGCATGGTTTATTATTATTATTATTATTAAGTACTAAAAGGCAATACGGGTTCAACACCCGGGGGTTTGGTCACCTCCGGGGGGAGCTCCTCGCTTGCTTCCATGTTTAGGGTTCATGGTATAATACGTCCCCTTGTAATTGAAACATTTGATTAAAATAACACATCCTTTTAAATTTTTCTCAGGCAACTCTCAAAACTGGTGGCGCTATAACATAATCATGAACAGTCACACTGTCCACATTTACCGATCCCAAAGTGCATCTCGTTAAAGATGCTAAATTCAATTTGTCGCCACATTTTATGATACACATGATCCTTTGCGCAAAATTATCCTTCCCCCCCCCCCCCCCACCCCCTGGCGAGATAATCTTTGGAAAAGCCGAAATGCTGTTTTTTATCAGGTCCGATAGTGTACCACTGACCACATGTAAGGAATTGGCAGTCAGTCGCTAGGTCACTCACCAGACAATGACAGACGAGGTTAGACCACGGATTTCTTTTTACGTCACGACCAGCATGACCAGATAATATCCACCATAAAACTTAGGCAAAGTTCGATTACTTTCGGTAATCATTGGATTCTCAACTTTCGAGTGCAAGTATTGTTGTTTAATGGCACATACTTGCTGTTGGCTTGATAGTGTAGGTGCCGCAACTTGCTTAGTGATACAAACGTCCCCTATTTTGATGCTATTTAAGGCTTTTATGAGATTTTGGCACAAAACATGTATTTTTTACTACAATTTGACACACTATTTACTATCCGTGGTCTTCATTACATCTAAGAAACTAGCGGTTTGCGATGATTGTGTTGTTTAATAACAGGAAGGCAGTCTGCGCTTTCAAATGACGATTTATTTGTTTAGGATCGATTTTAAAGCAGCAATTTGATTCCGTATATAGACCCGATAGTCAACAAATGTCGAGATTCCTCCATATTTGCGCTTTGCGTCTTACGTCTGTGTCACGGTGATATCATAATCAACGAAAAATTAAATATGTAACGCTCTGTTAGCATGGTTAGCTCAGTAGTACAGTTTTCCTTTTTAAAGCCAGAGAGACACGGTTCTATCCCCGCAGTGATACTCTCATCACTTTGAATTAAAAGCATGGAAAGTGTCCTGTTGCATAGCCTATAGATATACAGTGAGTGGTTAGGGACCGTTCATAAATACTTTGGTGTGGGGGGGGGGGGCTGGATAATTTCATTTTTGATCAAAACATTTTTGACCACCATTCTCGCCATGCCACAAACTTTTTGACCCCCACCTCTGAATTACTGCCTGCACCTGAAACTTTCTTGCCAACCCCCACCCCCGTTCTTTGTTATCAAGTTCAGAGAACATAGATATGATATCTTTTATGGTTTTTTTTACAGAATTTGACCATGTATCATATTCTATTTTGATGGACGCATCACATTTACATGATCTAGGAGGGCAGATTGTAGAATCTAGAGTGAATCAGAACTCCCACTTCAATTGCATGGATCTTTGGTTTAGTGCCATGGTCTTTTAAATCCCTGAATAACTTTACATATTTATGCACGGATCTCTGTTCTTGAAACCAATTAGGATGCTCCCTCCAATTATATATCGTAGCTTTAAATACAATGTGCGCGCAATTGTTGTTTGCTATTGACATTTGCCCTTCATTCTTTTTTAGCTTGGCTAGTACATGAACAAAGGCCCGTGGACATCTGCGCGCGTATCGCGCCAAAAAATAGCTATTTTTACGTTGATTTATGAACGTTCCGTAAATAATGTGCATCGAGTAGAGCAGGGTGTTTTTTTTTGTTGGGGGGGGGGGGGGGAAAGCCCCCAGAAAATGTTGGAAACTAATAAACGTTTTACACTTTTTTAACCCCCTGCCTCCCCCACCTCACCTCTGTTGGGGTTTTCAAACTTAATTCAAAATTGGAAACTCAATTATTTTTGAAAATTAATTTTGGAAACTAATAAATGTTTAAAACTTTATTAACCCCCCTCTGTTGGGGTTTTCAAAATCATAGCAGGAAATCCTGAATAATTCACATTCCAAAAAAGTGTATAGCATGGAGCAATAACGAACAGAAAACAATCACGACAAGTTTTAAACTGAGAGTAACGATACAAAAATGACAGCCGGACGAGGTAGGATTCGAACCTGTAATCTCCGGTTTTAGAATCTAGTGCTCTGCCGCTGAGCCAAATATATTTGATGCGCATAGAGTAAAATAGAACATTGATATAGTTCAACACACCATTACCCTCTATTACATGTCTAAATCAGAGGCTTAAAAATGCTTTTTTTTATTTTGCGTTTTAACATGTTGTCGCTTTAAAGTGGTTACTAAGCTCTAAAAGGAATTACTTCTGATTAAAATGTCATGAATGAAACTACTTAACTTTTTGAAACAGTTTTTCAATATCCATTTTTTTGGTTCATACACACATAGTTTGAATAAATACATGTACATGTACCGTGGAAAGTTTTTGTATTGCATAGGCTATAGGTAGTGTACATACTGAATACTGACATTGCTTACTTACTTTGCTTAATTCGAGTTGTGTTCTCGATCTACAATGGCTCTCCACACCTTCCTGTCCTGCATTGCTGTCTTTAAGTCTCTTACATCCAAACCAGTGTCCTGTTTTAGCACATCGATGTAAGTTAGGGCAGGTCTTCCAGGTTTTCTTCTCCCATGCTTTGGTATCCAATGAACCAGCTTTGACACACATTCTTGACTCCTAAAGCAGTGGCCTGAGAATCTTGTCCTTCTCTCCCTGATCTTTTGGGTGATTTTGGGGAGGTCTCCATACAGCTCTGTGTTAGTTGTATGTTGCTTCCAGTGAATGTTGAGGACAGCCCTCAGCATACGTGTATAACAGCCATCAAGTTGCTTTGCTAGCTTAGGGGTGGTGGTCCATGCCTCACAGCCATATAGTAACACAGATTCAACAGTTGCGGTGAACAGGCGAAGTTTGAATTTTCTTGGTAGGGTGGATTTCCAGATCTTGTTCAGCTTCCCACAGGCTCTCCAAGCTGCTGCCTTGCGTTGCTTGATATCTGTTTCAGTGCTTGACATCCAGGCACCTAGGTATTTGAAATCGTTTACTTCATCTAGTTTGGTTCCATCATTTGTTCTGATTTCCACCGCACTTGTTTGGTTGTATGCCATGAGCTTTGTCTTCTTTGCATTCATAGACAAGCCAACTTTAGCCACTGATGTCTCGACCCTCTGAAGCAAATCTTGTGCCTGGTGTAGTTCTTCAGACAGCAGGGCAATATCGTCTGCAAAGTCAAAGTCTGTCACTGCTACAGGTCCAATCCTTCTGCTTCTTCGCTTTTCAAGGTGGAATCCAAGCTCCTCTTCCTTTCCTGTTATAGCCATTCTCAGGGCGAAGTCTAGTACAATAACAAACAGATATGGGGCAAGGGTGTCACCTTGAAGTACACCAGCTAAGTTTTCGAACAGATCTGTTTCTCCATCTGGAGAAATCACTTTAGCCATAGTTCCCTCGTACATGTCTCCAACAGCATCGACGATCTGTCCTGGTATGCCATAAGCGTGCAGAATTCTTAGCATTTTGCCACGATGGATGGTATCAAAGGCCTTCCTGAAGTCTATGTATGTTATTATTGCTGGTAGGTTATTAGCTTTCACCCCTTCAATCAGCCTTCTCAGTGCCAGTATATGCCCTATAGTAGTTCTTCCTACCCTGAAGCCATTTTGGTTTGTTCTTAGATGTTTATCCAGCTCAGGACGAATTCTATTTAGGATCATCCGGTTATAGGTTTTCGCTACGATAGAGCTAAGACTTATGCCACGATAGTTGCCGCCCAGGCTGAGGTCTCCTGACTTTGGAATGGGCACAATGTTGAGGATGGACCATTGGCTCGGCTTCTCTCTATTTGTAATTGCATCATTGCAGAAACCCAGCACAATATCATCTAGATCACATCTTTTTAATACTTCTGGCGGTATATTGTCCTCTCCACAGGTCTTCCCTTCTACCAGTGACTTCTTAGCCTTGTCATATTCATCTTGGTCAAAAGGCCCTATTCTGATATCAAGATCTACAAAGATTGGTGTTATTTCTTCATCCTCTTCACATATATCAGGTGGCTTTCCCAGTAGGTTCTGAAAGTGGTTGAACCAATTGGTGACCCTTTCCTTTTGCGTGTCTCCTTTCAGCTGACCTTTGGTTGATGCCTTTCTGCCTGTGATTTCATTGATTAGTTTCCAACTTAAGCCATGCTTGGAGTTGATATGTGCAGTCTCTACTTCCTGAATCTTGCCATTCAAATGCTCTGACATAACTAGGTTGTAGGTGTCCTCTAGTTTCTTTTTTGCAGACTTGTGACCCTCTCTTCTATCATCAGTGGTGTTGTTCTGGTACTTATCATATGCATCCCTGATGTTGTCTCTTGCCTTTATGACCCTAGTATCACTTGAGAAGCTTGTCTTATGGGCTCTTTTCTTAACTGGTACAACCATTTCTGCTGCTTCCTTGTTGGCCTTTATGAATCGCTCATACTTCTCAGATGCAGATTCCTCCTCATTTTCCAATACTTCAAACCTGTTGCGTACTTCAACTGAGTATCGTTCCTGCAGGCTTGTGTCGGTGCTTATTGCTTTCCAGTCATACTGTTTCTGTCTAGGGATTGCTTTACTTATCCTCAGGCTTAGCTTGATTCGAGCCGATACAATTCTGTGATCTGAGCCGACACTAGCAATGTGTTATATGCTTCAGCATTCATTAGACTGTTCTGCCATTTCCTTCTAACAAGTATGTAGTCTAGTTGGTATTTGCTCCCAACAGGACTTATGTAAGTCCACAATTTTCCATTCCTTTTCTGAAACCGAGTATTAGAAATGATAAGGCTCTTCTCTACTGCAAGCTCAACAAGGTATTTTCCATTTCGGTTGGTTTCACTGTGGTATGTACACTTAGCATCTTCCGGTCCTACCCTGGCGTTGAAATCACCAACTACCATAAGCACATTATGAGCGGGGATAGAATCTATTGCTCTCCGAAGGTTGTCATAGTGTTCCTCAATGATGTCCTCTTTTGCAACATTAGTTGGACAGTAGTTGACTATGACTGTTGTCGCTGGGTTCCCCTGAAAGTTTGCTATAAGTATTCGTTCTGTATGTGCCTGTATATTTGCTAATGAGCTTTTTGATTTAGTGTTCAATACAAGGCCAACTCCTCCAGTTGCTGCTCCTGTGCTATTCTTGGTGGCTGATGTTGTGATGAGTGTCTTTCCTAGGATGCTCTCATATCTGACTGTTTCATCATGGATGATACGATGTTCTTGTATACCCAGCACTTCAATGTTCTGTTCTATGAGATTTGAAACTAGCTCCTCTCTGCATCGTTGTTCCCTTATTGTCCTAACATTCATGGTGGATATCTTAATTACTTTCTTACAGTTGATCAGGTTTCTCCTCATGCAGGCACCATATTCAGGCTTGCCCCTTCCAGAAGGATTTAAGGACACGCCGTCATGTGATTTCTGTAAATTAATGTCTGCACCAGGAGATGTTGATCGATTTAGTAGGGACTTTAACCCTAGTGTCGTGTAGTTGTGCCATCATAGATTTTCTGTTGCTAAATAATACAGCGGCCGCAAATCCTACAGTATGGTTTGTAATCAAAGTTGTCCTTCTTCTAGAATACTTGCCGGCCAAGGCTAATGAGTATATTCTCCCCGAGTCAAGTTCAGTAGACCTTCAAACTACTCCAATAGTTCTAGATCTACTACCTTACTTAGCTATTTTACCCATAGCTGGGTGGTTTATGTTCAGGTTTTCCTTCCTTAACTCAGAGCCCCGTTAGTGGAACAGGCCGCAAAGCCTGATCGTAACACTTAGCACCAACTGCCTAGCAGAGAGGGTGGGGATGGGTTGGATGTAAGGAGGCGATTATGGACAGATGGGCTGATGGAATTGCCAACTGTGCATACCAGCTGGGATAGAGTAGAATGAAGAATAAGCAGAAAGAAGAAGTGATAGTGTGCATGAAGGAATGCGAGATGGGAAAGCAATAGAGGAAAGGAAAGCTGAAAGTTGCGCATTTACACCCCTTTTCATATTAGTGGCTGTTAGGACACTAAGCTAAGCTTAGCTAAGCTTAGAAAACTGACATTGAAACGCAGGAAATCCTAAATAATGTCACATTCCAAAAAGGTTTAAATAATAGATATAACAAAAAGTAAACAATTTTGAAAAGTTCTAAAATAAGAGTAACGATATAAAAAAACATAGCCGGTGCTGGCAGGATTCGAACCCTTGTTCACGGATTTAGAATCGAGGGCTCTACCACTGAGCTGTATGGTTCGATGTGCATAGAGTAAGAAGAAACATTAATATAGTTCAACACATCATTACCCTCTAAAAATCAGAGGCATAAAATGCTTGATATTTTTTATTCTATGCGTTTTAATATAATGTTGTCGCTCAAAAGTTGTTTCTATGATCTAAAAGAATCTAATTCTGATGAAAATGTCATGAATAAAACTACTTAATTTTTTTGAAACAATTTTCAATATCCATTTATTTTAGTTCATACACACATCGTTTTGAATAAATACATGTACATGTAGCGTGGAAAGTTTTGTATTGCATACACTATAGGTAGTGTACATACTGAATACTGACATTGAAACGCAGGAAATCCTAAATAATGTCACATTCCAAAAAGGTTTAATAATAGATATAACAAAAAGTAAACAATTTTGAAAAGTTCTAAAATAAGAGTAACGATATAAACAACATAGCCGGTGCTGGCAGGATTCGAATCCTTGTTCACGGATTTAGAATCGAGGGCTCTACCACTGAGCTGTATGGTTCGATGTGCATAGAGTATTAGAAGAAACATTAATATAGTTCAACACATCATTACCCTCTAAAAATCAGAGGCATAAAATGCTTGATATTTTTTATTCTATGCGTTTTAATATAATGTTGTCGCCCAAAAGTTGTTTGTATGCTCTAAAAGAATCTAATTCTACTGAAAATGTCATGAATGAAACTCCTTTTTGAAACAATTTTCAACATCCAATTTAGTTCGTAAACGCATCGTTTTCGTTTTATTCTTCGTATTGAAAGTCGGAGACACCTCGGCCAGCCTTTGAGACAACTCGGCCAAAACAACTCGGCCTCTGAGACAACTCGGCCATGAGACTACTCGGCCTCCGTTCACATTTCAATTGTAACATATTTTCTGAGACTAGAATACCCCCCCCCCCCCCCCCCCCCACCCCCAGTTTGTGTATGTGTGGGATTTGATAGACCTAGTATGGGTCAGTTTCATGACTTCATCACCCAGGTCTTTTCCCACCTCAACAGTGTGTTTAGGTCTTCCTGTAAGATTTGGGGCATCACTTGTGATTGAAATCTGACTTTTCATAATGATAGCACTGAACAGTTCAACCTAACCACACGGGCAAACTTCTACAGACATATTAATTATTATATATATCAGGCTTTTTAACGGTACAATAAAACTGTGTATTGAGTATTGTTCAATCAAAGTACCCGAATGCGATCAATTTGTTTAGAATATGGCTGTCCCAAGTTCCTTTGCGGCACAGAAGATGTGCGCGAGGGTATGGGTACATTGAGATCGGCGTTTCAATCTCGTTGCGATATTAAGGTCAGTAGGGATAACTCGTTTATTTTTTATCATGGCAAAATATTCTTATAGCTCGTACAATATATTCTTGTATCACCCTCAAAGCCATTCTATATTATATAAACTCCCCCTACATACAACATCCCACCCCTACCATCTCACACACATATTATAACAATAGCCCTTTCTTGCTATTTAGCCAGCTGATAAAAATGCGTAAATTTGATGTCAAACACTATAGTATTAATACGGTTTTCCAGTTGGCGACACACCAAAACCAAACAATATTTTGGAAACAATTCCCGTTACTCTTCATAACATAAAGAAAATAAGAAAATGCAAAGAGCAACGAAACACGGGTCTGTGGGCAGAGTTACCTTACATGTGTATGGCACATTGTCACTGTTACGTAGGGCGGGTTGTCTTAGCGTCGAGTTGTATCGGAGACCTAGTTGTCGCGAAGGTTCCTAATTTTGAATACGATTATAACGTGAAAATAAACAATCGGGTTCCAAAACGTCGGCAAATGCCAAGTTTACTTTCATTTTCATGCTGCCGATAGTGAGATTTCACTGGGTACTAATAAAAAACACCATTGAATTCATATACCTCGATATTTGGTAATATAAATAGGGAGCTTTAAGTAGTTTATATTGTGTTTCACATTACTCAAGTACTAAAAGGCAACACGGGTTTTCAACACCCGGGGGTTTGGTTAACCTCCGGGATGAGCTCCTCGTTTGCTTCCATGTTTAGGGTTCATGGTATAATACGTCTTCCCTTGTAATTGAAACATTTGATTAAAATAACACATCCTTTTAAATTTTTCTCAGGCAACTCTCAAAACTGGTGGCGCTATAACATAATCATAAACAGTCACACTGACCACATTTACCGATCCCAAAGTGCATCTCGTTAAAGATGCTACATTCAATTTGTCGCCACATTTTATGATACACATCCTTTGCGCGAAATTATCCTTTGCCCCCCCCCCCCCCCCCCCCCTGACGATATAATCTTCGGAAAGCCGTAATGCTGTTTTTTATCAGGTCCGATAGTGTACCACTTGTAAGGAATTGGCAGTCAATCGCTAGGTCACTCACCAGACAATGACAGACAATGCTTGACCACGGAGTCTTTTTACGTCACGACCAGCATGACCATATAATATCCACCATAAAACTTAGGCAAAGTTCGATTACTTTCGGTAATCATTGGATTCTCAACTTTCGAGTGCAAGTATTGTTGTTTAATGGCACATACTTGCTGTTGGCTTGATAGTGTAGGTGCCGCAACTTGCTTATGTTGATACAAACGTCCCCTATTTTGATGCTATTTAGGGCTTTTATGAGATTTTGGCACAAAACATGTATTTTTTACTACAATTTGACACACTATTTACTATCCGTGGTCTTCATTGCGTCTAAGAAACTAGCGGTTTGCGATGGTTGCATTTCGGTACATCTCGAATGTGTGTATGATATTTTGAAACATAAATCATATGGCGATTGATAAATAATTCCGATTTTTTTTTTTGTACGCAGTTTGTCCTGAATTAGCTTTAACCCTGTTGTGTGTGGCGTTTTTCGTGTCTCACTGAAAGGATGGATCCTATATGGTCTAATCAAAGACAGTAAAATGACCGTCTTTGGTCAGATTAGACTTAGAGAGTGTTTTATAGTTGCGGACGCGCTCCTTCCGGCTGGGGTCTCCTACGACGGCGCAAAATTCAATATTTTTACTAGAAAAACGTTTTCCATATCCAGACCCATAATGTGTTTAGCAATTTGGGTCTTCATCCTGATCATGTAGGCCTATTTCGGTAAGATGAGCTTAAAAAAGGGACTTATCATTATCTTTGGTTACTGGACTAAAAGTTCGCTTCTTAATACTAATAGTCTTTCCCTCATAATTTCGTTGGCCGCTTTTAAAGAACGACCCATCATGTACTTAGGACATATTTGTTCGTCATTATGGTCATGTTAAGAACGACATATTTGGTTACTGGACTAAAAGTATATTCTTTATATGGCTGTATGAAACAGTGCTGTAGTATAATCATGGAATTTTAATCAAGTTGATTTTATATAATATATATTGCTCTACTTATTTAGTATTGAGCACTCTGTTCCAAATGTTCTGGATTTACGTTATTGTATTCTTTATATCATAATCTCGTTGGCCGAACGACCCATCAGTATGGGCAACTTTGGCCGCTCTTTTATCATAATTTCTGCTTGTTTTTAGAAGAAACTATTTCGGGTACTAGGCCTAATAATAATTTGGAGATAATTCACCATGTTGTATTGAATGACCCGCAAATTCTTTTGTGTCCCTCTATACATTTATATACTAAAGTTCACATGGCAGCTAATCTGAAAACACGGTACTTCTCTCTAAAGTTCACACTCATCATCACTGTAATATAAATTGTACGGTCCTGGGCCGCACAATGTTTTTCAATCATTTGATAGCTTACTCGCTTGTATGAGATTCAGTAGTGACACAATGCAAGGTTAATTAAGACCTGCGTAATATTAAACTTGGCCTATTGGCACCGTTGCAAGTTAATTTCTCGGTTTGCGTGCCTATCGTGCGTGCAGAACGGACCGTTAATCGCGCAACTCAATAAATCTCCGCGTTATTTTTGGCAGTGACTGCGTACGCGTTGGACCATGGTTTGAAATACGCGGAAATAATGGCACTTTCCGAATGCTCACGAGCATTTACGGAAAATACCGACATACCTCCAATTTGGTCACCATAGTGGTTTCAAAATGGCGGCGCCATACTGGATCTCTATTTTTAAATCTATGGTGGAGCCCCATTTAGCCGTTTTAACCACTAAATGAGACTGGATCAAGACTATCCTTTTCTCATGTCCAAAGGCTGACAGCAAAATTGTTAACTTAATATTTATTGGGAGTGGCTCTTTTTACTTTATTCTTTTCTTCCATCTTTTCTAACTTTCATTTCATTCAGCCAGCATGCTTAATAGGCTTTTAAGCCTGGCCCGAGCATTTTGCTTGAGCCCGGTCCCTTCAGGACCAAAGCGTGTGTCCGTACGTGATCAATACTATTCTTTTCTCATGTCTGTCCTGAAGGCTGACAGCAAAATTGTTAACTTTATTTGTTGGGAGTGGCTGTTTTTAATTCAACCAGCATGCTTATATAGGCTTTTTAAGCCTGGCCTGAGCAATTTGCTTGAGTCTGGTCCCTTCAGGACCCAAGCGTGTGTCCATACGGACCGACGTGTAAACAAACAAACAAACAAACAAACAAACAAACAAACGTACGTACGTATAAAGCAAACAACATTGCTTTATTCTGAGACGCTCTTACTTAATACACGTACGTATTGGTTCTACCACTGTCTGAATGGCACCAGATTCTGTTATTTACTGCCCTCTATGAAATAAGTACGGTATCAATTAACCTTTGACACGAATTTGACATTCTCAGCCGGACCTATGCCCATATAAGGAAAATGAAACAAATGTATTTCCGGGTTACTGTAGAAAAAGCTATAATTTATGGATAATTTGATAGCAAAAACACCCTGCGTTTCAATAGATTTAAGTAGTGGAATAAAGTTGGAATGTTTTGATTCACAAAGAAACAGTTTTATCAATACATTTGTCAAGGTATGTGCAACCGTAAGGATAGTATCCATCTAGGAATTGGTTTGAAGGCCTATTTTATTAAGACTGTGTTGAATAATTTAAAAATTGATTAACAAATTTAACTTTTTAGTAAGCTTATTTGATTTTGTGATGACATTTGGAGGGAGGGAGTAACAAGTAAATCAAAGTTATTATTCAATATAATTAAAACAATACCTAGCTATGAAATCTAGCATGTCATTAGTCTTAAATAGAGTTAGACAGTCACTGAGTCAGCGTCGTCAAGAATGGATGATTCAAAATACAAAAAATTACTTTATATTATAATTATAATTTTTAATATAAATAATTAAAAATCAATAACCCTAACCCTACTACTACGTCTCACAGAAACATTACAGCCAGCACCACTTGGCTTGCGCGCGCACAAGTTCTATCTCATGTAGCACTAAGGCCAAATAAAATAAAAAACCAGTTTCTCGTCCGGGCTTTTTGAAAAAAGGAAGGAGGAGGCCCCTTTTTTTTGTTTTCTTTTTTTCTTCAAAATGGCGGATCCAAAATGGCGGACTGATTTTCCACACAAAAAATACTTCCGCTTTCGACCTTTTTTCCAGTTGCTGTTGTTTCTTAAATGACAGCCACCTTTTCTAACACCGTTTTCAGACTTGTATTGGCTACAACTTTGTTGAAAACAAAAAGAAAGACAAAATACAGATGTTTATAAATTTATTTGACTTAACATTGTCTCTTCTTTCAGACCTACAGAGACATACAAGGGTTTTTAAAAAAAAATTAAAAAAATAAATAAAAATTTAAGATTTTGTTTTTTTTTTTTTTAAAGAAAAAAAAGAAAAAAGAAAAAAGGAGGCGGCCAGCAAAAAGGAAGCGGGCGGGGACGAGAAACTAGTATTTTTTTTTATTTGGCCTAAAATAGCCTGTGAAGCCCTCCCCCCCGTGGCTGAGTGGTAGTAGGCCTATATCTCGCCTGTCATACGGCCAACCCGGGTTCAATTCCCGGGGCCGGCGGACATAATTTTCCCCATTTTTTATTTAACCCCCTCCCCTGTTCTTTGTTTCATCCCCACTGCCACATTCTAGGGTTAAGGGTTAATATCATCATTCATGACGATTGATAAGGCCATCTGCAATTGATTCATAGTTTCCTGTTGGAGGTTTTAAATTGGAACCAGGTGAGAATTCATTATTCATTTAAATATTCATTATTTTGTGTCAATTCATTATTGACTTATAAATGAATAACTTCCAATATTTGACCAGTTTGAATGCCAGGATGTACATAAAAGGAGTTCCTTAATAGTATACTCTACCACTGCATGTCTTCAATGGGGGGCTTTTAAAGAATGACCCATACAGTACACTTACACAGTGAGGATTACAAATGGTAGGGTTAGGAGGGTATTCTAAAGCTTACCCTAGCAAAGTACGATCGAAGGATAATCATTCAGAAAATGCAGTGTATTTACATTTAATGAATTAGGCCTATAACAAAATAATGAATTATTTGACCCTGAAGCCTATTCCGACCCGCCCACCAACAGGAAACTGTTTATCAATTGCAGAAGGCCTAATCAATCATGTAGGCGCCAGGCGGATGTACATTTATAATGGAACAAACGCATTGAAGCCAGGGCTGTCAACTTTCCGGGCTTGGACGGGAGTCTCCTCCATAGACTCTCTTTCTCCCGCACTCCCGCCTAGCATATAAAATCTCCCGCCTCCAAAATGTATCAATTAAAATGTTTATCAACGCAATTATTTTCTTCGCGAGATGCTAATATTAATAAACACTTTCCGATCACCAACATACTTTTATAGAATCACATGGAATTTACAGTAATTTACTATATTTTATAGCCCGTCGCCTACGTTCATTTGCCAACCTTTTGGACTGCAATATTTTTACCCCCCCGCCCCCCCACCCCCACTTACTTGAAATTTAGGAGGTGACTGCAAAAAAAATTGGGGCTACCTTTTACTATTTTGTTGTTGGTACACTTTGGCCATCAAATTTGTAATATTGTATAACTCTCCCTCCCAGCAAATCCCAAAAGTTAACAGCCCTGTTGAAGCAGCGTACTGCGTATTGCATGAAGCGCACAGCCGCACACAACCATAAGCGTGATAATTTTGGGCGCGATCATCTTTGTTGTGCTGCGTGCGTATTGTTCGTACAATTATTAAATGGACTATAGACTTGGACTAGTTTACTTTTAATTTTATTAGACGGTGACGATCCTGCCCATTGCCGACAGGCCCATTAGGTAAGCCCCGGAGTATAACGCGATTGCGTTATTTACGCCGTGATTCTCGCTTTTAGGAACATTACTCGGTTTATTGAAAATCGCCCGCGAATTCTCGGCATCATGGGTTTTATCAAAGAAAAATTCTGAAATCGTGGGTTTTTCAAAGAAAAATGTCAATCTTTTATTTCTTAATCTGAAACATTAAGATAGAGATCAAATCGACCCGTGTATCAAGCATTTTAACAGTCGTCCGGGAATGAGATTAAATGTCAAGTGCCCAGGAAGTAGCTTCGATTTCCGCATCAATGCCGCGGTGAATAAAATTACATCATAGCGTGATTAGAAGGGCTTTTATACTAATTAGCATGCCGACCGATCGACTAAAATGAAGATAACTTTCCATCCTCGATTATTTACAATCGATTGCGGCAGCATACAATTAGATCATAGCATGATTCATACCAACAAAATGTGCCTCGCCTGGTCGATAAATCGTATTGCAAATACACGTGGACGATGGACGCCATTACGTAAACATGGTAAAGAAACTAGAAAGACCGACCGCGGGAACCATTTTTCAACGCACGACAACAACAAACAAAATTCATTGATAAATAAATCATGTGATGATGAATAAATTACAATAATAATGCTGTAAATAGATCGGGGTGGTGCGATTGGTTGAGATTTGGTTTGTGTACTCCTTGTACGTGCGTGCGACGAATGTTTACATGTGTTCAGGTCATGACCTCGCAAGGAAAAACAATGCAGAAAGGCCGGCTAAGCCGCCGGAAATTGGTAGTTGTTACGGTGGTTTTTTCTAATGTCTAAAAATATGACAGCTCCATGTCGTTCGCCATGATTAAAAATTGCAATTTTCTTACGAAAAACGTGCGATTCCGTGAAAACGCGGGAGGTTTTTAATAAACCAAATGCTCCCAGAAATAATTTTGCGGTATTCTCTCGCTATCAACAGTTTTGGTGCGTTTTTCTTGGGATTTGCATGATCTGATGAAATCTCGGTTTATCTCGCTTTTGCTTAAAAGTGTGTGCGTTTTTTACCAAAATCAATTGCGTTTTTTTCCGGGGCTTACCATTAGGCCTCGCCAACTTGATTTTTAGTTTCCCGTAACTCGCCCGCGCTTCATTTTCATGCCCGCGTTTGAATTCATTATTGAAATTTGGGGGAAAAATACCGTTTTTGCAATGAAAACGTCCAAATTCATGCATTTTGTGTGATGAAATTGTGAAATGTTTATTCATTTTGACCAGAATAGCCTTTCTGTAACTTACATATAATCTAAATTGACCCATTTCATTCTATGATGGTGTGCAGCGGTGTATAACAATACGTCTGACATCCACATTTTGTATAATAATGAAAGTCGTAAAAATAATGAATAATGAATAATTAAAGATCAAGTTGGCGAGGCCTTACCGATAGTGACCATCTCGGCCCTTTACAAGTTATTTGATTACTGTAAAAGCTGAAATTTTCGCGGTGGTTTTATTTTCGCGCAAAATATTTTTACGCGAAAATTATAACACACAAAAATATTGTTTTAAACATTCATGCAATGCATCCAGAAGGTCGCCTGCGAAAAAAAACAATTCGCGAAATGTCTATGATATATCAAAATGCGCGAAAATATCTTAAACGCAAAAATATTGGCTTACACTTATTTAAAAGTAAACTATTTCAAAATAACTTGATTATGATCAAACAAATTTAAATTAGTTGCAATGAATAGGCTTCATACAAAATCAAAAGATTGCACGGTCGCTGAATTTCTAATTCTGATTGAAATTTTTCAAAAAAGTGACAATTCCATATATTTACACATACATGTAGTTGGACCTTGACATAGGGTATCATTTGGTGCCATCCAGGTTAAGCATTTGTCGTGGCCCAATTTATTTCCCGAATTTTGAGAAATTTCCAGAAGTGTTACATGGATCTCTGGATCATGCATATCATGTCATGTACCTCGAAACTCTTCCTCCCATTGTACACAGGCATTGCTTGGATGACATTAGGTCCCACTTTTATGCATTCTGATCCGCACTGAGTGGGGGTATTTTCCTCTGTCTCTGTTGACTGTGTGTTATCAGGTATGGTACTGCCCATCATCCCTGTTGACTGAATGTCAGGTGTGGAAACAACACTCATATTGCATTGTTTATCAGCTGACCCTGTGGTCAATTGAAATATTTGTTGATATTCATACCAGTTAAACATATACACACAGAATTTCAGCTTTAACTCTCAACTTCTTCATGGTGCTGTAGTAGATTGAAATATAGGCATTATGTATCATAGGCCCATACGATGCATGGTATAAATTTGACATCAAATTTGAGTGAAAATGCCAATATTTCAATGTACTAGGTTAAAGTTAAAGCTGAAATTCTGTGTGTGTATTAGACTATTAGGCATGCGACCGTTACATGGTTTAACCGTGTAACGCACGTATAACCCGTGGCCCGTAAGCAAAACATGGTACAATGTATACGAAAACACGAACTAGATTTTACAATTTGAACTAACACATTTTCGTAATAAAACACAAGGAAATACAAGGAAACAAATGGATTATTAGCCACTTATTTTGACTATGCGCATGAAAATTTAAATAAAAAACAATGATTCTATCCCTTATTACTGCTAAAATATGGAGTTTACCAGGCACTTCGATCGCTCGAGTCACGATGGAAATACGAAAGCGCCATTGTTATACGATTCCTTTTGCGTCCGTGGTGCACCGAAATGCACCGCAGCCCTTGGTAACTTTTATTTGACATATGTTGAATTTTGATATGTTGGGAAAAGACAAACTTTATTACACAGACTGAATAAATCACCACCTAACATGCATTTGCTCACTATTTTGTAGTATTGATGTCATTTTTTCACAAAAACTTCATGCAAAGTATGAATAAAAAGTGATTTTGAAGTTATTCTTGTGGTGAACATTTGCGTCCATCCGTAACGCCCAAAGTTGTCCATCCGTGACACAAACTTTCAGCCCTCTCTTGTTAAAAAAATGGTCAGCTTTCACCAGCTGTGTATCACTATCAGTACACCAGGGGTGTACTTTCGCGACATCCTGCGAGAATCCAAATGGATTCTCGCAGAGGAATTTTGCGAGAATTCATCTCGTGTAACGATCCGGCCAATGGTCTCGAAAAAAAGAAGACGTTTTTTCAACATTTTCATTATACGTTTGGGGGATATTTCAACAAATCAACGCATACATTTGTGAAATGTTCAAGAAATTGCATGTAAAAATATATCTTGAAATTAAAAACCCATCATACTGTATTTTTAATGATTGAATAAAGAATGATGAAATAAATATCTTATAATACTAAGACCTAAAAAAAAAGAGGTTGGATTGCCCTTTCACCTCAATTTTTGTTGGGTCGGTTGGTCAATTTTTAAAAAAAAATTCCAAAGAATGACCAAATCACACTACAATACACTGAGGTTTAATTGAACTAAATTTTGATATTAAAAAGACAAAGTATGGTGGCATGGAAAAGAAATATTTCAGAGTGGGGTCACAAGGGGTCAATTGAGTAAATTTGTAATTTTCAAAACAAACAAAAAAAGCGACTTGAGTTTTCCCGATTTTTACGGTCGGTAGGGAAAGGGCAATCCCAACTTTTTTTTGGTGCCTAATATAACTATGCTCCGGGCATAGTCTTTTTTGATGACGTCACACCCCACGGTTGACAGGTCAAGTGATCAGCCATCCGGTTTGAATCACTGAGTCTCCCCGATCGATGGAACAAAATAATATGGTGATAAAATGTTCGCGCTTCGCCAATTGTTAACGGTTCTGTATGTTTTTAAATGCGCGATTTGTAGCTTCGTCGCATAGAGACATGTACGCAAAGAATATATTGTGTGTTTCCAATAGCTGCTTCGAATATGAAATGCGCAAAAATAAATATAGCACGAAAATGTCCATATTTATGGTTCCCACAAAAAAAAGAAAATTATAGAATTCCTGAAAAATGAGCTTTATTTTTTTACTTGGCCTTACCTGGCGCGGGCATCACTTGTGGTGCATTGCATCAGTTTGAGTGGCGTGCTGAAGGACTCATGAACAATTAAAAATGTGCCCACAAAAAATGTCATCCATGAAACATGCATGAAAATTCTAATAATCTAATTCTAATGATTGCTACTCCGCTCGCTCGCGAGCATGGATATACAGGGTGAGTCAAAAAGAAGTTTACCCGGATTGGTGGTGTTTTAAAACACAAACAAATGACACTCGAGAGTTCAGTAAAGCATATATTTAACAAGCATTCTCTCCTGCTTATTAGGAAAAAAGAATGACACAAATTGATCATTGCTAAGAGGAGTTATGCCTATTTTAATAAAGGTACTCATTTTGCAAGTTGTCCACTGAATACTTGACAAAACAAATGATAAATAAGCATTCCACGGACAGCTACAAACATGAGCGCTTACAGTAAAACAGGCATAATTTCTCTTAGAAATGATCAATTTGCTTCATTGATTTTCTCTAATAAGCAGCAGAGTATGTTTGGTAAATAAATGCTTTACTGAACTTTTAAGTGTCATTTATTTGTTTTGAAAAACATCACCAATCTCGGTCAATAGGGGAGTACGCAGCTAAAATGCATACTTTACATTTGTTTGGTCAAGTATTCCGTGGACAGCTTGCAAAATGAGTACCTTTATTAAAATAGACATAACTCCTCTTAGCCATGCTCAATTTGTATAATTCCTTTTTCCTAATAAGCAGGAGAGAATGCTTGTTAAATGCTTTACTGAACTCTCGAGTGTCATTTGTTTGTTTTTTAAAACATCACCAATCCGGGTAAACTTCTTTTTGACTCACCCGTAGTGGCGCTTCTTGATTCCTAACATTTCAAAAATGGTGCTTCACAAAAATTTAGTTGAGAAGGCCTGCCCTAGGATGTTGATGATGAGACCAAAACTTATTTAACTATATGAACAATAAAACATTTTATAACTGTATGCAAAATGCATGTGCCTCCCACACACATTGTGCCTTGATGCGGGGGAGGAGTTTTGCCGCAAGGAACAGATTTTTTTTTGACATCCAGGTACTTAGTATCTTGAAAAACCCACACGTCCTCTTGTATATTCAACACTTTTAAATGCGATGCTATGAAAGCTGGCTGTCATTTGAATATTTTATCACATCTATTATTTCTGGGAATCAACTTGTTCCCTTCTGGCTATATTATTGAGAAATGTCAATTTTAATTCATTTGGACCATCAAGATACATATTTGCACCATTACTTGATAATTGATAACATTTTGCATTTCCTGAACAGAATTTGAACCATGCGATCAAGTATTTATCAAATTAAATATACTTTCTCAAAATGTAAATTTATTCCAATACATGTATTTTAGATTTTGATGTGTGCATTATTTTTCATGATCTTATGCAAACCATGGTTTTGGGTTCAGAGCTTAATTTGTAGGCCTAAATACATACTGCTCCTCCGCCCCCTCGCTACAATGTACAGTAGTACTTCGTGTATAACCATGAGCTTGAGTTATCTGCTACAGTTATTATGACATTATGTCGGAGATGGTTGGGTTGAACGCCACACTTGTGTAATCCAGGCAGGGAAAATGTGGAATCTAGAAAGCTTTTTAGAGAAATTTTGGTATTTGGAGGGAAGTTTCGGTATCTGGAGGTCAGGAGGGACAATTTGGCATTTGGAGGGATATTTGGCTGTTTTGTACAGTATATAAACATTTGTTAAGCAATTATCGGATATTCAACTTGCTTCCTGGGACCCCCCCCCCCCCCACCCCAACCGTACCTGTATTCCCATTCCCCAACATTTAGCTGCATGACCGATGATGGATTTTCTAGTCTTACTTTAAAAGGTGATGAACCAAGCATGAAAGATCACTAGATGATGATAGCCTGATTAAATCACCTAGAACTTTGCAATCATGTGAAAGGTTCTTGTATACAGTATACATGTACATTATGTAAACCTGTAGTGAGATTTGTATCAAGCCTAATATTAATCTTTATTTAACACTAACAGGGAAAACCCCTGATCACAAATCAGCCGGATGATTTGCAGCTGCTGGCATTAAATATTGACGGGTGAATGAATTTGACAGTCAAATGAAACACATCGAAAGGGGAAATCATTTTCTTCGGTAGGGGGTCCAAATATCCTGGAAGGGGGTGGGGGCATAGTACTTTTACATGGAAAATAGGGGGGGGGGTCATGAAATTGATACCATTGTAATAGGAGGTCATATGTTAGTTTAAAAATATTGAGAATGTTTTCGCTTCATGTACATTTTTTCTACATGTTTCAACATTACAAAACTAAATTTTCCCCTACATGTATATATTTGTCTTGCTTCCGCCTCTAATGTTTCCGCAATAATGCAAGAACAGATAGTGTGTGTGTGTGTGGGGGGGGGGGGGGGGTCATAAAAATATTCAATATTTGAGGGGGTCATAAATATAATGGCTTTCGTTTAAGGGTTCATAAAAGATGATGACGATAAATGACATATTTGGGAGTTGGGACCCCCTACCAAAGGAAAAAAACCGCCCCCCCAATGTGAAACACTAGAATTATTATTTAAAAGCGGAAATTGAAAGTCTGCATATTTTTTGGAAATTAAGAGATTGACGATTACTATGACGGTACCGTTTAGGACTATTTGTTAGTTTGAGGTTATTTTCTTGAGGCTATTTTGTCTTAAAAGGCTGATGTTTTCACAATCAAGGGTGTAGTGATAGCACAATGTAAACAAATGGGATGTTTGTGTGAAATTGTGATTTTCTAATTTGATTGCCAATGTGAACAATATTGGGCTATTTTGATGGATATATATTGGGAAATTATTCCTTGAATATGGATGGGGTCACGATCATTGATTGAGGGCCTGATTTTGGCTTTTGGTAGAATAGAACTAAAAAGATCGAGCCTTTGGGTAATTAATTTGCAATAGTTAAAAATAGGGTCTTGGTAAGAGCAGTACTAAAAATGCAATTAATATTTGTTGACAAAAAGCAGCTGTGTGTGTATATATACTATTATGCTACATTATATATTAAAAACTATAAAAATAAATACTGAAAAGGGATGGGTCTTTAACCTAACAGACATGTTACCTCTGACGTGGGAGGGGTTCCCCCTAACCCATCATTGAGAGTTAGATAAGCCATTATTTTTCTGGATATTTCATTTCCTTCATGCATGGTTTTTCACTCATCTGATAACCAAAACCAACACTTATGCCACATAGCACTGGACTCGTGCCTCCCCAATAGGCTAACACTATGACCCTGTGAACCTATGTAGTAGAGACTTCGCTCTACTCGCTGCACTTGGCCTTCGGCTCGCTTGGGATCTAGAGCTATATCTATGCCACATACAATGTAATATACAGAAACAATGTAATAATAATAATAATAATAAAAATGGATTTACTATAGCGCCCAATGCAAGGAGCCTCTGGGCGCTTCACATAACTATATTACAAAAAGAAAACAACAAATTGGATTCGTGTAAGGCAGGGGTTCTCAATAGGCGGCCCTCAGGCCAAATGTGGCCCTTCAAGCAGTGATGATTGGCCTTTGATAAAAAAGGAAAGGGCTATCCGTCCCCCTCCTTTTAGATTTGGTGGCCCTGAGCAAAAATGATTGAGAAAGTCTGTGGTACGAGGTATGATGGAATTTTATTGTGTAGTAATTCAATGAAACGTTCCTTGTCAAGTGAACAGTTTTTACTCAATCTAAGTAAAACAAGGAATTAATATCCAAACAGAGTTTCAACTCACATCCTTTAATAAGCAAAAAATAAAAATACAATTTAAAGTTAAGAAAAAAAACCCAAAACCAAAAAAACAAACACTTTTCCAACAAAGTCTGTCGAAATGTTGGTAAATTTGGAAAATATCAAAAGATTTCACCAAATAAAAGTCAAAATGTCTATAATTAAAAAAACACCTCATATTGTCAAAAATTTTGAAAAAAAAAAATCAAACATATATGAAAAGTAAAACCAAACAAACCTCAAATTAGACAAATATAGGCCGGTCAGGCTTGTGTAACAGTTTTCAAGACAATACAGGTGATGCAGCACATTAAAGGGGAGACTTTGCGGCTGTGTGTTTTACAAGATATAGATCCAAACAGACAGAAAAAATCAAGAAAATAATAAGAATTTTAGAGCATTTTCACTCGGAAACTCTGGATGCCTTGATCAATTTTGATAAATTTGGTGTCATTTTAAAGCTTAGGAAATGCTCTGGGAGCACAAATAATAAACTCAAAATTGACTTCACCTGCAAAGTCCCCCCCCCCCCTTTTTGATGTGCTACATGCATCACATAAAATGCAAAGAGATCAGCCTATTTGGGACAGTATACCTGTACATGATATTAAATTTAAATTAGTTTATCTAAAAAGTTCAATGTTGGGGTAACAGATGTTGATTGACAACTTGTCTAATAATAGTCAAAAGTAAAATTACATATCACAACAAAAACAACTTGTAATGCAAAGTAAAAAAACATGTTTAGCATCTGAACTTTTTCAAAACAAAAGGAAGGAGGAGTCCTTTTTATTTTTACACTGTTGCGAAAGAGCTAACATGTGCCCAACGTTTTTGAAAATTGGGTGTATGTTTGTGTAAGTTGTCATTCGTTCGTGTTCGTCAGCTATTCCTCCGTGTTTATGTCAAGCCCATCTGTTTGTTTTGATCCCCGTAAATCAACCTATTATTAGCTTAACGCCTGTCATAGTAGCGAGTAGAACTAACTTATGCCTAGCGTACTGATTTTTCTCTCTCGAAATTTGGTAAAGTCCAGACTATACGCTCAATATCTATGGGTCAGCGGAGATTAATACATTATGTGATCGGCCGCAGCACGCTAGGCATACCTTGGACATTCGTTTGGCATAAGTTGTATTCGTTAGCGGTTCGCAGAGGTGGGCTGGGGTCTAGGAAATTTTTGGGACATGTTCAACATTTTGAGCGCCTGGCAATGTAGGGATCAATGTATGCGTTGAGCATTCGCTGTGTAAACATTTCGCACATTGGATGTAGGTTGCTTCTTCGTCAGCTGTTTGATCAAAGCGAACAGATAGGTTGGACGCTAATCGCTAGGTTAGCACTCATCGTCTGAACACTGAATCCTTTATTAGATGGTTTGTTTGGTGTATGTTAACACTTTCCACGCAGCTATTATTTTTACCATACACAAAACAAATTTTTCAGAAACCTTTTACAATTTTCAAAGTCTGTCTCAATGATTACTGACCCAATACGACTAACAGGGATGGAAATAAGACCCGCCCGCACGCCCATAGCGGGTAACTTTCGTGTCGGGCGGGTGAAGATTCAAAGGTACCCGTCCGACATGGCGGGTAACATTTTTGAAGCTCAAAGTGTAAGTAACAGTAAGTTCAGGGTAATTTCATCATCATATGATCGTGTGTCATGATGATAGAGGAGATCAGGTTGATAGGAGACTAAAGAGAGTATTGGATTGATGAACATGATGAATACGAGGAGCTGTTACGGGCTAGGTTTACAGTGAAACATCGTACAATAAAGACAAAAACATGTAAATGTAGTTTAAAAGTAGTCTTGCATTGTTTGCTGCAAAATGTTATGAAAAAACCTTGGGCTGGTAGAATTTTTGTCGGGCAGGTAGATTCTGTGAGTTACCTGCCCGACTGGCTAGTTGAAAAAAATCTGAAGTTCCATCCCTGAATACTAGGTATGTTTGTACTTATTTTAATGAATTTCTCATGGTGATTCCAAATATGGTAATGAAATTCAATAATGTTGACATTTTTGAAACATTTTGTGAGATTTTGGAATGTCATCTGCAGCTGCCTGCCGCGTGGAAAGTGTTTAGAGTAAAAGCAGTATGAACAATCTTTAGAATAACTATAAACTAACAGATCAGCAGCAAATCTAGGTGGATTCATTGTACCGATGTGCCCACACTATGAGCGTGTTTCTGTTGGGGCACTGCAAAAAGTAAACGCTAATAAACGCTAAATCGGTCAGTTTTAATCCCCCCTGTTTCTACTCGCGAAAAGTTACCGCTAAGTTTATCGATCCTAGTCGATGGGCCACGACATTTGACCTTTTGTAATACTAAACAATGTCACCGCACCTGAAAAAGATTGCTTCACAATAATGTGTACAACCCAGCGTGACACGGTTCACGGCGCAAACCGCTAAGAATCGCCTCTCTGTTTCTATTGGGTGTATTGCCGATTATTGCCGGTTCCAAACCTGGTTTGTGAAGGTTTTTGGGATTACCAAAAATACAGATTATTGCCGGGTTCTGCCTGTTTCTACTGGGCAAACTTAGCGTTTATTAGCGGTTTCTTCCCATGCAGAAACACGCTCTATGAGGTGCGAGGGAGCCATAGTCCGTAAACATAAACGGAATGATGTTCGAAACTAGTGTTGTGTGTAGAGATGAGTGCCCTGTACCATACTTTTCTGTACTGTGGACTATGGCTGCAGGGGACAGTGACTCCTACTACATACACCAGTACCCTTTAAAAAAATCAATTTTATTTATCATCAACAATGCTTTAAATTTAAAACAACTCCCATGAAAAAAAATTGTGATTGACATCCCTTGCATCCATTTCTTTACTGTGATGTTTTTTCCGGAGTGCTATACCACTATGACTTGTGATTAATTGTTGTAGGAATTCAGTAGGAAAGAAATGAGGAAAATAACCCTTTGTTTGTTTGTTTGTTTGTTGGGGTAGGTGTTTGTTTGTTGTCTTAGTTTTTGTTGTTTTTGGTTAACCCAAACTGCAAAATTGGATGTGCAGTATGAAAACTCGAAATGTATATATACATGTACATTAAAGTAGCTAGGGATAGGGAATGCGCAAAAGCGCACAAAAAATGTCTATTTACCAAAATTCAACAAACTGCATTACTGTGGAAGTGTTTATGCTAGATCTGGTTTAGTTTGAATTAATTTAATTTTTAATGAAAAATTATGGTTTTGACAATAGAATTAGAAATGTGTACTGTAAACATCTAAAAGCGCAACCTGTTGCCCCCAAAAGCACTTTTTCCAAAATCAGGACCCACATTTAGTGCTTTAAAAAGCACACTCAGTCATTTTAGTATAGAGAAGCGCCCTCATTTGCCCTCATTTTGTTATGCGTTTACCTATGATAGCCAGAAAAACAGCCTATAGTCAGGTTTTTTACAAATTAATATCTTTCTTATAACAATTTAGCCGGATCTTCATTATTTTGCAATACATGGTAGCCTTTTGAATCATTTGTAGGCCATTCTCACTGATTGTGATCAAATAATGTGGCCCCTGGCCAGCCACATTAAAAGGGGGCTTTTAAGCCAAACAAAGAAGATAGTCCATCTTAGAAACATTTTGCAAATAACCTGAGTGCTGTGCAATTTTTAAAAAATTTTTTTTTTAGAAAATAGGCTACAAGGTATGCTATTTTGTTGTTGTTGTTGCTAATCCGAGCTTCAGAGATTTTCTTAAACCTTTTTTCTAAAAATCAAAAAAAAAAAAATCACAAAAAAAAAAAAAAATCACAAAAAAAAGTAAATGTTTTTTTAGGCCTCAGCGCATAGACCTACGCACCGTAGCTCATTTCACATACCAAATGGCTTCTGAGACAGTCTATCTTCTTTGTTTGGCCTTATGTCGGCAGTATGCATTTTAAGAAATTGAGGAAGTAAAGCATGAAGAGAAAAAAAATTAGAAGAAAAAACAAAATCATAAAATCTGAATGCATTGACAAAGGAATTAACCAAGTAAGGTGTCATTTTAAAGCTCACACAATACACCTTTGCCTGAATATAAAATTGAACATCAAAAGCCCCATGTGACTGGTCACAATAAATAGTGTATGCAGGCATCTTAAACAGATTTCGGAATTTCTGAAATTTCAAGGGAAGAATTTTAACACATTTAGGTATTTTCCCATATTTGTAACTTTTTGGAGTCAAAATAATAGAGATTGGTATTTTCTTAGTTTATTGTTTGTTATGTACCTTTAACACTTTCCACGCGGCAGGTGGCTGCAGACAACATTCCAAAATTTCACAAATGTTTCAAAAATGTCAAATTGTTCAATTTCATAACCATATTTATTTGGAATCACCATGAGAAATGCATTTACATTAAGTACAAACATGCCTAATATTGGTTTAGTAATCCTTGATATAGACCTTGAAATTTGAGAAAGGTTTCTGAAAAATCTGTTTTGTATTAATGGTAAAACTAATAGCTGTGTGGAAAGTGTAAGCAGGCTATCTGGTAGTTTTAAAAACCTCAATGTCAATAGGAACCTGTTCCTATTCATATACCTCTTGCATAATCATGAAAAAACACCACTTTTTATATCTAGATTTTATATTCATTTTTAATTAATCAGGCTAAGCAAACCAAAATCTGATTTTTGCAACGTTGAAAATATTAATTCTGGTTGTCAAATTCAATTTACACAAACTTCCTTTAATGCGTAAAAAGCAAAGTGTCATTGTAAATGTCAAAAATATATATGATGATTATCCTATCCAATCGCAATTATTAATTCACTTTCCAATTTTGATTAACAATTATTAATTTATTTTATGTGTGTTTGTTTTTTCCTCTATTTTTACACAGATGTGATGACTCGGCTGCTCTCCGAACGAATCCACGCTGCTGCCGTTGTTTTGTAAGCAATTCTTCCTTCGAATCCTCTTTGTGTGGGTTGCCAGGCAAACTTGTGAGTAAAGCCCGGATAAATCCCTGGAGTACCACAAGTAGATAGAACTTGGAGAAGTAGCGTGTAAACAACTCTTGAAATTCCTTGAAATGGATTTACCTGGATGATATCTTATGCGGAAAAAGTTCACGATCAACCTCATCAATACAGGCACAGTTCCATCACAGTGTTACAGTATTATGTATATCACACTTGAGTTCTGTTGCTGATAAAAGTCGCCGTGTAAAACTACAAACCAGATGTCAGAGTTCACTTTTTCTATGCAATAAACACACAGCTCACGAGAACTTTGATTTGGAGAGATGAGACTTTTGTCATGTTTGCTTTGATCGCGGAGCCCCTCCACACACCCCCACATTATTTACCAAATCGTGAAGAATACAGCTATTGACAGCCCTACAAGATAACTGCATGCATGCATGCGGAAAGATTAAACAGCCACGAGTTGTCAGTCTCCGAGGTGTATCATCAGCACTTTAGTATTCGTATACGTTAACATTTGCACATCGTCGCCGTGATCAACCAACTAACCCAAGAAAATGATAGCCCGGGTCAGGTGGCCAGTCAAGAGCAATGGGATTTAATTTTTAGTGACTTTATCTAACTATCTATCTATCTATGCACATGCCAAACCCAAAGGTACATTTATGTCAATACACACACACACACCAGGCAGTAGGAAATACAGGGAAAATATATATTGAATACAGTGCGTGGGTGCCCTGCTGAGGTAGCGTTCAGCTAGTTTAGCTCTCTGTGTCTTACCGCATTGGCATCTAGTGTTTGTGTGCAGACAGCCCCGCATAGTCCTATTTTAAGACGCTAAAGAGGTACTATTCTTAGTCTTATTAATTCATCCGATGAGTACCCAATACTAGTATGCTGATTATTTCTTTGTCGTATCATCATGCCAGGAGCATCATATCGTTACCTCTACGTACATGTACGATGGAGACAAATAGATGATATCTGAAATATTTTATACTGCTACGTACTATCACCGTCATGAGTGGTATTTGAATTGATTTTTATTGTTTTTGTGGGGATAAAACGCAGGCGTTATTATACATCCACAATGAAAACCGAGAAATCGTCGACGACGGGAGACGGTCGGAGTAGCGGCAGCAGTCTATTCCACCGCAGTTTTCCCAACAGTTTCGGTGCCCACCTGGAGGACATTCAGCAGCACAGCCAGGCCTGTCTTTCCGCCATGAACATACTGTGCCAGTCAGGTGCGCAGATGGCCGAGGCGTTCACGGCCGCGTTTCACGACACCCCGTTCGCGGAGGTGTCAACCCGAATGCGTCAAGTCGCCCAGGACCTGGAGTCCAGGACGAACAATGCCAGCGTGCACGTGCAAGAAGATGGTGTTGCTATGGTAACGAGACTTTTGGAAAGAGGAACCAAAGACAAAACAGATGAAAGCATGCAGGTAAGGAGTGCTGTGACATGGATTTTAATAATATGGTCATTGTTTTCATGTAAAGGGTAAAAAACAACCATGTGGTAGAATAGCATACATGTAAGTTATTAAATCATAATTATCATGTCAAGAAACAAAAAATCATGAATATGATAGCACATAAAATATTGTTTAAATTATTAAGTAGAGTTCAACTTATTGAAAATTATGCAAACCGAAGAGTCAAAACACATGAAGTCTAAAGAAAACCCCCATAAACCACTCCATCACATGGGAAATATTAACACTTTCCACGCAGCTATTAGTTTTACCATTACAAAACAGATTTTTCAGAAACCTTTCCCAATTTTCAATGTCTATCTCAAGGATTACTGAATCAAAAAAGGCACGTTTGTACATATTTCAATGCATTTCTTGTGGTGATTCCAAATGGTAGTGAAATTAAATAATTTTGACATTTTTTAAACATTTTGTGAAATTTTGGAATGTCGTCTGCAGACGCCTCCCGCGTGGAAAGTGTTAAGAACCTCAAACACAAATAAGCGCTTTTCAGGCCAATGCAATCTATGCATGGGAGGAAAGTTAGCAATCCACTGCAACAACAACAACCCACTCTATTAATTAACCTAACCTCCTACCCACATTTTCCAAGGAAATTTATTTCAATGACAAAAAGCGCAGACAAAAAGTGAGGCGCCGCCCCCGGGGCTTGAACCCACAACCTCTCGGTTGAGAGACGAAAGCCCTACCAGTGCACCCAGACGTGAGTGCACCACAACCTCTCGGTTGAGAGACGAAGTATTACTTGGCCGAGTACAACTATTTAGCCCGGGGCCATTGTTACATCGAAAAAGTGCCACGCCAGCTGGCACAGGCAGACTGCACCGTGGCACTGGGGATGGTTAGGGTTAATGAATATTAGAAAAGCAAACTTGTTTCGAAATGTTGTCACGAAAAACACAAAAACCAACCAACCAACCATCCAACCATGCTAAAAAAAAGTAAAATCTTTGTTGTGTATTTGTACTACTAGTCATTAGCAGCCTGATGATCGCGGAGTGTGTGAAAAATGGCGAAACCAGGGTAGCAGTAATAATGCTAGAGTTATAACATGATTAATATTAAACAAATTTCTATGTATCCAGGAGTGCCATAAAGACTACTACTGGTTTTTTTTCTAGCAAATATGTCTTATAAAAGTTCATAAAAGGAAGATGAAACCATCCAATTTTAATCTTGAAATGCTGTTAAAAAGAAAGATAGTGTTAAAAAGCTTTAAAACATGCTGTGATTAATTTAACACCATTCGAGGATTCATATTATTATAGATAAAGAGTCATTTTGAAAATCAAGTCTTGTACATGAATTGAACCGCTCCCGCCCCCGTGGTAGTTGCTAAGCTTACATGATATCAACAGTCAATCAGTCATACTCAAGGCAGTGGGTTGTTCATTTGCTAATATGAAATATGTTCACTGCTAATTGCATATTATCAATTTTGCGCTGAATTGATGTAACCTTTTGAATTGGCCCCTTTTAGATACCTGCATCATCACTCCCGGGGGCGGATAGGTATCACACATGTACTTCCAACTATTCAATTCTATACACGATTTAGGGATGTGCTATTATTATATCAGAAGGTGGGCGCTTTGCTTTCCAAATTTTAGAAAGACACTTGCATAATTTGTTCTATACCAGGCGTCATTTTACCCAGGTTTCACATACTCATCACAAAAAGTATCGAGACACTTAACAAATGAGCCAATAATAAACAGCCCGAAAAGATATGGATTAAATCGAAGCAAATAACTCAGTGCATAATTTTGTTCTGCATACTTTGACACCTCGATTATTGAGATACAATGTTGCGGAGTGGAGTTATTGTTATTTCAATGGTCGTTGGTCCGGTTTCAAAAGTGACAATCATCCCTATAGAAGCATTTTTGTACACATAAGCATAAAACTGATCATTCTTCATAGGGATGATTGTCACTTTTAAAACTGGACCTACGACCATTGAAATGACAAACTCCGCTCCGCAACATCGCATCTCAATAATCGAGGTGTCAAAATACGCTGGGTTATTTGCTTAGATTAATCCATACCCTTTCGGGTCGTTAATTATTGGCTCATTTGTTAAGTGTCTCGATACTTTTTGTGAGGAGTCTACATTTTATACACAAGTGTATTGATATCAATAAAAAAAGATATAAAAAAGATGTTTTAAAAGCCAAAACATCCAGGGGTAGAATTGTATGTCACTTAGCAAAGATGGAGGATTTTAACTGGTGAATATAATATAATTTTCAAAAATTCATATTACTAATTTTTTAACTTCAAGTTCAATGGATATTGATCAAATCATTGGCGAGGGGACAAGGATGTTTACCTTGTAACAGACAACCTATTGCGTTATGGTTTCAACTTATGTATTAAAATCATCACGTTTATACATGTAGTAACATTTAATTTGGCAGTCGTCTGCAGACGACAGTTCCAAAATGTCACAATATAATATTTCAAAAATGTCAAAATTATTGAATTTCATCACCATATTTGGAATCATCATGAGATTAAAATAAGTATAAACATGCCTAGTATTGGTTCAGTAATCCTTGAGATAAAGTTGGGAGAGGTTTCTGAAAAATCTGTTTTGTGTACATGGTAAAAACATTTGGTACAGGTGTGCCGTGGGTGGGTTGTAAAATAGACCCATCAAAATAGTAAGCAAATTGTAAGAAATTGTGGCCCATTTGTTATACATTTAGTTGCCTTGAAAATAATGAGCCATTTGAACAGTTGGCTTCAAATAATTTTGACCAATTGTCATAGTAGCCTAGTGTTAGTAGAGATAAAATACCCCAAAATCACCCCATTTGAATAGTGAAATCAACAAAAACAAAAAGATCCATCCACATGAGTAGCATCACAAAAAAACAGGCCCATTGTTATGTACATGTATATGTAGTAGAGGGTGACAATGCAATTCATATCAGTGGCACATATGTACCGAGCAATTTCTACACCAGCCTCAACATTAATTTTTAATTAAAAAATTGTCTGAAATTAGCTTAATATGGTTTTTCAAACCAATTTTAAGCTTTGAAGTTCAAATAATTTTGACATTATAAAGGCAACATTTTCGATCGTTTGGTTGACAAAATGGGGTGGACTTGAGTTGGGGGAGGTAAAGGTTGTGAATTGTGACTGGGGGAAATCCCCCACTCCCCCTCCGCTGTGGTGCTGCCACTGATTCTACAGTGTACCCCGGGTCATAGCAACACATGTCAAGTATTAATCAGAGGATTCTCTGATATGACAAACTAGCCAATCAACCCACCAGCCAATCAACCGACCAAACCAACCACTCAGTAGCTGTACTATGTATGTACTTGGTCTCGGTTGTTTTGCTTTCTCGTCGGAATTATTCCATCAACTAATTAACGAGGATGTTTTGCTGCGCTACTAAGTGCTTGTAAATCCAGAAAGTGCTACATGAGCGTAATGATAATAACATCATTACGAACAAGGTTGCACAATAACGCAAAACAAACAATTTAATGGTGTTTTTAAAATATTGAAATGAAATAGTGTATAATACAAGGCGACCAAAAAACATTCAAAACTGCTCTACGGGAACAGACCTCTCAAGTAGGGTTGGTCGGGTGGGTGTTTCGTTTTTTCCTCAAAATTTCAGTGATTCTTCAATAACGTTTTTTTAGAAATGTTCAAAACATTTCTAAACAAATTATTAAAGTTAAACATTGAAATAAAAATCTGCGGTGAAAATCACATTTTTGGAACATGAATTGAAATGTGGTTGAACATCCTAGTCATTAAATAAAAATGTTCCATGTTACCAGGGAGAGTATATAATGGGAGGGGGAATTTGTATCACAAAACTGAAGCATCCTATATGGGCGTGGGTACGCGCGATGTGACTCGTAAAAGGAGGGCGCTATCTTGACAGCACGAATGTCCTTATAAGGCACATGAACGAGCTAAGTGACTCGCAAATCGAGGGCGCTATCAAACTAGAGGCTTCAATCTTGGCAATGGGAAACTGTGTGTCCAGTGGCACCGGCCTGATGTTACTTTATAAACCTTTGTCAATGGTCATCCCTATAAAACCACAATTATAGTTGGAATGTACCCATTGGCCTGTTCAACAGATCTGATCGACCAACTTTTGAAATGTTATAGGTATTTGTTAAAATTTGAGATTGATTGAAAATTCAAATTTGACAAAGTGATCCAAGGCCAAGCCATTTGGGCTAGTAGATTTGAAATCCGTACACCCTACAGGGTGTATCAGAAATAACTGTACCGAGGCAATATGATTTGTTACGGTATGAATTCGATTGATATTGTTCAAACTGTTTTCACATACTGTATCTTGCGCAAACGCCCAGCTTTCATAAGAGTTTTAAATTTTGAAAATCTGACATTTCTGATGGAAAATACAGACTTTCTGGTAAAGATGGTAGCTTTTAATTTTGGTCGAAATGATCAATTTAAAATAATCTGTGAAATTACTAACCATACCTGAGAGATTCATCCGTCCATAGGACAGGGTTTATTTTTGGTCGCCATATTTCAATTTTTCACATCACTTGTATTTAACTATTTATTATTTGCATACATTTGTGGGTGAAATTTTGAGATAAATTTTGATTTTTAATCCGCAAATAAACCAGGATTTGTTCTGCTTGAGTGGTTTTAACTTTCCTTTCTTTGGCTGGAGTTTTGAATTTTGCTTATGTGGTGTGGGCTACATTGTTTGAAATGTTGGGGTAGTGGTAGAGAGGATTGAATGAAATTGAAAACACATTTTTCATCGATTTTCGATTATGTCTTGCCACACGAGAACAAAAAGAGATATCTCAATGAAATTAACATATAATGTAGGAAACATGTTCACCTTTATATTGCAGGTGCTTAAATTTAAAACAACAATCAGTTTGTATTTTTTATGTATTTTAGAAACGCGGTACAGTTCTTTCTGATACACCCTGTATGAAAGACATTTATAATCCTCCACACAGGAAGTGTAAATTTCAAATAGGTTTACCTGCATGGATGACTCCATATGAAATATACAATCCCTGTGGGAAGATTAATCCTGAGACTAAAATAACTATTTTAGTCTCAGGATTAAAGCCTCTTCTTTCTCAGGAATAAAGTCATGTCAAACATAGGGCTAAATTTGTTGTTGTTTGTTTTTCCATAGAGGGTCCTCAAAAGGTAGGGTCGGTAGATCAGATTTTTTGTTGTTGTTAGTGGTTGTTCTGGCCCAGTCCTAGCCAGTACAAAAAATTCTGAACCGTGTCAGATCTTTTGGATGACCCATACTTGACCCAAAATAACTTTTGATTTTTGAAGAAAAATAATTTCAAAAATTAAAAAGTTACTCAGTCGGGGCTATAGTACACGGTCGGTCTGACATGGACAAACAAACAACTTTTGTTTTTGGCCTCGGGTATGGATTTCAACAGGAATACCCCATTGTACAATGTATGTTTAAATCCATCATCCAGGATTGTTCTGAGAATAATAACATGAAAATGCAAATTTAAACACAATTTTCAATATCATCCCTTCATAAACCACAAAAAGTACCACCGGAAGTGTATTTGATATATATTCAGATCGTCTGTGCGGTGCTTAAAAGTGGATTTTATAAATTGCCTTTAAAATAAATCAAGTTTTGCTTTGAGCCTGATCCTATTCATCTTTAATTATACTTTGTACATTCAACAATCAATTCCGTGTTCACCAAAGAAGAACGGTATGCTAATTAATGACTTCATTTCATTTTTACACACAATGTTACAAATACGTCATTCTTTTAATTTTATTTTAATTTTTAATTTTTTATTAGTTTTTTTTTGTGCAACAAATCATTTCATACCAAAATACACGTTAAAGTTAACATGTTATACACTTAAAATTATATAAAGACAATTAAACGAAACAAATGCGACGTGTTAACAAGGGACAATAAAACAAATACAGACAAGACAAGACATGACAAGACTATACAAGACAGACATGTGAGAGAGAGATATTAACAACCTTATATATACAACATGAAAATATCATTTGCATATCATTATACGTCATTTTTACAAGGTTTTAAAAAATCCAAAATTCATCATGGTTATCCAACCCAAGTCCCACCCCATTCTGTCCACCATACAAAATGACTTCTTTCCACTATTGCAGTTTTTTGACTCACCCTGTATTCTCTGTCTGCTGTAACACATCTAGAGTTTTTATTTTGTAGAAGCAGAACAAAAGCAAATCTTCTTTTGCATATTATTGGCAAAACAGGAAATCCAGCAAGAATAAATGAATATAAAACAGTTTTATTATTGAACAAATCTGCACGAAAAGTACGCAAAGCATTACGTGCATCACTTTGACATCAAGTGTGGGTTGTGAGAGGGGGATGCTTGGATCAAGGGTGTGTAGAGAGGGGGATGATTGGGAGATCATACATTGTATTTGCTTTCATTTTCAAGAGGACAGGAAAAAATGGTCATTATAAAGTTTATATATACATTTTTCAGGGTTTTACAACCTTTTTTTGATCTAGACTTGACTTTAGACAATCTACGCAGCGCAGCGTCTAGATCTATCCTCTGACTACCCCAATACAGTGTGTCGCACTGTAAACACACATTTTGAGGATATTTGCTGTAAACATGTTGCATTATTTGAAACCGTAGAGAGCTCGAACTGATAATCAGAGCTACGCAATGCTTTGTCATAAAATTGATGACATGCTTCGAAAATTGATTTGTCTTGAGTAACTCAACTTGCCGCATTGACATCACGGTCATGTGGAAGTGGAAACAATCTTTACCATTGATCACATTCGTTATCAACTTTGAACATCTTTTTGTTTTATTTTTCAGACCATGGCTCACTGCTTTCTGTTGATGTTGCAGTCCCAGTACCAATTCTTCCAGTCAGCCTCAGAACTCTTCGCTCCCCTGGGCAGGTACCAGGAGGTGGAGGACATCCTCTTAGGTGATGGGTGCGAGCCCAATGTGAGAGAGGCGTGCAGCTCATGGTTATCTGCATCTCAGGTGTGTGTTGTGCCATTTTGGTAATCTCTTTCGTATTCAGTCTGATTATGATAACTCACCATAAACGATTGGAATATGTACTGGTTTATTATGTAGAATGACTGAATATAGATGTTGATTCAGTATGCAGGGCTAATTTGTCAATCTCAAGGAGTCTCGGTAGCATTTTGTAGTTATCCAGGTGGTGGGGTGGGGGCACATACAAGTTAATTTCGACCTTCTTTCAGGGTTAGACCATCTTTTGAGCGTATTATACAAATTCAAAGTATAGACCTTCCGGAAAAGGAGTCGTTAATTTGAGTTTCATGCCCATGCCATGCCATAAGGCAAAAATGCCCTATCCCTACCATAAGGAATCGTCATAGGACAGGATGGATGGTGGTATAAGTATCTGTGTGATGAAGCACTCTTTAGAAAGCACAGTTTATATCAAGGATTCTCAAAGAAGAAACAAGTATTCACAGTCACTTTGCCGACGATTCTATGCAAATGAGCTGCTCCAATGGTTTTCGTTTCAAATATTTAACAGATTTCCAGCACACACTTGCGGCAAAAATGGACACTGTCACAAAATGCATAAGTGCGTATAAAAATCGCTGACACTTTTTAACCCTATTTGTTCGTAATCAAACCTTCTGAATAGATGAAGATTCTTAAAAATTATATATTTCTGTTGGAAGGAAAATTAACAAATTTAGCATTGCTAAAATGTAAGTTGAAATCACAATATGCGATTTTTACATACCCGTCGCATAAATTATGGGGGAGTCGGAGGCAGTCCCCCTCTACGGACCTCTCCCCACTAACTGACAATGAAGTATGTGTTTACTAGGGGTTGAGGTTAATTTTGCCATCCTAGGTACGGTCAGGAAAATTAAGTGATTTTTTATTGACCATTTGACCTGATACCAAGTTATAGGAATTCTAGAATGTTTTTAATTAAAAATCCAAACATAACAAATACAGCATAACAAATACAACAATGTACACAAATAACACTGTTTTTTTCTTTTGTTGCATTTGTATCAATAAATAAATTGTGGTATACAAAGTGATAAAAACATACAGAATCATAAGTCATTGTCTATCAAATGCATTGGTATTAGCATGCCAGAATAGCTAGTAATCAAGTATGCCTTGATGAAAAAGTGTTGAAGCACAATTGTAAAAGAGAGGTTTCAAGTCACAGACAACGTCACAAATAAGAAATTAAACAGACAATACAATATTTGTGTATTTGTCATTCTATTTGTGTGTAAAATCCTTTAATACAATATAACAAGCAATTTGGGGCTCTTTAACTATTAAAATAACATTTTGGAGAAAAAAATCTTGATTAAATTTAAAAAACCTCACATTCCGCATTAGATTTACAAGAGGAGAGAAGCTTAGAGACAAATAATTAATTTAATTTGGCCTTCGAACTGGCAATGATGTCACCTAAAGTAGCCCAAAAAGGAGCCCTATAAAAATGGTGTGAATAGACTACTAAATTGTGGGTATAACTAACTAACCATGTGAACAGATCTGTTTGTTCTATGGCCTGGAATATGAGACCTGTCACCACAAAATGAGCGTTAAGTCGCCAGTATACATTAGGAGATATGGTCCAATGAACATGCCAAAAATCAATAGAAAACAAAGGCATTTTGCAACTTTAATTACATTTTTGACCAGGAAAACATTGAGCAATTATGACATGTTGCATACCATTTTAAAGCTTGTTTCTTGAGTATTCTGAATCTGTACAAACCGCAAAATTAAATTTTCCGACTTAACTCTCATTTCGTGGTGACAGGTCTCATATGTAACGATTAGAAATTCCCTCAACCAACTTGAGAGTTCTTTTTTCCCCTCAAAAGTTGGCCCAAAAGCAGCCCATTGGGCTACTCTACACATACGTTTCTGTGGGTGTAATAACTCTGTATACCTTAAACACCTCGACGCAGGGAGTCATGCCTGTACGTGTTTATCGTGTTTGATTAATAAACGAGTGGGGTACGACGATCGCTATTTATATCGCTGTCTTTCATCAGGCTTGGGAAGAAAAAGATGATGATGTTTGTCTTTCTTGTCTTGTTCTCTCTGCATGGTGTCACCAGTCAAAATTCTTTAAGATTATTTTTATATTGACTGTATGTATGCCACTTTAACACTTTCCACACGGCTATAATTAGTTTTACCATTATACAAAACATACTTTTCAGAATCCTTTCGCAATTTTGAAAGTCTATCTCAAGGATTACTGAACCAATACTAGGCATGTTTGTACTTATTTCAATGCATTGCTCAAGGTGATTCCAAATATGGTAATGAAAGACAATTATTTTGGCATTTTTGAAACATTTTGTGAAATTTTGGAATGTCGTCTGTAGTCGCCTGCTGCATGGAAAGTGTTAAATATGTCCAGGACACTTGGTAAATCCGAGCACCCCACAGATCTTTATTAATCATGTCTGTATTTTTAGATTTACTTCACAAACTTCTATCTGATAAATTGCATTTATAATATCTCATACATTTCACATTTTCAAAAATATGTTGAAGTATTACATTTTCCATTCAAACGCCCAAACCTTTGTTTTCCCTCTACTCTAGGATAACACTCTGAGCAAGTTATAAATGACTACATGTCATTATGCTAAAAATGTACATATAATTCCTGGCATATTTTAATTTTGATAGGCTACGAGTTCATTACGACGAGGTGAGGGACTCAGCAGGGAGGAGTTACAGTTACTCAGTGACGAGTCCAGACACCGAGGGACACAGTCTGAGCAGACATTGGCGGAAATCAGACAAAAAGTAGATGCACTGTCTTTGGTAAGAGTATTTCTATGTTGTTGCTAAATGTTTTCTATGTAGTACGCAGTGTTTAAATCACGAGAAAATATCAGTTTGTCTGGTTGAATGATAACCATGTCAGAATTTAGCACACAAAACCAGACTTGACAACAGTGGGATTCTAGCCAGGGCCAACCAGCATGGGAGCCAGTGTCTTAGTCCATCCGGCCAGGGGGTCGCGTGCCCGTATTCAACAATTCTGTGCGCATTCATCCCCCCCGCCCTGATTGCCCGGGAAGATAGACTGAGGGAACACGTGCTGCCAGCATAGCTTTCAAATGGGATTATATGGGGTTCAGGAAGGAACTTATTTGGAGAAAATTGAATGTTCACATGAGAAAATGTTTAATATTACATGAGAGGATCTAACTAATGTTCATGTGAGATAATTTAATGTTCGCATGAGAGGGTCTAATAAGGTTTATCGCAAATAGGTAAACATCAATTGATTATCTTTTTCTGATGCATTGTGGGATCGCAAAGTATACAAATTCTCGTAAAATTCTCGAATTTGTACACGAATTTGTACACGAATTTGTACACTTTGCGATCCAACATTTCATCAGAAAAGGATAATCATTTGATATTTACCTATTTGCGATAAACCTTATGTTCACATGAGAAAATTAAATGTTCTCATTAGATTGTACACTGACTTAAATGTAATACATGTATGACAATGGACCTGCATGTGACCCAATGTGAGTAAATGAAGCACAATGAGGGAAATATGAAAATTGATTTATTATATATAAATATATCATGATCAAATGCTCAACCAATATCTATGATTAATGAAACCTTCCCTTATGGATGCACCATTAGACTCCATGGAGGGGGAGGGAGAGGAGGGGCAGTATGCAGTTTTCGAGAAGAAAAAACCTTCGCCCACTAATATGCAGGTAGTGTACATGTAAACAAATAAATGGTGCTGTAATAGTGAAGCGTTGTACTTGTAAATAAGGTGATGATAAAAAATACTGTTCTGTGGGCCCAACCAACCAATTTATTTTTAATTCAAGAAATGTGTTCTTGTTTTACAAATTTTTGGGAAAAAAAGACCATTTTGGAAAAGACACATTTTGGAAATTTTTGAACAATGTTGAGAAATGTTCAAAAACGGAAAATTTTGAGAAACAACCAACAGGCCCTACCTGAGAGGTATGCTCGCCCATAGAACAGGTTTTTTTTCTTCTTCATTGCCTTATCTTTATCAACCATCTTGTGCCTCTTCACCGGGAATCAACAACTTGCCTCATCAGAACTATTATAGTAACAAGAGCAAGCTATTATCTCGATATGGATGCCCATAACAGAAATCCAGTTCAACGATATAGTTGATCAGCTCCAATTTGCGAGCCTCTTTTACAGCAGCGAATTAATACAGAGGAACGTGGGCACACATGAACGCAACAAGCATCGTTACCATGTGTATCACATGCCAAAATCAAGTTAAAATGTTTGGATTAATTTTGCGCATGGAGAGAGAAAAATTTCATATTTCTAGCCAATTTGGAACTTAGCAAACTATAGAAACGTTTACTTCGCCGCATCCATGCACTGGTCTCTACTTTAGAGATTTGTTGGCTTCCCACAATGCATTTCACCTATGTTAATATCGAGGGTTGAGCGAGGGTTCAACTTTTGGGCAAATTGATATTTTGGTCCAAAAATAATCCATAATAACCTAGGTTTTCAGAACCATAAAGAGATAACTCATAAACACTATGAATTTGACTAAAATTAGAGTTATAAGTTGGGTGCTATAGTGTATTGTAATGAGTCCCAAATATTTGAAAGTCGATTATCTCAAAATAGCCTTTCTTGAGTTACGGCCTTCTGGCGCTCAACCCTCTATATTCTGTACTGAATTGCTATAATGGCAACAAGGGTTGATGTAGTGTCAAAAAGTAATTTGATGAACAGAGTACTGCCATATTTAGCAAAAGATATTTATTTTTTGATCGTCATCAACCAGCGTTAGAAATTAGTAAATTCGCCTGAAAATCAGCTTTACAATGATGTATTACATGTCTATATTGCTTGTACATAGGAACTGCGAAATCAATGAATCCATTGAAAATTCCTTAGTTTTCTATTGTATGTTGAAATGTTCATAGGGCCATCTCAGAACTTGCTCTTCCGACATTACGACCCCTTTGTGCTGGATGGTCACATTTGATGAAAACAAGTGATGCATCGGATTGAATAATTTTGCAAAGGATTCTGGGTAGACTCGGAAGTCTTCTGTGTACTAAGGATTCTTCTTTGGCCTCTACTATTACTAAACATCCTTGTGGGATGATTAATGAGGAACAAAAAATCTGATAACTTGAACGTGGAATGAAGTCCGCCCTCGAGCACAATCTTGTAATCGATCACGTATATGCGAGAATTCACGCCGATTGTCGCTCGTGTTTACGGAAGGCAGTGTCTTTAGAATGTCAATATGATTAGGGGTTTGTGGTGGTGTGTGTATGGATGAAATGTTATACCCAATTTGGGGTTGGTGTTTTTGATCAATTATTTCTGGGAATCATGTGAAAATTGAATGTCCTCATGGAAAAATCTAGGGTCTTCTTTTTTTACAATGAAATAATCTTGAGGTTGTTGTTATTTATCAATTATTTCTGGGAATCGTATGAAAATTGAATTTTCTCATGGAAAATCTAGGGTCTTCTTTATACACATGTACAAATCTGGTGTTCCTATATTCTATGAGAAAACAATTTGAGGTGGTTTTTTTATGATTAATTATTTCTGGGAATCATGTGAAATTGAATGTTCTCATGGAAAAATCTAGGGTCTTCTTTTTATACAATGAATACAGTCTGATATATTCTATGTGAAAACAATTTGAGGTTGTTGTTTTTTATCAATTATTCCTGGGAATCATAGGAAAATTGAATTTTCTCATGGAAAAATCTAGGGTCTTCTTTTATACAATGAAAAAATCTGGTGTTCCTATATATTCTTTGAGAAAACAATTTGAGGTTGTTGTTTTTTATCAATTATTTCTGGGAATCATATGAAAATTTAATTTTCTCATGGACAAATCTAGGGTCTTCTTTATACATGCAAAAATCTGGTGTTCCTTTATTCTATGAGAAAACAATGTGACGTCACCGGAACAAACCTTATTTGAACATGAGAAAATCTAATGTGAATTTGAGAGAATTTATTGTGAAAATGAGAACAATGGTTGTGAATATGAGAGGATGTATTGCAAATATTAGAAGATTAGATGTGAATATCAAAAGGCTGAATGCGGTAATGAAAAATGTGATGTTTACATTAGCATGTGAGAAAATTGAATGGTTCACATATGAACATTTAATGTTCATGTGAGAAAAGGTTTGATACACATGAGAGGATAAAATGTTCATGTGAGTAAATGTATTGTTCCCATGAGAAGATTTTTGTGTGTGTTCTATTAACCCTCACCCCACTGATCAGTGCTAAAAAATGCTAATCCTAAGACCCTCTCCAAACGCATGCGCCGTCGGTTTTCGATGACGTAGCCAACCGGGCCTATATAGTGAGCGCAGTATACTGCGCAAATGTGTAGCTGAGGGCCGTGGCTTAGTGGTTGGGATGTGGGGCTTGAGAACGGAGGGTCCCCGGATCGAATCCCGGCAGGTTCCCGGAGATTTAGTTGGCGTTTTTTCCTCGAAAATCATGATCCCGGTCAAAAACCCTAAACCGGGGTTAGGGTTTTTGTTCACATTAGAAAATGTGATGTTCACATGACAAAAATGTATAATACACATAAAAGGATCTAATGTTCACATTAGAACATATCTCTCTATGTGTAAAATTCCCTCACAAGAAAATAATAATGTGTGACTCGTCGAATCCTGTTCATGTAATCCTGAAACACATCATGCAGTCAGAGATGCATTGTTATTTGTTATATCGTTGTTCGTGTAATGCTTTGGGGACAACAACCTTTGACATTTGTGTCCAAACAAATATAAAGGACTTCTGGGAGACAGATAAAACTGGTACTTGTAATAAGTGTGCCAATTGATAGGTCCCTATGGCTCTTGTGTTGTTCAGGCGCATGGGCTTTTATTTTATTGATGAAGAATATAGGAATAGCTAGCACTCTTGCTTGCGTGTATACAGCGTGTTCCGAAATAAATTCCGGCCAGCAAAGGGAGAACTGACTAAAATCAAGCAAGCAAACTCTTCATATTCAACAATCTTCTAAAGAGTTTATATTGGAAAGTTTGTATGTAAAAACACGTTGATGTTGTGAGATATCAGGGGAGGGGAGGGGCACTCATGTATAAAAGTTGTAATCATCCGTGTGAATCCACTCTCAAAACTACCCTTAACACAGATTCTCAAAGAAGGAAAATGTGATCCTTAACAAGGATTATTATAGTTCGACGGATCATACTCACAAAGGATAACTGAAATGAACGTATGAAGTAAGTTGTGATTCAGTTTTGTTGTATATTATCTAAGGCCTAACCACTTTAGGCTATCAGATATCGCAATTTTGAAAGAAAGATCGACAAATAAATCACCGCGACCAGACCGGGGATCGAACCGGGGACCCTCCGGACCCAAAACCCCGCACCCATAGGCAAGCCACGGCTCTCAGTTACTCGTTCGCGCAATATACTCCGCTCACTATAGGCTCGGTTGATGACGTCATCAAAAACCGTCCGCACTTGCGCTTGGAGATAGGCTTGGGTGTAGTACTCAGGATACCCTGTAAAAAAACCAATGAAAAACACAACAAGACATTGCAACATATATTTCAGATATTTAGGTACCTGGGATCCAGGGTTCAGTCATCCATGTGCTCCATCAACCGATATGGGTAGATCTGCAAGACACGATTCCCTATTTGTTTAATACATTCATTTATTGCACTTCAATAAGTCATCACTGTTTTGTCATGAAGGTGTCCCTAGATACGTTGTATATGATTGCCAAGCTGACTACAATGTACAATTTAGTTTAGAATAGTTACAGGTATATGTGTCAACAATGGGAAACTGACACTCACTCTCCCCTGTGCAATTTTGAGATTATGTCATTGTCATTTTCAGTAAGTCCAAGTGTCCAGGCTTCAATTGATGGAAAAAAAGTAAATTGTAGTTGAAGATGGCCTGTTCAGCACTAAAACAAAGTAAACATCATTCAAAGATCAGGGACAAACAACACAACATTTTCAACAAGTGTGTAACATCTGCCGCAAACATTGTTTCCAGGATTGTTCCTACACTGGGCACATTTCTTGGCCACTGAAAAACCAATGAAGCATTTCAGTGTGTGTTTTCTTAGTTATTGAGCAACTTGTATTGATACATTTTATCTGTAAACTTGTTTTATTTATACGGCCAGTTTCTCTTTTTTGCGTTTATATTGTGCTCCGATGGTAAGAAACATACCTTGGACAGCGCACCATTAGTCTGATGTGATGTTAAGGCCATGAGAAAAAAACACAGTCCTGTTCTACGGGCAAACGGACCTCTTAGGGTAGGTCGTGCATATTTTGGAAATGTTTGGTGAATCTTCAACAATTTCAAAAAAAATGCAAAATATTTGAAAAAATGTAAATTAAAAATTTTGTTGTTGAAAATTTGAAGGAATAAAGGGTTGTTGGGCCTGTAGAACAGTGTGGTCTAAGGGCAAACTATGGAACGCTAACGTTCTTGCATCAATATGGGCTCTTATATGGTCATACAGTTTTGTGATGACAATAATTAGGAACAGTATATGACACTGAAGCACTATTGGAAGGAAGTAATTGAGGGGCAATCTGATTCATCCTTTAGGCAACAAACCCCCCCCCCCAAATAAACCTGTTGTATGGGCCCAGCCGACCCATTTCCCCCTTCAATTTTGCATTAACAAAATTACATTTTTGAAAATTACAATAAACAAAAACAAAACTGCCTGACCCACCACCGACCCAAGAGGTCCGTTTGCCTGGTCAGTGTGTTTATTTCACAAAAATTGGTGAATTTTCAACAATTTTTGAAATGTTCAACAAAAAAAATCCAAATATATTTTTAAAAAATTCAAAATATTTCAAACAATTTCATAAATTGTCAAAAAAATCCTTGAGTATCTACTTGACAAAAGGTACAATAAAATGAATGACTGAGCAACTAAATGCCTTGTTTTGAACCATTTTGACAACCATAAAATCCCCCTGATACAAAAGGATTTAGTACTTGGAAGGCTCTACACAGTAGCTGCCCTGTGTGTTTATGACGCCATGAACAATTATGTGAGGCGTTGAAAAAGGAAACCCTGTTCTATGAGCTAAACAGATCTCTCAGGTAGGGTTGGTTGGTCGGCCATGAGAGATTTGTAATGCAACTGCCTTGTATAATCTTCTTGATAAGGCTATATTAAAAAAATATTTTGTCTCAAAGCTCTTCAGTTTTTCAAAACCTAATGCGGAATGCGGGGCTTCTAAGTTTTTTTTAATTAATTTTTTAAATATAATATATTGAAATCCTTGTAAAAGTGATTTGTATTTAAAATGAAAATGAAATTTTGGGATTAAAAAAAAATAAATATTTTTTTAATTTTTTAATTTTTCTAACGTGCATCAATTAACTAACGCGCGAGGGAGCTTTGAGACACAATTTTTTTCATATAGCCTAAGGCAATGAAACTGGTTTACTGTATGCATTAAGGATGTTCCTATGGTTAATATTTTTATTTGATATTTAAATAGAGCTTGCTGAGCTCCACAACAATCTGAAATTTGAGCTTGATCGAAGGTTCGGTTTTATTGATATGACAATTTTATTGTCAAAAATGAAGCAAAATTGAAGCGTTCATTTCTTTTGTTTTTTATTGTTTTTTTGACCCCTAGCAAAATAATTAATTTATGCAAAAATGTTTAATTAATTTTTACAAGAAATGTATAAATGCTACAAAGCTGAAATTTTGGGAGCTTGTTAATTATATTTTGTAAAGGATTTCCTGTGCTGCAGGAGGCTGTAAGACATCTGCATACTTAATTATACTTAATTATCTAAGGAACCTTAAGGTCATTAAAAAATGAGGCTAATTAATGCACTTAATTATTTTTTTTAAGTTCATGTGCTTTTCCAAATGTATTGCCACTTGGTGTATATGTTGGTTAAATACAACTCTCCTTATTTCCTGTGCTGCGGGAATCTACTTGATTTTCAATAAAAATTTAGAGAAAAAACAAAAAACAAAATTTTCATAGAAAAATTTACGTAGGGAGTCAAAAAACCCCACAAAAACAAACAAAAGAAAATAGACTGCCTCTGTTGGCCGAAAAACAGTACGAAACAAAAGAATTCAAAATGACTTCAAATGGTTATATCTGTTGAACCGTGCACCCGATTCACCTCCAGTGAAAGACTTTTTTTTTTGTACTCAACCAGCTCTACCTTATACTATGCTAGCCATAGGAACATCCTTAACTTTAACGTCACAAAATAGCCCGGAACACTACAGCAAAAGAAGGCAAGACGTAATCAATTTTAAAAAAACTAAGTTCATCAAATGTTGTTCTACGTTCTTTCAACCGTGATAATAGCATCTTGTACATTTTTTTCGAAAGTAAACTATATGTATGGTTTACCTAATGTATCACAGAAAAAATGTTCAGAGAATTTTGAAACTATAGCTATTATAACCTAAAATATATTTCCTACTGTACATTTAAAACTGAACTTTTGCTTATGATATGAGCCTCCAAATGATGTATGACTTGGAACATGAATGTCATTTAATTTGTCTTTTAACCGAGGTTGCACGCATATTGAAAAATCAGTCATGACAGCTATTGCAAAGGAATTTCCTATATCTGCTCGGCTTCACCTAGAAAGGATTAACACTTTCCACACGGCAGGCGTCTGCAGACGACATTTCAAAATGTCACAATATGTTTCAAAAATGTCAAAATTATTGAATTCTATTATCATATTTGGAATCCTCACCATGGGAAATGCATTGAGATAAATATGCATAGTATCAGTTCAGTAATCCTTGAGATAGACTTTGAAATTTGAATAAAGGTTTCTGAAAATATGTTTTGTATATGGTGAAAATAATAGCCGCATGGAAAGTGTTTATATCTGCTCGGCTTCACCTAGAAAGGGTTAAAACGTGAAGCACTTTCATAAACCCTTGCTGCTCTTGATCGTACGCTTAATTGAATTATCCGCCACTCTCACTTCGTGGAAAAGATTCCCTGGGAGCCAGTATGACAAAAAAACCTGAATTACTCGGTCCTGCATATACACCATCACAATAATCCACTGCCTGGAGGCAGAACGAACCGTCCGCGGGCGCCGAGTGTTTAAGTCATACCGTTGTGAGATAGGATATTATTGGTGCGCTTATTTGGGTCGCACCTCTTTGCATAATAGAAATTCAAGTCGGGATTTTAGCATCCCAGGTCACGCTCTCGACCAGCCGATGATATTGATGCCAAGTGGCATTAATGCATCAAGGGCTTGATCATGAAGTGCCAAAAGGCGTTACATGCAATACCTGCCTTGAGTTTGTTATGAGGTAATCTGTAGAGAGATTTAAGTATTATACAAGTACAACATGAAAAGAGGCAGCCACTGTGTTTGGGTTTTTTTACCAGTAGAACCATGCAATTGCAGCCACATGTGTTTTGCAAGATATTCATACACTGTACACTCTTAACTAAGACATGCAAACGTGCATTGAAAATGTCTAATTGCACTTCGTGTGCACACAGAACATACGCGCACCACGCAGTTTGTTATGATTTGCTGTTCATGCAACACAGGTTCGCCCTTTTTTTTGCGGGTGTTACCAAACTATGTTTGTTTGTTTTCTTTTGTTTTAATTTTGTTTTTGATTAGCATTGTCATGAATGAATTTGGCTTATATGCATATTGTTTTGTTTCTTGCAAAATTAGATAAATCAATGCACTTGTGCAAATATTAATATGTTCGCAAAAGCAATCCCCTACAGGTTTGTGCCATTATTCACACATCAACATCAGCATGCATGCATTGATTTGTTTGGTTTCTCTTAAAACAAAACGTACACATTTATTGACCTATAATTGTGTGTAGATCTTTTTACTAGTCTCGCGTTAGGCTAGAGCTTATTAGAGACTTTTAAGCTCGAGAAAATTCTACCTCTAGTCCAGAGTGCCTGTCCAGATAACACTCTTAGGCCTGGAGTCTAGCAGTACCTCCTCTAACTTAAAGCAATATTATGTGAGACTTTTTCAAATTTTTACACATATTTTTCTCATTCTTATTAATGAAGTTTGACTATGAGGAAGGACTTACCTGGACTTATACTTCTACTTTGACTGTATTTCCCATAAAACACCCATCAAAGAACTTAACTAAATCAGAATGGAAATCTGCTTCCAATTTAAGGAATTTTTCAACATCTTTGTTTTGATTTTCATCATAAAGCATTCCGTAGGGGTAATTTCACTTGTGTACAGTTGCGATTCTAACAAGAAACACTGTATGGCATTAACACAGTGTCAAACCATGGAATTCTATTTACGAACAATAAAAAAACACTCAGAAAATAAACTGTCCTGGTACTATGGTGTTAACCGATCGTCACACTGCGACGTGGGAGGTAATCAGCGCGCCACATGATGCACAACACTGCTTGAAACCACCGACGCAGTGAGGGGCGATGGCACATGAATAAGCTCATGTTTATTCACAAGTTTACAAAGCACACTTTTGGAACTGTATTTTTGTCAGTCTTCACTTTTGAGCACCCTCGCAGGGGCTGTGTGTAAATTGTAAAGATGGGAAGGATTCAGTCTAGACTGGGTCCCTGTGTCCCCCTGTCAGTCTTCACTTTTGAGCACCCTCACAGGGGCTGTGTGTAAATTGTAAAGATGGGAAGGATTCAGTCTAGACTGGGTCACTGTGTCCCTCTATCAGTCTTCACTTTTGAGCACCTTTGCAGGGGCTGTGTGTAAATTGTAAAGATGGGAAGGATTCAGCCTAGACTGGGTCCCTGTGTCCCTCTATCAGTCTTCACTATTGAGCACCCTCGCAGGGGCTGTGTGTAAATTGTAAAGATGGGAAGGATTCAGGCTTATTTTACCCTACTGTTTAAAGGTGTATGTTCCGATTATTTTTTTGGGGGCTATGATTTTTTTTTCACATCAAGATATTTTGATATCAGAAGAATCCCCATATTGTTCTCATTATGTCTGTAAAATCTTAGGGGTCTGAAATGTTCCATTTAGAAATGATAGGTAATGTGAATTACTGCCAATTAACCACCAGCCAGTTTGTGTACTACTCAATGGCCAAATTTATTGTGACCTTGTGCTTCTATAATTAGAACCATTGGAGTTATGCAAATCAAACTTTGGAATATGACAAATTTAAGGATGACCTTCCATGTAAAATAGAAAAAATCAAATTGAAAATCGGGCCAGCAATCAGAACATCTACCTTTAAACCCTATTTCTAAACTTATCCTTAACTCTAACAACCCTAAGCTTCACTTTACTCCTTACTCTAGCCCTAACCCATTACCCTATACCCTAAACCAAAGTATAACCACAACCCTAAATCTTACTGTAACCCTATTCGCAAGCATTGGATAATCAGCAAACTCTAAACAATCAGCATTATTAACTGTAGTGTAAAACATGATTGCAATCATTGGTTCTGCATTACCGGTCAGCAAAACTAGATCCCCATTAAAATAAGTGGCAATTTCGGGGGATGTCTTTTAGTGAAAAACACACTTTAAATCAGGCTTATTTAAGTGGCGAGCGGCCCGCAGTGCTCACTACAAACATGGGATTATTCTAAATATAGGAGAGAGGATTCGATTTAAACATGAAATATGCATTATTTACAGATGACCTGTTTATTGCAAATGTAATCATCTCGTCTCATAACATTGAAACCAGTTTAATGAAAGCCAATTGGAACTGATGCGTGTACTATGAGCTTAAAGAAAAGTATATTGATTGATTGACCATATGTGGGTAAAAGGTACAGACACATAGAGCATGTTTCTAGTAGTGAATTGCCCTAAATTACACTGGTTGGTGTTTTTGTTTGTGGGGGGGGGGGGGGGGGGGGGGGGGGTCCCAAGAAATGTTGTATCAAAAATCATGTTTTGACTTTGTTTTTGAAAGAGCTCAAGCCAGAGTGCCATTTTGTTTTTCATGCAGAACCATGCAGTTGTAATATAACTTAGCGATTGTAGAAAAAAACCAACAACAAATTATAAACAATTTTTTTAAAATTAAAAATCATGCATAAAATCCCCAAACCTATAAACAGGTTTTCTGTTTTCCTTGTCTGCATATATCTAAACTATTTATTCTTCCTTCATAAACCATCATCATTTTAATGACATGAAGCAAAATTATGCCATAAAACTATAAAAGGCAACAAAACAACCCCAACCTGTTCTACGGGCAAACGTACCTCTCATGTTGGGTCGGTCAGTCTGTCAGGCTTATTCCCCCTTCAAATTGACACAGAAAAATTGGTAACAATGTTGCCGTATTTTGACAATAAAAAATATTGATTCTGTATTATTTGTACATGTTTTTTTCTTTCACAATTGTCTAAAAAAAGTGGGTCGGTATGGCCCGTAAAACAGTTTCATTTTTTTCTGTCCCTATACCTTACAAATTTGTTGAGCTCTTTCGAAGCTGTCAACGCTTAAAAATCTTATATGTAGCGTGTTGTTATTGAACGTTGTGCCACAAAGCTGTCAACCCCAGAAGCGCTACATGCAGTGGTATATAAGTGGAAGCTGTAGCACATCCGCATTACCTGTACGTGCGGATTTCATTGTGTTCTCAATTCCACCCACACAAAATACTGTGACAGGGGTTCATTGTAGGAGTTAACAAATTGTACAGTGTCTTCAAATTCGATATGAAAATATCATAGAAAATTACATAAAAAATGTATCATTCCCCCCCCCCCCCCAATGCTTCAATTTTTTTCTCTCCAAATTATCACATTTAAAACATTTAATTTATTTAAATTATTTTTGAAAAAAGTCTTAAATTCTGAGAAATATGGGTAAGTTTTGCCAATAGAAGAGACCCGAGGGTCACTCACTTTACCAAACGGCTACCTCTGCTCTTCCCAGCACCTTAGAAATGGACCCTTAATGGTGTGAAGCAAATTAATATGAGGAAAAACTCAAAACAAAGAGGAAAACAATCAGGACAACGATATACATGCAAAAACATTGCACATTTTCAAACTTAAAGGTGTATGTTCCGATCACTTTAGCTTGATTCGGTATTATTTGTACATTTGTATGATTTTTTTCTTTCACAATTGTCTAAAAAAGTGGGTCGGTATGGCCCGTAAAACAGTTTCATTTTTGTCTGTCCCCTATACCTTACAATTTGTTAGCTCTTTCGAAGCTGTCAACGCTTAGAAATCTTATATGTAGCATGTTATTATTGAACGTTGTGCTACAAAGCTGTCAACCCCAGAAGCGCTACATGCAGTGGTATATAAGTGGAAGCTGCAGCACATCCGCATTACCTGTACGTGCGGATTTCATTGTGTTCTCAATTCCACCCACACAAAATACTGCGACAGGGGTTCATTGTAGGAGTTAACAAATTGTACAGTGTCTTCAAATTCTATATGAAAATGTCATAGAAATTTACATTAAAAATGTATCATTCCCATCTCTCCCAAATGTTTCAATTTTTTCTCTTTTCTCAAATTTATCACGTTTATAATATTTAATTTATTTAAATTATTTTTGAAAAAAATCTTAAATTTTGAAAAATATGGGTAGGCCTATGTTTGGCCAATAGAAGATATTCGAGGGTCACTCATTTACCAAATGGCTACCTATGCTCATCTGCGCACCTTAGAAATGGACCCTAAATGGCGTGAAGTAAATTAATATGAGGACAAACTTAAAACAAAGAGGAGGAAAACTATCAGGACAACAATAAACATGCAAAAACATTGCACATTTTCAAACTTAAAGGTGTATGTTCTGATCACCTTAGCTTGATTCGGTATTATTTGTACATGATTTTTTTCTTTCACAATTGTCTAAAAAAGTGGGTCGGTATGGCCCGTAAAACAGTTTCATTTTTTTCTGTCCCTATACCTTACACATTTGTTGAGCTCTTTCGAAGCTGTCAACGCTTAAAAATCTTATATGTAGCATGTTATTATTGAACGTTGTGCCACAAAGCTGTCAACCCCAGAAGCGCTACATGCAGTGGTATATAAGTGGAAGCTGCAGCACATCCGCATTACCTGTACGTGCGGATTTCATTGTGTTCTCAATTCCACCCACACAAAATACTGCGACAGGGGTTCATTGTAGGAGTTAACAAATTGTACACTGTCTTCAAATTCTATATGAAAATGTCATAAAAAATGTATCATTTCCCCCCCCCCCCCCCATGCTTCAATTTTTCTCTCTCCAATTATCACATTTAAAACATAACATTTAGTTAAATTCATTTTGAAAAAAGTCTTAAATTCTGAGAAATATGGGTATGTTTGGCCACTAGAAGAGATCCGAGGGTCACTCACTTTACCAAACGGCTACCCACGCTCGTCCAAGCCCCTTAGAAATGGACCCTTAATGGTGTGAAGTAAATTAATATGAGGAAAAACTCAAAACAAAGAGGAAAACAATCAGGACAACTATATACATGCAAAAACATTGCACATTTTCAAACTTAAAGGTGTATGTTCCTATCACTTAAAGGGGCATTAAGAGATGTGGTGGAGGCAGCGCCCTCAATTACAAAAATATATGATAATAACTGGATTTGTATATTTTTACAATTGTATTACATGCATGAACTTACACCTATAAGGATTAAGAAAAATCAGCCCTCTTTGTACAACAAAATGTTGGTTCAAAAATAACCAGCATAATGTTCATCTTGAATTCTGAAGTAAATTAATTAAAATAAAAAAAATTCAACATGACATTGTGTCCCTTTTTAAGCTTTTTTTTCACATCCAAATATTTTGATATCAGAAGAAAACCCATGTTTTTTTCATTATTTCTGTAAAAACTTAGGCTCGAGATATGTTTTATTTAGATGTTATAGGCCAAATGACACTGAATTAACTGCCAAATGAGGTTAACCACCAGACCAGTTTGTGTACTACTCAATGGGCAAATTTCATGTCACCTTGTGCTTCTAAAAGAAGAACCATTAAAGTTATCCAAATCAAAATTTGGAATATGACCATTTTAAGGATGACCCTTCATACATCAAGTACATACATCAAAGCACCTACCTTCAATAAATAAATTGTCATTTCTTCTCTCCATTACAGTCTCACGTCCAAAACTACCCCTAAACGTTGATGCCATTTAAAAAAGCATCCCTTTACAAAAAGATGTTGACAAAGACCCTTTTCTACGCTTTTTATGGATGCGGATGCGTAGTCATCATTGCTGAGTTACCGCCCCCCTTATCTATTTTTTCTTATGGCCAATAAGCAAATGTTCTTCATAACCTGACATTTGTTGAGCTCTTTGGATGCTGTCTAAAGTAGATTTTAAAGACGCCACCACAATGCATTGCGTTTTTGCAAAATGCCCTAATTCTGGTCTCCAATTTGTCTCAGTTCCCATAGACATACATTGTACCAGGCCTCAAAATAAGAAATGAAAAGGGCAGGCAATTTAAAGCAATTTGAAAGGGGCACCAAATTTATCCAAGGCAATTATGTAATTTTGAACGGAGTGAAAACAGCCAGAAATTGAGGGCATCAAGGCTACTAGGTGGGGCATCGAAGGCAATTGCCTTCGATGCCTTCGATTAATTTGAGCCCTGCATTGTACATGTATAATGCACACAATCATCGCGTCATAGTGCGTTTATCGTTGGAGCTCTTAGGATCTAGTTTTCATCAATGAATAAATTAGTTATCAGTGTTCCTTTTTCTTATTTCCACAACTTAAGAGCTCGTCAAATGCATCGTGTGGAAAAAGCTTTAGTTGGTTGGCGTTTGCGCAATGCATTGTGGGAAGACCATAAAATCTTCGTTGGATGCTGTCAATGCCTTACACACTTTGTTATTGAACGTTGTGCCACCAAACTGTCGTCCCCAGAAGCGCTATAGTGTACTGGTAAATAATATAATAAGTCTAGAGCTGCACATCCACATCATCCTTGCACACAAATTTCATTTGTGAACCTGATTCCACCCACACAACAAACACAGACTGAGGGGTTCAGTGCAGGATTCAGAAATTGCATTTCTTCAAATTCTTCAAATGCAATTTGTATTATTATTATATGTTATTATTTCTAAATTCAGATTTTGTTTAGAATATTATCACCAGATATTTTACAAGCAAAGTTGTATAATAATTTGTAGGTTTAATTATTCCTTCGGTTTGTTTTCATTATTATAGACCAAACCAAAACAAATGGTTGTGTTGCCATCATCTGGCCGGGTCAAAATTCTGAAAAATGTGGGCCAGTTTTTTAATTTTTTTTTAGAATTGTTCTTTCTTTTTTAAAGATTTTTTCTTTTTTTTAAAGATTTGTTCAAAGATTTGTTTTTATTTCTACACTATTTTTACCTATCTTCCGGTTGATAAATGCCAACAAAACCCAGAAAATCAGGCATTAAGCTCGGGTTGGTACTCCACGCACGAGAAAGAAAATGCAACTAGTATATTGTTTTTATTTAGTCTCATTCTCTCCATCGTTGTCTTTAATTCAGTATACAATATAATAATAATAATAATAATAATGTGGAAATTACATACTTTCAAACAATTTTTGTTATAGAATCAAGGGTGAATATTTTGTCATGGATGTGTACTTCAAGAAAATATTCACCATGGGTAGAAAATACAGCCAGTATGCGTTTTCCTTATAATAAAATGGTTGATTTGGTATACTAAAAAAAGATGAAAAAAAAGAAGAAAAAAAAAGAAAGAAGAAATCCGGCCGGCTGACCGACCTTCCCGATTTTAGGCTTGTGAGGGCAACACAAACTTTGTTTTTTGACCTTGGAATGAGGATAACGTGTTTTGTTCATCCGTCTAACTCTGCACAGTTACCTCAGAGCGTAGTCAAGCGATCAACGCAGCATTTAATTATGCTGTTGTAAAAACTGTTGAGATTCGCAATTGATTGCAAAGGTTACACCAACGCATTACAATCACACACACGATAATAAGGTGCGATCATTGGAATACACTCTGTCATCACTGCACAGAGTTACATGAATGCAGTATACAGTAAACTGAATCCATTATTGATGAAAGCTGAAATTTCAAAATGCTATGTTTAGGCAATGAAAAAAAAGAAACCCTGTTCTACTGGCCCGACCGACCCATTTGTTTAGAAATCGGTGAAAAAATGTCTACGTGCAAATGAATACCGACCCAAATAATGTTTTGGTTTGTCAAAATACGGCAAGAATTTTACAGATCTGTTTGATTTTTACGGTAATTTTCAAGGGGGGAAAAAGTTTTAAAAAGAAAGAAGAAAAAAAGACTCGAACGACCGACCCATCCTGAGAGGTCCGTTTGCCCGTAGTACAGTGTTTCTTTTTCGTGGTCTTACCACTTAATATTCACAACCCCCCAATTTTTGTCTTACTTTCTGCAGATATACAAATATGAATTTGCCATACTACCCTGCAACGAGTTCACCGTAAAAGCCGGCTTTCACCAGAACCTGCAGTCCCTCGCTCTCGTACTCAGGGGAAGTTGCACTCAAAGCGAGGCCGAAGAGCTCTCCTCCCTCCAATCAAACATCTTGTTGCATACTGCCTTTGAGGCTGGCGCTGGTAGCCAGTCACAGCAGGGCAGGTCTCTGGACAATTTGAGAGTTAAACTGCAGACGGAATTGCAAGATGTCACCCTACAGGTGGAGGGCAAACCTTGCAAACAGGCGGCAAGTCTGACGGAAAGCCTTCAGTTTAAATGGGTAAGAATTGCCATCAATCTACTCCCTATAGAAATCTTGGATAGAGTATAGTTCATGCATGTGTTTGCCCCCGGAGGGGGGAGGTACTCAGATATTTTTTTGATAGGGATGTGCCGCAAGCAAGATGAAAATTGACTAAAACATTTACCAATTTTCGGGGGAAAATGGACTTATAATGTATATTATAATATATTTGACAGATTTTCCTAAAATTTCTGTGAAAAACAGCAAAATTATGGATTTTAGACCCATAAACTTTGAAAAGGGGTCATTCATTTACCAAAGGGTGACAAATGGGATCTCATAGCCACTAAGAACCCCCCCCCCCCCCCCCCCCCCCCCGGGTGTTTGTCTCGTTTTATCGATATGATGCACTTTTTTCTGTCAAAGAATTAATGCATGGATGGGATTATGAGTACACTTTTTTCTGAAATCTCATTCATTATACATTTGTCTGTAACTTCAATGCTATTCAGTCGTATTTGACATTTGAAAACCCTAGGGAAAATACAGTTTAATATTCAAACATAATCTTGACACCTTATTTTTTGTTTCAGGATGCTGTGGAGGCTGCTGTAAAGGAAGCCTCTAAACAATGTGGTCTAAGCATTGATGTTAATAACACAACATTATGTGTGCTATGCCATGTAAGTCCAAGTGTATCGCATCATCAGAGCAGGACTGCCGTGCAAATACTCTTTGGGAGGGCGTATTTGGTGAGTTTTTTGGATTATACGGTCTAGCGTCTACCATAACTTAGTGTGTGCTATGTTATAACAGTCCTAGCGTGCCACTTTAAAGGTATATTAGTAGATCTTTTCCATGGGGACGACCTCTGTCCTTGGATTTTTTTTTTAAAGTAGATTTTCTTACAGATTTACATTTCTGATCATAAATCATAAATACCTTCTGAGTTACAGGGTGATACGATTCCTAATGAATTCAAAATCATGGTTTTAAAGTGAATTTAGAATAAAAATAAACTGTCCTGCGGCAGGACAATCTATTTTCAACCTCTTTAAACCATGATTTTGAAGTAATTTGGAATCATATCGCTCTGTAACTCAGAATATATTTATGATTTATGATCAGAAATGTAAATCGGCAAGAAAATCTGCTTACAAAAGAAATCAAGGATAGAGGGCATCCCATGGAAAAGATCGTATAATATGCCTTTAACAAAGTAGGACTGCAGTAAAGATACGGTAAGGCCATTTCTTCATTGCTCCTACGCAATTGTATACATGCTATGCCATTACGGGGGTGAAACTTAACTCACAGACAGTATAAAGAACAATTTTACCTTCCCCACACCCCATCAATCAATGTTGGGACACCTTGAATAGCTGCTGAAGACATTAACATTTCTCAACATAGCACGGGGAGTGCTCCGAAACTTTTGTCCAGGATTGTAGATAACAAATGAAATTGCTATAAGTTTCTCAAAATTCTTTATATAACATCATACACATCATAAATTACAGTCATTTGAAAAATGTTCACTGACCATCCAGGAATTGAACCTGCTGGTACTCTGCTCTACCAACTGAGCTAATGAGTCCGATTTAATTGGGAGAAACAATGATTTTAAGGCATATATTTGGGTCATTAAAGGGGAATTTATATTCAAAATTAAAAGAAATAAAAAACCAAAAATGTGTTAAAATCAAATTTGATTTTGAATAAATAAATGAATACATAAATGGACGGAGAAGTTAGACCTTTTGGAACTGTAGATTGTGTGATGAATCGCACAAGCGTGAAACTCTGAGTAGCAACTACAATTCCAAAAGGTCTAACTTCAATATTTCGCTCTGCATCGATCGCATTGAGCACTCTGAAATAACACCTTCGTTGGTATGAGTATAAAAAGCCTGGCTTTAAACATTTTGATCAGTTGCCTGCAAGTCCAACCTTTTTCAGGCCTTTATTTCATTTTTTGTAGAATGTCGGTTTCCTGTATTGAATGGCTCCTTTCACCCAATATCCTTTACAGGTCTGTACCTCCCTTTAATCATTCACCGAACATTGATTGATTCAAAACAATCATCGCTCAGTAAAAGCTCCATCTCTGACTTGTACACAAATGATGACTCGAAGACAAACAAAGGCACATCACATATATATCTTAGCGGTATTTTCATATAATATAAACAGCCAGAGGCAAAAGCAATAATGGTGTATAGCTCGTCATCAGCTCTTTGTGCGGAGACCATGTATGTTTATATACAGTGGTCTAAAACATAGAATAGCTCTATTCTAAGAATATTGAATTACAATATAGTTAAAAGGAAATTATTCCTCTTTAATTTTAAATATTGCTCACGAAGATAGTTTATTATAAAGGAAGCTTTAGATCAAAATGTCTGAAAAAAGCAGGTTTAAAAATGTTGCCTGAATTTTGGTGTGGTGTTTTCTTTTCTACATAGATGTGCACTATTAAATGCATACAGTTTTATTTAAAAATGTGAGTTGAATTGCTCTAGAGGTTCTTAACAGTTTCCACGCGGCTCTTAGTTTTTCCATACAAAACAGACTTTCAGAAACCTTTCCCAACTGTCAAAGTCTTATCTCAAGAATTACTGAACCAGTACTAGGCATGTTTGTACTTATTTCAATGCAATTCTCATGGTGATTCCGAATATGGTGATGAAATTCAATAATTTTAACATTTTTGAAACAGTTTGTGACATTTTAGAGCTGTCATCAAATTTCACATAGAACAGTTCACAGTGTGTATAAGACAACATTTTGGGATCATTCACTCCTTTTGTTGTTGTCTGTAGCCTCTAAATAAAAAAAGCTTTTAGGCCTTAAATTATGCCGGTGCAATGAGTAAAGTATTGGCTTTCTTTTTATAGACAAATCTCAATTGTGTTGGGAAAAGTGAATATGATAAGATCGCACACAAAATCTTTGCAATTAACAACAACCATGAATGCTAATTTTACAAATAAAAGCAAGGAAATCACCTGGTTTGTATAAAAGTCTTTTTATGACCACTGTATAATACACAAAAAATCAATTGCCACAAGGAACATTCGCTAATATTATATTGACACAATATGATCTCAACACCATGTGGATGTCTCGAGGGAAAAAATTATTATAGACACACAATTACTGAATGGCCATCAGGCTAAAAACAAAACAACTCGTCATGGCAATAAGGTTTATTGCGAATAGGTAAAAATCAATTGATTATCCTTTTCTGATGCATTTTGGGAGAGAAAAGGGACAAAATTTGCCCCATTTCATCTCCCACAATGCATCAGAAAACAATAATCAATTGATTTTTACCTATTCGCGATAAGGCTTAATGCAAGAACGCCCTAAGTGACATTTTGGTCATTTTGCAGGAGAAGCATTTTTGTGTTCAATTTTGTTGACTTGTAAAGTGGTTTTAAATCTGTGGGATTTAGCCGAAAATGTTACGATGTTCTTGCATTCCTAATCGAACTGTGTTTCCCATATTAGGTCCAAACCTACATGCGTATGCAATATAATTCATTTGACTCTAAGTGGCAAACCACGAAAGTGGATGAAAAAAACCATGATATGAAGGCATTAATTGAGGTTTGACAACTAAATCATTTCAGTTTTCATAATTCATGTCCAATATATGACATAAAAATTGTTGTAATTAATCATTTCTGATAGATGTTGGCTTGCATAATGAAAACTGTTTTCAGTTGTTCAAATTTAAGTAGTAAAATGACTCCAAAACTATTTTCAGCCATTACAACTGTATTTTACTGCTTTAAGGATGTCAAAGCTCAAGTTAAGTTTTTCCTTTAAGTTTAATAATAATAATATTTATTTATTTCTTACATAGCGCAATTACATCAAAAAGAAATCAAGGCGCTTTACAAAGATACATTAAAAGCGTAAAGCACACGTCACGGTAGCAATATATAAATATACAATATTAAAAACACACTCTACCGATAACAACAAGATAAAATACTGTATGAATATTGCACAGTTAAGTCTAAATAGGAAGAGGAAACACAGACAATGGGGAGGGATAACTGTGAAATAAACATAAGTAAAAATGGGAATAGTTAAAAAGCGTGATGCACAGAACACATATTGCACAATCAGTATTGCATCAATATTAAAGCACAAAAAAAGAGTGAAATGTGCATTGCAATTACAATTTATTTTGGCCTTTATGCCCATTGGTTGATGTTTAGTGCATATATCACTTTCAGAATATGTTTTTGCGTTCAAAATCAAATCAATAAATGGCGACACACACCAATACCTAATTGAAATCTCCTGCACATAGACGACGCGCAAGAGGTTCAACTAGCCACTACTTTTTTGACAAGTTTATTAAAATGTGCGTATTATTTGAGGTGTTATCCTTTATTTTTGTATAACTTGCAGACAGATTATGAACATTTGTCCCGCTCAAACTTGATTTACGAATGCCTTTAGTAACCTAACATCACCCATTACATTTCTTTTACACACAGGTCACCGTCAAGCCCGCAAAGCTGGAAGGCGGCTACCAAAAGTACGCCCAAGTATCGTCCCACGAGGGCAGCATCACAGTAGAAGTGCCATCAATATGGAATATCTGCGGTCTGCCGGAATGGCAGCATTTGCAGCAGACAGCAGGTGCGATGGAGTCTAATCTGGGCAAAGCGGAGGTGGTGTACACGGCTAAAATTAGTCTGGTTGGTTTGGCTGATGGGTGGTGAGTAGGAGAAGTATTTCATAGTTTTTATTCATTTATATTTTTATTGTTTTTTTTTTTGGGGGGGGGGGGACATGATTTATATGCATTTTTTAAGCTTGATAAAAATAAAGTTATGGTTTGGATTTGATTTAAGGTCTGCTAAAAATGATGTACATCCATCCTTTCACTAAAGGCTTATTTTGAGGCATATTTAGTTTATTTTGAGGTATTTAAGTTTGATACAAATTGTGCTTGGGCTTGAAATTGAACGCCACTAAATTATTTTTGGTAACCCTAATTTTGAGGATCTGGATAAAATATTATGTATAATTTAAAGAAAATAATTGAAAACGATACAATTTTTACATCATATTGCCAAAATGTAAAACTTAAAACTTCTATTCTCACAAAATTCAAAAGAAGACCCTTTCACATGATACATCTATTAATTTCTCAAATTTTCTACGTTGCTCACAGTAAACCAGACCTGCCAACAATCCGAGTGAAGGTGTGCCGTAACGAGCAGTGCTCTCCCCCGCCGGGCCACGGCATGCAATTGCAACGAGATCCAGCAGTGCCCCAGAATTCTGCCAAACGATTGCGTAACTCGATGCGCAGACTATCGAATAAGTTCACTGGAGTTGAGGATACAGATGATGATGATGGAGGGGAGGAACAGCACAGGGAGCCAACCACAGAGGGCAGCAGATCACAGAGTGAAAGCGATGGAAGTCCAAGAGATGCGTACGATGATCAAGTTACCGTAAGTTTTCTTAAAAGTTGTGTAGGATATAGTGTACTTTAGATCCCATACTTGTTTCAAGTTTTTGACAGAATAAAATGCACCATTTGGTTATTGCCTTGGATCTAAAGTACACTTTATCCATTTGGTATACCGGGTGGTTCAAAAAAAAGTTGACCCAAGTTCAAGGTAATTTTTCAACCACATTTAAAGTTTAAGAGAATTTCTGTTTACTTAGTTTTGATAAGCAGTAAGTTTTGAAATTATCCTGATAAAATGGTACATTTATCTTGGTTGGTTCTTCAGATATGGTTCATTACGGAAAGCATGCACAAAACTGCCTTGGCCACGGGAGCGTCCTTTAGTAGAGATGGAATGCATAAAGTGGACTTTCACTCGATTGGTCACAAATTGTAAAAATAGGAGAAAAAGAAAAAAGGAGACATCTGAAACATCTGTCTGGTGCTTGACATTACCTACCTATACGTATCTACGTTTCTTTGTTGAATGTGAATGGCACATAAGCATAGAGATTGGGATACTTTGTCAGGGCGGGCTTTTCAATTCTGAAACTAGAGCATGCTGTTTTGTTTAAGACAAAAACTAAATGACGCTCCCGTGGACACGTCAGTTTTGTACATGTTTTCTGTAATGGACCATATCTGAGGAACCAAACAAGCTAAACGTGCCATCTTTACAGGATAATTGCAAAACTTGTTGCTGATTAAGACAAAGTAAACACAAATTCTCTGAACCTTTAAATGTGGTTGAAAAATTACTTTGAACTTGGGTCACCTTTTTTTTGAACCACCCGGTACATCCGCACTTGAAAAACAATAAAGAAATTATATGATACTTTTTATGGCATAATTCTGTTATACCCTACACACCTACATCGGTTGTATGCGTCGTTCTTAAAAATCATGCACTATGAATACCTCTGTGAAGGGTATAACAGAATTACTCCCTTTTTATCATATCTTCAAGAGTACACCTTTAAATTTAACAAGTGTGATCTTATGTTGAAGCCACTTCTATGTACTTTATGATGTTAATTTCAACTCGAAAGCTTTGAAAACGGTTTATCCTGTCCTGATTGGTATCTTAATTTACATGTATAATTCTAATTCACACTCTGATTGTATTGGGGTTTTGCATGTACTGTGGGCATTTTGCCAATGGGGGGGGGGGCTCTACAGTTCTATACTAGGTGCAATGAGCTGCAATATACCCCAAAATGCATTTAAAAGTATATTTAACAGGGTCCTCAGTCACAGGTACCAATACCATCCACGCATTGGTAGATACAATTTTGTAAATGCAGGGGCGTATTTGTTCTTCGGTTGGATAGTTTCAAACCACGTCCACGTTTGGAGACAATTTCATTTAGGGGTGAACTTGATTTGGCTGTACAACAACAATTTTTTGCACATATTTTGTGATGGGATCCAGGTTCAGTTTATAAGTAAGGTTGTTGTATTTACATCACAATGAAACTGAATAAGTTAAAAGACAGATTTCTGATGAACAGTTGTCATTGATTAAGACTAATTTAAAATGAACCGCTCAAAAAGTACAGAATTGTTGGCTTTTTGTTGTTGTTGTGATATGCTCTTATTGTGCTGCATATAAATGGAAAGCTGCTGTGTTCATCTTTCTAATGATATCACATTTGTATCAAGCACTTGTACGATCTAGCTTAAGCGTGTGCAACCTGCGGCCCGCCGGCCTCTAATCTGCGGCCTGCGAAGCAATCCCAAAATTCCCATTGATGCAGCCCGTTTTAACCGGAACTCCCTAGGTTACACAAATGGCGGATTGATTAAGTAGTGTGCTCCCTTATAATTAGTAGGGTGACGCACTGCACTTAGTAAATATAACTCGAGGCGTGATTGCATGTTAAAATCCCTGGTTAAAATGGCGCTTGCAGCAGCAACAGCGAGTAAAAAGAGGAAATTACACGAAGAGTAGCGGGGGTATTCCATCCTCATTTTTTCTTCCTAAGCTTTCCCTCCCCCTATTACCCCTCCGGACGTGTTTCGGAATGTTTGACAATCACTGCGGCCCGTGAATGGATCTCAAAATCAAAATGAGGACAGCGTGGTAGTAAAGGTTGCACATGCTTGCTCTAGCTTATGGTTTGAGAACTACAGACACTCTGTCTATAGTGGCTTCAAATGCCTTGTACCACTCTAATTGATCCATGTACCACTGGTGTAGACAACTAGGAGCTCATTTAGCATACCATACCACTGCTGCATGTCTTTAAAAACAATCCATACAATTACACAATGAGGAATTTACCAGGGGAATTCAATGATAGGGTATTCTAATCTTAGCCAATGCCAAATAAAGATCTGTTTATATCATGCTATTATGCCCAAGAGAGGAAACTGTTGTGGCTAGAAGCGTAGTCTAAACACAATCATAACAAGTTAATGATAGATATGGTCTTAGCCAATGCCAAATAGAGATCTGTTTTATATCAAGTATCCTGTATCATAACAAGATAATGACAGATATGTTTGGACTCTCCTCTATTTATTATCGTTTGTAAGTTAATACACTAGTCTGTTGGTATAATCATAACAAGTAAATGACAGAGTGGAGTCTAACACTGCAAATTATGAGCGTTTACTTTTGGACAAACTAAAAGTAAACTCAAAAGTAAACGCAATACTAAACACTTATGTGAGCCAAACAACTAAGCTGTTTTCCACCCAGCCTCTAATCAATAACTGTCCCATTATATCATAGATGGTGGAAACATCTGTGATTATATTCACCCACTTGGAACCAGTAACTGTCACTCAGAGAATAGGTTCATCAGGAATCCAAGGAAACTTAATTAGAAGATTCATAGAATAATTCCAAAATTGAACTTACTGTTCCAGACAGTTTCGACGTCCGATCGGATGTCTTTCTCAATGGTGTATGACGACCGTTGATCCAGTGTTACCAGAAGGATCAACGGTCGTCATACACCATTGAGAAAGACATCCGATCGGACGTCGAAAATGTCTGGAACAGTAAGTTCAATTTTGGAATTATTCTATGAATCTTCTAATTAAGTAACTGTCACTGTTGGAACGTGCTTTGAGGTCAATTTGGTGCAAAATGCAAGAAACGTTTAGTTTTGCGTTTAGTTTTACGTTTAGTTTTGTGTTTAGAATTGCGTTTACTTTTGAGTTTACTTTTAGTTTGTCCAAAAGTAAACGCTCATAATTTGCAGTGTAAACCCATGTATCACTAACCTATGTATCACTTTGGGCTCACATACAAGCCTTTAGACTCCACTCTGTCATTACTTGTTATGATTTCTAAACACCTTAACTAAAATGTTGTGACAAACCTGTCAGCAAGGACACCCCCAGAATGATAGGTCTAGTTCTTGTCTGCAGTGACAGTTAGCTTATACAGTACATTAATACATGATATTGCTAAGACAAGCATGAATTCAGAACATTGTCTGAGCATGGTCTGAGCTGGTCTGGCATAATGTAAACATTACCTGTCATGATGTAAACTCTAGCTGTCTTTGTTTTGGGTAAAACATGTGGCTTGTCTCAGAGTAATGGGAGATATATATCAAATGATCAGACCTAGTGTAAACAGTCATCTATCTTTTAATATTAGAATACCCTATCGTTAGATACCTCACTCAATAATTGTATGAGTTGTATGAATTGTTTATTGTTGGTAGGGTATTCAAAGTTTGTCAGCAACAGTAGTACATGGATGACAAGAGTGGAAACATGGCCTTATATTACACTATAAACAAAGTGTCTGTAGTGCTCAAATCATGAGCTAGAGCATACAAGTAAAATGTTCTACTCAGAGCACTCGTGGAACAACTGTTACTTGTTTCAGTACCCAGCCACTTGCTTGAGAGTGGGGTGGTGCTCATCAATCTGAATGTGCCCAAATCACTCATAGAGCATCTCTTTATTCTGTAGTTGCCAATGTTATACTTTCTTGCACAAACGATAGATGTGTGGCTAATGTGTTTTCGCGAAGCATACACATGTTGTGCAAGAACCACTATATGGGTGCGGTTTTGGGAATAAAACTATTAGGGGAGAAAAACGGGTCAATTTTTTTTGAAAACCTGGCTATACCGGCGTCGATAATCAAATCTGCCTTGCCTGCTTGGCAGTCCCTGTCTAATTGAGTCATACACATTTGATATTCTGTCTAGGCACACCAAGAGATAGACTGGGGAACTGTATGTTATACCAGCACTATAGTAGAATCATATTTTTAAACATTTATTGCTGTTAGAGTTAACACTAACAGTTCATGCTTGCTTTTCTTGATCAATCAGATTCCAGAAGACAATAATAACGACATGGTGTTGAACAAAGATGACTTTGATGCAATCCCTCCAGCAATTACTACAGGATGGAAACCTGGTATGATCAACCCTACAGTGACTATCACATCAGAGGCTAGTCCTACAGAGGAGCATTATCACTGGAGTAAAACACCAGTTGCTATGGGTACGTATATACAAAATTGGGTAAGAGTTTGTACAAAGACAACTTTATGGAATCTTGCCACCAATTACTACAGGATGGAAGCCTGGTATGATCAACCCTACAGTGACTATCACATCAGAGGCTAGTCCTACAGAGGAGCATTATCACTGGAGTAAAACACCAGTTGCCATGGGTACGTATATACAAAATTGGGTAAGAGGTTTGTACAAAGACAACTTTATGGAATCTTGCCACCAATTACTACAGGATGGAAGCCTGGTTTAGTCAACCCTACCGTGACTACAAAATCAGAGGCTATACTCTATTTGTCTTTCTCTGGACAGTGACGTAACTTTACAGGTGCAGCATTCACACACACACATATGTATCGCCCCTCTTTCTACGCTTGTGTGTATACTCCAGCGTCTCGACAATTATGACAAACTAGGGGATACCCTTGATATGCTCGGGTCCCGCTAGGTGAGCAAATGAGATTCATGAGTTGTAACTTGAGTTCATGAATTGTCAATTGCTGTAAAACCCGAGTTCATGAGTTGTAAATAAAGAATCTCACTATATCAGGAGCATGAAGATGAAAGGGGTACATGGTTATTGCCGACGCTAGATCCCCACTGTTTATTTTAATGGAGTAAATCATTTTAAAATTTGGAACCAGTGCTATGCATGCAGGGGTAACTTTCGTGCTGCAGATAGTAATTTTGTAAAGAACTCCGGTCGAATATGATTATAAAATCCGGTCCCCCATTGAGGTATGCACATTTCGGGTACGCACACTTCCTTGCCCTCAAAAAATGCACCAAAAATGAACAAACATATGCTGGTTCTGTATTTTTTGAAGCAATCCCGTTGCTAATTTCAAACCCCATTGCATGTCCACAGTTGTAATTTGTTTTTCACTTGTACGCACACTGCATTGCTGACAGAGAAAAGCCAAAATAAGTCAAGACTTGTGCAAAGCTGTCAAGACTACAATCTTGGAAAAAAGTCCTTGGAACGCGAACTCTGAGCACACGTGTTGGGTATTGTGTGCATGTATTGAACTTAATTAGTGTCTTCTGTTATAAACGGAAATTGTTCAAATTAGATTTTTCCTTCCCCAACCCCCATCGATCAATGTTGGGACACTCTGGCAAGCTGCAGGAGCCACTGGCCTTGGTCAACATTGTACGGGGGAGTGGGGGTGACACTTTTCCGTTAATCACACGCAAGTGTTCCAAGACTTTTTTCTAGGATTGTAGTCCCAATGGATCCCAAAACATGAATGAAGAAAATTAAGATGACCTGAGCTCACTTTCATGGACATCTTCAAACACTATACTATAGTAAGCGTCACAATACTATGGACATAATTCCGTGTGTGTGCGTACATGCGTAAACTCGGACGTGCGTACCGCACACTTTCAAAAATGATCGTGCATCCTGATCGGTCAATCGTGATGCGCATGCATGCATAGTTTTTCGCGCATTTATGATCTGGACGCAGCTTCGTGAACAGCAACAAAACACGCTCGCGTGAAATAGCTTGAATTATGTCCATAGTATTAACCCCCTGAGAACTACCGGCCGACTGGTCAGAAGGATAGATACATCATTTATTGCACCAATCAGAGACAGTGTTAGAATAATTGTATCCCTGATAAAGATTGGAGTGAAATATTTTACAAGCTGCATTTTAATTGGCTATTCAAATGAGTATAAACTTTCAATAAACCAATCAGAACCACTGTAAGATAGGCCGGTAGTGCCCAGGGGGTTAAGACAGTGACACAAAGTCATGAAATCAAAATAGCAATTTTTGACAGGGGAGTGCCGAGAACCATTGTGACAGGACACTGTTTGAACTTAGCAATTTTAACAAAGATAGATTTCATGTTTGTTATTTTAGTAAAAAAGAGTTTATCTTTGTAATTTTCACTGTTAATAGGGTGAAATCATATTTTGTAGAATTGCAGGCAATCTAGACAAGCATGGTTGTTTGAAGCCAAGTTCCCACTTAATTCTAGCCCTGTCACCACCCATCATCTTTCTAATTTCTCTATTATAGATGCCTGCCTTGACAGTAAAGGCCTCGTGTCCGATTCCGAAGTACAGGATATCGTAGACTTTCTCTCCGGCGTCCGTAAACCACCCCTGACCCATCTTGATCCCCATCTGAAATCTCCGCTGATCGACAGCATCACCCCGACATCCAGTTCCAGCGGGTCTAGTAAAGACAGCGCCGGTATTGGAGGATGGGGGACGACATCGGAACAGCACAGTCCCGCCACGCTAGGCAACTATAACCCCGCGTACAACGATATTGACAATTTTGATTCGGCGAAGTCGATACAGGGAGAGAATAACCGCATGGTGACGCCGAGTACTTGGCCCGACAGGACATCACATCAGCAGTCGGTGAGCTTCCTGCAGAGTGCAGGAGATATCAGCGCTAATCCCAAAGTCATGTCGGGCATAGAAAACTGCACCACGGATGCTGAGTATGCGCAGTATATCGCTGCTAATTTTCTGGGCAAGCGAAGCATAGGGCCTGCGGATGAACTGAATCTGGCCACCAATCCCAGTCAGTGGGGCTATCCTGACAGGCTCAATAGGACCTGGCCACATGATAAAGTCATTGATGGGTAAGTTATACCCTGATGTAATCCATAAGAGTGATTAGTTGTACTAGAGTCAAGATCAATACTTGTTAAGATGACAATCCCCCTGTTCTGTGGGCGGATGGACCTTAGAGAGAGCCGGGAGATTTATAAAAAAGATTACATTAAATATATTTAGATATATGATGTAGAAACTCTCTAATGTAATGATTTCTTAAAAAAATCAGCAAATGTGAAAATAAAAGACATTTTCTCAGAATTTCTGAAGGCCTCTAATTGCTTTTCACCAACAATTAAATCAGGGATGTCATGACTTTGCCTCGGATAACAAGTCACAGGTGGTCTTCAAGGTTATTCATGGTAAACGTGAAACAAAAGCCATCTGTGGCCATTTATTAGATGAATTTTGTTAATTTTGATGTAATCTACATTGAAATAAAACAAACTGTCAAAGTAATGAATGTTACATGAAATATGGCAAATTAAGCTCCAAGATTTTAGGTGGTAGTTATATAGTACAAGTGTAAGCATATATCTGAAAATCCCAGCTTCTGAAAAAAGTGAGGGCACCCTCAGTGGATGCTCTCTATCAGTGCCCCTTGAAAGTATTGTTGGCTGTTACACATTTTGTTGGAAGGGAGATGCAAATGTCACTCCCCAACATCTATCATACATTGTAAGTATTTGACCATTTTTTTGAAATATTAAATTTGTCAAATTTTGGGTGGTATTCAATTGTTCATATAAATCGGTGTGTGGGGGTGTGTGTGTCATCTGTAGAACAGGGGCTATTGTGTTGCCTTGGGTCAATTTTGATTGAAAAGTTACATATGTTAAATTTGTATTTAACTCATATTTAAAGGTGTATGTTCCGATCACTTTTTTAGGGCTATGCTTCTTTTTTTAACATCAAGATATTTTAATATCAAAAGAATCCCCATTTTTTTCTTCTCATTATGTCTGTAAAATCTTAGGGGCCAGAAATGTTCCATTAAGAAATTATATGCTAAAATGTGGTGAATTACTGCCAAAGGTGGTTAACCACCAGCCAGTTTGTGTACTATTCTACTCAATAGGCAAATTTTAAGTGACCTTGTGCTTTTAAAATAAGACCCATTGGAGTTATGTAACTCAAACTTTGGAATGTGACAATTTTAAGGATGACCTTCCATGTACAATAGAAAACATCAAGTTGTAAATCGGGCCAGCAATCAGAACATCTACCTTTAAAAGCATTCTATTAACACTTGTTTTTTTAACACCCGAAAGACCATACATATTTTTTTTTTTGTATATAAAGCGCAGATGTGAACAATAGCCCAACAGACATTAACAAGGTTAATGACCAGAGTGATTAAAAATCAAACTGGTAACTCTCGAAAGAGAGCTCTGAAAGGCCAATCAATTGGTTCACTGCAACTCAGAAAATATGCATAAAACAAGACACACAAATGGGCAGAGGTTAAAAATGCCAATGAAAGTGACATAATAATAAGATAAAAGCCCAAACATAGAGAACAACATCAAAATATAAATTATAGAAAAATAATTATATCTGGAGGTCTGATGGGCATCAAGAGAACCTACACAACAAAACGTATTTTTTATGTGATACAACTTTTACAAAAGTAATTGTCCAAACACTACTATTTCTATGCAGGGTTCACTAAACATTCTGTAAAACTTATTTCTTTGTATCTCTCATTAATCAGGCATGAGGTGGCGCACCAGAGCTGGAGTGCCGCCCACGATTCACCGGGGAGTTCTAGCGATGAGTCATCTAATGGTGAGACAGCTTTCTCCATGGGACTCGGACTCACTGGACCCAAATTTATGGCATCTGTGAGCAGAAGGTAAGGTCGATTTAGAGCAGGGTCATAAAAGGGTTAAAAAAAATAAGCCCCCCACCCTAAAATTAGATTACTTTTGTTTACATAACTTCAAATACAATAAGACGTTTCAAAAAGTTGAAACGATTATGAAAAGAGGAAACGCTTGGCTACCAATAGAAAGTTTTACATTTTCGATATCATGTTTTCTTTTCCCAAAACAGTCACATTTCTCCAAAATGATGTTTTCAGAAAAAGTGGCACTTGGTCCATACCAGTCAATTTAAAAACTCTCTCTCGTGTTTTTTTTGTACGAAAATTAGACCAAGTTTGTTTGTATAACTTCCGCACAGGATTGATCGTTTTGAGAAATGTAAAAACTTACGAAAAGAAAAAGTTCTAGGCTTGTCACAGAAAGTTTCTCCTGTTCAATATCATGTTTTTCCAAAAATTGTCTCATTTTCCCAAAAAGATGTTCTCAGAAACAGTGGCAATTTTCAAAATCCTATACAACTTTTGTTTCCGTAACATCCCCACACAATAAGACGTTTTGAGAAATTGAAACTTTTCTGAAAAGGAAAAACGCTTAGCTATATATCCGTACAAAGTTTCCCATTTTCAATATCATGTTTACTTTTCCAAAAAAAGTCAAATATCCCCAAAATGATGTTTCTGTTAACATGAAATTTGCCAAAATCCAAAACAAGTAAGTGCCACTTTTTCTGAAAACATCATTTTGAGGAAATGTGACTGTTTTGGGAAAAGTAAACATGATATCGAAAATGTAAAACTTTCTATTGGTTGCCTGTTTTAAAGGATTTGAACTAATACTAAGGCAAAAAAAAGTTTGTCTCAGAAACGACCTGAAAAAAGGCTATTTGGAACGCATTTAAAAAAAGAAAATTTAGTCAAAAATGCTATGCCAAATGCCACATCTTTTTTAATCTTTTTTTAAAATGAGACGGGCTGTGTGAAATTTATATTTTAACACTACCTTAGTAGAAACAAATCACATTATGATGGACCGTATTTAACTTCTTTTTGTATAATGTGGCAATTTTACTCTTATAAGCAAGAAAATGAAGCTGATATGGTTCTTCACAATGTGACATTAACATTTATAGAAGCATCATTTTCAAAGGTTCAAGGAAAAGATGGGGACAAAAAGTTATGCGTTGAAATGCACATTTTAAAAGCTTACTAGTATATGCTCGGTTTCTGAGACAAAACTTTGTTTTGTTGCCTAAGTAATGTTTTCAGTGCATTTATGGATCACTTGATCACATTTGTTTATCCACATTTTCAAGGGTCTGGAGTATTTAGACTCTTTTCGACAATAAGCATTTAGACTTCTGTTTAAAATTACTTAACACTTTCCACGCGGCAGGCGTCTGCAGACGACAGTTCCAAAGTTTCATAAAATGATTCAAAATGTCAAAATTATTGAATTTCATCACCATATTTGGAATCACCATGAGAAATGCATTAAATAAGTACAATTATGCCTAGTATTGGTTCAGTAATTCTTGAGATAAGACTTCGACAGTTGGGAAAGGTTTCTGAAAAATCTGTTTAGTATATATGGTAAAACTAATAGCCGCATGGAAAATGTTAAAGTAAGGAGAGACGAAAGTTGAAAGTCGCATTAAAGGATGAATAGGTACCGAGATATCAGGGATCCAACTTGTCTTAAATTTCCACATTATGAGAATCCCAGCAGACTCTATGCTTCCTCAACATTTATTATTAGTTCAATCCCACAGCACACCATGTGGTTATAAAGTATGTTTTTAACATAAAAGTACAGTGACATAATGACTCAATCACTTAGCTCCATGGGGGTATTATGGAAACACTTACTTGATTGTCATTTTATTTGAGGTTATGACAGGGTCTCTATGGGGCTGCAATTATTAATGGTTTGAATTAAATGTACTCTTTTGATGAGTTCAGTCTGTGTAATACAGCATTTGCTTATAGGACACTTGGGACAGCTTAAAATTGTATTCATCTCAAGTCTTTATAGCTAGGAGATGGCCATGGCTGCTGAAAAGCACTAAAATGTTGAGTTTGTTGAGTTTGGCTTATTACTCTATTAGGCGACGAACCCCCCCTCCCCTCTCCTGTTTTACGGGCAATCGAGTAAGGTCGGTTGGTTAGGCGTTTTTTGTTGTTTTTGTTTTCAAAATTCTTGCATAAATGTTGGTGAATTTAAAAATAAAATAAATGAAAAGCATTTCAATTTTTTTTTTAAAGAATCTAAAAACTATTCAAATTTTTCTTCTTGAAAAAAAAAAAAAAATTGGTCGGTCGGGCCCATAGAACAGGTCCCCCCCCCCTTTGCCTCCATCTTGTTAATTTAATTTTCTCATGGAACTGGTTTGAAGGCATCCATATTTCCTGATATTCAAATAATGGAAATAATATCTTTGGGAGCAACAGCAAGTACACTTCATTCATCTCACTCTGTGGAGTAGTGACATCAGAGCATATACCAATGATCGCACCTGATTATCGCACATGTGATTATATTGTCCTGGTGAAAGTACCCACACAATGAAAGAGTAATCCCAGTATGTGCACATAAATGCTTAGTCATTCACATGAAAATGCTCTGACATCACTGCACAGAGTGAGATGAATGATGTATAGACCATATCACCTCACTGTTGATAAACAATGTTAAGTACCCTGTTCCATTCCATGCATGGGGGACCATGCATTGACTGCTGTTGTATTCAGATGATTGTTTTGGTTTATTGTATGGTTTATAATGGACATCCCCATCGAACTGGCAGGCAATACCTGCGCATACCAGCAGGCAAGCTTTTGGTTGCTTACCTGCTGTGACATCACAGGTGACATGTCTATAGCTAAGACACCATTTGACATATAGGCCGGAGTTGGTATATGTTACCCCAATCAACTTTTCTTAAATGCAGATACTTGAGGGCTGTGCTCTGAGCTATGTGAACTCTGTGATGTTACTAGAGCATGACATTACCAAAGCGTATAAAAGTGTCCTTAAAAGCGAACATGAATAAGTCTCATTTCCCATGGAAATAGAATTTGAATTAGAATCAACTGGAGCATATGTACTGTAAAATTAGAAGTGACAGATACCGTGATCATATAACCCTTGTGTTTCTTGTATTATGCATGTTTTCTGCATGCATGCATGTTGCAGTGAATCAATTGATTGGCTCATCAGAGCTCTCTATAGAGAGTTACCAGTTTGATCTAATCACTTCGTTCATTAACATGTTAATCGTCGCTATTCTTTCAAAACCTTGTATGTTTTTCGGGCCCTTCAGCATGTATAAAGTAAAACTGCCAACGGTTAATGAAAAGGAAGAGTTGCTTAATAACATGTTCCGGGGCAAGAGAACTTACAAGGTTTTGATAAATGTGATTTTGTCACTTACAAATGTTTAGAGCAGACCGCCTAAAGGTCATACATAGGAAGTATTACGGTACTTTATACATGCTGAAGGGCTGGATGGAGATACAAAGTTTTGAAAGAATAGCGACGTAATTGCTCTTTATACACAAAATAAAATACCATACCTAGCAAGGACACACATACAAATTGTTCTAAATCAAGCACAATATTCTTGCAGCATCAAATATTCACATTGCAGAGTATCCTTTATTTTTACACCTTGGAATGATCACAAACTAAAACATTCCTCTCTACATGTCCAGCTCTTCATTACCCATGTTCAACATATTTAGCGCCCTATTCCCCATTTAGCAACAAAATAGTGGTCCCGTGGAAGTTGGAACGGATTGAATTTCACAGAATTTGAGAAAAAGCACACATCTTGCATTTGGAATAACCAATTTGAACGAAATGAAATTTAGGTTATAGCTAACAATGTAATCTTGCCATGCATTTCATTGAATGTTTTCATATCTGTATTTAAACTGGTTTAAAAAATTGGTGAAATCGGAACCTGAATATTTTGACTCACCCCGTATAATGCTTAGTTTTATGAATAGTACTGTTCTCCTGCAATTATGGAATTGTCTATGTTGATCTAAAACAGCTTCTAACTCTATTCAATCTATCGTGTTGCCTGAATGCATTCTACAAATGATTTTCACGAGGGTTTTATTTTCATGAATTCCGCAAGTGGACATGTTAACGCAAAAATATAAACACACACAAAAATATTGTTTTGCAATAAAGTCACATTATAAATAATGTATAAACCGTGAAATTAAAGTTTTGCAAATTTTCCGAAAACTATAAAATTGCGAAAATATCTGTACGTGAAAATTACCACTTATACATTATTAAACTGCTGGAGTAGTTGAACTCAAACCATGTGTGGAATAGAAAACATATGGAACAAATTGGGTTACACATCTTTAACCAGTAGGTGGGGGAAGATGAATATTTTGTTACACTCATGGGGGCGCCAGACAAACTTCAAATTCATAAGAACAGAAAGTGGAAGTGATTTCCAATTGAGGTCATTGCACAAGCTGAGATCTGGGTCAAGCGCCCATATTTACCATGTGCATGCTGTTATAAAGTTTGAGGAGAATCTAGCATGTAAAAAGTGCTCTTAAATCTGAGAACTCACTAGATGAGTTCCAAAAATTATGAACTGGTCATTCACCTGTTTTGACAGACAGTACAGTTAACATGGAGAAATTGTAACCTTGTCAATGTCCCAAGAGAACTGTAGGTGACTAGCAACCAAAGCGGGAACATGCCTTTAACGCTGGCCTTCCACTTTGGTAGTTCACCACAGATAAACTGGTCATACACCTGCTCACTTGATAATATACAGTATAGAGTTAACATAGAGAACTTGTGACCTTGTCAATGTCCCAAGAGAACTGTAGGTGGCTAGCAACCCGGAGTGGGAGCGTGCCTTTAACGCTGGCCTTCCACTTTGGTAGTTCACCACAGATAAACTGGTCATACACCTGCTCACTTGATAATATACAGTATAGAGTTAACATAGAGAACTTGTGACCTTGTCAATGTCCCAAGAGAACTGTAGGTGGCTAGCAACCCGGAGTGGGAGCGTGCCTTTAACGCTGGCCTTCCACTTTGGTAGTTCACCACAGATAAACTGGTCATACACCTGCTCACTTGATAATATACAGTATAGAGTTAACATAGAGAACTTGTGACCTTGTCAATGTCCCAAGAGAACTGTAGGTGGCTAGCAACCCGGAGTGGGAGCGTGCCTTTAACGCTGGCCTTCCACTTTGGTAGTTCACCACAGATAAACTGGTCATACACCTGCTCACTGGATAATATACAGTATAGAGTTAACATAGAGAACTTGTGACCTTGTCAATGTCCCAAGAGAACTGTAGGTGGCTAGCAACCCGGAGTGGGAGCGTGCCTTTAACGCTGGCCTACCACTTTGGATGTTTACCACAGACGAACTGGTCATACACCTGCTCACTTGATAATATACAGTATAGAGTTAACATGGAGAAATAGTGACCTTGTCAATCTCCCAAGAGAAACTGTAGGTGGCTAGCAACCCACAGTGGGAACATGCCTTTAACGCTGGCCTACCACTTTGGTAGTTCACCACAAACGAACTGGTCATACATCTGCTCACTTGATAATATACAGTATAGAGTTAACATGAAGATATTTGTGACCTTGTCAATGTCCCAAGAGAAACTGTAGGTGGCTAGCAACCCCTGAGTGGGAGCGTGCCTTTAAAGCTGGCCTACCACTTTAGTTGTTCACCACAGACAAATTAGTTACACCTGCTCACTGGCCTGCTCCCAGGTGCTCATCACCTAACATACAGTGTCCTATTATAACCAAATAGCAAGTTTTATTTGTCAAAGACTTTAAAAAGTGGGACCTAGAGTACACTATTTCCAAGAAATTATAAATCAGCAATTTCTTGTCACAAAAATGAGAGTTGCCTTTATTTCAACGTCTATTAACTTACATATACATGCCCTATAATATGTAGAACAAAGACAGTTATTCTCTGAGGGGTTGAACTTTGATCCGTAGAGGATCAACAAGTTGATACACTCAGTCAATCTTTACATGGTTCATCTTTCATAATAATATGCTTGAAGTGAAGTAATTGTCCCATGGGAACCAGAACATTTAATATACATGTATATCTAGACAAATAGTACATAACCCTTAATAAATGGCATCATTTGCTGTCGTCTGTAATCTAAACAAATTGTGTGTTGTAATTTTTTTTAAATTTCTTGGTCTCCTGAGGCGATTACAATGAACATTCCACACTGTTCTAGAGGCCTGACCGATTCATGATGATTATGTAAAATGTATTATTCATTTTTAAAAAGATTTTATCACAATTTTGTGAAAATTATAAATATTCTGCTTTAAACATTTTTCTTCAAACTGTGTGACCGTCAGTACGTTTTGATATGTGTTTCTTTCAGACGACACAGCAGCGGTGGTGAAGATGCGCTACATGGTGGCAAGCCATACGACCCAAACCTTGATATGGGTGTGAGATACTTGGATGTTATACAATCCGTAAGTTTTTCTAAAAATAATAGGCAACTATACCTTGTTCAATATATTGTGGAACCTGACCATCAGATATGTCCTGGAAGAGGTGTGGGGGGGGGGGGGGGGACATACAAATGAAAGTGACAAACTTGTGCCTGCTAGGGTACAGTGTTAGGGCCCCATCATTGTAGGATTTCATTAAAACAAATGGCGGACATTAGGTATGGGCTCCCAAAAAAATGGGGAGGGGGGGGTCATTTATCTACACCTGTCTAAATTTGGGGTCATTGATGGGGTTAGATTAAATATGCTCTTGTAGACTTGTATTTATAGTGTGTATGTTTAGGGAGCAGGGGAAGGGAGTGTCTAATGATTTATAGGTTTAAGTCAACAGAAAAAAGAATACTGTAGTGTTGGTCTTTGAAAATGACCAAATATTTTGGAATAATCTATAAACATTTTGCTGTTTTTCGACACGTAAAAAAAAAAAAAAAATTGGGTCGTTATATTAATTTACAGATGATATTTTTCCCACCAATTTCTACAACATTTAGTCGATCGGGCCCGTACAACATATTTTTTGTTGTTGCCTAAATGTGTATTTTGTCCTTTCATTTTACAGGATCAAACATTGATGAGAACCTGGCCACCGAAACTTGCCGGTCAGTATTCCCAACACGCCCAGTCACAGCAAACCCCACCACAATCCTACCAGATCCCGCCACAAGAACAGCTTCGAGTCCACGCACCTCTGCAGCCGCAATGGAGCGATCCTGTAGGTCTCCGCCCCAACCCTGCTATGTCTCTATGGCCCCCTGCTGGCGGTTCAACCCCAGTGTCACCTGCGGCGTCGATGAACGTGTTGTCGCTCCTTCCGCAAACGTCTTTACCATCTTCGCCGCAGACCTTGTCACCGCAGACATCGTCTCCACGTGCCCACCCCAAGTTAGATAGACGGTACGCTTATAGTCAGTATTAAGCGTACAATTTAAGCTGCTATGATGGTATGCTTCACACTCAAGAATAATCACCCACCACAAACAAGCATGGTAAAGTGTTTGCATATATAGTCAGTACTAAGCACCAACTTCCGGTTGGATAGCAGGTATATATAGTCAGTACTAGACTCCCACTGCAAGCCAGAGAGATGTGTATAGTCAGTACTAAAACACTATTTATAAGTTGGATAAATGGTATGCATATAGTGAGTACTAAGCTAATTCCAGCTGGATAGATGATACACATATGATCAGTATCAAGCTTGATAGATGTTACTCACTTAGTACTTTTTAATTAGTACTCATTCAAAATAGATGAATTTTTAATCGGTACCGCTGGCCCAGCCAAATCTGAATAGACGATTTGTATGTAGTCATGATCAGTTCTAGTAACCTACCGTTATATAGATGGTGTCACTTAGCATGGACTGTTTGGTTTATCAGTGCTAGGCTGTATAGAAATTAATTAAATGATTATCATGATTATGGGAATGTTGCAAAATTGTAGTACATTATGTTCCACTGCCTAATCACTTTTACACTGGTGATTTAGCTAAATAAATTCTCCAGTTTCCAGTTAAGGCAGGCCAGTGGCCAGTACAGTAGAGGCATGTATGGGTACACTACTCATTATGTTCAGCTGCCTTATCACTTTTATACCAGCGATTAAGCTATTGGTCGGTCATAAATTCTCCAATTCCCAGATTAGGCAGGCTAGTGATCAGCACAGTAGAGGCATATATGGGTACACTACTCATTATGTTCAGCTGCCTTATCACTTTTATACCAGTGATTTAGCTATTGGCCGGTCATAAATTCTCCAATTCCCAGATTAGGCAGACTAATGGTCGTGTCCTAAAGCACTGTTTTGATGTAAATCACACACCTGGTATTGCTTAATCAATAATGACAGCAGACTAATAGCCTGAAAACTAGACACTTTATGTGTCTTTGGTCTGTAATACAAAAGGGGTAACACTTTCCATACTGCAGGCGTCTGCATACGACTTTCCAAAATTTCACGAAATGTCTCAAAAATGTCAAAATTATTGAATTTTATTACCATATTTGGAATCACCATGAGATGAGAAGTGCATTTAAATAAGTACAAACATGCCAAGTATTGGTTCAGTAATCCTTGAGATAAACTTTGAAAGGTGGGAAATGTTTCTGAAAAATCTGTTTTGTGTATGGTAAAACTAATAGCCGCGTGGAAAGTGTTAAGGCAGTGGAACTTAATGAGTTTTAGCAGTGTCCGTGTAATTGTTATATTGTTTGCAGATTTGGAAGAAAAAAACCAAGCAAATCTACTAAGATGTAATACATTTTCTAATAATAGTACTAACAACAATATAATTTGTATAACTGGATACCTTGCATGCCCTGGTTGGTTCACTATCTCTATGTAATTCGAAACTAATATGTAAGTCAGGTATATGATGTATCCAAGTTATTTGCGCTAAAAATATATGGAACCTCAGCTTTTTAGAGGCATTGCAGTCCTGCTTTTTGAAACAAGCGTTTACTATAGTTTGATCAGTTCCAAATTGGGGAAGCCTCCTTATACAGCATCAAATGAATACAGAAGGACGCGAGCGTGTATTTAAGGCAACAGCGCACCGTACATCATACGCGTGACGCGTGCGTGCGGCCAAACCAGCATGCATGTGGCCATAATCATGCATGTACGCTTGGATTACTTTTGCCCGTGAAGAGATAAAACCCAAATATTTGTTACCAATTTGGAACTGATTTAACTATAGTACCCATGAGATGACCACAATGATGAAAAGCTGACAGTCCCTACTGAGAGCTTGGAATTACTGGCACTTATGACTGCTCTGAGAAAAGATCTATTCAAGATTTTAGTCATTTCTTGTGTGGTAATTAAGCCTTGTGATACGAACTTGTAACATGTAGCTATATAGACCATGTCACCTCTTGTTGATCAACAATGTTAAGTGTCTAAAGTTTCATTCCATGCATGGGTGCATTGACTTCTGTTGTTGCAGATGACTGGTTACAGGTAACATTGTCTAGCTTAGTCAGTTCCAAATTGGCGAGAAATTTGCGGTTCTTTCGTTCTCTCCGTGCACAAAAGTAATCCGAGTGTACATGAGCGTTTCTACGGCGTGCAATTTTGACTGTGCACGATTTTAGCATACATTCGTGTCACGCATATGATACACAAATGATGTGTTGCGTTCTGTATTAATTCGCTACTGTAAGAAGGTTCGCAAATTTGGAACAGACTGTACTATATGGTTCTATGTTATTAAAACTACAATTATTCAATGCACTCCATATAATTGCTGAAAAAACGCTACACAGAATTGAGAAAATACTTGATGGCGTCATTGTCAAGTGGTTCCCCAAATACGATATGCAATATAAAAACGCTCCATTCAATATAAGTTGATTTTTGATACATTTTTTTACGTAAAGCAATCTGACTAAAGTTGAATTTGATTTCATTCTGTATTAACTCGCCTTTTGATTTTTTCTTACTGTTTGATGTTTGATGTCATGACATTTTGACGGGCCTGTCTTTGGTAACAATAATCAATGATTCAATTCGATAATATGTTGTAATTAAATTTGCTTGATTCAGTTGAAGTTAACCAGAGTGAAAATTTGAATTCTGCACTGAAAACTGTTGTTAACACTTTCCATGCAGCAGGCAGCTGCAGATGACACCCCAAATTTCACAAAATGTTTCAAAAATGTCAAAATTGTTAAATTTCATAATCATATTTGGAATCACAATGTGAAATGCATTGAAATAAGTACAAACATGCCAAGTATTGATTCAGTTATCCTTTGGATGGACCTTGAAAGTTGGGAAAGGTTTCTGACAAATCTGATTTGTATAGGGTAAAACCAATAGCCGCCTGGAAAGTGTTAAGTGTTGTAAATAACTGTGTACAAAGTTCCAGATATTAGCCATTAGATGAGTGTTATTGTTATATCAGCTGGACTGATTTAATTATTATTATTCCCACTTGTAGGTGTCATATAGGCTAGTGCTTATATTGTAAAAGTGGAGAAACGAGTGGATTGTCATTTACCATTTTCTTAATTTTTGCACACTATTGGCCCATATACACAAAGCAAGTTAAACTGTGTCTATAGTTTAATCAGTTCCAAATTGGCGAGAAATATTTGGTTTTTATCTCTCCGCGCGCAAAAGTAATCCAAGAGTATGCATGCAATTATGGTCACACCCACATGGTTTGGGCGGCACGCACACGTCATGCACATGATACACAGTGCGCTTGATGCCTTCATGCGCACCCACATTCTTCTGTATTCATTCACTGCTGTAAGGAGGTTTCGCCAATTTGGAACTGATCAAACTATTTAGACATGTTTAAATGGTTGTTGCTTTCACAAAATGAATCCATTTACTCAATTTCCTATCCATCCTGTAAACAAAACATTGTCTAAATATATGTTCATGTGAAATGCAAACTTGGCTAGTACCATGATATAATATAACAGTACTGAATTTATGAATACCAAAAAGAAAATCCTTTGTGTGCATACACACCAAAAAAGGTTGAAACAAAGTGTACATTTCTATGAAATGGAAAACACAAAATTGCAAATTTAACAAGCCTGAAGTGCTTAACCTTTGCCAAACGTGAAACATTTTGCACATAAAATAACAATTTTGATAGTATATGTATCAAATAAATGAAACGTTCCATTTGGTCAATCAAATTACAACAATGTTGCAGTTGTAGAAGATTTTGATTTTTTGTCATTTTGTTAAAAGATGCAATCAGAATATCAATACTTACAAAAAATTGTTTGTATAATGAATTGATGGTCCCCTGCATTCTGGGTCTCCTTTATCTAGCACACCTTGTTCAGGGATGCAGGTATTACTTGCTGGTTCCCTGTCAGCATGTTGAATTGCTGGTATCAATTCTCATGTGGGGCTTAGAAATAAGAAGCAACTTTTTATGTTCAGAAAAATAGTAAATCTGAAAAACCCACTACCACATAATTTGCTGGCTGCGCCTATGGTTGTGCCTATGGCTGCACACATGTCGCGATTTTAATTTGGGATCTTCCGTTCAAAATTGAGCATTATTTGATTGTCATTGTGAATTTAGCATTTTAGCATAAACAGTACAATTTTCAAGTGCAAAGTTTTGCTGTATCAATGGATTATAATAGACTTTTGACCTTTGACCTAAACTAAATGGTTAATTCCGCAATGGAGGCTGGTTCTTCCTGTACATAGTATAGTGTGTATCATACAAAATTAGAGATGTTATTTCTTGTCATTTAGGTGTGTGTCATGTTTATGTGGAGTAGATAAACCCGGTGTTTACATCTGTGCATTTTTGTGTATTGATTGTATTGCTAGAAACCATTTAGCCCAAAGTTAACTTATCCATGGCAAAATTCAGCCCTATTTTGGGTTAAAATATCACTTTTACCCGGGGCAAATGAGGTGGGGAAATGAGCCCAAGATGCACAGATTACCATATTTTTATTAGAACTCTTTGATTCTCAATCATTTCCGTATTTGGCTACTAAAATTGTAGCAGAGAAATAAATTGGAGTGTGATTATTATGTCTATTAACTATCAAAAATGTATAGTTTTGTTGCAACATGAACACCTTCTATGCATACAAAACATACAGGATCTTACATGTATCTCTAAATTCATGAAACTGGTTTGGTGCACCGGCAGAGTTTTCGTAATACTGTAAAAGTAGACATTTTTGCGCTACATTTATTTTCTTGCTTCTCCCGTTTAAATTGGCAAGTGTGAAAATAAAAACGCACAAATATATTCATTTTGTATGCAAGTCTATGTAAGGAAGCTCAAAATCGCAAAAATAAAAACAAGAAAAATTGTTTAAAATGTGCAAAGCGCGGAAAATTACACACGCGAAAACTTCCACTTTTACAGTAGTTAATTTCTGTACACAAAAATGTTCTTACGCATGGACGGCAGCAGAGAAGCCATGATGCTGGACATAGGAAAATGGCAGTATATTCTTTACTAATGTTTTTGTACCTCAATGCATTCAGTGCTTAAATACACACAAACCTGCAATTTTCCCTTATCGCATCGCAATTCGCACCTTACAAATCATCAACTGAGATACAAATTTCAAAGGCTGGTGCAAAATTGCGATACAAGTTTTGCCCAAATTAAGTTGCTATAGCGATTCGTTGCACCTCAACTTGAATGAATTGAACCTTGACCTCATAAGGTGCAAATTTGCACCTCAAGACAAATTTGAAAATGTCAGCACTCAATACACAGCATATGGATTGACACTATATCATGCTGTTTCGGTTTTAATAAGACCTTATAGGCAAAGTGCTACACATGTATGGGCTGTGAGTGTTGATTTGTCTGTGCTTTTTTGTTGTTGTTGTCTTTTTACCCGTTTTTGATACAAATTGGCGGACAATTGTGAATTTTTTTTCTTCAAATACTAAACAGAGAGATAGATCTTTGAATAAGTTCATCAGGATTGTAGCTATAAAATGAAATGATATTTTGTTGAGCAAATCCAGGATGTTTATTTAATTACTCACATTTAGAGAGATAGCTATTTATATTAAGTTTGTTTTAAAAGCTATGCATGAGTGTTTTCATAGTTGTATACACAAACTGTAGTCTGATTAATTATTGAACGAACATGACTTCCCCAGCGAATACGTAGCTACAAGATACGCGCTTAAAGGCATATTATGTGATCTTTTCCAGAGAGCGCCCTCTATTCATGATTTTTTTTAGAAAGTAGATTTTCTTGCAGATTTACATTTCTGATCATAAATCGTACATACATTCCAAGTTACAGAGCGGTACGATTCCTTATTACCTCAAAATCATGGTTTTAGAGTGAATTTAGAGTGAAAATATAAACTGTCCTGTTATCACGACAGTTTATTTTCACTCTAAAACCATGTTTTTGAAGTAATTAAGAATCGTATCGCCCTGTAACTTGGAATGTATGTACGATTTATGATCAGAAATGTAAATCTGCAAGAAAATCTGCTTTCTATTTTTTTTTTGATGTTGAGGGCGTTCCCAGGAAAGATCACATAATATACCTTTAATGTAGCGGCTTGAGCAAGCGCATGTTCTTGTGCATATTTTCGAGCTCAAGTGCTTTGACGCAGATATGGAGCATGTGAGTGTTCATTATGCAGCAGACGCGGATTGGCCATGTTTATGCACTATGCTATTCCACAATTGTTTGTTCAGTTATTAATTAGACAAAAGTGATTGATCAGGACTGTTATATGTTTTGTTGTAATATTTGTTATTTCCATATTGTATGTGTGAATTATATAAGAACAGTTAATAATGTCATATTGAAATCATTATAGGATATGAGAGGTCACCATAACACAATGGTCACAATTTGTCAATGCATCATGCCATAAAACTGGAGAGTACTTAATTACAGTCGGGTTTGATTTTTATATATTTCTATTCTTAATTTTAATCTTTAAACTAATAGTTATACTAATTCACCAACACCCCAATATGTGTGGTAGTTTATATGAGGAATTTCCATAAAGATAAATCATTTGCTGGTTATTTACAGATGAATAAAAAAGAGAATCTTCGGCCACAAAAAAAATCCTGTTCTAAGAGCAAACGGATCTCTCAAGGTTTTTGTTTTATGTTTCAAAAAAAATCACAAATTTTAATTTTTTTAATTAAAAAAAAGGGGGTTGGTCGGGCCCGAAGAACAGAGTTTTTTTTCTTCGTGGCCTTATGTACATTATATTTCCAAAAATAACAAAGAGCAGTGCTCTTTGGTCATTTATTTGCTCTGCTGAAGTTGTCACTGGCTGACACTGATGCGCAAGTCTATTTTGGGTGGACATGGATGTACAGGTCCTTTTAAGAAATACAAAGGTACGCATGTGATATCTGTAAGGTTATTATTTTACGTTCTTTTGCTCCTAAAACTATTTAATATTTGTTTTGATGTTCTTATATATGTTTTATGCATAGAACTGTACACAGAAATGATGTTAAATCACTGATTGCTCAAGAAATGTAACACCTAAATATTTTTACTTTTTACAATATGTTATGATCGGATTGTTGGTTGAAATTCTTCATCGTGTATCATATTACCTCTTCTTGGGTTTATTTTCTAACAATGTTCTGGCAGGCCCAGAGCTTTCTTTTCTGCACTATTTCATATTATCCAATCACAGTATAATACAACAAATGTGAGGAATTTTATACAATCCGTAGGTAACAAAATGCGTTAGTCTTAGTGAATGCCTACTGTAAGAGTGGACATTTTCACGCATGTAATTTTCACGCTTTGCCCATTTTGAACAATTTTACTTGTTTTTATTCACGCGATTTTGAGCTTCCTTACATAGACCTACATTCAAAATGAATATATTTGTGCATTTTTATTTTTGCGGTTGTTGATTTTAGTGCAAAAAGCGTGAAAATAAATGTAGGGCAAACATTTCCACTTTTACAGTATTCCAAAAAACAGTATTCGGGTCCTTGGATGCAAACCGAGACATGGGGGGATTGGGAAGGGGAGGGGAGGGGGAAGTTTAGTTTCCTGGTGTACACTCTGTAGGGAAAGGGATGTTTTTATCAGTACTATTTTCTTTGTGACATGTTTAGGGGTTTAAAACGGGAAGCAAACATTTCAAGAAAAAGGGTACATTTCTATTAATTGTTAACTTGTTCAGGGTAGCATTTTTTGTGTGGGGTTTTTGTTCAATAATTTGTTTGAACATTTTTGTCCATTTTAATTTTTCAAAATGTTCCAAAACATTTTTTTTTGTTAAATAAAAAATTGATTCCAAATTTGAGTTAAAAAAAGAGAAACATTTCTCAAATTCAAAAATAAATAAAAATTAATCGATCGGGCCTGTAGAACAGAGTGTGTTTTTTTTGTCGCTGTATATGTGCAGGTACATTTAAATTTCATACAGTATGGAACCATGGTTCTATCCATATGTGGTGTACTCAATATGAATTCAAGAACCCTAATCTTTGGATAGCTGATACACATACACATGTTAATAATAGCATCAACAAATCTGCTGGCAGAAGAAAAAAGGAGGCAGGCCTAAAGGGAGGCAATGAATTTTATGCATTTTTTAAAAAGAGATCATTCCTATTATGAAATAGACTGGCTCAAAAGATTGAAATATTGTGCAAATAAAGCCATACACTTTTCTAACATGGTATGTTATCCTTCACAGTACTTCACTATTGGAACATGTTTGCCACTAGTTAAGTCAGTTCCAAATTGGTGAAACCTGCTTACAGTTAGCGAATGAATTCAGAAGAGCGTGGGCGCGCAAAACGCTCGTATAGCATAACATGGCGCATTGTGAATCGCTTGGATTATTTTCGCACGGAGAGATAAAAAACCTTGTATTTTTGCCAATTTAGAACCGATTAAACTATATCCTTTGTTTATATAATGCTATGCAGTGACGTAGGAGACAAATCCCATCACTCGCACACAAATGCTGCGTTGATCACTAAAATATGCACTGACATCACTGCACACAGAGTTATAGTTTGATCAGCTCCAAATTGCTGAAGCCTCTTTACAGCTGCGAATGAATACAGAAGGGCGCATGTGCGCATGAAGGTAACAAGCGCACTGTACAACATATGCGTGACACGTGCGACCAAAATTGTGTGCGTGTAACCAAAATCCTGTGCGTGTGCCCATAATCTCGCTCAAACGCTTCAATTACTTTTGCACGTGGAGAGATAAAAACCCCAATATTTCTCGCCAATTTGGAACTTATTAAACTATTATTATATGTCTCACATTAATGATATTTGTATGTATAAATTGAGTAGATCGATCAGGATTTCAAATATAATAAATTAAAGAGTTTGTCGTAATATTTTAAGTTACAATTTTTTCGTTACGCGGTATCGATATTGACTGGTATTTACCCCATCAACTGCAGTCAGGTGCCAATTGTAAATAAGGTCTATAACCGTAAATTATGATGTATTAATTTGAACCCTAATACGACCAGTTACCAGTGCATGCATGACAGGTTTTTCATGACATAATCGACCGAGCCTATATAGGGAGCGCAATATACTACGTGAACGTGAAGCTGATAGCAATGGTTTGCCTATGCGGGCCGGCACTTGATGTGCGGAGGGTCCCTGGATCGAATCCCGGTGGGGAAGCGGCAATTTATTAATTAAAACGTCTCTGAAATTGTTGTTTGTTAAAAAACAGGCTTGTCAGGTGAGGTTTAATGACCTTTTTTTTTGGCTTGCCTATGCGGGCGGACCGGCGCTTGATGTGCTGAGGGTCCTCGGATTGAATCCTGGTGGGGGAGCGGCAGTTTATTCGCTAACACTTCTCCTAAATCGTCGTTTTTGTTTTTAAAAAAACAAGCTGGTTGGGTTAGGGTTAAGTCCTATTTAATAGTGTTAGCTTCATGTATAAGAGGGCTAGAGTTAGTCTAGGGTAAAGACTTCATTGAGGGATTACACGAGATAAAGCTTGTAATCCCTGAAGGAAGTCTTCACGCTAGACTAGTTTCGTAAAAGCTTACATGGCGGATGAACCAATTTAATGTTCTAAATGTACTTAGTATTATATATGTACTTTACTGGATAGAGCTGGTTTCTCTGTCTATACTATTAAAACCAAAAATGTGTAACAATGTATTGTACTAGGTTATGTGTAGGTTTAATCCTTCAATGTTTTTTCATTTTTTCCCTGTAGCTTCGTCACCTGATATCATTTAATATCATTTTAAATTAGCTCATTTTTGTATTACTTAATTATGTATTAGGCTAGTTCTATTGGTTTAATTGATAGTGTTCCTACTTTATTGGCCCAATAGGTAGCCTTAAATGGTGAAATTCTTTCTTAACAATGTAATTTTAATGGATGCAAAGTGATAAACATATTCACGGGTTGACCACTCAATGAAAGAAAGCAAGGAATTAGCTTTGGTTAAAACAAACCTGTTCAATGGGCGAACTGACCTCTCAGGACCTCTCAGTCAAAACTTTCAAGACATTTTCAAAAGAAATTCAAACATTTTTTAAATTAACAAAAAAAACTTGAATAAAAAATAATGGATCAGTCAGGCCCATAGAACATGTTCGATCAGTTCCAAATTGGCGAAGCCTCCTTACAGCAGTGAATGAATACAAGAGGATGCGGGCGGGCATGAAGGCATCAAGTGCACTGTGCATCATATGCGTGCATGCAGTCAAAATTGTGTGCATCTGGCCATAATCACATGCGAGTACCCCTGGATTAGTTTTGCATGCGTAAAGATAAAAACCAAATATTTCTCGCCAATTTGGAACTGATTGAACTATAGCAAACCATATAATATTCCTGCAATCCAATGTTTTTCTACTAAATCTACATGACTAAAATTCAGCTAAGTTGTTTCACTGCAAATTTCACTCACGTGCACATATCTATATATTATCATGAGGCAAGAAATAGTAAATTTGCCGCCACAAAACATGCACAGTTTGTAACACATGCCATTGGCAGACGTCAAACAATGAGGGCGGGCATCATGTAGCATCGTAATACTCAGATAATGCCGGACATGGGCTAGCTTATGAATATTCAAGGTTAAATTTATGCATAAGAGGTTATGGGCTATGTTATCAACCGAATGCGACGGACGGTTAATGATGCATGACATTTAAGCAGTTTTAGATGAATAATTTAGTTCCGACATGTGATGAAATTTTCTGGAAACAAATAATCAAAATCAATTTTTACATTGAAACCAACTGGGATTCAAAATGTATTGCCAATTATGTCCACCGTCGTCTGATAAAAATGTACAATTGTTCTGATTACCGATTGCAAGCTCTACGTATAAATTTCTATTGAATTATGTATGTAATTTTATTAAACAGCTTATGTCCAAGTCGACTAAAACTAACACTGGTGCAAAATGTACTTTAAGGTGGTCTTGCTGGCCAAGAATCACTTTAGGTCACAATTTCAGGGGAAACTAATTAAAAGTTTGTACAATGGTTCTGTCGTATGCTGTATTTCCTCCACCCCCCTCCCCCATTTTCATCTTGAACCATAAATGATTTCATATTGTCTTTGTCCCCCTTTGCCTGTAAAATCCAATAATAATTAACAATTTGGTTCCAGACAACCAATTACAGTATAGTGTGTATTATTTAATGTATGTGCCCCCATCACCATGGAGACAAAAATACAAAATTATTTTTTGTAGAGATGTCCCTTCAGCAAAATGAAACACTTGCCACTTTTTCACTATATACCCAGGGGGCCAGCTTAATCCCCCTGTATCCCCATGCTGTAAAAGGTTGGTGGGTATACAGATAACCATTAGGACCTATACAACATTCCTAGGGTGGACAACCATAAATATCAGGTGCACAAAGATGGGAAACGGGGGGTCAAAGTTCAGGGGGGGTCAAATTTGGTAAATTTTGAGCAAACCATATCATGTTTGGTATCAAATGATAGCAAATTTAATTCTGAACGTAGGTAATGACATTTATATTGTTGCAAAACAATTTGTTTTAATGTTATGACCTAAAACTGAATGTTGGACACAGAATTCCTCTGAAAGTGTATTCAACATCCTTTTTACTGCTCTCGGTAGCACTCGGTCGTATTGAAGAAGAGCCTATGTCAAACGTTCATATCACAGCAAAGGATAGACAGAAATCAAGGTCCATTGGCAGCATACCATTCCTTGCGAGTCTTCAAACGAAATGTGATGGAACTGCAGATGACTTGCTGCTTATCTGGAAATTGTCGCGGGTAAGTCCTCGACATTACTTGATATTTCACGTCCAGAGGAAGACATTCCAGGATTTTCATCCTTTTGTTCAAGTTTGTTTCATGCTAAACAAGCTAGCAAGATTGGCTACTTCCCACTACTACCACACACACCAACAAATCCAGTTGTCCTACAAGAGGAAATGAAGAGACTTGTTAATGCATCCCATATCCTTGGAAATGAATGGACAGTAATTACCGGTGATCAGGCGACATATGAATTAGCACGCGCAATAAGAGAAAACAACCAAGACAACATGTTTGATAAAGTTATACTACTTATAGGAGGATTTCATCAAGCCCACAACTTCTTGAAAGCTATTTGCAAGATAATGAGGGATAGCGGTGGCGAAGATATATTGGCTGGTATTGGATTGTGTGAGGAGGGAACAGCAAGAAAAATTGTTGGTGATGAGAGTGGTAGCTACTACCAAAATACAGATTCTCAACGAAGGCATGATGTACCTGTTCTACAAAGCATTTGAAAATTGGTGTATTGAAAAGCATGACGTTGAATGGACTGACAAGTTATCACCCATTGTCGAGATTCTGCTCGATACAAATCTAGGTAGAGATACGCGATTGAAGACAATCCAAAATGCGCATTTGAAGCTGCATGTTTTACAAAAGTCGCCTTGATGAGTTTCAAGTTCAGCTATCCGAGAAGCCAACAGCAACCTTCTGGCTGATATTTCTTAAGATGTGTGATATACTACTAAAATCCATCTACTATGAGAGAGAAGGAGACGGGTATGGGCATTTGTGTGAATCAGCAAACATGCTTCCCTACCTAACTGCTGCAGGACACTACAAATATGGCCAGCAATCGCTACTACAATATTTGTATGAGATGAAGGAACTGGAAACTGTAGCGCCTAGTGTCCATCAATCTTTTCTTCAGGGAAACTTTGTCGCGAGACGAGCTCATGGTACAATGTAGTCACACTGCTGTTCCCCCCGACATGTTATTGGAGCAGATGTATAATGCAGATGCGAAAGGGTCTAGTGGCTTAGATGGTATCACCATGAATGAATCAGCCCGAACAAAATGCGTGTACACTAAACTCTTAACAGCAGCTGCCTCATTCCAGCTTAAATCCATGCTAGACACGGACCCGGCCCTGGAACACAGAACCCACACCATGAATCTGGTAAAGTGGCAAAGGATGCTAATTTTGTCTCACATATCACATATGCCACTGAAGACAATAATAAGTGGAGTAATCCATTCATTCACATTGCAAACGCTTGAAATAGTAAAAACACAACTGACAACGGCATTGGAACAAGCAATAGCAGAATAGCAGGCAACGACAACAAGAAGAAAATCGTAAAACTCAACACATTCCATACCCCTAGAACAAAAGAGTAAAGAAAGGAAAGAGTGTTGAAGTCGTCGCTCTTATGAGGATGACCCAGGTTATAGCTAGTGGTGTTGATGTTGATATCACAGATTTTATTGGCAGACATGAATGTGCAGATTCACCTCCATCATTATTTGATGAGAATGGCCATATAAGAGCTCCTGGATCAAATTCTACACTTGTAAAGACACTGAAAGATGAAACCGGAGTATCCGGCGTATCCGATGTATCAGAACTGCACCCAGGATTGACAACCGCTCTTATCATAGATGGGATGTATTGCGTGAGAATTCAGAATGATGTTCCTTTTCCTGAAGTAGCGAAGTGGTATCAAGAACAGATATTGCTTGATATACCATCACTGTCCATCAGACACCAAAGCCATTCACTTTTGTGCAGACAGGTATATTAGCAACAGCCTGAAACATCTGAACGAGATCATAGGGCAACCAAAACCGGATCTGAAACCAAAAAGATGATGTCAATGACAATTACAGAACCCCTGAACCAAAGACATTCTTTAAGGTATCAGAAAATAAAGCCACATTGCTCAACTACTTATGTGAAAATTGGGTAGCCAATGAGCAGAATAATCCACAGCTTGGAACCGTGAAATTATCCTTGGCAGGAGGATTCAATGATGCAAAGAAGAGTGTGTTCCTTTCAAATGGCCATATCTGATGTACCAGACCTAGAGTCAAACCAGGAAGAGGCAGACACACGTATGATATTGCATGCCATATATATGCTACTCAAAATGATGATGTGAAACGCATTGTCGTGCATGCAAATGACACTGATGTAATAGTTCTCAGCATATATAACTACGCGACATACTTAAAAGATTGAAATCTTCAAGAGATGTGGATCAGAACCCAACAAGATAGCTATCTACCGATACACGAGATAAGCTTGACGATGAACTATACCGCGTGCACTCCCTTTCATTCATAGCATTAGTGGTAAGGACGTTACAAGCTACCAAGCGGAACAAAATCTCCCTTCAGCAGAAGAATATGGCTGGACTTTGAAAGTTTGTTTGTACCCACTACAATGACAATATCATCATGGCCACAGGATATCAACAAGGGAATATCATGCGGCTGCAAGAGTGTGCCTTTGTGCAGCAAGAACTGTGCATGTGGAAAGCAATCAGTTGCATGCTAAGGATGCAAGTGCAAAGGCTCTCCTTCCATATGCAGTCGTGCAATGCATGCTGAAAAGTAACTTTGGAAAGTGATGGCACTATAACAGTAGCAGTAATGATGAGCATGAACCTGACAACTAAAGATTATGAACAATAAATACTGATGATGCTGTGCAGGTTGAAAACATGTATGTTTTATAACTCTAGGATATGCATATTATGATGCTGGTTATATAGCGTTATCCGGTGAAACTTCATGAGTTTCACATAATCCATGTACACAGTATACGTATTAAGATAGGGATTTGTTATATACATTCAGTTTTTTTGTAATATTTTGAAAAGGAATGGTATGACTAAAGAACTATTACAATATAACATGTTTATTATTGAATTTGCTTTCATTTGATACCAAACACGATATGGTTTGCTCAAATTTTCACAAAATCTGACCCCCCTGAACTTTGACCCCCCATTTCCCGCCTTTGTGCACCCGATTTTTTAGGTTGTCCACCCTAGAAGTGTTGTATAGGTCTTAATGGTTATCTGTATACCCACCAACCTTTTACAGCACGGGGATACAGGGGGGATATAAATACTTGATTTGGCCCCCTAGGTAATATGTACACCAGAGAGCTTAAATGCGCCATGCACATTTTGGGTTACAAATGAAATACTTACCAGACCTTGAAAATGATACCAAATTTGCATTAAAATGACAACAAATTTGATTTGAGGCTCATTGATGTACCTCAAACGAGTTTCAAAAAGAAAGCTGTTATGTGTTTGTTCATAATGGTGAAAAGAGGACCCTATAGTCGGCTGCAAAAAAGTTCAGAAATGAGGGCGCACTAAGTTTGAACACAGAAGTATGGTTCCTATGACTTTGACCCGACCATCGGGCACATCCCTTTATCATGTATGGGGTCATGAATGCTGCCGTCCCTACGCATACTTTTTAGCTTATGTGTGTAGAGCCAGTGTTGATCTTAATAGTTTAATCAGTTCCAAATTTTGGCGAGAAATAATGCAGTTTTTATCTCACCATGCACAAAAGTAATCCAAACATTCATGCGCAATTTTGACGTCACACATAGTATACACACCAATGCGCGTAAGCGCCTCCAAACGAGGACATGGAGAGTGAACTATTCAAACGTGGATCTAAAATAGTCCACGGTTAGAAGATGTGTAAAAAGATTAAGGTCCTCGTTTGGCGGTGTGTACACACGCACTCCGATATTTTAAGGGAAAAAAAGGTTTCACCGTTAACTGCAGACGTATTGTAAATACCCCAGATTTCGAACAGGGCCATCTATCGACCATCTTGAGCTCAGATAAAGCCTTATGTCAACCGTGAACGTCCATGGTTAGGCGTGTGTCCACGGTTAGATAGTGTGAACACATTTAGGTCCTCGTTTGGCGGCGATTATAGACACAGCGTTTCGCGTGTGATGCACAGTGTGCCTGTTGAGTTCATGTGAGCGCCTACGTTCTGCTCTATTTATTCGCTGCTGTAAGGAGGCTCGCCAATTTGGAACTGATCAAAATATAGTCATCAGCACATCCCATAATAACCTGCTCCATCAAGTACCCCTAGGTGACACTGATCTTGTTATGGATTTGATTAAAGCTTGTTCCATTTTGTCTTGATTTGTCAATATGACGTAGTACGGTAGACACCAAGACAAAGGAACTTGGGAGTCAAGGTCCGTTCATACTAGGCATGTGTGTGCGGAACATTTGTCGCAATGGATTAAAAGAACTGCCATTGCTGACGTTCTTCTATTTCGCCACGGCGCTGGCTGCTTTGTATGATGGTATGAGGTGACCTGTGTTGACCTAGCGTGACCTGAGATTAATTGCCGTAGTATGAATGGGCCTTCACTGTTATATAGGGATCTAGGTAAGGCCAAATTAAATTAATTGTTTGTCTCAAAGCTCCTCTCCTGTTGTAAAACTAATGCGGAATGCGGTTTTTTTCCAACTTTTTTTCTTTTTTTCTTTTTTAAATATAAAATATTGAAATCCTTGTAAAAGTGAACTTTTGTATTTAAGATGATCTGATCAATGAAAATCTGAAAAATCAGTGAAATTTTGGTGTGTGTTTTTTTTTTTTTTGAAAAAAAAAAAAAAAAAAAAAAAAAGTTTTTTTCAGATTTTTGTTTTTCTAATGCGCACCAATAAACTAACGCGCGCGGGAGCTTTGAGACAAACAATTATTTTAATTTGGCCTAACGTAACATAAAATGAAACCTTGTTCTATGTGCAGAAAGACCTCTCAGGTAGTAGGGTCAGTTGATCAGCATTGTTTTTTGTGTAATTTTTTCCCTCAAAATATTAAAAAGGTTTGAAAAATCATTTTTTTTTAAAAATGGGTTGGTCGAGCCCGTAGAACAGGGTTTTTTCCTTGGCCTTATGCCCAGTTTAAAAATGATTGCCTAATTTATGCATTTTAATTGTATTTGTTATGCTGTGCAACTATTAAATGCTTTCAAACAAAGTTGTTAGCATAACATGTGTGTCCAATTTTGTTATTTTTAGGCCAAAAAATAAGAAGTTGTGATGCTCTTAGTCTTTTAGAAGGATTTCTTTAATTGTGAAGGTTTGACTATTTTACTTTTGATGTTGACAATTTGGGCAATTATGCAGTAATATACCACTGTGTAACCTTTGAAAAGGAGTTATAAGGTAATTCCTTAAAAGAAACCAGTGAGATATTTGAAAATGTCTCTAACATATTGAAGAAAAACACCCACATTTTCTGGTCATTTACAGAGGGCAAATACCGAGAATTAATACCAGGAGGGTGTTTGAAGCCAGGGCCATCAATCAATATAGTGCTAAAAATGCAACTTGCCAGGAAATTAATATGCTTATAACTTAAACAATGGAGTTCCAACTTATATATATTAAATTACAAAATTATAGATTAATTTATCTTCTTCAATTTGAGATATTGTTTGCGAAGATCGATTTACAATTAACAGCGTTACATCCAAAAGAATAAAACAAAGGGCAGTGTGTTTGAATATGCAGGATAGTGTGACGGGTATGTGTATGGGCCGTATTGATTAATTACAGCATCCCCGATCCTCATCCTACTATTGACCGGCAAGTTGTCGCTACCAATAGGAGAAATCATTGTTGGCAAATAAACAATGCATAGTGTCAAACTGGCACTAAATTATTATATCCCATAATGCATCAAGTGTGTTCTTCAAATGTATCAGTTCATCCTGACTACAACAAAGTATTTTTTCATAATCATGTGATCTCTCTCTTAGCAGAGCTGTCAACCCTTCCTGATTCTGCAGAAGACTTCCTGAAAATGGATTGATATTCCCTTGTTAAAATGAATAAATGTATCAATCTTCATGATTTCCGTAATTGGTTGCCCATTGGATTCTTTTAATTTTTAATATCTTCCTGATTCCTGTGCCAAATCTTCCTGATTGTAAAATTGTTTGGTAGCTCTGTCATAGACCCTAGAGTATGGTTTGTCTCTATACACACTCGTTACAATACTGTAAAAGCCAATATTTTTGTGTAAAGGTATTTTCGCGCATTTTGATATCATAGACATTTTGTGAATTGTTTTTTTCGCGGGCGACCTTCTGCATGCAGTATGAATGTTGAAAAAAATTTCAGCTTTTACAGTATTAGTAGGCATAGCACACATAACATTCAAATGATTGAGACATGTACAAAATTGGATTCAAATGAAAGATTGCAATGAAAGATTTATTTTCCAAAAAGAATTATGACAATCGGTCAATGCATTCTTGTGGTACGGTGTTTTGAGATACTCGGGAAATGGCCGAAAACCTGCCAAAAACAGTAACAATGCCCACAAATATAATTTATCAGGATTTAGAGAGCTCAATTTGTTAATAATGTAACATTCAAAACACCATTTACACATATTTCTTTAACAATTGAATTTCTATATACCATGTTAAATTAAAAAATATGGTAAAATTATATTGCATTAAGCTAAAATAACCTAGTGAAATTGGTCATTTTGACCAGTTTTACTGACTGCAATCAACAAAATGACTAAGTCCAACTAATTAATATGCGTAAATGTTATAAATCCAGATGTGAATGGTGTATTGCAATCAAACTTGGTATTATGGCTAATTGTACGATACCCAATCTTTTAAACTATAATTTAGTTTCATAAGCTCATTAAATATGCAAATTAGCTAATTATCTATTAAAGTCATTGATATGCAAATGAGCAATGTCCGACAATTTTTTCCCATCATAAGAGTGATCGGTAATAGATATATAACATGTATACCCAATTTGATTGACAAATATTGATGGATTTAGAAATTAAACAAGCTTTTCCATTTCTTAAATACCCATATTCAAATTCTCAGTCTTTTCCTCACAAGAGGCACTCAAAGGACGCAAAAACTGAGCATATCACTAAATTGATTGAAGTGTTTAGTACAATATCTCAGGTTAGGTTTATTTAAATCGGCCCAATATATTCAAGTTCAGAGCCAATTTCAAAAATTGGTAAAAACAGTCATAACTAAAAAACCTGATGATAAGTATTTATACCTGGATCAAGATTATATAGTCCAAGGTCATGACTACCATATATGGCAAGCTCACTGCCCTACAGGGAGTGCCTCTCGTGAGGATAATTAATTTTATATAGGGATGTTTTTCAAAGGGGAGCTGCATGCATTATATGAAAAGATTGTTTTGCATAAGGGCTGACAGACCACTCCTACATGTTACTCATTTTGCATGATTAATTAATCCAAATATTGTATGGCTGTCTTCATGACTTAGATTAGTGCATCCATGCACGCCAATTGAGGCAACAATACAAAACCACATTCCACATCGTCCGTTCAATAATGCAAAATGAGTAACAGGTAGAAGTGGATGTAGGGCTTTATGCAACACAGCTATTCATGTGTTGTTGTTCACTGGTGTAATGCTCCCAGTGGCAGACTCTGTGTGTGTGCATTGTGCTATGCCTAGTATTAGCCCTTAGCCCATCGTCATGCATTGCTGAACAATTGAATGACTGCAAAATTTGCACATCAGGTGTATAATCCATGCTTTGTGCATTCTAATCATTACATTCACAAGGGTATATAGCCGTATAATCACCTTCAGTGAATTCAGTCCCTGAGTGAATGAATAGATCAAGGTCATGATACTATAGAAATTGACCAGTTTGTCGACATACTAAATAAATTGCTGTATTCGTTGAACTTTTTTTCATCAAATCCAAAAATAGGTTGTTTCATATTGGTCCAAAATAGTGATCATTAGTGAAAAGAAAACCAAATCTTGAGAGAAGAAACACAGTACTTCCCAAGAATCCAGTAATGATCAGATCAGCATTTAGCTTGTCAAACCTAACTGCATGTTTGTAAAAGGGAACCTGTGCATCTTGATAGACATGTTATTTTGATTTTGTTATCATATTTTTAAATCGTGGTGCATTGTTTGCCGACTACGATTTCTCCTCTTGTGGCTACCAGTTGATTAATCTGCCTATTGCTACACCGACGTTGCATGTAGAACATGAAAAACACACTTTGTTTTGGACACATACATACCTTTGATACTTTAAAAGTGGTAATTTTTGCGCTTTGCTGATTTTGAACTGTTTTTGCGTGTTATTAAATTCACAATTGTAGCTATCATCACAAAGACCTATACGCAAAAGAAATATATTCACATGTTATAATTTTTGTGGGCAGCTCATTTGAGAGTGAAAATATATGTAGCTTGGAAATATCTACTTTCACGCGCAATATCTCAAATCAATCAAAAAGATCAATAGAGGATTTTTTCTTCTTATTTTCTTCAATTTTATGATTTTGACATACAATCGTCCAAAGAAGTTCCTTGCCACTCATTGAAGTTCAAATATTGAAGTTCAAATATTGAAGTTCAAATATTTCACCTAAATATTTAATATAAATTAAACAATTGCATGTCAAAATAAGCAGACAATAATTCTCTATCATGTTTGTATGAAATTAAGATGTACGCATTCATGCATGGCTGAGCACTTTCATTAAGCAATGGTAAGGTTCATATTGTGTTCAATCATTCACATTAACATTTGAATGGAGGGATTATCCAATTTTTTTGCAATCTTCTTCCACAGACCTTGCTATTGTCAAGTGAATGGGATCTGCCATGCATGAGTGATCATGTCTAAATTCCATGTTAAGCTGTCAGAGGATTACTCTCTGCTTATTTTGATATACAATTATATATATTCTTATTTATTCTATTCAATATTAATTTGAAATATTTGGACTTTCCTAAGTGGCAAGGAACTTCTTTGGACGAGTGTACATTTGAGTTATGAGCATATTTTATTTCCCGGCAAGTTACTTATTTGAGCACTGTAGAGTGTACTGTAAAACCACTTCATGACTTAAATTAAAAAGCAGTAATTTCAAATTCGTGAAATAAAATATCCGCGAAATTATAGTGCTTTACAGTATGCATAGGAGCCTACAGAATTCACTAATTTTACACTGTTAATCATGAAACTTGATAATTAAAGGCATATTATGTGATCTTTTCCAGGGGGCTGCCCTCTATTCATGATTTATTACTAATTACTTCAAAATCATGGTTTTAGAGTAAAAAATAAGTTATTGAGCAGACCTGACAATTTATTTTCACTCCTTTTAATATATAGGAATATATTTATGATTTATGATCAGAAATGTTAATCTGCAAGAAAATCTACTTTCTAAAAATAATCATGAATAGAGGGCGCCCCTGGAAAAGATAATATGCCTTTAAAGAAAACAACTAAATATAATATAATGTCCAAATAAAAAACACACAAGGAGTAGTGCTTTGAAAGACCTTTATACGGTTCTTTATTGTCATGGACGGTTAGTCATAGCTATGTACAAGTAGGCCAGGCGTTGTTAAAACAATATAGACAAACATCTTAATTACATTGCATAATTTGATATTATAATTACAGTTATTCATTATCGGAAACCACCTATAAATAAGCTTAATGATCTATACCATATCGTCAGCCTGCTTCGATAATTGCCTAACTCATTTTTTCTAGTTCTTAGAAAACAACAAAAGTATGAAACCTGTTACCTGTGTACCTGTTACTCATTTTGCATTATTGATGAATGGATATTCATTTTGTGGAATGTCACTTGTATTGTTGATGCCTCAATTGGCGTGCATGGATGCACTAATCCAAGTCATAGAAACAGATGAACACAACCATAAAATAATTTGATTAATTCCATGGATTTGTCAATGCAAATTCAATGCAAAATGAGTAACATGTTGGAGTGGTCTGGTGGCCCTTTTGCAACAAAGCTCTTCATTTATCAACACTTTTGATTGGTCAATGACTTAGGTATTATAACAGCATGTGCATAATGTAATGAAGTCATGATTTAGGCAAAAAACTCAATTTTGCTGAAAAGTGATTTAGGCAATTATCGAAGCAGGCTGACGATATGGAACATTTCAAACAGGTCATTTTTGTGAGCAGTCACATCAAAAGGGACCACCTGTTACTTACAGCAGTGACTTTTAAATTACATGGATGGCTAAGCTGGTATATTCCATCAAAGTAATGTGTATTTCAGATTAAAAATTAAGCATAACACTTTTAAAAACTAAGAATCTTTATTTTGAAAAAAAAACCCCATTCCTAGAGAAGATCCCAATGATATGTAAACTTGACCTAATGGTTTCTGGGTATGAACTTCACATTCTCTACTCTCAAGGCACGGTTCACTGACCTGGCTCACCTGATACTGAATAAATTATAGCAAGATGGGGATGTAAATGTAATATTTTCTCCATTTTGGTGCAATTTCAGCATTTTTACCGAAAATTTATTTTGCTACATTTGCAGTAAGTGTTGAATGATTTTTTTGGTCAAAATTTTAAAAAAAATCAGAATTTTTAGTTAAATTTGACACCATAAATGGATTCTCTCACTCATTTCCTTTCCAGAAATGTATACTTTTATATCTCACAATAATAGTGTAAAAGTTACAGTGCATGATAAATTTCATGTTTTGGGGTTTAACACCCTTAATGCCAAATATAATAAATTAACTGATTGGTAACACACCTTTATAAAAACCCTTTATAAACATGAGCATTATATTATTCATCAAAGTATTTCCAATAATATGCCACATTTCAGTGCCATATCTCATTCCATAATGGCCTCATTCATTCGATAATAAAAACACACAACTGATCACTCAAATAGTGGTTAATTAATTATTCCCTTGGTCTACTTAAACCCTTTAAATTTCAAATAAAAAACCTTGGACCCTTTAATTAAGTCCTTATGTAGTAGTGTCTCACTTCATTGGAAGACTTATATTGAATGTTTCCAAGGCTGATTTATCAAATGGTTGATATTTTATGATCATTTAAAAATGATTGTGAACACCAAAATATTCCACTGAGACCCAATTTCAGACTAAGTAATTAACTTCCTTTTTTTTGTATGTAAAGAGCAAATGTGAACAATAGCCCAACAGCCATTAACAAGATGAACTGAGTGATTGGAAATCAAACTGGCAACTCTCTACAAAGAGCTCTGGAAGGCCAATCAATTGGATCACTGCAGAAAATATGCATAATACAAGAAACACAAATGGGTAGGGGTTGAAAATGCCAATGAAAGTGACATAAGAATAAGATAAAAGACCAAACATAGAGGGGTGATATTTCACATTCTGGGGTCATATTTCACATTCTAAGAATTGAATAAAATATTCCTTACGTTTCCCTCTATGGTAATCAAGCACAATACTGTTATCTGAATAAAAAGTATACATGTAGCATAATTAAATCCCCCTTTAAAAAAGGGTGGTCATGATATAATACTGTCCCATCCCCTAACATCACATAAAATATGTTAAGAGTTACAAAAACGGCATCATTAAGCTAACAAATTTCTAACAAATATGGTTATAAAAATATGCTGCTGTTGAAAAATAGTATTTTTGTGTAAAAAACCCAACAGTGCGAACAAATGCATGCAAAATACACACACCTCCACAGAAAAGTCTAAACTACATGTGATGTTATCAAGCAATGACTTTTAAATTACAGGGACGGCTAAGCCGGTATTTTCTGTTGAAGCTATGTGTCTTGGATAAAAATCGATAGATCATAAAAGGAAGCATCATAAAAGGCCACATACCTTCTAGCGCTGTCATGAAATAACTCCCTAACAGTATAATAAATAACCTGACACTCTCTCCCAGAAACTATCATCGATATGAAAAGATACACTATTGTCCCAAATGCTCATGAGTTTAGGTGTAATAAAACACTGAGTGAAACCCCAGTGAAACAGGTGTAAATCGTGTTGGTGAATTCATGCAAAATAATTTCAGTTGTTCAAAATGTTTGAAGGATTTCAATTTCCACCGACAAGTTTTTTTCAAATGATAGTTTAATATATCATTACATATAGTATGAGAGACAATTTTGTTGTCGCAACAGACTACCAATGCCCCTGTTGAATACTGGGCTTTTCAAACAGTCATACAGGAGCGATTGAGGCAGACATATAGCACACATTTTCGGCATAATTCTGTTATACCCTACACATCAACATCGGTAGTATGCGTCGTTCTTAAAAATCATGCCCTGTGAATACCTCTGTGAAGGGTATAACAGAATTACTCCACATTTTCTACAAAATTTCAATACAGACAATAGTCCCTTCTTTTGATTATCTCTGGATCAAGCCAAATGAGTCCAAAATGATACTATGTTTGCAATGCTACAATTTCCAGGAAACACTGTTTTCTAAACGGACACTTAATTCCAAAGATATTAGGAATTTAATAGTGTTTAAACAAAAGAATGTTTACCATTTGTTCATGTGGTTATATCTCAAAATCAATATTTGCAACTCATTTTGTTTGATCATATCAAATATTTTATAGCCTTTATAACTCCACAATAGCTATTTATAATCTGTTCATTAACATACCCTAACAATGGCAAGTATCACACAGTATTGTGGCTCATTGCGCTATACCAGGCTTTCTCAACTAGCGGCGCATCAAGGCATCCTAAGTGGCGCATCAAGGCATCCTAAGTGGCGCGAGAGTGGTTAAAAAAAATAAAAATAATAATATCATGATATAGCCAGATTTCATAGGCCTACTAAAATCAACCACTGACCGTCCGCGAGAAGCGAGAAAAAACTTGCCCCTCCACCACGCTGAGCCCTGTTTTCCTCTGAAAAATAACTTGAATTGTAAATTCTAAAAAAAAAATGAACAACGAGAGGCGATATAAGTCCGTTAAAAACCTAAAACCCAAGAGCTTCAGGGGGCAGCGCTCCCCGGGACAGATGTCGTGTGGTGGTCATTCACCCACCAGACTTTCAAACAGCTGACCCAAATCACAATAATAATTAAATACTTTATACAATTAATTCTAATTCTACGTGGATTAGTTAATACTGGCCATAATCCCAAAATCATTATTAATGATCATATTATTTGTATACAAAACATATATTCCAGTTTAAAATCTGGCCAAACAACAAAAATAATATGTGACCATCATATCCAAGCCGACCAGTTGTCAACAAAACTAATTCACAAAAAATCACAAAATAATATCTGAAAAAAATAATGAAAATAAAAAGTCAAAAATAGTGATGTGTGATGAAATACAAATTCTTACTTTCTGGAGACAACTAGTCTGTTTTGTTGTGATGGGTCACATGTTTATCATCACCGAGGGTACATCAAACAAAAATATTTATATTTTAGGCCTCCTCAAAAAACCCTTTTATTGGCTCTAATATTGTCAGACAACACAGCAAAATCAGTTTTTGGTATAAAATGCTGAAACTGCACCAAAATCATCTTTAGTCACTTTTTAGGAGCGCATTTTTAATTTTTTCATAAACATTTTTAGTTTTTAAATTTGTGACCTCAAATATACAAAATGCCAAAAATGTAAAAGTTAAAGCACTTGGTAAATTTCATATTTTTGGGTTTAACACCCCCTTAAGACAGGATGGTTGGTCAGGCAATAACGTGGTTTATATCAAAATATATAATGAATTAAACAAAAAAAGGGATGAGAAACATGCTATTTTTCTTATTTGGCCATGCAATAATTTAGCATTCTTAGGAATACAAATGCACTTACTGAATAATGGCAAGGTTTTTATTATCAATATGCGTAAGGGTTTACATATATAACAATATGGCAATAACCTCCAATAGCTCTCCCAAATGAAATGAACCATACGGCAGCAATTATTTTTTACAGTTGATTTATCTTGCAAAATGATAGCTGCCTTTATGCATTATTCAGTATCAAAGGTCTATTCGAGGATATTGCCTTCACAACAAGGTTATTTTACTTGAAAATTGGTCCAATAATTACTAGTTAGGAGGGCTATGTACAATATACATTTACATTTGGCATACCCTGTTTAATAGAACAATCTTCACATTCTCAACTCTACCTGCATGGTTCATTGACCGACATATCTCAATGAATAGAAAACCTGACCTAATGTTTTCTGGGTATGAACCCTGTTTAATAAAACAGTCTTAACATTCTCAACTCTTACAGCCATACTGCAGTTATTGTCCGTTTTCCGTATGCACGCCACACAGACCCGTGTAATTGGACCGTGACCTTAGTCTCACGCTCCGTGTTGAAGGAATACACTATCAACTAGTTATGGACCCTGTGTGAAAAGTATAAGTTCAAAACACTTATATCATGGATCATCTTCTGCAGAATTTACTACTCTTTAACCTATCTTTTTTAGCTTGAAAAATAATAATGATAGCTATGTGGACCGGGGGTATTTTCATGCAGTGTCGGTTGAAGCGCCGTTCTTTCTCCCGCCGTGTTATATCAATTACCAATTTCTGCAAACTTCAGCCTGTTTGTGCACTGTGTTTTTAGAAGAGCGCCACACACGAACCAATTAAGCTAGGAACCTGTTTCATTCAGTCACCGACGGGTAATTTCCCCTTCTAACGTGTCACCAAAATGCAATCCTATTGGATCCCGGGAACTATGTGGACCGCCCCTTTGAATGACTGACAGTTTTTTTGCTCTATCCAGTTTAGAATACCTTGTAAGCACGGTTTAACACGTTCACTGTTGCTGGGCAGTGCTAAGATGATTTTATTGATTATTGATTTTGATATTGTATTTTTATCAAAGCTTTGTTGATCATCTTAAGTTAAGTACTGGTAGTTTTCTCTATACTTTAGTTTATCTACACTAAGCCGGTTTATAGCTCCAAAGGTCGAAACGATTTTGCCCATGGAGATAACTGCAACATGCATGGTTCATTGACCTGCATATCCCAATGATATGTAAACTTGATCTAATGGTTTCTGGGTATGAACTTCACATTCTCTACTCTCAAGGCACAGTTCACTGACCTGGGTCACCTGTTTGAATAAACTATAGCATTACACTTGGCTAAAGATCTAAATGTACTTCTCCAAAAATGTGTAATGCTATAGTTTATTCAGTAGGTCTTGATTAGAATTTGGTATTTTCCTCGAATCAATATTAGAGGGATTAGCTTTCAAAACTGTAGCGAGTTGTGTCATCATTAATTGTGTGGGAGTATATGCCAGGGACTTGACTATGATGATGACTTCTTTTAGGAAAGACCAATTACATATCATAACTACCAACCAAGAGTACCAAGTATTTTCATAAAATCTTGAACTTTAATCACAACACAAAATTATGATGATTCAGAAGCAATACAAGTCTATAGTTGAATCAGTTCCAAATTGGCAAGGAAATATTTGGTTTTTATCTCTCCGCGAGCACAAGTAATCCAAGCGTACTTGCGCAATTATGACCACATGCACACAGTTTGGGCTGCACGCTCGAGTCACGCATATGATGCACAGTGCGATTGTTGCCTTCATGCGCGCCCGCGTCTTTCTGTATTAATTCGTTGCTGTAAGGAGGCTTCACCAATTTGGAACTGATCAAACTATAGCTGGATTTTATGATGAGAGGGTAGACATAGACATTAATATGAATCTGTTAACGCGGGAGTAAAAACTGTGTTACAAAATATAAAGCACCATACTAAATTGAAGTGCTATTTTTGTTAGAGATTCAAATTCTTTCTTTATTAGTTCTTGGTTTCTATACTTTCCACAAGGGATATGTATAGCAAGAATGTTCGTAATCTTAGGTCATTGACACAACTATGTTTAGACAGTTGGTTAGCCCATGACCTGTAAGGATAACAAAGGGGGAACATTCAGAGGGGGGGGGGGGGGGGGCGGCACTCATATAGTTTTTAGACAACCAGATGTGCTTTTCCAAAAACAAAAGGGACCCACGCATATCCCATTAAGGAATAGAAGTCTGCTCCATGCGAGTCAAATTTGCACTAATTTTAAACCAAAATATGGGTTTTGATGGTGAAGTGGGAAAATCTTTTGAAAAAAGAACTCCTACTTATTTGAAATATTGCCCAAAATGTTATGTTGCGATGATATTTTCCACCACTCCTGTTCCCATACAAATATTTATAAGGACTGTAAAAACGTCCTAATTTTGCTTGGTATATAATTTCGCTGCCAAAGATGCTCTGGTTCCCAAAATTCATCCCCTAATATCATTAACAGTACGGTTTGCGTACCGAGTGAACTCAAATTATTCACTAATGAAATGCCCTATCAATTGTGTAATCGCGCCAATTTGCAGCACATAATTCATTATCTGTGAAATTAACCAGATTATTAGATCACACATCCCCTGGGGTAAACATTGCCAACATTTCAGCCATTAGGAAACATCTCTAATGTAAAAGCCGATGTAAACATTGTGGCCGGGCAGGCTGTCAATTTGATGATTGAGTAGAGACATGACCGCTTAAATTTCCACCCAGTGTTGCCGAAAGAAAGGACACTGAGATTTGGTGGGATTAGGGGTTGCCAGAAAAAAATCCACCACACTACTATTTTAATTTGGCACTATGGTACATAATATATTGCTATTTTTAACCCTTTAAGCCCTGAACCTCATTTGAAAACATGCTGGCAGCGAACGTGACCCCTGGTCGAGTGGACTGAGATGACTTCCATGCTGGTGGACCTGGGTTCAACTCTCGTCGCCGGCAAGTCCATTTCTCCCTGCTAAATTTCACCAATTTCCATACCCGGGTAGTTTTTTTAAACATTTCAATCCCAATAGTGTTAGGGTTAGACTTCATTTAGGCAAATTCAACCAAATTTGGCACAACAAGCATTTACAAGGCACAACAAGGGTTTACAAGATGCGACAAGGGAGTCCCAAAGGCACCCTTTTGTCCACTTAAGGCAAGACACTGGCAACACTGCTTGTTTTCCCCCAGCAAGATTGATTCAGGAAGTTGTGGGGTTATTACCGAGCCTGCATGAACTGTCTTGATGTATCCGATCACTTTCCTGGTGTGCTGAATAGTACATGTAGGCCAATCTAATGTTGCTAGCATTAGTAATAGGGCGGCACATATCTACATAGAAGTATGGTTTGGCGAATTGTTGGTTTAACCCCATGAGAACTACCTTCCGATTGGTTAAAATTTAGGATGTATCAAATATTATGCCAATCAGAGATATTGTTAGAATAATTACACTTTTCAAAAATATTAGCATAAAATATTTATAAGCAAAATTGTAATTGGTTATCCAGATGATTATAACATGTAATTGACCAATGGCAATGTTTGTACCAAAAACAGGTAGTACCCACAGAGGTTAATAATTTACTGCAATAGTTGGCATATGGAGTAATTCTGTTATACCCTTCACAGAGAATTATGCCTGGCATATTCAATCAACACTCAGGAGTGGACCGGAAATGCAACTTGTTTGAGGGGGTGGGGTCCACATTTTGGGGTAGATCAGTCAAGTGTGAGGGCAACAAAAGTCCTCAATGCACCAAAATTTCATCCCTTTAGCCTGTAAAAGCCATCCGAGGCAGACACTATCGCTAAACCACATTAATTTAACATCAAAGCTACTGTGTCGTCAAAATGTTGCCCCATTGCAAACAAAAACAAAAACCATTTTTGTGGCTTGACATTTTCATGAATAAATATACTTCCTTATACTATTGAAAAATAATAAGTTTGGGATCATCAAAATGTCATGAATTTATGCCAGCCATGAGATTTACACGTTACATCATGACCCGGGAGGGGGGGGGGGGGGGTTATTCATGGATATACATTTTGTAAAAATATACTCACATATATGGTATACAGGTATGTGTCGCTCAACTTTGCACGGAAAAGTTGAGAACCCTAACATGAGTCCCAAATTGCCCATTACCCTACATGGGTTCCAACTTGTGAAAAAACCCAAACATGGGTTCCATAATTATATAGCAAAAAAACCCCAGCCAAATCAGCTATTTTTGAGGTAAAACACCCCTAAGAATGGGTCAGGAATTCAAACTTCGTGCAACACATCCCTGTTAACTTCAGTATGCCCCCCCCCCCCCAACCGGCATCATAGGGTGACGAAAAATCAATCCCCTGTTCTATGGACACACAGATCCTTCACCTATAATCAAATTTGCCAGTCTTAGGTCAGTAAAAGGCCTGTAACTGTAAGACAATATTTTCCATTTGTTTTTAAGCTTATCTTCACCACAAGCGTTAAAGCAAAAGTTAAAATGGGATACTTAAAGGTAGATATGACCCGATTTTCAACTAGATGTTTTCTATTTTACATGAAAGGTCATCCTTAAAATTGTTGCATTCCAAAGTTTGAGTTGCATAACTCCAATGGTTCTATTTTAAGAAGCGCAAGGTCAAAAGACATGTGCCCATTGAGTAGTACACAGACTGGCTGGTGGTTAACCACCTTTGGCAGTAATTCACCACATTTTAGCCTATAATTTCCAAATGAAACATTTCTGGCCCCTAATATTTTACAGACATAATGAGAAAAATATGGGAATTCTTCTGATACCAAAATATCTTGATGTGAAAAAAAAATCATAGCCTCAAAAAAGTGATTGGGTCATAAACCTTTAAAGACAGACTGTGTATCTTTTCATAATTTCAACTGTACTACAATATCCACTTTCCATTGCCTTCCGCAACAAATCCTTTAACAACAAACAGTTTAGAATACCCTACCATTTTGGTGGTTTATTGTGTATACGAGTCCTTTAAAAAGCTCCAATGAAAACATCTCGGTGGTAGGGTATACTATACGATCTCCAATCCAATCATAAGGCACAAACGAATACAGACAAGTCCTTTCACGCTCGATCACAGTTCCGTTTTACCCATCCTCGGGCACCTCTTGCACTGCGATACCGGCTTGCCATACGCCATACACGTATGTCCGACACACTGACAGCACCCGTCGTGAAACCAGCGCTGTCTCGTAGCGCCCATTGAGCTGCACGCATCTTCGCATTTTCCCAGTGATAAGCACTCGTCCATGTACACCACTACGCATTCAGGCAGTCCGTCGACCATTGTTGCGTTTGCTGTCGCCGTATCAACAGTGTCTATTTCTGTATTCTTTCCTGTAAAATATAGATGGTAATGATGGAACAAAAATGTCGGTAAGTTGAAGACAAATCACCTGTCTCAAATAGCATTAAAAATAAAAGAAATTCAACCTGAATCCACGCTATTGCTTGGGCCGATAGTCTTGTGCCATTATTGTAAAAATAGTCAAAAATAGTTAGGCCCATATAAGATAAATTTACTAACAAAACTGAATCCCACAATACTTCATACATTTTTTGAAGACCTTTTATCTTGAAGAGTATGATTCGTTGAGCTATAAACACTTTTTCCTTCTTTGAGAATCCAGATTACGGGTAATTTTTGAGGATGGATTCCCCACGGATGATTACAACTTTTATACATATGTGCCCCCTCCCCGGATATTGCAAGTGCTGTATGGGGCTGTGAACTAACACTTGAGCGTGTTTCTGAGGTGTATATTGTTTGATCAAGAATCATTCGTTTTGATCCTACTACAGCTTATTCACTTTATCTGAGCAGTGGGGTTGTGTGGAATGATATCACAATTGAATAATCACTGAAATGCAATGCCCCCTCCCCTTACGATATACAAATCTTACCATTAGATTTGTCAACTGATGAGGGCGCTGGTCTCAAGTGATTGATGTCCTCTTCCACATGTGGTATTCTAAGCACATTCCATTTGAGTCTTGGGTCCGGCGTTGTATCCATCTCAGTTAGCGCATCAAATAGAGACGCCAGTGGCATTAGATTGGCTACCGTGCTTACTTTGCTGCCTCCTTGGTGGGTATTATTACGTGGTGGACACAGCCCTGTAAAATTTATTAAAAAAACGGTAGATATAAGTCTTTGTATAAAACAATTATACATAACCCTAACCAGCTATGTGTGGATCGGGGGAAGGGGGACAAAGTATGCATTTTTTACCCAACATATCGTCGCGAAACCCCTGTGATTCGATCCCCGGACCCTCTGCACACCACCGCCACGTCCCTAACCACTGAGCTAAGCTGCCAACGCTGCCCTGGGCATTGATTTCGTACCCACATATCAGATCAGACGATGACGTCATCGAATCAATGCTGTAGAATGCGTGTGGAGATTGTTTCTGGCTGTAGTGAAGGTTAGGGTTAACAAGCATTGAATATTGTGTGTTTTAAACCCCCGGGATTCGATCCCCAGACCCTCCGCACAACACCGCCGCGTTCCGAACCACTGAGCGCTAAGCTGCCTTCTTTCTGAAAATACTGACAAATCAACAAATTTGATCCAATTGAAGAAAAAAATCATCAAGATTCTGTAAAGGAAAAAGTTCAACATTTTAATAATACAGGCCTTATTGTTTGAAGAAAAAGAACCACTGGGTCAGGGATGAAATTTAAGCTTAGTAAGAAGACGTTTTTTTTAGTTGCTTTTTGTATGTTTCTTTTTTTCCAGAGAATGTCAACATTGCAGTTACTAATGACAAGCTACATGCAGCAATGACCCGACCCATTTATATTCAACCCTGCCTGGGGGTAGTCTTAATAACTGGAGGAAGTGGCCGGTATTGAGAATATCCTGCCACTACGGACTAGCAGGGCACCTGGTTTAACTTAAGATTAAAATATCAGACAAAATATGTCTTCCTGGAGAGTGTCAGCGGTCAATAATCATACACTACTGGTCTTCACACTCGAGGGTATCATTTTAATGGCCTATTATCACCCAATTTTTGTTTGGCCATTCTTACAGTGACATTATGTGGTGTGTTCCTATATAAGTCTGAATGGTATGGTTGTGGGTTTTACTGCTATGCAATTAATATCAAGATAGGAGGAGAGGTTTGGACGAAATCAATGACCAGCGTTAGAAATGAGAAAAATAGACTGGTTACCCAGTGGAGATTTTGGTTATCCGCCACAATTTGTAGTCATCTGCATTTAGACTTCAACTTTCATCTGGTTAAAATTCTGGTTATCCATCGGATAATTGGCAAGGAAAAAAAATGGTTATATCCGCCAGTAAATTTGGTTATTTCGGGTGCACAGATTACCGCTATTTCGAACGCTGTCAATGACCCCAATTTTTTGGCACTCGTTCACCAAAAGACCCCTATTTTTTATGTTCTCTTACCAAAAGGCCCCAATGGTGTAACTAGACTTATTATTGAAAGTGGGGAGGGGGCGGGGGAAAGGGGTGGAAGGGTGCATGTGAGAGACTAAATGTTGACCGTCTCCATAGACACCTGTATCTGTATCAGAGATGCCACTGGGTCCTTGAACAAAATCTGAAAAAGGCCGGCCCTGCTGGTGTTCAAGCGTGGTTCAAGCGGGGGTCAAGGGGAAGCGCCTCCTGCCAGGATTGAGACCCACCTCTAGCCCCCACCCCCCTCCAAAACTCCACGGAAAAACCATTTCCAGACCAGAAAAAAAGGGGGGAAAAAACCCACATTTTTTGTTGTTGTTGTTGACAAATTATATATATATTTTTTTTAAATCAGAAATTTGGTGTGAAAATCTAAAAAAAAATCGGAAAAGTGGCATCTCTGCTGTATAAACTCTCAGTTCATAGGGGCAAGGATCTAAAGAGGAGACGGGGTTCCTACTCCTGTCCCCACGATAGTTACACCCGCTGCACACATCTTTATATTGTTTGCATAAATTCTATGTCACCAAATGTCTCAGGTTTTAAAAGTGCCAGTCTTACACCCATATCCATTTCAGACTTGAGATCCCCCTTTTCCAGACAATGTCTTAAAGTATCTTGACAGTCAGTAACTATGCCCCAATCATTGACCATCATGCCCATATACTTACCCATACATGTGCAGCAGTCAGTCCATAGATCGCCCAAACACCTAGTGCAATTGGCACAACACGAGCAATTTGTTAACGAACACGAGCACGCTCCCAAGAGTTGACATTTGCTGACGTCCGAGGCGCAGATATTCTCATTACATCCCGTTGCGAGGTACACGAGGCAGCACGCCCCCAACATGGCCAGGGTCACTTCTACGCACCACCTCATGTTGATGGCTGTCTCTAAATCTACCTGTGAAAAGTAAATAGATAAAAATATGGTTGTAATCACATCAGTTTCACTTTCAATTGGAATGGAACACCCATCTGTACAATATTTGATAACACACAATGCTCAAATACATTTTGTTTTTTAGGGCCAGAATAGAGCGTCATCTATTTTTAAGGAAACATCTTAGTGGTCAAACAACCATTTTCTTGTTACGTTTTTATAGAGCTTTTGACAGGCCATCAGTCGTTATGATTTGAAGGGCCAAATTTGGCCCACAGGCTGTCACGGTGTCAATTGAGAACTGAGAAATGTTAAACAGTAAAGTTTTCAGCATCTACAATAGCTGCGTTCAGACCTGGCTTTTAACTCGAGTTAAATATTTTATGACCCGTGATAAAATACCTGAAATATTTTCGCTAACTCGACCGATTGTCCACACAAAGGCAATACGTCGTTATCACGACCAAATTAACCCGTCGAATTTAACTCGACCACCTGACCCTGGAGTTAAGTTCCGGATGTTTAAAAAAAAGGTGGTGGTGCACCTCTTACATACATCTATTGATGTTTATATCATTAAACATATGGAAACTCACTATTTCCGACATGTTTGGCTCACTTAAACCAAAGCATGCGCAATTCTAAGAAAACTGTGAGACGAGTGGGTATTAAAATGTTTAAAATACCAATGTTTAAAGTAAAAAGTGAGCTAGGAGTCAATCCTATAAGAAGTATTTGTTCGTTTAAGAAATAATACACTATGAATTTCAATGTGTTTTTAGAAATGAGACCTACTGTTGAAACATAGTTTAGGCCTAAGGCCGTCGGTAATGAATTCATAGTTTCCTGTTGCCGCGCGCGTCAATTTACCCTGCCGCGTCAACGTTTTCATTATTCATTATTCCTGTGTCAATCAGATTTGACGTCGTATTTTGTTTACAATCGCAAACCCGGAAGTATTGTATGAAAGCTTACAAAGCATCATCAATCTCCGAGAAATTCCGCACGGCTATTCGACAACGCTAAATTGATAGTAAAATATTGAGGGCGTTATATTTTAAGGCTATCTGATTTTGATTGGCCACCAGTGGTACCATGGTTCGCCTTTACCCGCCCAATACAGCTATTGGCAGCTAGGAAATAAGGACCACAGGACCAGGGGCCACTTTTAGAAAAAAAACGGCCCCTGGTTCACTGGCTTTTGTCATGAACCAGGGGCCGTTTTGGTGGAACCAGGGGCTGTTTTTAAAAAAGGTGTGGCCGTTCATGATGAGTTTATCCCAAGAAATTTCTCTTACGTGACTATGGGCGTATAAACAGGACCCGTATCCATCCCGCTCTCCGTGAACACACTGAGAGTAGAGCGCAGCAGACCCGCTATAACCTGCATAGTGCATACAACCAAGTCCAGCGTCGATTTTAAGCGGAGTTGCATCTCGAAAGTGCGACAAATTTTTGAAGATTTGCAATGCTATTGCACAAATATGTCGCAAATACTGACGCAAACATATTCCCTACTTGATATTTGCTCACGTACCATCAAAGTCAAACCAACAAATATAGAGTTTCATCTTCAAATAACTAGAAAAAGTGTGATAAATCTAGATGTATCGGAAAGTTAATATTTCGTTTTCGTCTGAGTCAAAATCCCCATTGCTTTACATGTAATTGCGCAGAATTTTTTCCGTCGGTTTAAAATTGGTTCAAAATGGCGGATTTCTGCGCAGGTTGGAGAATTTTATAATCATGACGTAATTGACGTCACATTTGATGCTAGTCTTGTTTCCATGTCGCTGAGTGTTACGAAAAAGCGCCAACAAAATGACTTGGAATAAAACTAGTGGTGCACCACGGACACGAGGAATCATAACAAAATGGCGCGCGATCGTAAGAACATGAACAAACAATTATGAATTCCTTCGTGTCAAACCAGGTCTGACAACGGGCGCCAAAATGGTGAAATTATAGGCGCCTGTACTCTTCATTTTTTGCCAATACGGGCGCCTTTTGCCGTCCGACGGGCGCTGAACGGCGCCTGTCGCCCACTTATTTCCTAGGTTGGCCGCCGCCGCCGCCTATTGACTTGGCAATTTTGGGCTACTTTTAGCATACGCCGTGGGCCAGAGCAATTTTTTCACCCATAGTCCATGATTTGTATTTGTCTATTGCAGCTGATAATTCATCAATGGTCTGGGTGACCCCTCTTTAATATACTATGCAAAATAAAAGGTACTTGATGAAATAGTCGCTTATCGTAAGTTGAATTACGGCAAATCTTAATGTAATGCTAAATAATGAATAATGCTAAATAATGAATAATGAATAGCGACCTCGTCAGGTTTTCAAAACCTCCAACAGGAAACTTTGAATTCATTACCGATAGCCTAATGTATAAGAAGAGATAGTAGCACGACCGTTATTTTGCATGCTTTGGTATGCTAACATGTATAAAATATTATACACGCGTGGCCTATGTACAAACAAGGATAACAATATTAAGCGAGCTATGCGTAAAAACAACGCAGTCTTCAGCAGCAGGTCAATTTTATTAGCGAAAGGTCATATTTACCTCGAGCTATCGAACGGCGCTGTCCAGACAGTACGTTAACTCGAGTCAACTGGTCGAGTTAAGACTTTACCTCTGACTTTTGAGGTAAATTGGTCGAGTTAAGGTCGAGTTAAGGTCGGGTTAAGTTAACTCGACTCTTGTCCACACGGGCACTAACTCGACCATTTTCGAGAATTTACCTCGACTCGACCTTAACTCGACCTTTAGCTCGAGTTAAATAGCCATGTCTGAACGTGCCTTACGTAGACTGTTAATAGAAAATGCACTTTTGCATGAAAATATATTCTCAATTTTCATTATGAATGACAAAAGCCCCCTTTTGATGCGACTGTGACTGGTCACATATATGCACAAAAATAGGCCGATACAAAAAATTAAGTTTACATGATTCACATACAATGTAGTTTAAACAATTCATTCAATACATACAAGCACTTACCAAACCCAACCAACCATGAAAACACATGTCAATTTTTATTTTATTTTTCCTCTCAATAATATTATTACATTACCTGATGGATTTATTACAAGGGGTGCCTGATGGTTGAACTTGAAGCGGCAGACACACAACACAAATGTTGCTATAATATTAGCAGTAACCAAGGACACAGAACCCCCTTGAGGGAGCACTATTATAAACACCAAGTTAACATGCACTTGACAATCAAACAAGGTCAAAGGTCATGTCTGGGATCAGCAGCAAACTAATAAATTTGGTAAAATGGGAAAGTACCTTGGCGACCCCAACTCAACAGGTCTACCTACAGAGATTAGAGGGAATTTCTGCAATGTCTCTGTGACAATTTTTGAAATTTCCACTTCCCTTTCTATTTTAGTCAATTTTGAAATTTACTTGAAGTATTGTTTAAAAATTTAAAAAATATTTTTCAGGGTTATAACATGTACAATTGGTCAACACAATTGGACAAACCAAATCTTCCTCCAAACCAAATTAACCACTTTATAAGTTCCACTTTCACTATGAATAAATTCCACTTTAATATTTTAAGTTTTAGTGAATTCATCTCAAGGCTATATATACTTATCGAAAAGATTTAAATTCCATTGACGCATCGGAACTTCACCATACGTGGCCAATAATGTCACAGACAGTATAGCCAAAACCACAATCATGAATTTGCTCTAATTTGATAACCACATGAATGTGGGCTTTGATGGCATTTTGGCAAAGTGCATGATATAAGTGCCACCATAGACGGTAATAATTTACTGTCTATGGTGCCACTGGCAGGAAGACCTGCTCAAAGTCATGACCCATTATTTTATTTATAACTTAGAAAAATTATTATGTTTAATATAAAGTCACACAGATATGATGTGGGAGTGTAGTTTTTGATTAGTCCTTAGCCTAAGCCTTTTAGTTTTAGTTCATAAGTATATTGCGCGTCCACAAAAGTTGGTTTGGTCAACAACAAAATTTGGTTAATGAGATAAATTTTCTTCCATAGAGCTCTGTACAAAAGCATATCTTCTCCACTCTACTTTAATAGAAGTTTAATTCAAATTCTGTGGCATCTGTTGCCCCACCCCTCTCTTCCCTCCAAACCCACCCGGTTCTCCGTATGTACAAGAAATGTGAGTTATGTTTTGATTATCTTGAAGTTTATAATGGAAACTTGAGCAAGAATCCTTAATAGATTCAATGCTTTGTAGGAGAGGAGAGGGAGATACATGTATGTCTTATATTCTAATCTAATTGTGAGATAGGTTGTTACAACAGGTATTCCTAATATTCTAGGTATTAGGAGTTTAGGACTGGAGTTTAACAGGTTTGCCATTGGACAAGTTTAAAGGCATATTATGGGATCTTTTCCAAGTAGCGCCCTCTATCATTGATTTTTACTATGAAAGCAGATTTTCTTGCAGATTTACATTTTTGATCATAAATCATAAAGATCTCCTAAGTTACAGATCGATACGATTCCTAATTACTTCAAAATCATGGTTTTAAGAGGTTAAAAAATAGATTGTCCCGGTACAGGGACAATCTATTTTTCAAATTTTACTCAAATTCACTCTAAAACCATGATTTTGAGGTAATTACGAATCATATCGCTCTGTAACTTGGAATATATTCACGATTTATGATCAGAAATGTAAATCTGCAATAAAATCTGCTTCCAATTTTTTCGAGGATTGAGGGCGTCCCCTGGAAATGATCACATTTACAATGTGGGTCAAAATATTACATATATTTGAGAGTTAAAACTATCTAAACTGCTCACAAAAAGTATCGAAACACTTAGAAATGATCCAATATATAACGGCTCGAAAAGGTATGCATAAATCGAAGCAAATAACCAAGTGCATAATTTTGTTCTGCGTATTTTGACACCTCGATCGTTGAGATACGATGTTGCGGAGCGGAGTTATTGTCATTTCAATGATCGTGGGTCCAGTTTCAAAGGTGACACTCATCCCTATTGAAAATCACGAATCTGATCATTCTAAACAGTAATGCAAAACTCTTTCTATAGGATGATTGTCACTTTTGAAACTGGACCCACGACCATTGAAATGACAATAACTCCGCTCCACAACATCGTATCTCAACGATCGAGGTGTCAAAATACGCAGAACAAAATTATGCACAGTTTGGTTATTTGCTTCGATTAATGCATACCTTTTTGAGCCGTTATATATTGGATCATTTCTAAGTGTTTCGATACTTTTTGTGAGCAGTTTACATATAGTACAATGTACTTTCGGATCTTTATCTACTATAAACTATCATGCCCATTCATGAAGCTTCATGGTCTGTTTTGGCATGCCTGTATGGCCTGTTAAACCTGAACATGGTTTCCCAGTGCGTGTTTTGAATGTAAACATAACAATGGTATGTTCTGTGACCAAGTGGTGTCCCACTGTTATACACCTGTCCCATCCATTCACCTAAATTGCCTCAGGCATTCCTTCCATTTCCTAGTCTCTTATACTGGCTTATGAAACAACAAGTCATACACCAAGCTAATACTCTATAGCAAGTGAGAAGTGACCAAGTCTGGGGAAGAGTCTGATGATAATTGTCTTTCCTGTCCTACCTTGAGGACAAGGATAAAATAGGCAAAATGGATGTTCTGTGTTTTGTCTGAAGATGATCTGTCTGTATACTATTGTGCAATGGCAATGTGTGAGTTGTCTGATGGAGTAGAGTCAAGGGATTCTCTGTTGATAGTCCCTGCTGACTATTAGTGATAAACCATGTGTCCTTATATGAGTGGCAATGACCTGGTGAAGAGGACAGCTTGCTGTGTCATGTTTGGCAAGAACCAGTAAACCAGATCAATGGTGTACATGTAGCTAGGTTTTTCATATTGGGAGGGGCAAGAAATAAAAGTGAACTAACAAGCTGACAACTAATTTGATAGACAGTCATATTCCATGATTCCCCATTATATTACATGTCAAACGAACCAACAGAACCAATCTCAACCGATAGACTCATGATACTGGAGGATAGCCCCCCCCCCCCCCACTTTGGAAGAAAATGGCTAAACCTATTTTTACAGTGAAGGATGGATCCAAAAAAGCCCTACACCAACCATATAAAATGTGGAAATAACTAAAAAGGTGTGCAATGACAACTACTCGAAACAACACATTAAATGGGAGACTGACATTTCATAAAACACATACAACTGTCTTTGACCAGTCTCTGACCAGCAAACAAGACACAGGCCATTTATCAAATTGCTGTCCTTTATGATGGGTATTATATATCATTCATTATCTCCCATTTTTTTATTCTGTTATTTACAATATTTTCCCCTCCCCTCCCATCAACACAATTCCTGTCCGTCCACTTTAGTACTAGTTTCGTGCTCATCTGCGAACCAGAAACTTGCGCCATCATGCCCAGAGCGCCATACAGCATGATAACTTTGAACCACTGTATGATGCAGGCACAGCCACAGCCACGATACTAGTGCTAGTCCACATTGGTAATCAATGCCCGTGTTCTCTCTTTGTATTCTGGAGGTAACACATGATCGTTCCAGGATCTTGAAATACCCCCTATTTACAGTGTTTCACGGACAATTTTGCTTATTTGAACCCATTTTTCGCACAAAAGTGTGGCCATTTTGTCTGAAAATAACCCCCTTTTTTCACCATTTCAAGGACACTTTCTAAATAGTTCCCCTTTTTGTGCAAAAACGAGGACACATCTGGTTAAAATACCCCATTTTCCTTTTCCCAGGACAATTTGATAGACACAATACTCATTCTATTTTATTTTTTCTTCTTTGCGGACATAGCCTCTCCACACCCCTTATTTTTTGAAATCGCGGACATAGCTTCAAAAATGATCCTTTAGTTTTTGAATCACGGACATAGCTTCAATAAAAATTCCATTGAAATGGAATGGGGGCGATCCAAAAGAAAGACACATGTTTTGTAACCATTTTCTGAAGCATCTGTTGCAAACCAAAATACCAGGGAAATGGTGTATGTATTTTCCATAATTCAAACCAAAAAACAAATCAAAATACTGCAGTCTAACCACTTATTAGACAAACCCACAGCAATTGGGAGGTTTCTCCTATTTAGTCAAACAAGATAAGCTATTATGTCTCTCTGTGGGGAGTCTATAAACATAATGAATCATCAACAGTCTATGCATCAACTAAACAAATATAGCTTTGACTCCATCACAGACTGCAGGACTGTTAAAATAAACTGCATAGGTATGTAATTTACAAACATGGCTGCCCCAACTTATGTCTAGAAAGACCTAAATGTGTAATATTTTGCAATCTGATGCTATAAGGGTGGCTTCGCCCCCCAAAAAGAACCCCTAATTTTGGGAATGTCCGCGGACAGCGGACAAGGTATGGAAAAAAAGCTTTTCCGCTATTTTTGGAACGATCATGCGTACCCAAAGTCAATGTTGACTGAAACCACCGGGAATCAATCAAAGGTCCCAATTCTCTACAACAGTGCCCCCTCCCTTCCCTGATAAGAATAGTCATCAGGTCTCAGTTCAGTACAATATTATTCTAGTGACTCAATTTATTACAGTACAGTCATCAAATTTTATATCAATATTAGCACTATTTGTGATTCCCTCAAGATGTGCGATGACATCACAAGCCATTGCACTGTGGAACAGTGGCAAGCCAACCAATGCAAAGGAACCGTCACAACTTTCACAAACTGAAATTATGATATTATAATGCCACACATCGTGACAGCCTGGCTGGCGGGTGTTTGACTTTCATTTTGTTTGTGGATCTTTTCTATATCTGGTACTGGTACACTTTTGATCAGGGTGATCAAAAAGCATCACATTATATATTCGAGACCTGCTTCCATGAAACTACCTAAAGTTGGACAAATTATTTTATTTCGTATTTGAAATAATTAGTAGGGTCGTTTGAAGCAATTCCGTGACCGTGGAGAGCAGAGCAATGTTTCTTGGTGAATTTGTCTTCCTTGATGGATAAATAAAAAAATTAGCGGGGGTGTCCCTTGAAAAAGGGTGGGGGGAACCTGTGAGGGCCCAAATTTCAAAATGGCCGCCATCGGCCATTTTGGAAATATCTTTATTGAAAGTTTGACCTACTAGGCTGATCAAAATATGGTCTAAGGGGTTTTGGAGGTCAAGGAATTCATTTCTGATGTTGTTTAAATGAGTTGGGGCCTCCCTTTACTCTAAAATTCAAAATGGCCGCCGTCGGCCATTTTGGAAATCTGTATATTTAAAATTTTACCTACTAGGCCGATCATAATATATCCTAAGGGGTTTTTGGGGTCAAGGAATTCATTTCTGATGTTTTTTAAATGATTTGGTGCCTCCTTTTTCTCTAAAATTCAAAATGGCCGCCAAAAATCCCCACTAGTACACAAAATTAGCTCTATCAAACTTTTTCCAACAGATCTATTCTTACAGATACAATTTTTTGTGTAAACGTAATGTACTTGAGATGTTTAGCAGTTAATATGATTCAATTTTGAATGAATCTTATAAACATACTGAAGATTTCATACACATATGAATCCAAAATGGCTACCAAAATGGCACAAGGAATGTAATTGACATTATCATTTACAATGGAGTCCTGTGTGTGGCTCTAAGTTCCAAGGTGGAGGTTACCGTCAACTAACAGCGACTTATAATTGATGAACTACTACTCCTCATCTGAATCTGATTCTCCAGCCTTGCAGTCATTATCGTTGTCGCTAGTGCTTTCATCGCTGGTGTCATCTGCGTTTTCACGAGGTGTGAACTGAATGGGCAATGGTGGAAGACTATGGCGCACTGGCCGACATTTGCCATTCAATACTTGCCAACCATGACCAATTGGGGATGGGTGTTCTACTAAATCAAAGTGCACTTGACAGTAGCTGATGAAGTTAACCCTCTCCACATGGTAGTTTAGGGAGTCATCATCTGGTGGTTGCCGCATAGTAACTTTGTTCCTCAGGCTGTGCCACTTAGCTGCCCTAGCCTGACCACAAGTCATAGCTATATCTTTGCCATACACCAAAGAGATAACAAATGTCTTCATGTTATCCTTGACTATGTTAGGTAGTTCAAGGTTATGTCCTGCATTTTATGGAGAAGCTCCCTAGCATCGGGATCATCCATCACCTTCTTTGAAATTCGCTTTTTTTCCATAGCCATAGAAGGCCGATGTGTGGTCAGAACCTGTAATCAGATGCAGAGGAATAATGATCTTTGCCACTTCTGCCAAAACCCCTTAGGATATATTATGATCAGCCTAGTAGGTAAAATTTTAAATATACAGATTTCCAAAATGGCCGACGGCGGCCATTTTGAATTTTAGAGTAAAGGGAGGCCCCAAATCATTTAAACAACATCAGAAATGAATTCCTTGACCTCCAAAACCCCTTAGACCATATTTTGATCAGCCTAGTAGGTCAAACTTTCAATAAAGATATTTCCAAAATGGCCGATGGCGGCCATTTTGAAATTTGGGCCCTCACAGGTTCCCCCCACCCTTTTTCAAGGGACACCCCCGCTAATTTTTTTATTTATCCATCAAGGAAGACAAATTCACCAAGAAACATTGCTCTGCTCTCCACGGTCACGGAATTGCTTCAAACGACCCTACTAAATGAGGGGTCGTCCATATTTTTCGCCATTTTCAGTTACGTACAAAGCGTACGTAAGAGGGGGAGGGCGTCGAAATATATCCCAACCGTACGTAACTTAAATGGCGATCTTGAGAGGCGGGATTTTTTTTTTTAAATACAAAATAAAATAAAATTTCGCCATTTATTACGTACGTAACTCGAGGGGGGTAAAAAGTTATGTACGCTCTGTACGTAAGTGAAAATGGCGATAATTTTGGACGACCCCTTATGCTTCAAGCTTTAAAATGTGGTCATGGGCAAAGGGGTGCAGCTGTTTGCCATAGAAAAAATGTGAGATTTTTACCAGCTAAAGGAGCTTATATACTTCAACCTGAGACTTAAATTAAGGTATTCTAGTCTCATCTTCAACATGATCCTTTGTACATTTAGTCATGTATTATTAAAGATTGGACACAGCTTTCTGATTTCATGAAGAAAAATGATTGTTAAATTTAATTCATTTCTTTGTTTTTTCATGCCTAATTCCATCAATATCTCAAAAATGCATTCTACCGACAACTGCACCCTTTTGCCAAGACGATGCACCAATGATGTAATGCACTTGAGAATCAAGTATTCTTTTGAAAATTCAAATGTCAATATTTCATTTGAAAAACCTTACGTTCCTTACTGAATTTGGGTTCTTAATTGACATGTATCTATATAATTACGGTCCTGGTGATTTTTTCTGGGTTTTGTGTGAGCAGGTCCCTTTTGGGCATGTGTAACTCAAGCAGTCCTCAGGGGGGGTGGTCATTTTCTTTGGTAGGGAGTGGTAGGGAGCGGGTCCAAAATATGTCCTTTATCATCATCACACACAATGGCCTATATAGGGAATCCATTGGAGAAGGAAGTAAAAAGACAATTCTAGGGGGCCCACATTGTTTTAATATTATAATGTTGAAAAATATGTAAACTTAGAGAAAATGTGCACACACAAAATGTCAGGTTTTGAACTAAAATTTTGACCAGCTATTACAGTAGTATTAATTTTGTCCCCCCCCCCCCCCTATTTTACCTGTAAAAAACTATATTTGGACCCCCATACCCAAGAAAATGACAGCCCCGTAACCCTAACCCTCCCCCCCCCCCCACCCCCCACCACACATGCACAGTACACAACCCTGTCTTGGATCAATTTAATGAATTTAGTTTAATAACACTCCTGCCAGTTTGGGCCAACTTTATTTCATGAATCCAAGTACCTTTAGTTGGCAAATCTAGGCAAAACTGGCTAATTTGAAGAAGAGCCATGGCCTAGTTTATGCCTTTAACAGACTCGATTTATTTCCCATGCTGATTGAACTTCCTCAAACAGTTGACATTTCACATCCGGAATAACGATATTATATAAACTTTCAAGCATAGCATAGTACTGTTAAAGTGGAAATGTTAGCAATAAATTTATGTTTGCCCTTTTCGCGCTAGAACCAGCTACCACAAAAAAAACCACACACACAAATATATTTCTTTTGTGTATAGGTCTATGTGATGAAGCTACAGAATGCAAATTTAAAAACCACGCAAAATGGCTGAAATTCAACAAAGCGTGAAAATATAATTGTGTGAAAATCACCACCCCAACCCCAAAGTACAGTATGACAATTCTCAATACGGCTGCATACATTACAGATATTCAATGAGGGCGAAGCCCGAATGTTGAATATTGAATTTATGTCTCCCCAACCCGGTGTAGTTTGAAGTGTAAACAGTGACATATGGCCCAACCACCTCTAGATATGCAACGCAAATGACAAACCTAAAACAATCAAAACAATGACCAATGTTTTGATATGCTTGTAAAGTGTTGATTTGCCTATTTGTTAACATTGTGGCTATTCCCAATAATACGTTCAGTTGTGAGTGGTATTTATTTTTAGCTATTTTTTTAGAAGAATACTGTACTGAAATGAGTGATAACGTTCAGATGGGTTCTGATATAAAGGACATAAGCATTGTTTTGGGCATTTGCTTCATACATGTAACACAGAGAAGTAACACAGCAGCATTTATATGGCGGGCGATATGGAAATATCCTCTCAAAGGATGATGAACTTACTAAGAAAATCCAGGAAAGAGTCCCGGTGAATACTTCCAAAGCAGCTATCAACGTTAGACCACAGATAGTCAAAACCTGGTTAGACAGGTCTTTTAGGGTTGCTACAATCATAATATTTTAGTTCAATTGAGTTCAACGGTAATTGTCAATGGTTCAAATTTCTTTCTTCTGTCACATCCGTTACATATTTTTTGCCTGGACAAACTATGCGTTGACCTTGACGTATATGTGGATTTCGACCAGCTACTTTAAACATCAACAAGTGGCATATCTATAAATATGTGTAAGTGGTTTCAACTTGGCGACACAGCTATGCGATGGCTGGGTGACATAAATGTAGATAGGGGAAAGGGGTTATATGCAGGCCTGGAAATAGCACCCGCCCGCCTGCCCATAGCGGGTAACTTTTGCGTCAGGCGGGTGAAGATACAAAAGAACCCTCCCAAAAAGATACCATTTTATGTAGTAAGCAGGGCTCAAAATACACGGGGCAAAGGGCGATTAGCCCCCAGTTTTCACAAAATAGCCCCCTGAGAAAACGTTGGTCTATGGTAAAATGTACTATAAAGGGGGTGATTTTCGGCAGAATTTGCTCAAAATAGCCCTCATAGCCCACAAGGTATTTTAACCCAATAGTATTAAGACCTGTGAGTGTGACCTTTATTATTTCGATTTCACTTTGGAATGCATCATGAAAAACGTTTTGTTCCAAAATTTGATCAAATTCAGTTTATACACCGATTTCTAAAAAAATGGGTCGGGTTGGGCCTGTTGAACAGGATTTCATTTTGTGGTCACTTAATTTGTGCAACCCTCTTCCAGACATTCTTATCCTATTATGACTGCAATCAATAGATTTCCTCCATGATGTCATTCAAATCCTTTCAGGCGTTTTATCATCTTCAAATATTAGCTACATTGTATTGAATTGAATCAATAGTAATATCAATTGAATATAAATCTATTAGTATTGAAAGGTGGGTGGCCTCAATACATGGAGGAGCTCTAGATGATTGGCGTTAAAACTGATGTAATTGTGTTCTCAAATCTTGGACATTAGCTAATGATTTTATCATTATTATATATTCATGAATTTATTTAGAAAGTACCTAGACAGTATAATATTAATATGAAATTGAAATATTTCCCTTGTACATAATCATTGACATTTTGCACAAAATTGTGGGTGCGCAACTAACTGCTGATTGCAGCATATCCTAGACTAGACTAGACACAGGTCTGCCTACCCTATACTACCATTTTAAGGAGCTCTGTGAGGTACATTTGTTATCACTATCAGTGGCATATAGCTAGGTTTTTCATATGGGGGGGTTGGGTTGCCCCCTCACTCCCCCTCTAGTTACGCCACTGTTTATTAACCCTAACCACTCATGGGTGTTTTTAGCAATCAAGCTTAGGCTAATGAAATATGATTCCCAGTTTCCCGTTTCATATTTTTAAAAGAGTGGGTAGGTGTCTATTTCATTATTCATTATTCACTATTTAACTCAATTTCATTATTGCATCTGAAAGGGGTGTTAACTACTAACTACCTATTGATTTGTATATATTACACCTTAATTAACACTTTAACACTTTGAAAAACAATTAAGGAAGCATTTGTAGATGTGTTATTGAAAATGTCAACAAATCTGTCTGAAATATTGCAACGTCAATTACATCTGAAATCTGAGTAGGTAATGCAAACAATTTCATTATCAACCATATACATGTACCATGACACCACTGCCATAAAAATGCCTTAAAATCAACAGGAAGATATGCCTGGTATTTTGAGCCACTAAAAGTTTTGATTTTTATTCAAGTTTGTCAGAAAATGTAATTTTGCACAAAATAATGAAAGTTTTGGTAAAACTGAAAAGTTGGGTCGGTAGGGAAACGGGAAACTGGGAATCATATTTCATTAGCCTTACGGGGGAGATGGGACAAATAAACACAGAAAAACCGAGAGCTCCCAAAATGTTCGGAGCCCATGTACCTTTGTGCGATTGAGCCATGAGATAATAGACTGGTAAATGGGGGTGCACCGGCGCGGTGCTTCTGTTTGATTCAGCAGGGTTAGGGTTAAACATTTATATAATAAAGATGAAGATCAGGTTTAGGTGATAGACTTTAAAAGATAGACTTTACAACAAAGGTGATAGATATTTATGGCATAAAACATAACACATACATGTAGGTCTACATCCGCAAACCCCATACCCCAACAAAAGAAAGGCACAAGATTAGTTAGATGTATCGGGGGTGTCGTAAATTATACACAGAAAATATTATCATAAATATGGCCAAATTTAATTAATTTAAAGTATTAAAGAATTATCTAGCTGAAATCTATAATGTTGACACAACATTTTAAATCAAATTCTAAGTTAATTTTCAAAATGTTTCACAATCTAATTTGCTACAGTTAGTACTTAATGAAATTTTTTTGATAGTACAAAATTGTTGATGAATGTGTCGTTTTTAATTTTAGAGCTTGTAAAACAAATTAAATGGCAAATTGAATTACAATTTATATTCTAAAGTTTACAATTCATTATTAAATATGGTCATATTTATTTATCTCCAGGTCTGAGGGTCATATCGATACGACTACCAGGTTGCAATGCGTACAAGCCATTAAAGTGTATGTTAATCATGATTCAAGAAACATTTGATTGTAATTCAGACAATATAACTTCCAATAAGTTTTGAAAATAATGTTGTTACACATATATTTTATTCTCTCATTAATAATGAAATGTGACTCATCCCTAACCCGACTACACCACATCCGAGCAACACGGCCAGCTAGCAGCACTTCTAGGCACGCGCACACAACTTCTATCCCCCGTTGCATTAAACCCCGGGTATAAGCCTATATGGTGTGCGAAAAATTAAGCCTGGCAAGCCCAGTGCTCACAGCGTCGTGATGGTTTTCACGCTAAAGACCCGCATTCAATTCCAGGGGCAGCAGACATTATTTTGTGGTCCCCCATTTAATTAACCCCCTCCCCTTGTGTTTCGGATCCATCCCCACTGCTACAATCTAGGGTTAGGGTTATTGGAAAAGCCTTTCCTGGACTCATGAATCTATCTGACTGTATTTTCTATGAAAAACCACCACAGAACTTTACCAATAATCGTAATGGAAATGTGCTTTCAATTTAAGGGATTTCTCAAGATATAACTGTTTCAAATTTTCTATTTGTTATGTAGGCCTACTCATAGCCGTAAACACTGTATGTCATGGTTTAACAGTGTCAAAGCTCTTGTGTCAAAAACCATGGAATTCTATTTACACAAAAAAACCACTCAGAGAAAATAAGTGGTTAGAGCAGACCTGGATGACAGTTTATTTCAACCTACATGTATTCAAACCATGATTTTTAAAAATTAGAATCATACCACAAATCTGTAAGAAAATCTGATTTCAAAGTAAAATCAAGAATAGATAAAGAGGGCTTCACTCGGAAAAGATCGCAACAGAAGGTGATATTTTTAATACTTTAAAAGTGGTAATTTTTGCGCTTTGTCGATTTTGAACTGTTTGGCATGTTTTTAAATTCGTGATTTGTCCCTTCATCACACAGACCTGCATATGTACAGTGTGGAACCTCGTTAACACAAAGTTGTCTGGGCCGTGCATTTTAGTTTGTGTTAACAGGAATTTGTGTTATCCAGTCATATAATTATAATGGTATATGCAAAAGAAATATATTCGTGTGTTATTGTTTTCCCAATAGCTCATTCGAACAACATAGTTGTAGCGCAAACATTTCCACTTTCCAGTAAATAAAGAATTATATTTTAATTTTATCATAAAAAATGAATTGATTTTTAACCCTATCCCCGTCATATCTAATGAAATGAAACTGAAACACTGTGCCACGTTTGAAAAGTTTTTCGTTTACAAGGACGATTTTGCTCTGAAAAAGGTGTTTTTTAAGCCTAGGGAGTGTTCATTATTTATGCCAGGGGGAATGGAGGAATTAAGGGGGGGGGGGGGGGAGGACACGAAAAGAAATCTGTAGAGACAGGGGGAACACAATTTTTTTTGATTAACTAAGGGGGGAACACAAATTTTTATTTAAAAAAAAATTGCCGCGCTACGCGCAGGTGTGTCCTCCAAATGCAATATTGTTGGGTACAACCTTGTTTGAGGCAAAATGTACTTCAATCATAGCCAAAATAATAAGTGTCAAGTTTAACATTTTTGTGGGCTATGCGCGCATTACTTTAGAAAAGACAATTTTGTCGCTTTAATTCCAGCCGTCGCCCCCTCCCCCCAAATATCAAACCTAGTTACGTCACTGGAGGACAAACGAAAAAGCAAAAAGAAAAGGGTGGGGAGGAGGGGGGGGGGGGGGGGGGGGGGGGGCGGGGGGCGGTGGTACAACAAGTGGGAGGGGAGGCATGCGAGGGACATAAGAACGTTTGAAGTTTATTGGAAGTTGGTGGGATACATACGCGTGATCAGGTATTGCTTACTTAGCTTTGGGTATATTTTTGCTTCAATCGCATTCTGTGAAAATGCATTTTCATTTGATTTGCATACACTGTACGTGTAGAGCCAGACAAAAACATCCAGGCCTTTTGTGACCAAATTGTTCTCAGTGTGGTTGGATCATTTTGGCCCAAAATGCAGATCCTTCTGACACTATAGCCCTTGATATCATTGATGTCTATCATTTCTTGACCATCAAACAATATTTGATGTGTGGTTCATGGATATTGACCAATTTATGAATTGCATAAATTGAAAATATTTGGGGGGGGGGAATATGATTTTTTTTCTACTAGTCAGGGGGGAACCTGAAATTTTAAAAACTTGAGATGAGGGGAACTTGGATAAAAAGGGTTCAAAAACACAGAAATCCTCCATTCCTCCCCCTGGCGTAAATAATGAACACTCCCTAAAGGGCCTCCTCTTTTTTTTGTTGCAAAAAAGTCTGGACGCTATTCTACCCCGCTATTCATATTTTTAAAACTTTGCCTTTAATACTATTAAATATAGCTATTATTAGGAAGCGCAACCAGGCGTTAGAAACAAAAATCTGCCCATTGTTGAGATTTGGTTCACAGTATTATTTTGAATTGCTGACTTGAATGACTGTGTGTGGGGATTTGTTTCCCCCTTGATTGAGGTGGCCGAGTGGTCTAGCGCGCTGATCGTCGGTCGGGAATATTCTTTCAATCACAGGATCGTGGGTTCAAGTCGCCTTGAAACCAGGATTCTTTGTTCATCCCAAAAAGTTCCTATCTAGGTCGGAAATTCTACAATCAAGTCTTGGAGTTCCTTTAGTATACCCTACCCTACCACTATAATGTGCAGGTCTATACACTATACAGTGAATGTCAGTTGCGCTGTGGTTTCGAAGAGTCACGTAAAGCCGTTGGTTCCGTGTATTCAGACGCTCACCCTGCCCTGAAGTTGAACACGTTAAATAGTTGCAAACCTCATCGTAAGAGTAGGGGGTTATCCCGGGTCGGTTATACCTGTACACAAAATCTCATCTCTCTAGGTGTCAGAGAGCTCTGACGTGATCCCGTTTTGTCGGAGTAAACATCCAGAACCAGAACCAGATTGTTTTTCTTCACAAGCCCCCCTCCCCCGGGCACGAATTTATTAACCTTACTCACTCACTGTATAAATGTATTGCTGTACAATGTACATGTGCTATGCACTTTACTCCGTCAGGCATGCAGGTATCAAATGTTAACCCACAACAAGCCTTTGGGTTTGCGGTGAAGAATTTAAGAGAAAGGTATATTTTCATTTCCATGTCGTTTTTTATGATCACAAGGACTAGAAGGAGGCCTTTTAAGCCATGACTCGGACCTGTCATGATACAGAGAGATTACGTCCATGAACCAATCAACCTGTCGAGCAATGTCGAATTGATTGCCTTGTGACTTGTGAGGCTTGTTAAAAGTTGTTTACTTTTTTGGCTCAACACATATAGTAGAGGAAAATGTGGCCAATATATTTTTGGAACCTGACCATAAAAATAAACAGCATGAATTATATATCAAATTAAAGCTACAACCCTCAGGAATCTCACTATGGGGATGCATTTGTTGATATAGGGGGTGCATCTATGAGTTTTTGGGCCGTTTCCATGGCAACCATCAAATAAATTAATAGCATTTAAAAAAATCGCGTACATTTCTAAAATCATTTTTTATCAATATAAAACCATACAAAGTACCTTTTCCTTCATGATCTTAACTTATGAGTATTAACCTTGTCTGAAAATGATAAATAAATGTTCTTTTGATTATTATTTTTGTTACCATGGCAACCAAAAACCTTTTTTTGGTTATTTTTAATAGAAATTTAAGATTTTCAAATTTGGTCGTTTATTATATTTCTGAAAGTTGTTGGTCTTTTATCTTTTAGTGTTACTAATCACCGAAAGAAAATGTATTTTTGCTATAAAATACCTTTTTTTACCAAAATAGCCCTTTTTCCACGATTTTCCACATTTTAAAACAAAAATGCCAATTTCCCAATTTGTCATCAAAAAAATATGAAATGCTCAATTTACTGTTGTTCATCTAGTAAACATCAAATTACGCCAATCGAATCACAGGCAAAGAAAAAATTACAGACATTTGGTGTCAAATTTGTATGTCTTACCACAGGAATTTGGTTTTTAGTTTGTTCATATCTCATGATATAAGCTTTTCTACAGGGTAACGCCAATGTGTAAAAATCTCGACCAAAAATTGTAATGGCTCATGTTCAAATTGCCTTAGAAGTACCTTACCATGGAAAAAACAGTGCAAATAGCACATCAAATTAAAGCTACAACTGTCAAAAATCTTACTCTGGGCTATGCACAGGTCATATGTGGGGGCATGCCTCCGTTTTATGGTCGTTTCCATGGTAACCTTAAAAATTTAATAACAATGTTTGGGAAAATCAAGAACAAATTTCAAATCAATTTTAGTTACCATTTACTATTTCAGATCAAATTTTCCTCTATATATATTACTAATAGTTATTTAGTTGTTCTAAAAATTGCAAGCATATGATCTTTTGTTATTTATTTTTGTTACCATGGCAACCAAAATTCCAATTTTAGTCAATACAACCGAATTGTTCTTGTTTTATGATGATTTAATCATTTTACATAAATCAGAATAAAATATTTGGACTTTTATTATTATTAACTAAATAATTAAAATGGTTTTCATCTAGAATATTCAAATGTGACCAAAATTGGCACTTTTATAATGATTTTACCCCAATTTTTATCAAAAAGTGCCAATCGAAAAAAAAATCGAAGAAAAATATGAAATGCTTATTTGTAGATGTGCTATCATGTGAAACTTAAAATTAGTCAATTTTATCAATACCAGACAAAATAATCATGTAATAAATGTATAAATTGTAAAGCAGGCCATATAAAGTTGGTTGTTATTTCATCGAAATCTTGAGAAATAAGCACTTATATAGGCCTACTATTCTGTCATTCTGGTGAACTGGAAGTCTCATTTTATGTACCTTATCATGAAAAAGCACAAATGACACATCATGAAAGCTACACCTCTCGGGATTATTACCAGTTTACATGGGGCATTAAGCTTTGGAGAATCTATGACCAGTTTCCGTGGCAACGGCAAAACGAAAAAACAAGGTTTTGAGAAATTACACACATTTAAGGGGGGACTTTTTTATTTGATTTGTTGAGAAAATCACAAAATTCACTTTTTTGACCCAATTTTTTTTGAACAAAGCTTACAAAAAGTAAAAAATCGCCAAATCACTTGATGGTGATGTAAAGACACTAACGAAGGGACGATTTGTTTTATTTTTAACCTAATTTATTATTTTTGGAAATTTTGACAAAAAAGTGCCAAAAAACGCGAATGGATTTTTTTTTTAAACACTTTTTTGTCAAAATTTCAAAAAATATTGGATTAGGTTAAAAAAAGAAATCTTCCCTTCATTAGTGTTTTTACATCATCATCAAGTGATTTGGGCATTTTTAACTCAACATTATAATTGTTAGCTTTGTTAAAAAAAATTGGTCCAAAAAGTGATTTTTTGTGATTTTCTCAAAGAAATCAACATTTTTGGTCACAATTGATGCCAAATCTGGATTCTCTGATCCATTTCCTTTTCAAAAAAATATACTTTTATATATATTTGAGTCATAGTTCAATAATTACAGCACTAACAAAATTCAACAAAAAACTTCCTAAAGTCCCCCCTTAAATCAAGATTTGTGAGCATAATTATTTAAACTGCATGTTCCTGTGTTCTTTTTATTTTGGTAAATATTGTATAGTGTTCAGAAATTGTGATACAATGTTCTTCTATTCTTATTGTGGTTACCATGGCAACCAGAATTCATGTTTTTACTAATTTTACCAGGACATGGTTTTTGAAGTGGTTTGCTCCTAATATTTATTTGATTGTTCAGTATAAATACGAGGGTCAGTCATTAGGTAATGAAAGTGATCATGGTATGGAATGCATGATCGATTCTATTGAGTGTTAGTGTGATCAATACAAAGTATGAACCTTTGTCTTTCGAACAATACACTTTTGGATTTTAAAGTATGAACTATGACGTTATAGCATTAGCTTAAAATTAGCACACTTGGGACACTGCTAAATCAATTATTTGGCGGGAAATTTGAATTGTTTAAATGAAACATGTGGTAAGAAGATTGTATAACATGACATCAGAAGCAGGTAAATTCCAATTTCTTTTGCATAATTATGATACAAAAGACAATAACCTTAATCCCTGTGTAATTTGAAATGTGTAGTACAAGGGAAAAAAGGTAAGGAAAAGCAATTGAATAAAAGGTATACAAATATCAGTATTTCAAATAGCCCATTTTCATTGAAAAATGCCCAGTCAGTAAAGCACTAGTATTGCGGAAAATCAAACAATTTAGGGGAAAAACAAGCAATAAACCCATTAGGGAGATTCGAACTTATTCACATGAAATTTACAGAAAATATGCGCATGCGCAGACGGCGGATAATTTTGAACTGGGCCAAAAATGGCTAAAATCGTGAAATTTACCAGATAAAAGCTTACTGTGCCTTCAAATTCTAATCAGAAATATTGACAAATGCATTTATCAATGTGTATAATTATTGTGCTAGTCAAAATGAAGATATACATGAATATATCAATCAAAGATGGCTGCAACAACCTCTCTTGTTACTGCTATCATTGGAGCTACTAGATGTGTACTGTTAAAATAACCGTCACATAATTTCAATCGTTTGAGGAAATGTTATGATCAGCTCCTTTTGAAATGCCCACTATTATTGCTTTACATCCCACAACAATTTACTCAATTATAATCCCTCCATTGTTCTTTATCCTTTGTTGTTTTCTAAGGTTTATTGTTGCGGATTTTGCTTAATAAAAGCGTATTTGAGATTGTCCCTTCTTGTTTGTATTAAGGAATTCGTATCTAAAATTAAGTGTGAAATAGAGATTATTGTGTGTTCTAACTATGCACCAATTGTTATCTGTTTCTATGCTTGCATTGCTGAGATACACGCAAATGTTTCAAACAACCCATATTTCAACTTATTATTACCAGCCAAATATTGACCAATTTCAGGCAGTGTCCCAAGTGTACTTAGTTTACTCTAATGCTATGACGTCATAGTTGATACTTAGAAATCCAAAAGTGTATTGTTTGAAAGACAAAAGGTTCATACTTTGTATTGATTGATTACATTATCCCTCAATAGAATCACCCATGCATTCCATACCATGATCACTTTCATTGAATTACTGACTGACCCTTGTATCAAACGAAAAGGTTTGTCTACTAACTGACCGATCTTTTGGGTCAATATAATATTTGAGGTTGATAAATAGTACCTGTGGTCATTAAATGATCACCTTGGGTTATTAATATGATTAAAGGATTGATTTGAGTTATTACGCTATCGCTTGAATTAAATGAACACTTAGGGTAATTACAATATATGTAATCATGAGGTCAATACATATGTCCTTTTGTAGTCTTTAAATGATCACCTGAGATTATAAAATGACTGCTTGGGTCATTAAATGATTGTTTTTCGGGCCATTAAATGGTTGCTTCGTGACATTACCCTATCAATTGGGTTATTAAATTATCCCCTTTTGTTACTAAATAATGGCTAGGGGTCATTGATTTCTTAGGGTCATTACACTATCACTTATCACTTGGGGTCCTTAAATGCTCGCCAGGGGTTGTCAAATGACCACTCATTCAGTTACTAAGGGGTCATTACACTATCACTTTGGATTATCAAATGGTCTGTTGTGTTCATTATGATATTACTTAAGGTCGATAAATATTCACTTAGGGTCATTAAATGATCGCCTGTGGTTATTAAAATGATCGCCCTGATCATTAAAAATTGCTTTGTGACATTACACTATCACTTTGGATCACTTGGGTGCTTTACAATTTCCCTTGAGGTCAATAAATAGTCACCTAGGTCATTAAATGATCACCCGTGAATATTACATGACTGACCGGGTCACGTCATTCAATGATTGCATGGGGTCATTACAATATCACTTGGAGCCAATAAATAGTTACGTGGGCCATTATATGATTACCTGGGTTATGAAATGACCATTTGGATCATTAAATGATTGCTTGAAGTCATAACACTATCACTTGGGGTCATTAAATGATCACCTGGATTCATCACACTATCACGTTGGATCATTAAATGGTTTCTTTGAGTCATATCACAATGGATCAATGAATAGTCACTTGGCGTCATTAAATGATCCCCTGGGGTTATTAATTGACCTTTCGGGTCACTCCAGTGATTAAATAATCGCTTAGATCATTCTTTAAGTCATGTTATATTTACATGTACATAGGGAAATTAAAGGAATACCTGAATTGTTACATGACCACTTGGGATCTTATCACTTGGGTCTTGAAATGATTGCTTGGGGTCGTTAAATTATATCCTGTGATTATTAAAACACCATTTAGGTCACACCAATAAGAGTCATTACTCTACCAATTAAAGGCATTAAACTAACACTTGGTCATTTATTGATTACTTTTGGTCATTGTTTGACGTCAACACGATCACTTCAGTAAATTAACTATGATCACATGTTAAAGTCACTTTGGGTCATGGAATGGTCACTTGTGGTCATGAAATGGTCTCTTGAGGTCATGAAATGTTCTCTTTGGGGTCATGAAATGGTCTCTTGGGGTCATGAAATGGTCTCTTGGGGTCATGAAATGATGATTTGGGGTCGTTTAATGATATCCTGGTGTTATTAAATGGCAATTCAGTTCAATAAATGGATCCCTTTGGTCATTGTTTGACGTCAACATGATCATATCTATGATCACATCAGGACATTTTAAAGTCACTTGGGGTCATGAAATGATCACTTGGGGTCGTGAAATGATTATTTGGGGGTAGTTGAATGATCACTTGGACCACTTCGGGGCATTAAACTACCACTTGAGGTCATTTATTGATTACTTTTGGTCATTGTTTGACGTAAACATAATCGCTTCAGTTTATTTGATGGTTTGTTTGGGTCAATAAATTAACTATGATCACATCAGGTCATTTTAAAGTCACTTAGGTTCATGAGCGGCAAGGAGTAGACTTCAAAATTCAATTGATCAGGGTGATGCTACTATTCAACCCCGTCACGAGTTCAAGAAAGCATCTCTCAGAAGAGGAAAACTTGCTAAATGAGAAGATCTCCCAAATGTAGCTTGTATCCCATTCCAACAAACACACGGAAGCATGGAGAGTCATCAATGAAATTACTGGGAGGAAAGTAAGAAAACCAACAATATTAGCAGGCTCACCAGTTGAGAGGATCACAACCTGGCTGCACCACTTTCAAAACCTTCTTGGAAAACCACCATCTGTTCCAGACACTGTCTTTGACATTACACCAGTAGAGGAAGGCACTCTCCCAATCAATGCCAATGAATTCGCCTTAGATGAACTGGCGTCTGCTCTCAATCAAGCTAAACTACTGTAGGAGGGGCCATATTCGACTAGACAACATTCTTCTTGTGAAGTCAAAGCAATTCCGATCTCACCTACTGGAAATCTGCTACAGACTAACAGAGCACTGATTCACCATAAAATGCCTAGTCATCAGTGGTCAGTGAGTGCCATTATTCCTATCCCTATCAGCCAGTGTAAAGACCATCAAAGGAGTAGAGCTGGAAAACGTCTCCAATTTCAAATACTGGGGGCCTATGTTCTAGACACATCTCAGGAATTCAAATACAGGAAAGCACAAACATGGGTTGCCTGCATTAAACTGCAGAAGATCTGGAAGACAGATCTCAAGAGTACAACAAAATCACATTTTTCAAAGCGTGCGTAGAAAGCATTTTGTTGTACGGCTCTGAAACATGGACCATCTGCAGGAAAATTGAAGACCGAATCAACGGACGCTATACTCAACTGTTACATGAATATTTAACGTCAGGATCACATCCCAAACAGCCTGGTATATGGCGATATCCCCTTATCATGCTTATAACATAATAGTCAGCCAGCACCGTTTATGTTTCGCTGGCAACTGCATGCGAACAACCAACAATTCTGGACTCCTCCTGGTGGGAAAGCTAACAGAGGCAGAAGACCCTTCCAGTATCCTGATACCGTCAAGAAAGATATGGGTTTAGATCCACCAGAGATCCGCCAACTCATGAACGACAGGAAAGTCTGGGCCCAGTATCTTGCGAATGCTTCCTCCATTTCGTCCACGGACGACCAATGATGATGATGAGGGTCATGAAATGATCACTTGGGGTCGTGAAATGATCATTTGGGGACATGGAATGATCACGTGGGGTCATGAAATGATCAGTTGGGGTCGTTAAATGATATCCTGTTGGATCATTAAATTATCGTTTTGGGTCATTACTCTACCACTTCGGGGCATTTAAAGGTACACTGTAAAAACAGTGTTTAGAGATTAAACGCTTTTCTAAACACCATTTTGCACCACGTTTGTAAACATGTCAAATTTCTAAACACTTACATGTCAGATCCCTAAATATGCATGTCATATATCTAAACACACGGTGTTTAATTTCTAAACATGAGCGATCTAAACACCATCTTGCACCACGTTTCTAAACACTGTTTTTACAGTGTAGATGACCCGATCACATTCCGATTTTCAACTTGAAGTTTTCTATTCTACATGAAAGGTCATCCTTAAAAAAGTCGTGTTCCAAAGTTTGAGTTGCATAGCTCTAATGGTTCTTATTTAGACGCACAAGATGCTGTGAACTGTACCTATTGAGTAGTACACAAACTATATCGGTGGTTACCACCATTCGCGGTAATTCGACGTTATTTCATCGATTTCTCCGTAATTATACCGATTTAGGCCGTCAAATTTCAGTATGATGATGAGAAAAATACGAGCTTTCATATGATATGAAAATCTCCGTATGTTTGAAGTAATTCTGTGTTACGAAAATGTGATCGGGTCATCTACCTTTAACTACCACTTGAGGTAATTTATTGATTACTTTTGTTCATTGTTTGACGTCAACATGATCACTTCAGTATATTTGATGGTTTGTTCGGGTCAGCAAATTAACTATATGATCGCATCGGGTCATTTTTTAAAGTCACTTAAGGTCATGAACTGGTCACTGGGGTCCTGAAATGATCATTTGGTGTTGTTAAATGATATAAAATGACTAATCAGTTCAATAAATGATCACTTGGGGTCATGAAACGAATACTTGGGGACATAAAAGAGTCACTTTGGGGACATAAATTGATTACTTGGGACATGAAATGATCACTTGGGTCATAAATGATCACTGGGGTCAATATAATTATGATCACTTGGGGGTCATGACATGATCACTTGGGGTCATGATATGATCACTAGGATCATGATATGATCACTTAGGATCATGATTGATCACTGGGGACATAAAATGTTCACTTGGGGTCATGAAATGATCACTCGGATCATAACATGATCGATTGGGTTATTATTAATGATACATTGTTGTAAAATGATAACTCTGGATTCTTGAATGTAGCATGATCACTTGTCTTAAGGCCATACATCACTCCCTTGTGGTTATGATAACTTGATATTGATCACCTGGACCCCTGCAAAATTCCATTCGTTTTGCCGTTGCCACAGAAACTGGTCAAATACTGGTCAAATAGATTCTCTTGGTAATAATCCCGAGAGGTGTAGCTTTCATATGATGTGTCATTTGTGCTGTTTTTCATGATAAGGTACCTAAAATGAGATTTGAATAACCCCAAGTATAATTTGATACTCCCAGTTCACCAGAATGACAGAATAGTATATAAGTGCTTATTTCTCAAGATTTCGATGAAATAATGACCAACTTTATATGGCCTGCTATGCAATTTATACATTTATTCCATGATTATTTTGTCTGGTATTGAAAAAATTGACTAATTTTAAATTTCATATGATAGCACATCTACAAATAAGCATTTCATATTTTTCTTTGATTTTTTTTTAGATTGGCACTTTTTGATAAAAATTGGGGTAAAATCATTAAAAAAGTGCCAATTTTGGTCACATTTAAATATTCTAGATGAAAACCATTTTAATTATTTAGTTAATAATAATAAAAGTCCAAATATTTTATTCTGATTTATGTAAAATGATTAAATCATCATAAAACAAGAACAATTCGGTTGTATTGACTAAAATTGGAATTTTGGTTGCCATGGTAACAAAAATAAATAACAAAAGATCATATGCTTGCAATTTTTAGAACAATTAAATAACTATTAGTAATATATATAGAGAAAAATTTGATCTGAAATAGTAAATGGTAACTAAAATTGATTTGAAATTTGTTCTTGATTTTCCCAAACATTGTTATTAAATTTTTAAGGTTACCATGGAAACGACCCTAAAACGGAGGCATGCCCCCACATATGACCTGTGCATAGCCCAGAGTAAGATTTTTGACAGTTGTAGCTTTAATTTGATGTGCTATTTGCACTGTTTTTTCAATGGTAAGGTACTTCTAAGGCAATTTGAACATGAGCCATTACGATTTTTGGTTGAGATTTTTACACATTGGCGTTACCCTGTAGAAAAGCTTATATCATGAGATATGAACAAACTAAAAACCAAATTCCTGTGGTAAGACATACAAATTTGAAACCAAATTTCTGTAATTTTTTCTTTGCCTGTGATTCGATTGGCGTAATTTGATGTTTACTAGATGAACAACAGTAAATTGAGCATTTCATATTTTTTTGATGAAAAATTGGGAAATTGGCATTTTTGTTTAAAAATGTGGAAAATCGTGGAAAAAGGGCTATTTTGGTAAAAAAAGGTATTTTATAGCAAAAAAACATTTGCTTTCGGTGATTAGTAACACTAAAAGATAAAAGACCAAAAACTTTCAGAAATATAATAAACGACCAAATTTGAAAATCTTAAATTTCTATCAAAAATAATCAAAAAAAGGTTTTTGGTTGCCATGGTAACAAAAATAATAATCAAAAGAACATTTATTTATCATTTTCAGAAAAGGTTAATACTCATAAGTTAAGATCATGAAGGAAAAGGTACTTTGTATGGTTTTATATTGATAAAAAATGATTTTAGAAATGTACGCGATTTTTTTAAACGCTATTCATTTATTTGATGGTTGCCATGGAAACGGCCCAAAAACTCATAGATGCACCCCCTATATCAACAAATGCATCCCCATAGTGAGATTCCTGAGGGTTGTAGCTTTAATTTGATATATAATTCATGCTGTTTATTTTTATGGTCAGGTTACTTTTAAAATAAGGCCTCCCGAGACTGATTTTTCCTCTACTAATACATGTACAGCGACTTTCTAAACGCAAATCAAAACAACAAATGAAAATGACAGTCTACTCTTACCTAAACTGTAGTTATTATGTCCGTTAAGTTGTGGATGTGAATTAATTTAATCACGGTTTGCAAGTCATTTCATCATCAGAAAGAATCCTTCAAAATTGTCGAAGTTCATCATTTCACTTGTTGATGATGAGTCTCGCAAGACGTAGTGTTTCTATTCCGAAATTGTGGGTTTCAAAGAAAGTCAAAAGTGGTGAGTTAAAAGTGAATCGCAGAATGACCTCAGACCTCGCATGATGGGGCTATTTCATTTTAGCAGCAGTATGCACTGCAGGCAAGTTCAGCAGGCTGATGCTGCACAAAAAGTGGTGAGCATGCAAGACCAGAAATGAACAACCCTGGTGAACAACACTTTTGAATTATGTTGAATTTATGTGCAAATCAATTGTCTTTTTAATGAAAACTTTTTATCAGCAAACTTTTTAATGAACAATATATTATTATTTATATAGGGCCTACACATTTTTACCAAATTTCTCGAGGATCCATCCATCAGGGAAGTCGTGGATTCGTCTCAGCTCAACCCACTCCCTATGGCTTATGGGACGGAGAAGATGCAGACAGGCCCGTCCAGGATTTTTGTTGGGGGAGCTGGAGGGGGGGGGGGGGGGGGGGGGGGGGAGGATGTGGTATTTTGTCATGGGCGTTACGGGCCTGGTTGCAGATCCTTATAGCCCATATAGGAAGCATTAGGCTAAAGCCCTACCCTATGGAAAAGGTATGGTATTTTGTCATGGGCGTTACGGGCCTGGTTGCAGATCCTTATAGCCCATATAGGAAGCATTAGGCTAAAGCCCTACCCTATGGAAAAGGTATGGCAGAATCCCCATTGGAATGTCCTGCCTGGCCTACTCTTTGGAAGTGGCAGACCTGGCCCCTGGCCCATCCCACCCTGTAATTCGTAATCCAAGCATTATTACGGGGTGGGAGACCCCTCGGCGCCATTATAAAAAGTATCCCACCGGGCCAGCATGGGGAAGTATGCCCTTCGCTTTCAGTGTACTGGTACCTTACCTCCGGGGGGGGGGGGGGGGGGGGGGGGGGGGGGGGGGGGGGGGGGGAAGGGGGGGTGCATGGGTACTAAATTTAGTTTTTAAATTGGGCGTGGTTTATCCTATTCCAACATTTGGGGAAGTGGTCGAACGCACCTGAAAAAGTGGCGATGTAAAAAAACAAAGTGGCGATGTAAAAAAAACACCTTTAGCCAGAAACAGTGGTGTAACCAGGAAAGTGATCTCTTCTCACCTTTCCTGGTGTAACTAGGGTGACTATAAAACTAAGACCCTAAGACCTAAAACCCACTAATAAACTAAGACCCCCACTATAAAACTAAGACTCCACTATAAAACTAAGACCCCCCACTATAAAACTAAGACTGTACTATTTCATTAGAATTTTAGATCATGAATATCAGATTTATCAAACTCAAGATACACTCCATTATGTAAAACATGGTGAATTTCACCTTTTTGCCAAAGTGCTAAAAAATGTGTGTGCTATTACAGCTTGTTTGAAAGAAACTTGTGTATTCTCATAATATCTTGTCTACTCAATATAATCTTGTGTCTTTCTGTTGTAACTGTTACTCGGATTTGGTTTGGTCGGGGGTGTGCCGCTGGAAATTCAAAACCCCTACCCATTTCTAAGGGTGATTTTGGAAAAATCGGTACCCATTTTTAGGGGTTTTGCTTCATTTTAGACCAAATTTTCGCGAAAATAGACCTAATTTTGGCAAATGTTCGCGAAAATAGACAAACAGGACCCATGTCTAAGGATTTTTCAGTTGAAAAGCCTACCCATGCAGGCTCGTAGCCAGGGGGGGTTCGAGGGGTTGGATCGAACCCCCTAAATTTTTCAACGGTAAAATTTTTTTTTGTAAAAAATTGTTTAAAACCCTACGAAATGACCATTATATGTTCACTGAGCTGCTTTTTGGACTGTGCGATTTTATGACAGTGCGAAATTTTGTGACCGTGCAATTTTTTTTGGACCTAACCCCCCCCCCCCCCCCCCCCCCCCCCCACTTACGTGAAATTCACGAGGTGACTGACTGGGAAAAAATTTGGGGCAACCTTTTACGAAAATTTTAGAAATCGAACCCCCTAATTGAAAAGGCTGGCTACGGGCCTGCCATGGCTAAGGATGTCTCATGAAAAAACGACCCACTGGAGCGGCACGTCCCTGTATGCCTTACATACGTGAGTACCCCCCCCCCCCCCCCCCCCCACGGGCTTAGAAGTTTGTCACACTTGAGTGACCCCATGCATTGTTTTATTTGACAAGTGTTTAGGGACTTCTAAATGAAGTGGTATTTGGTGAATCACCAGTGGCTTAGATTTCATTTTCACATTAGAGAATGGATTTCGTGAGGTTAAACACTAAGGGACTATATATTTTTTACCAAGTTTGTAGGAAATTGCATCGCCCAATATGAAAAAGAAGTTTAAGCCACTGCTAATTACCCATGACTACGTCTTTACCGGTTTAAATGTCCCTCAAGTTTAGCCTAAAAACTAGCTCATTATAGAAACAAAGCTTGGGGTCGCTCATGCGTGACGATCCATTTTTACTCTTCAAATTGAATCAAAATGAAGAAGTATAAATGGTTTGAACAACAATATGATACAACAGCAGTTTAAAATAGAAAGGAACCAAATATATTAGCAGAATGTATTAGTTTCTTTCAAACAAGCTGTTTAAAAACACTTCTTTTTGAACTTTGCCAAAAATGTGAAATCACCATGTCTTACACAATGGAGTTTAACTTCATTAAAATAAGTCCGATATTCATGATCTAAAATTCGAATGAAAGGGTACAGTATAGCAAATACAGTATGATAGAAAAACAACGGATCTAATCTCATTGATGATGAAAAAATGTATTGAACTTTGGGCATAGATGGGTACTAATCATTTTGGGACAGCCTGTATAAAACTAAGACCCCCAACTATAACACTAAAGACCCCAACTATAAAACTAAGACCCCCACTATAAAACTAAGACCCAACTATAAAACTAAGACCGCAACTATAAAACTAAGACCCCCATTATAAAACTAAGATCCCCACTATAAAACTAAGACCCCTACTATAAAACTAAGACCCCTAAACTGCCCCAAATATAAAACTAAGACCCCAACTATAAAACTAAGACCCCTCACTATAAAACTAAGATACTTGCATATTATTACAGTTTTTACATCTGGGTTTGCCGCATGGTTGACATCCATCATTAACGTTGATATCCAATTTCTTAAGTGGGTTTCGATACACGTGCTCTGACAAGAGTGTCCTTAAGGCTCGGTGGCCGGCGATATGATATGAGGGGACCAGGGCTGTACTTTCGCGACATCCTGCGAGAATCCAAATGGATTCTCGCAGAGGAATTTTGCGAGAATCCATGGATTCTCGCAAATGGATTCTCGCAGAATATTTTTGCGAGAATCCTTTTTACTGAATTTAAATTCCGCATTTTAAACATTTATTGTACTATTGTTAAGAACAATCATCATTTTAATTTCAACTTGAACAGTTTAGAGTCAAATACCAGTCATCTAAGGTCCTGTTTTGAACTTGGAAAAATAAAAGAAGAAAAAAAATTTTTAAAAAAAATATTAAAAATATTATTATTATTATTTTTTTTTTGGCGAGAATCCACCTGGATTCACGTGGAAGTGATTTTACGCGAATCTTCACGCGAATCGATTCGCGGATTCGCGCCGAAAGTACAGCCCTGGGGGACGTTCGGGAAGTGCTTTCTGTAGACGAGAGTTGGAGTCAACAACAGGCCAATGTCTTGAAATGATCTCTTGGAGATTGGGGAGATCAGGGTGGTAAGTGACAACTAGCGGGACACGGGCATTGTTTTTGGTCTTTTTAGTGTATGTGAGAGTAGATTCTCTTTTGTAATAATATGCAAGTATCTAATTCATTTATAAGTCACATCACGAGCAAATCTTACCCCATCAATCACCATATTACATGTAACACCACAAATGTTGTGTATATAATTCAATGTTCTGTATGTAGCATACAATATGTAGGGGAAACCGGCAACACTATTCAAGAACGCATGAGAAACCACAGATCCACTATCAAAAACCATGCCAAACATCTTGATAAACCCGTTGCAGCTCATTTTTCCCTCCCCAATCATAACCTTAATACTCTCACAGTCACAGTTATCGAATGCCTAGGTAAACAATCTAAATTCCGCCGTCAACTCAGAGAACAATTCTGGATCAAAACACTTAACACTTTCCAACCCAACGGTCTCAACATACGTGATTGGTAATTTCACCCTTTTTTGTCATTTTGACACTTTGGATTTCATATTCATTCTATGGTTGTACTTCGTTTTCAGTTCTATGTATATTTTGTCCTGAAGAAGAAACGTAAGGTTTCGTAAGCTTGACGAGATACCGTTTTCCTATCTATTCAACAATACATTTTTACTTCATGGGAATGCATCTTTCGAGATCCGGTATGATTATGATTGTTAGGCTGATTTACCTCACCATTATATTAACATTTACATGTAGGTGTTCCGATTTCTGGCCTGATTTTTCAACTTATTCTACATGAAGGGTCATCCTTAAAATAGCCGTATTCCAAATTTTGAGTTGCACAACTACAATGGTTCTTATTTTAGAAGAACAAGGTGACTTGAAATTTGCCCAGTGAGTACATTGTAGTACACAAACTGGCCGGTTGGGGTTAACCACCTTTGGCATTAATTCACTGCATTTTGGACTATAACGTCCTTGCGCCAAACATTTTACAGATATAATGAGAAAAATATGGGGTTTCTTCTGATATAAAAATGTTGACGGGGAAAAAAAGAAGCTAAAATGATTGGAACAACCACCTTTAATATGGGAGTACAAACCATATGAACTCCTTTACATGTGAACAAAAAATGACCAGGGTGAGTGGGCTGATCGGTACAAGATCCAAATTCTTGTAGAAATCTAGAACACAATATGCATGATATACAGTCCACAAAAACAAGTAACTGACCAGGTAATAAATATGCTCTCACAACTCCAAAACTATAGCTCCTACGTAAAAATATTAAAAAAGTTATAAAGAAATTTCTTCTCTTATTACGCATGAAGACTGAATGAATATTAACTCAGTTATGTGCCCAAAACCAAAACTAGGGTCTTTAACATTTTGTTCGTCTACACGCAGCCTCGGACAAGCAACAAGCAGATTATTGATTAACTGGTAGCGACAATTCACTGGTCCATAGTAAGATGAGGATTGGGGTTGCTTCAATGATCAATGCAGCCCATAAACATACCTGTCACACTTTTCTGCATGTTCAAAAACCCAAGTGTGAAAATGTAAACTGCACTTTGTTCTACCATTTTCAATGTAGCGTCCTTAATTATTAACCGATCTTGGTGAACAATGTCTCAAATTATAGAGAAGAACTTTTACTACTGTATAATCTTATCTAATATTTGTATGTAGAAGCTATAGTCTTGGAGTTAAGAGTTTATTTATTACCTGGTCATCAGTTACTTATAGCCCTCAAATTAAGAAATGGAAAGGGCAATGCAATTTCTGGCAATTTGAAAGGGGCACCAAGGCAATTATGTAATTTTCAAAGGAGTAAAAACAGCCAGAAGTTGAGGGCATCGAGGCAACTAGGTGGGGCACCGACGTCAATTGCCTTTGGTGCCTTTGGTTAATTTGAGGGCTGGTTACTTACTTTGAGGAATGTAAGTATGGTGAAATGGACCTTTTAAAAATACAACACAACAAATTTCCTGTCAAAATCAACTTTATGTTCAAAAGATTCTTGTAAAAAAACCCCCAAAAATGTTGTTAACGTGTTATCCAAATAACTACATGAAAAGAGACATGAGAATAGTTCATTTCCAAGTGAATAGTTTACATATTTGTATCCTCAACCTTTATGCACTAGAATCTATTTACATAATCTAAGTTTTACTTTAAAGGGGCATTGAGAGATGTATCGATATACTAAGTAAGCAGATAACGTAAAGATAATCATCAACATAGCCCAAATCCAAAATGTCATACAATTCCGACATCGCCTTCATGCCAATATAAGCAAATACGGCACTTCCGGGTTGAGATTTGCCGCGAAAGTCCGTGAGTAAAACGATGCATAACTTCCGAATTCAGCACCTGAGTTTCGAAATGATTATATCGAAACTAAGCAAATCATGAAATTTTATATGATAAACGGCGAATGTTGGTAAACTGTTTCAGATGGTAGTTAGTATATGCCTAAGTATTACATTGATGCCAAACAACTGATTTCCAGGATAATTGAGGGCGCACTCCCATACGTATCTCTCAATGCCCCTTTAAAGCTATTGTAAATATTATTACATGTATAAGTTAAATTTGCTTGTGTAGTGCACATTAGAATATAACAGTTGCCAGGTCAACTGGCTCACGGTTACTTTGCTACAAACCACTGATTATATTGATCATAACACAAAGCTTATGGCAGTATCCAATAGCGTAACTAGGGTCTTCAATTTTGAGGGGGGGGGGGGCATGACTGACTATTTTTTGTATAGAGTTTGTCATTTCATTTGGGGGTGGGGGGGCAATCCTTCTGGAAAGGGGGACTGCCCCTCCCCTCCTCTAGTTACACCCCTGGCTGTATCATAATTCAGAACAGATGTATGGGCCCAGGCTTGAACCAGTAACCATGAGTTACTATCGTGCACTGTATCAACAAATTTGCGAAAAAGAAAGGAATAAAAATCCAAATTGGACTTGATAGTTATTATTATTATTACTATACAAAATTATTAATATATAAAATAAAATACATATGTACAGCATACAATAATTGATTTTGAAAGATTTTTGTCTATCAGGATCAAGAAAATTCATTACAAACTATGTACACAACGTAAATGCTAATAATTTGTCATTTTTTATCTTAAAAGTACATTATTGAAATATCCTAAATTAAAAAAATACTAAAAATATTGTACAATGTTTCCAAAATTACACAGATTCAGACAAATTCCTAAAGATCTAGTTTACTAACCTCCACAAGCTAGCATCATGTGTATAGCCGCAGCAAAAGGATGTAATTGTCTCTCAAAGACAAAGTAGAGATCTAAATACAAACTAAATGATCTTTTTAAATGCTTCAAAATGATACCTTTGTGGTTAAGGTTGGATACTGCTTTTCTGAATTCATGATGAAAAAATACTGTAAAATTGTATTTATTTTTCCATGCCTAATTCCATCAATATCTAAATACAGTGTACCGACAACTGCACCCTTTTGCTGCGACAGTATCACATACTATTTGATTGAATGCTTTGCTGGATGATAATAGTCATACTGATCTGGGCTGCCGGAATTGTGGCTGGAACTTCAGATTTTTTCCAACCAGCTAGTCTGTCAGATAACTTACAAAATACCTGTCCAACAGAAATTCCACCAGCCAGTATAACTCACTTTATATTATACTGTGAGTTTCAAATAATTTTACCTGCTAGTTGGTCGGGCACTTTTGCATCTTCACCTGCCCGAACGCAATAGTTACCTGCTGTGGTCGAGCTCTATTTCAAGACCTGTTGTGCAATAATATTAGTCCAGCTAGAATTTTATTGTACAAAGTCATTTATTTGTACAATGAGTCAAGGACTCAACATTGGGATATTTTACAAAAAAAGAAATTCTTAATGTTACCAAATGACCGAAAGTTCCGTTAAATTGAGTTCAATCGAAGCAATGGAAACAGTGTACTTTAGGTCCCAGATTTAGGTCCCAGATTCTGGACGATTACACCCAGTACCGTTCAATACAGGTAGAAAGTCAGTGTTCCAGTATTGGGAGATACTGGCACCTACACTGTATAAAATGTTCCAGCATCAGGCGCTACTGGAATTGAATTATATACCAGTATTGTTTAATACTGGGATACCATCATTACTGGTACATGTGTACCACTACAATTTGGTGTTCCAACTTCCAGTATCAATCGATACTGGAACGGTATATTTGTACCAGTATCAAACGATACTGGCAACCTTTATGTATTGAACGATACTGGTATACCAGTATCTGGGACCTAAAGTACACTTTTCTAAAGCAATATTACATTCTCTTTTTCTTTATACAAGTTTTGAATAAAATAACATACATATTAGCACCTGGTCGTCAGGACCTATTAAGCTATGTAGTTGATTGTCTAAAAGATATGCAGACAGTCTTGGTGTCTTGATGACACCACGCATGTGTCTTTGTAAATAGACTCTTGTAATTGAACACTCTTTTCCCCCATGTACGTGAACATCCAAACACACTTCCAAGTTCAAAGTTGGCTCTTGCAAATTATTGTATTTGTAAGTTAAACTTGTTTGGTGAATAGTTCAATTCCATATAACATCTAAAATACAGTACATGGAGGTCACAGATGAGCTTGCAAACATTTTAGTGTTTGATTTGCAGCAGATTTGATCTAGAACTGATATCGGTCGCTGATCGTCCCCGCAGCGACCTGATAAATCCACCAAAGCTGGCCAATCAAAAGGATGGGGCAGTCCCCATCCAGATCATTTTTATATTTTAATACATAGGCCCAACCATAATACTATTTTCGCGCACGTTGTAAACCAACATATCAATTCTAACAGTTTGTGTTTGAGCGGAACCCTTAGATGTCATACAAATTGATGGACACTAACGCGTGCTATCAACATGGGGTGTTCCTTGCTGGTTAACATGTGCAAAAGTAATCGCGGTTATACTATTTTAAGTACTATAGAAGTGTTGAACTAATTAAAACTGTGAATATTTATTTACCAGACATTTTAAAGAAGAGAAAACTATTTATAAATGTCAGATCAGTACTACAATTAATTATACGAAGAGCCGTTCAGCAACAACTTTTCTTTGCATGGAGGCTCCCTTAGGAGTCATAAAACGTAGAGTGGATTATCCAGGTCCCTCACGGCTTTGCAGTTTTGAAATCAGTGCACTAAGGCTGTGAGTGACTGTCTTGTTTTTATTGTGATGAGTCTGTTCATGTTTCCGTAAATTGGACTTCTGTGAAAAAGACTTTCCACAGTGATTACAGGTTTTTTTGCAAAGTGTTTTGTTAGACTTGTTTCTAATGTGAATCAGTTGATGTGCTCGTAAGTTAGACTCTTGTGTGAAACACTTATGACAGTGCAGGCATTCAAATGGTTTCTCTTGTGTATGGGAACGAACATGCTGGGTCAGGCTAAACTTTCGAATAAAACTTGCAGAACAATGTTCGCACTTGTAGGGTTTACATTTAGTGTGCGTACGGTGGTGCATCAGTCGAGCGGCCGGGTCGCTGAATCGTTTCGGGCAATATTCACAAAGAAACGGCTTCTCTTTGGTGTGCGTGCGAATGTGTGTTTTCAAATTTGCCTTCAGTGAGAAACTCTTCTCGCAATGGCTACAACTATGCAATTTTTCTTTGGTGTGGGTTAAAAGGTGTCTGGTCAGATTGAACTTGAGCGTAAATGCTTTCGAGCAATACTCGCATATGAAGCTCTTAACTCCGGTGTGGGTGAGAATGTGCCGTTTCAGGCCTACCTCCTGCGTAAAACACTGACCACAAATTTCACACAGGATTGGGGTTGAAGACACCTTTTCGCCATGTATTCTACGAATGTGGGTACGCAGATTGCGAGTTGCTGAAAAAGTTTTCTTACACTGTTGGCATTTATTCTCTTTAGTATCACCAGTTTGATCTGTCGACATCTTCAGCTTTGACCCGTCACCAGTTTGATCTGTCGACATCTTCAGCTTTGACCCGTTCCTCAAGTGCATCTTATTCGTGCAAGTTTGCATATGTTCTGACAGAAATTTTTTCGAATCAAAAGCCGATTATGAGTTGCATTGATCACACTATTCCTGAGTGTCTCTCGTCAGCATACAGTTGAAGGTGTAGTTTTTAGCTGCTGCCAAATTTTCTTCAATACTTGCATTGATAACGTACGCTTCTGCCTTTTCTTTATGTTGGTACAATACAAATAATTTGTTGATGATGCTGAAATTGAGGAAAAAAAGAAAAGTGTTTAGTATATTTATGAAGATCTGTGAATTGATTCAATCAATAAAAACCCTGAATTCTAGAAAAATTGAGGGCACACTCCCATATCGTCAGCTTAATAAAATAATTGCCTAAGTCATTTTTTTACCAATTTGAGATTTTTGCCTTAATCAGCTCTTTACCATATGGTTAAAGTAGTGCTCTAATCAGTATTCAACTCTAAAGTGTGCTACCAAATTAAAAGGATAATTGCCTAAGTCAGGCATGCGACGTGACTTAGGCAGATTTATTTCATTGCCTTAGTCAAACAGTGTGACTTAGGTAATTTTTGAAGCTTCCAACATGACCAGCCGTAGGGCAGAACGCTTCAGTAAAACCATCACAACAAATGAAGTTACCACCAGACCTTAGAAACAATATGCAGGACACAAAGGTATAATTGCGGACATCATCATGCCAGCCATGCAAGAGGTTGCTTTTATTTATAAAGCCAACATGTATCACATGTCATCCAAAACATAATCTACACAAACAATGCACGGAATCAAAAGACCATATATGAGCTATCAACCAATCGGCAGGAGAGCGAAAACTACACCCGATCTCCATCGCGCAGGCAAAAAGAGGCCGAAATGAATTGTCAAGGATGTGCCAATGCACATGGGTCAATAATGCTAATTAGATATGCCAAGGCACTTTACACTAAATTATGCCATTTGCCAATGCAAGTCCAACAATGTTGCCATAGATATGTCATGTATATTATTATCAAATTATTCAAAAACTAGTTGTCATTCGATCACGAATGATTTGCCATCGAGGTGCCAATGCACATCGGGTAAAATTTCTGAAGCTGAACATCAGACACGACCTCTCGCATGCTTTAGCATGAACATAATGATACCAAAGGGGACGCCACGAGAAAGCCCGCGAAATATGAAAGGGAAGGAGTGGGTGTGGCAAAACGCCAACCACGCATGCGTGAAACGCGTAACCAAGGCCCTACAGGCCTGGCCAAGACAAACCATTCCTAAGGCGGGTGGTAAATTAAAATTTGCTCGATTGCATCTCGGAAATTTTTTATTATTGAATTGCTAGAAGAATCTGCTAAGTTATGAAAAATGACTTAGGCAATTATTTTATTAAGCTGACGAAACTAGATATGTGACACTGCATGTCAAAACCAGGCGGAATTGGGCAGAGTTATGAATGGAGAAAAATGCCAAAAATGTTTTGGGGGTTATTTTTGTCAATTTTTAGATTCTCATGATTTCAAAATGTTAGTCATGTCTAAAAAGAGCTGTACAAATTTCAAACTGAAATTTCATTGGGAAATAATATTGTTATCGTTAATTCTTATTTATTTCTTTATTATTTACTTTGTTTTATGCAAATTTTAATGGAGGTTTTCTATTTTTTAACATTTCAGGCAGTCCAAATTCAAAATGTTACAACTCGAGTTAGGAATGTCTGATTTCAATAAAACAATTGGTGTTGGTTGTAAAGCGCAAAGCCTATATTTGTTATAATACTTCAATAACTCAATTTTGAACTCCTGCCCAATTGTGCCTGGTTTTGACATGCGGCGTCACATATTTGTTTTAAAAATTCTCAAAAGTAGTAAATATGACTTAGACAATTATTTTATTAAGCTGACGATATGTATCTCTCAGTGCCCCTTTAATTCAATAAATAAATAAGATACTCTATAAACTGATGATGCCTAGGATTAAAACATGACATACGAAAGGAATCATATTCACGTAGCCTATTTACATCAGAATTCCAATGTCGAGCGGACAAAGCAAATTAAATAGGGAATTTTGTGTAATACAATTGGAATGTTCAATATGTATGTAAATATGCCCATTCCTGTTAATGGCATGCAAACACTACAAAGTATATAGGAGCAAGGGCCCTATTTAAGACAAATTTATTTAACTGAGAAAAGATCTTCTTAACCCTTTGAACCTGGCGCACCGGTTTACCGGCGCGACCGTGTGTGTACCATATACATGATGTGCCGGTTTGCCGGCTTAAACCTATGTGTACCATAAACCAGATGAGCCGGTCTACCGGCCCTGTGTAGCATGCCTAAACGGTTTGTTTACATTGCTTAGACTACTGGGGAACTAGACAAAGAGGGGTCAAAGTTCAAATGTTTTATTTTTTTCATTTCTGAGTGCTTTTATCAGCACTTTTATTCGTGTGTCGTCTCGCGTCGAAAAATACATGAAAATATGGCGCGACGATACTTCAAGTTTTGAACATGTTGGATGATAGCAATTCTGCCGAGGTTTTAGATGACAATAGTTTTAGATATTCAGGTGAGTTTGAGACCGAATCTGATGAGGATATGAATTTGACGATTTAAGTACATTGTATACTACACATACTAGTGATTATGGACTTTTACACATCGTCTTGCGAAGTTTCAGTGCCATTTGAGATTGCAAATGAATACGCTACAAGATTTAGTGAACGATGATGCAGAGCAAACCATTGTCATTGCTGCATAATTCAGCATACATTTCCTGGCCAATATACGCTTTCCAGTCGTGGTGCCAGTGTAAACTCTGCACCATTCCTGCATTCAGGGGTTGGGAGAAGATGATAAACACCACTTTATTTAAGTTATTTTTGTTGTTGTTGCTATGTTGAATCAATTCTATAATATATTTGTGACATTTGAATTATTTTTTGTATTTTTTGTATTTTTTTTTTTTGTCGCTGTAGTTCAACATATTGTCATGGGGCCTTAAAAGCTGACAGACCAAAAACGGTGACCTGCAAACTGAAAATAGTCATAAATCTGTCATAGTTTCATGTATTTAGTTTTAGCTCATTTTTGCATCATTGAAATTTCTATTGCATTTCTGTTTTGTTGCTCTCTAAATAAAATGATTGATACCAAATTTGTAGTGGTTCATAAATAAAACCTAAATTTGGTCGGACTCCCTACCCATGCTACCCTATTTTAAGTCCTGGGGGCACACAACTTTATTTTGGGTAGGGGTCTGCCGCCCAGTGTCTCAAAAAGGGGGGGGGGGGGGGGCACAGAACTACTCTGACTGATTTTATGACGAAAAAGTAGGTCTTGAGAACTGGCGTATAGTTCAATTTTGATCATAGCAAGAACGCACATTTTTGTGTGTGTTTAGAACGCAAAATGTACAAAGAATTGGGGCTTTGGAACGCAAAATTTAGCGATTTTTGAATTTTCAATAAAATTGTGTAAATAAAGAACTATAATGCAGGCTCAAAAGGGGGTCATAAGAGCTAGCAGCAGAGGGCGAAAAGGGGGGTCTTCAGCGCGGCACACATACCTATACCCTTTTCCAATGTCAGTGCCCCCCCCTGGGTTTAAGTTCTATTATTATATTAGTATAACTAGTTATAGTAGGCCTAAGACTAAGTAATGAATTGTTAGTTCAAATATGAATATAATGAAATAGGCCTAGCCTAGTTGCCTTATTAATGAGATGAAAAAATGTGACGGGAAACTCAGAATCGAGTTTCATTGGCCTGAAGTTAAACAACAAACACTCTTTTATTTTTACTAGTCTTTTAGTTAGTTAGACTTTGTTTGTTGTTTATCTAATCTAGACTAATTCTAAAAAATATTCTAACCCAGAATTTCCCAGAACAAAAAAAAAATTCTCTGCCATGGATGGTATTAGGCCAAACAGTTGAAGTTGTAAGTTCACAAAGGACAACTTAATTTTGTAAACAAATGCATAAAGTGTAATTTACCTGATTTATTTCAACCAAAATGGGCAAAATATGCAGTAGCAAACGTTTCGTTACCAGACACTAAACAGCCGAAATCCAAAAATTACGAACCTTGAAGTTGGCTAAATAAAGCCCGTCACCTAGGGATGGCCGATCTTTCGATCTATCTATTAAGGATGGGCGGTTTATGAAACTGGTATCCAATAGAGCATTCAATAAACTTGGCATACATTTGAATGAGTTAATGTAATGAAGAAAAAAAACATTAAAAAGAATAGAATAGAAAAGAAAAATAAAACAAACAAAAAAATGGGAGAAGCATGCATAGGACCGTGTTCGAAAAGTTTCGATTTCTTTTTTAGGCCGGTGCATGTAAGTAACACCTCGCACTACTAACTAAGGCCACTTAAAAAGGTCAAACAAATTCACACGGTCACAAAAAATCGCACGGTCGTGCAGTTTTCTCCCCTCAGAATTGGTATTGGTGCGATTTGCTCTGTACTTTTTTACCAATATTTTATTGAAAAGCGTTTTTCGCTTTTGATTTACCGTGACCTTTGGCAAAATGATTTATGCCGATGACACACAAGTTTATCATTTTTGACAAGGATGACCACTCATCCCTCATCCCAAAACTTGAAACATGCATCAATCAATGCTATTGTGGCGGAATTACTATAGCACAGAGAGAGAGGGCGCTCTTTATCTTAAAACTGTCACGTGATCGCCGCTGGACCACGTGACTTGGGGGTATAATTGGGCTGTTCTGGCTGATTTAGCTAGGCAGAGGTGGGTTAGACTTCGGGCTGTGGAGTTGACTGGCAGTGCCTCACTTGCTATACCACACACTACACTCCTCCCAATCCTTTACTAGCGGATTGCGCCCGATGTCCTGTTAAATGATGATGAGAACTTAAAACCAAATGTGTGCCTGTGTGTTTATTCCGGAGTCAATCTAACACAAGATCTGAACTAAGTGAGGAGTACCACCTCACGCCTACGCCATCAACTACTGAATGCTTCCCGCTCGCTACCACAAGTTGCATCGAAAGACAGGGTTCGCCACATTGGTGGCAGCGGTGGGATCTATTAAAGACAAACTGTAAGATTAGCAATCCGGAACAGCAATCTGGAACAATCATAGCAATCCGGAATAGCAATCCGTACCAATCATAGCAATCCGGAACAGCAACCGTACCAATCATAGCAATCCGGAACAATCATAGCAATCCGGAACAGCAACCCGTACCAATCATAGCAATCCGGAACAGCAATCCGGAATAATCATAGCAATCCGGAACAATCATAGCAATCCGGAACAATCATAGCAATCCGGAACAATCATAGCAATCCGGAACAGCAATCCGGAACAATCATAGCAATCCGGAACAATCATGGCATCTTCGCCACCATGGCCATGATGAATGGCGAAGGCTGGGAAATCTGGATGGACATGCATTATGCCGGGTCACATGCTGACGAACTGGTACAAGCGGCCGAGAATGATCGACTCCGCGATCGATTCCAGCGATTGTCCGTCGACGAGAACGCAGCGAGGGGCGAATCGCTGAAGCTAGAGAATGAGAAGATGAAGGCAGAAAAGGACCAGTGTGACAGGGAGAGGCGGGATTATCAAGAACAGATAACACGATTACAAGAAGCCTTGGTCCAAGCTATGGGACCCAGCCGTCTTTCTCGTATTAGGGCACGCACTCCTGCAGGATATCAAAGATCCACAACCTCAGATCCAGAGGTATTCATTAAAGACCGGGAAGATAATACCTGTGCGAGATCAATGGATATCCTAGAAGGTAGGGACATTACATCTGAACCTATGGAGCAGGCACCAGCTAATCAGCAGGAAATCACAGAGCCGAGGAGAGCACCTGAACATGTTGAAAAAGATACTCCTAGTGATCATCACGCGGAGCAATATCCGGGTCCGTCTAGACACAGGAGCGAAACACATGTTGGTCCTTCACTCAAACGAGAAAAGAGAGTCTGCGGTCCACAAGATTTTCAAAGAAGAATGGAACAGGCCAGACCAAGAGAAATATCTCCTGAAATATTCTCTGGTGATATACCACTACGGGAATATCTTAGCCAGTTCGAGGCATGTGGGTCGTGGAATGCGTGGAATCCGCAACAGATGGCCCAAAGATTGTTCATGAGTCTGCGAGGGAGGGCACGAGGAGTAATCCGTCACAGAGTGAGGAATGGCAGACTCTTACATATGAGGAACTTGTTGAACGACTGGAGCAAATGTTTTGTCCAAAAGGTCAATCGGAGCTATATTTGGCCCAGCTTAGGGTGAAATACCAACAACCACAAGAGAGTCTGCAAGAGTTCTCGCAAGCAGTAATCAAACTCACAGACCGAGCATATGAGGGAATGCAGGAACAATCTCGTGACAAAATTGCTCGGAATCATTTCATGGCAAATATCCGGGACCGGGAGATCTAATCAGCGGTGCACCTATCTCGCCCTAATACCGTGGATGAAGCTCTTCGAACAGCTTTAGAAACAGAGGCATTCATGTCAGCAGAAAAACAAAGATGCCCACCAAGCCCGGCCAAATACACCCGAGTAGTTGGAGGTGAAGAATCAAGCAGAGACGCTCAGATGAAAGCGGATGCTCTGTCCGTCCAATTGTTTATAACATTTAAGATTCATGGATATTGGATGATCTGTTCGTCATGTATCCTGCACATAAATTGAGGGGGGTGTCTGCTGCAAATAATATACAGTTCCCATTATGCATTTACGCTAATACTAGGTAGATCAATCATTGATCATTTTGTGTTTATTCTATTGAAAGGCATTAGTGTTGCTACAAATTATCATCATGATTTATAAAGATTGTGGGGATGGGACATTAAACGGAATGAGTTAAATCTAATTTTGGTAAACTGTCAGTGAGCTCCGGATTCGATCTGAGTCCGAAGTAACCAAGTAATAAGGTATTTTGGGGGATAAATGTTTGTGGTAAGAGATAAAAATAACGATTGTCATTTGTATAGATGAATGATGAACACTAAGGGGATGTCATTTATTACGGAGCATGGAACTCGTTGGATGATCGAGGGAATCCGTCGGTGCTATGTATGTGCACGAGTGGGGACCGTTTGCATATGACCATGGTCACGATACGTGTTTGTATGCGTCTTCCTGTGCTCTTGCATTCCACTGGCTGGCTCTTTCTTTCATGTGATGGCTCTCATCCGGAATAAATGACTGATCCTTCATGAATCATTTATTGATTCATTGCGAGTGATTTGATCCGATGGAAAAACTAATCTCCGCATATTTCCGCCCAGGCCCGATTATTGTAAACGATCCGGGACGTATCGGTCTGGGGAGAGGGTATAGTGTGGCGGAATTACTATAGCACAGAGAGAGGGCGCTCTTTATCTTAAAACTGTCACGTGATCACCGCTGGACCACGTGACTTGGGGTATAAATTGGGCTGTTCTGGCTGATTTAGGCAGAGGTGGGTTAGACTTCGGGCTGTGGAGTTGACTGGCAGTGCCTCACTTGCTATACCACACACTACACTCCTCCCAATCCTTTACTAGCGGATTGCGCCCGATGTCCTGTTAAATGATGATGAGAACTTAAAACCAATTGTGTGCCTGTGTGTTTATTCCGGAGTCAATCTAACACAAGATCTGAACTAAGTGAGGAGTACCACGGACCACCTCACGCCTACGCCATCAACTACTGAATGCTTCCCGCTCGCTACCACAAGTTGCATCGAAAGACAGGGTTCGCCACATTGGTGGCAGCGGTGGGATCTATTAAAGACAAACTGTAAGATTAGCAATCCGGAACAATCATAGCAATCCGGAACAGCAATCTGTACCAATCATAGCAATTCGGAACAGCATCCCGATTCAGAAATTCATCTTCTTTGAAACATGTTCAAATCTGTAACTCTTTGATTGAACCAGTAGAGAGTGCTCGCAATTTTAGAATGATTTGAAAATGGATATCTTTGTCAAAAACATGCCGTTCTGCTTCATTTGCTCTGTATCGTATTATGTATGTCTATTGAGGATTTTTGCGCCATAGGATAAGGCAAAGTAACAAAAGAAACATATTTAGCGTGCACATTTGGTATGCACCCGGTGAGGATACGGTGAGAACGGTAGGCTAGAACTGTATGAGGACGGTGAGTAAGCGGCCGGTGGGGACCCGGTATTTTGACCCGGTATAGAACGGTATGGACCCGGTGACAAAAAAATGCGGCTGTTGACATTTTTTGCTGATTGTTCACCGTGTTGGACTATTGTTGTTTTTCTATTAGACGACGGGGCCGCCCAGTTCACACGGATACATGTAACTGCACCATTTAAAAAAAAGCGCGCCAATGAATTAGCAAAGGGTCAATACTTCTGTCAATCGGGGAATCGCTCGACCTTACGAAGCTTTACGGTTTGTAGTGGTACCGCTAAACTCGATCGAGGGTACGATTGTCGTCTGGACAGACCCAAGGGACAGGCACTCTGGATTAGCGGTATCATTTAAGCTCGGGAATAGTGACCATCTGAACAGACCTACTACGGTCTCTTACGGTTCTGTCATCCAAATTGATTTTCGTTCTAATTTTATCTTAAACTTTGAAGTTCATTATATCGCAGCAAAACCGATCTACGGCACATAATCTCCTGGCCACAGTTCGACATACGTGGGCGCACTTCGATCAGGCTGCGCACGCATGCTTGAACTCACAAAATACTGCCAACCAACAACACCAAAGCACTTGATTGGTCAAATTTAAACTGAAGCCTTTTTAACGATCGTCACGCTGCGCCGTATCCACCAACACAGTGCTCCCGCTGCGCCATAACCACCGACGCAGTGGGGCGTGATGGTGCGTGGAAAAGCTCATGAGTGTTTCAGTTCTCACGTTTGAGCACCAACCAATCAGAGCCTTGAGGTCGAGATGACGTAGTGCGCACAACGGATAACCATTGCACCGTTTTGGGGTGAGGTTGAGCTCGCGTACTTTACGCGAGCTCAACTTCATGTGACGTGGGCCCATTGTGTTCTAACGATGCCGCAATCATCGTGATTGGTCCATTGTGGTTCCTCTGACATTCAATGCAATACTAACATGATATACTGATCGACCACTATCTATGAATAGCACGTGTAATAAAACTGGCAAATGAAAACTTTCCCAGCCTATTAACGATTTTCATATTACCGTCAGACCCTAGAAACAATAGGCAGGACACAAAAGGTAATTTGCGGACATTGCCATGCCATGCAAGAGGTTGCTTTTATTTATAAAGCCTACATGTATCACATGTCATACAAAACATAATCTACACAACAATGCACGGAATCATTCGACCATTATATGAGTTATCAACCAAATCGACAGGAGAGCGCAAACTACCCCGTATCTCCATTGCGCAAACAAAAAGAGGACGATTATGAATTGCCAAATGTGCCAATGCACCTCAGGGTCAAATATGCCAGATAGATATGCCAATGCATTTAATCTAAATTATACCATTTTGCCAATGCAAAGTCCAACAATGTTGTCATAGATGTCATGTATATTATTATCAAATTATTCAAAATACTATTTGTCAATCAATCACGAATGATTTGCCATCGATGTGCCAATGCACATCAGGGTCAATTTTGCCAGATAGATATGCCAATGCATAACTAATTATTTCATTTAGGCCAATGCCTAATCAAACAAGTTGCCATAGATATGTCATGTATCATATTATCCGATTATCAACTTAAAGAATTTCAACTAATCACGGAATGGGGCGCAAACCACCACCCTGAGCTTCATCGCGCAGACGAAAGAAGCCCCGGAGAAAAGCTACCTAACCATTAATTAAATTCAAACTGTAGTGTTAGTGTTAGGACTATTTGTATAATTTCCTCAGGTAATGACCTTAATCAATATTATCATTATAATTATTTATCGTAATCAATTATTTAACGACTTTTAACCTTTGGAAAACAAAACACTGCCAACCAAGATTTATACTTTCGTTTTAAGGCGCCGACGAAAGGATAAACTTGTATGACCCCCCCCCCCCTTTTTGTTGTTGCGGGGTTAGGGGGGGGGGGGGGGGGGGGCGGTACTGATCCCATGTAATTCACCCTAGGTACTGGGAACATGTGGGGATTGCGTTGGCCCAATCTTGTAACAGATACTCATTGCCCTTTGGAATAGATGTACCGAACCGTACATGTATACATAGTAGAGAAAAAGAAACATAGTAATTGGCTCCAGGTGCACTATTTCGTGCCAAACCGATATTGAAACTTAACCCGCCGATAACTATAAACTGTAACCAGTAATGGGAACTAACACATTGAACATACGCTATTAAAGGTAGATGACCCGATCACATTTCCGATTTTCAACTTGAAGTTTTCTATTCTACATGAAAGGTCATCCTTAAAAACGTTGTGTCCCAAAATTTGAGATGCATAGCTATTATGGTTCTTATTTTAGACGCACACGATGCTGTGAACTGTACCCATTGAGTAAGTACACAAACTATATCGGTGGTATACCACCATTCGCGGTAATTCAACGCTATTTCGTCAATTTCTCTGTCATTATACCGAATTAGGCCGTCAAATTTCAGTATGATGATGAGAAAAATACGAGCTTTCATATGATATGAAAATCTCCGTATGTTTGAAATAATTCTGTGTTACGAAAATGTGATCGGGTCATCTACCTTTAAATTAACCGCGATGTGAATCTGGTGGACGAACTGACCTGAATCGCCTACTCATCGAACCGACTCGCATCATTCATGGTTACCTAACACGAAGAAAGCAAATATATTCTAAATCACAACGATCGTTCAACCCGATATTGATTTATAATTTGTTCAATACCCGTCGTATATGCCTATCATTTCTATACAATTATATTTAGCTGTATCGTAAATGAAAATTTCAGATCAATTTCCAAACAAGACCTGCAAGGCCCTACATGGCCACATTCCAACAATAGGATTATTATGCATAATACAGTCCAATCAATATGCCAGTTCGCTTTTTGATTCATCGTAAAATAAATATAACGCCATAACATGCCAGCTCATCCTGTTTTCTATTAACTATTGATTTCATTTTCCAATATTCTGAACCAACGTTTTGACTGATATTGATTACCTTCCTAATCTGGTGATTGATTTTCACCTATACAACTCATAATGGATTATCCTATCTGGATAATGACTTTCACACCTATTATAGAATATTGATATCCCCTTTATGTGTGTCAATAACTTGGATATATGCTGTATTATTATATTATTATTATTTGCAGACTATTTTATAATTAGATGTTCTCGCGTCTTTAATAAGATTACCACCGCCCTATGTGGTTGGTGTGCATGAAACTGCCAGTAACTCTGTATAAATAATTCTTAATTTACTGCTTGTTTTCTACACATCAAACCTCCCATAAATTGAATAAACATGTTCAAAGTCTAGAACATTCAATACCGCGTGTCATTTTAATCCAAAACGGCATAAAGCACATATTATATGGCCTCAGCGTTCGCGTTAAGTGGTTGCCCGGTTGCCCGGGACACCCAAAATTAGCACCGGGCAACCAACATGTACTTATTTGGTTGCCCGGCGGGCAACCAATTTTTTTACAAGAAGTGAAACACTTAACACATGCATTTAAATATTTTACAGAACGGGCAACCAAAAAATCTGCCGGGCAACCATAATTTCCTGCTTGGTTGCCCGGCGGGCAACCAGATCTTTTTCCTTAATTCGGACGCTGTATGGCCTACACAACTTTCGGCAGATAATTAGTTGACACATTTTAATAAGATCAGATAAGATATACTTTCCAGCCTGGATATTTGTAAATTTAAATGTCGGATATGGGGCCAGCATTTAATCGACTATCAATCGGGCGCATTCCCCCTTAGAATGATCATTGATATAAGACATAGACAAAATATAGTCGAATTTCGAGTTTAGAAATTCAATGTTGTATGACTAACAGCACAGATCAACCACTGCCTAGTAAGCATCTTGAGTTTTCAGCAATTACCAAATGGCCGCCAAAATGCCAACAAAAAGCATGAAATAAACATATGATGAATTTTAGATCCTGTTGGATGTAAATAACGCAGTCATTTATGTATTATACCCCTAGACACTCATATCCAGAACTTTGCTTTGTTAACACATCTAAATCCAAGATAGCCGCCAAATTGGTAAAAAATCATATATTGGCGTATATTACCCAGCATGTATGATCAAATATGTTTTTAACAATGGGGTGTTAGATCAAAAACTCATATCTAGTTTGTTGTTGTTGTTGTTGCATTATTAACATACTCAATTTTAGAATACTCAGATGACCAAGTTCCGTAACATTAACAACTTGTAAAAGTTATGAAATTAACATTGAAGTTGCTGTGCCTATATAGCATTGGAAGTTTCTTACCCCACATTTGGGTAACGCTTATCCTCCGGTTTCCATGAAACTAAGAATGGTTATTTTCATCATCACAGCAAACAAGAGATACCATACCGGTCGATGATCACATAACACAATCCGCCAGACATCATTAAGGCTCAAATTGTAATCGCCCAATTGTATACACTCAAGAGATATGTGTAATAACGCTCTCAATGATCTGAAAGGATACATTCGTTGCCGTAGCAGTAAGTGAAGCAACAACATGATGATTAGAATATATACATGTATGAAATGATCCAAATATCATCTTGCGTACACCGCCCCGGGGAAGGGGTACCTCTGATATAACTGTATATATCATCTTCCACCACTGTGCAGAAACCTCTGTTTTAGCACAATCGCACAAGTGTTGAAGTGCATTCAGGCTGGTGCCGACAAACTCCATTGGCATATAAAAATGTATTTGTACAAAAGTTGGTAGGATGTACCGCCAATCTCCGTTCCAAATTTGAATTAAAGTGAAAAGCCGCTGTGTGCCACAATAGTAAACAATGAAATGGCTATCCGGAATCATCTGGTCGATATCGTATACGAGTAAAAGGAACCTCGAGAATGGGCCTCATTGTGAACACTGTATTACAGTATATGGTCACCACTGGTGCGACCCCTGTTGCCTTAATCCACCGCAGCGACGCGCAGTGGCTAAAGCTACGCTGTAGCCTATAGAGTGAATCATTTATCACCGCATCATAGATGGCGTATAATTGTATCTTTCAGGCATCTGCAACTGGTGCGGTATATAAGCCGCCACTATGACCCAATCCGTTTACAGTAATCCGAAACCGGTGATACCATTGTATGAAATCATGCCTCAACATGATGCAAATGATGCAATAATACATTCCACCGCAAGTGGTGGCTCAGGGAAGCGTCGTCATGTCTTTACTTCCCATTTAATGATACTTGGACTTTATGCATGGAGCAAGCTCGGTGCGGTTGAAAGGTCTCCCCGCATGCCCATGCTGGAGAAGAAACACTCCGAAAAGTCCACGCATACCACATCACATTCAGAACGATGGAGTCTATACTGCTAGGTCAAATCGCATGTCCTGAAAGATGAAAAGAAGAAAACCAGCAGAAGCAAATCGGGAACATTGATATCCTTAACAGTATGTTTTCCCTTACATTAATGCCTTGTTTATATACATGTAGCCAAATGAGAATGTAGCCAAATGAGAATTTATCACCCGAGGATGAGTAAATTAATAGCATGATCTATAATTATTATATCCAAATATATAATATACTACCCAACTAATGATCGAGCCCCAAACCAACATTTTAATCAAAAATGTATTAAAGAACCACATTTATATAGCAACGAAAATGACCATTTATCTTTTTTATTACAGAAAGTGACTAGAAATGTGACTGTGAGTAAACCTAAATAGCGCCATGCATGAAGTAACAGACACCCCAATGGCAACCCCACATAGACCCATGGTCGTTTGGCTCCACGGAACCAAATGAAAAACCAAACATGCATTGAAACCATTTATTGACGTCGCCAACCTGAAATAATATACCATGGAAGTATACCAACAAATATTACCGCCCATGACTGCCTTTGCGCTACAAATACTAAAACCCATTGGTGATAACATGAATGAAAACCCATTTATTGACGTCGCGTCGCCAACCTGTAATATACCAAACCAACAAATATTACCGCCCAACAATATTGAGCCTTTGCGCACAAATACTAGAACCCATTGGTGATAGAAACTGTAATATTTTACTAAATAATGTTGACGAAATAGTTAAAGTGGTTAACCTTACTAAAGTGGGAGACCGATAACCTACCGTATTACGAAACCCCAATTAACCGAACCGTGCAACCGATTGATCCCACCAGACCATCAACCATTCATAATAAACTAGATGCAGAGATTATAAAAGCTGAAGGTGTGTGTAGCCTGAGGAAGTTAATCGATAATGACCAAAACACTAAACACAACCAAATCCCCCAATCACCGTGCGTGTACAGACAGAAAACCTCAATGATCTATGCTGAATCAAGATCAATATTTACCAAATCAACACCCTCCTATCAATTGACCTATAATTAACACTGAGAGTTTGCGTGTGTATTGTGTTTATTCACGTACACGGAACGTAACAATAACTAAACTGATATCAATAATATACTGTACAATACCACGACACTTATAAAACTCTATTGTACATTTCACGGACATAAATTATGCTAATGAGCTCATTAAATGACGTCACTCGCATCATCGGGTTTCCCCGATGATTGAAATACGTTGATTGAAATTCTAGGTCGAGTAAAATGATGTTTTTATTTGTTGTCTGTGAGCTTTTCTGATTTTTTTCCCGTATTGGAGTATTTTTTTATTGAAAATAGACAGTTCAAATTAAACGTTGGTTCCAAGTTCAACTGACAGCACATGTATTAAAGGCGACAGCAACGGCAATATGCAAGCAACATTTGAGAAAAAACGATGCCCGACTTTGCAAGAAAGTGTACGGGGAAGTGTACGGGTGAACATGGCAAACCAAAACAACCTAGTAAATAATCACCTCCGTGGCGCAATTGGTTAGCGCGTTCGGCTGTTAACCGAAAGGTTGGTGGTTCGAGTCCAGCCGGGAGCGTTGTTACTTTTTGCATTTAATGCAGATCGACAAATCACAGTAAAAATATAATATTGACAAAATCACAGACCACTTACACAAAAATCGCATCTGCGCTTGCTCCTGTCGTGATCGAAATCCACCACACAAGCAATGGGCGAGTTTTATAAGTGCACGAGATGGTTATAAAGTTGTTGTCCAGAGTGATATGACCCGGGAATATGACCCGCATTCAAAACCAAAATTCCTAGTATACATGTATAAATAGTAAACATCCAAGGATGGTATTCTCGTGTGAACCATATCAATCAATATTACACAATATTAATACAAACAGATACCCGAACCAGCAATTATTATGCCGGCCCTAAGCACCAATATTACAATACAAGTAATACATAAAACATTATGTTCTCACCGTTGACTGAAATTGACCAGCTGTTCCGCCACATTCAGACCTATAATACTATTAGACTTTCACCCTGTCGTTGAGTTACCGAATAGACCGCCCTGCTTGTCGAAACACTCGCCGTAGCTATTAACTAGGTCTAAGATTGACCGTCCAATAATGCCGCCGACTGCAGACAACACGGTCGTAAATTATGCCCATTTTGCTAATCACTTATCGCAGCAAAATATAGTTTACGACGGGGTTTACGATACATCGACAATAGAGTTAAAAAGTCAGAAAACTGCGAGCCCTTAACCCAATATGCCCGCCAATATGTTGAAATTAGCTGGAAGAAAATTTCTGATTTAACTGAACTATCAGAACACGTCCTCTCGCATGCCTTAGCAATTAGCATGAACGTAATGATACCAAAGGGACGCCACGAGAAAGCCCGCGAGGTATGAAAGGGAATGAGTGGTCCGAGACGAACCAATCACGCATGCGTGAAACGCGTAACAAAGGGCCAACCGGAAACAGACCGGGACAAACTACGTTTCAAGGGCGGGCGGTAAATTAAAATTTGCTCAATTGCATCTCGGAAATTTTTGATTATGTGTGAGGATCCATTGGTTTTCGGAGACACTGTCAACCGACACATTCACTACACAGAAGTTATGTAGGACATTATCAGATTATTCAACGACGCCGGTCATGTAATGTATGTCTATTGAGCATTATCGCGCCATAGGATAAGGCAAAGTTTAAAAAAAAATGTTTAGCGTCCGGAATTTTTCAACAACAAAAAAGGAAGAAGGATGCCCTTTTAAAAAAAAAAAACCCCTTTTTAGTGCAAAATCGCCCTTTTTAGCGCAAACTTTGTGAACCTGAAAGAGAAAGAGGCCTCTTTAAATCTGTTTTGTTTCATGTTTCTGAGGGGTTGGCCACCACAAAACTTGTTTAAAATGCTTATAAGAAAGAAGCAAAGCTATTACAAACATCTCAAACTCTGAAACACTTGAAGAAAAATGTTAAGACTGAAATTAAAAATAAAATAAAATAAAATTGAAGCGGACCCTAAACAAAAGCGGGAAGGGGTCGACGCTAAACACGTTTATTTTTTGATTTTGCCTGATCGACATGAACCGGGGAACACCATGATGCCCCATGATGAACACTCACCGTATTTGTATTTTTGTTAATACTATGACTAAAAAGGCATGTAATGCCTTGAATGAATTCGTCGGTTGAAAATCATTGTAATCCGCGTTGTCCAGTTAACCGGTATCGCGTCCAGAAACCGGGTGGCGAAAAACCGGGTTTTGAGTAGACACTAACTGGACAAAACCCGGGTTTTGCGCAGCAACGCACTACAGTGCCACTCAACTTGCCGATCTGAAGCTGGTGTCCCATTGTTGATAGCGCTGTTTGTATCGTCTGCCATAGCAATCCTACAGCTTACGGGTAAGCCCCGTAAGGGTTATCTATGTCGCCTGCTGTAGGTATTCGAATAATTGAAGTTTGAGGGAATTGTTCGGAGAATTCCCCATGGGGGCCGTTTTGAGTTTATGATACCGCGTATATACACCATGCGCTCCCCATAAACGATACATGCAAAGTAGTAGGGGTCAAACAATCGGCTCTAACTTGAGTTATCCCATACGTCCATGACATTTACAGAGAGTGCTGGGAAAAGCTGTTTTCGAACCGTTGGTGCGATTTGGTGTGTATTTTTGACCATTTATTGAAAAGCAATCACTTTATTTCATTTTGCCTGTTGCCATCACATACACTATATGAAAAATCAGGGGGGATGATCACATTGACTACCCCCACCCCAGGTTAAAAAAGGCGAGGGGAGGGATATCCCCCTATCGGGATTTCCGCGTCCGCTAGGGACTCCCTTTTTCCCCTGCCTCTCATGTCTTATTACAATAGTTGTACGAATTACATGGACTCGATCGACTCCCGCACTTAGACCCCCTCTTCAACATTGTACGAATTACACAGAGAATTCCTCTTCTCTTCAACAATAGCTGTACGAATTACAGGACAGAGAACCCCTTCTCTAACAATAGGCGAATTACAGGGACTCCCTCTTATTTTTACAATGAATGAGAAGGGATTCTTATTACAATGAGTTGTACGAATAATACAGAGACTCCCCTATTTTTTACAACAGTTATACTAACCCTAATCCCCTGAGTGCTAAGAAAATGCTAATCCCAAGTCCCTCTCCAAACGCATGCGCCGTCGGTTTTCGATGCACAGTCAACTGAGCCTATATAGTGAGTAGGGGTGGTGGGGGGGGGGGGGGGGGGGGGTAAATCATCCAACAAGCAGGCAAGTGCCCCTCCCAGGCAACACCCATTTGAATGTTGCAAATATGTTGGACTCTGAGGATATTTAACCCCAGAAATATACCCATTCCTCCCACTCCAATATTGACAATTGACCGTAAACATCGAAAATTCGGGGGTTTAACTCCGTAGAACGTCATCAAGGGTCGCATTATGACGCGTCTGCGCGTCCTAGACCTCTCACTTTCGAATAGTGACGCGTCAGATTTCAAATTGGAAAGCCTTGCGGGTCCCGATCAAAATTGAAGGGACCCCTCACATTTGACGATGTATGGAAATGGAAACCTTAAGAAATTCTGTAAATTACATATCCATCCTTTGCTCACAATATAAATTCAATAAAACTGTCCTCATCATCGATCATACCCGTCGACCCCTAACTAACCAAACCATAAGTCATCGACTCATAGTGTGGCCTCTAATTTTCCTAAATCAGTTTCGTCCATTTTCAAATACCCATACTTCGGGACCTCTCATTTTCTTGAGGGACCCCTTAAATTTGTTTTTTGAAGTCCTACGGGGTCCCGAAAAATTTCATGGGACCTCTCACATTTTTGATCCAGTGCTATCCCTGAACGTCATGTTTCCATTTCCAGGACACTTGACTTATAAATGATCCAAATTGACTAATAAAAAGTCAGAACTGACTAATTTGAACCCTTTATTGGTCAATTTTGACCCTGTGGACCAATTATGACCTTATTATATGAGGGTCAACTATGCACCAATACTCGTAAGTGTGTGTTATTCAACACGTTTTTTTGCGACAATCAACCAAAAGGTCCATTTTATAACGTATTTTATGTATTAAAATTCGTGCTTTAATTGGCAGGGAATAGCGCATGGTGAGGAAAAGAAACCGCTGACGACGATTTTGTGCCAGCTAAACCTTAGCTCATAACTAATACATCACTTACATCATACGATAGAAAATGCGTTCAATCAAATGAAGGATGGTTGATTGAGCGCGCCGTCGACATTGGGTTAAGAGATTGTTGTAGAGTCGCACACAATCATACCGCTTGCATGTAAACATACGTAGAACAATTACAGACTGCGCTAATATCCAACTTGTTTAGATTCAAATAGTCGCCGCGCGCTGTTCAATTTTCGTTAGAATCCTCACCATGACCGCTTCCCTTTAAATGTATAAATCACGCAATGGTGTAGGGGGTGTATGCAAGTATGTACAGTTTGTAAAGTTCTCAACAAAAGTTTGTCATACACTTTGTTTATGTCCCACAGAGTAACTTCCAATTATTTGTTGACCAAGCAGGCTAGATAGACATTTGGATGGATCTTGCAGGCACATAATGTGAATTTCTGGTACCAAACTTGCCTTGCCACCAAGCGGCATTGATAAGCCATGATTAGCACAATTTAATTAAAATCCGTGCCGTTACCAAATTCACATTTTCAACAAACTACGCGAGGAGAAAAGACCACATGTTACCTGTTCACAATCAAATAGCCCGCTCGCTCAGGTACGAACCAACGCAGTTGTACTGTGTGATCAATAGGGGAGGTTGGGGCAACTGGCCCGGTTAAGCATATTTCATGATATATAAGATTAAAGCTCGTGTAAATATTTATGGAATTGCTATGAAAATATCACCCATGTAACTGTTTACATATATAATATAATCAATGTTAAAAAAGATCTAAAGAAAAGGCCAATTACCACTAACTGAAAACATTACCTGGCACGGACCAGTTACCCCATCATTGGGGCAACTGGACCTATATGTTCCAACGGTTAGAATACACAGAAATCAGTGAGTGACAACACGGAAACTAGGCAGTATTTTCTTTACAAACACATTTCCATGTTATTTAATATGTAAAAAGGGTACATGTCTCATGAAACCCATGTTTTATACAGTTTTCGTGGTTTACGTGTAAAAAGCAGTAGGGCCTATACTAATGGTCAATGGTGTGCAAAGCAAGCGAAATTTTCGACTGCACATTTATTAGATAAAACAGTATGAACCTAGTTAAATGGTTACATGGTTGTGATATTCAGATGCCCCATACATTTGTTTATATACCCCTTTCTTTAATAATTTTATTTACTTCATATAATCATTATTTAGTACTTATAATAAACCATCTTGATATTTAGCCAGCTTTTCATGTTACAGGGGAAGTTAGTCAATATGACAATGATGACCCAACGGTTAATATACACAAAAAGCAGTGGATAAAAGAAATAAATCATGATATTTCGTCATTGCAAATACCTTTACAGACACCATTCAAAATATAATAAAGATGTAATTCATAATACCGAGGTTTTGAACCATTCTAAAGCAATTTCATGTCATATTGTAATCCTTCAATAGCAGAAATAGGGGTATTTAGACCCAAAATGTCTACGAACTAGAAAGAATGTGAATTATTTCATAATCTATTCACATTTCAATACTGAGTCATGTTTTATTGAAACTAACAACTAATTTTCAACGTGAATTTTACAATTTTGATTAAGTTTTGCAGGCGGGCCACTTGCCCCATACCCCTTCGGACCACTTGCCCCAACAAATTACTTCGCACTTTGTCGAGATGAAACATTATTCAAACACGCCTGTGACGTAATAAATTTTACGCCAAAATGTTTTAAAACATACAGGCCCGTAAGAAGGGGGGGGGGCGATGGTGGCGATCGCCCCCCCTTTGAAAATCTTCCCCACAGATGAAAAAATTTCGCGCGCTACGCGCGCATTTGTCTTCCCAAAATGCAATATTCTTTGCTACAAGCTTGTTTAGAGCCAAAATGTACCTCGATTGTGCAAAAAATAGGTGCAAATTCGAAAATTTTCGTGCGCTACGCGCGCAGATTTGACTCACAAAAATCTTCCGGTGATTATTTTTTGAAAACGCCCCCCTTTGAAAAAAGTGTCTTACGGCCCTGACATACCACCATTTGTCATAATATACAATAACTCCGATACATTTCAGAAAAAAAGCAAAACTGCATCTCAGTCGGCGGCAGATATTTTCATCAATATTTTTCAACTTTTCTGAATAAAATTGGTCACACTTCTTCTTCGATATGTATACGCTTGTCATCCCGCGCTAACCTCCGCCGACTTCCCCGCAGCACAGGGCATCTTCGAATGACAAGTCCCCGCCCATACCACGGTGGAAAACTTGTCATGTCTCGGCCCATCCCTGATCAAATGCCGGTCATACCCTGCCTACACTACTCCAAGTACATGACATTTCCCCGCCAGTCACATGCGAGAGAAAAGGCAATTTTCTTCACATCCAAGAAGCGGTGAGTTCCCGGCTATGAGATAGCTACCACCGACTTCCCCGACGGCATCCCCGCTCAGACTTCCCGGCTGAAATGATCGCTGTCGATGAGGCACAGCCGAACCGCGTACAAATTCCCAGCGGCCTGGGGTGTGTCTTCTGCACAAATCCCGCCATATTCCAATCCGGGGGGGGGGGGGGGCACTAACATTGGAAAAGGGTATAGGTATGTGCCGCCCTGAACTCCCTTTTCACCTTCTTCTGCTAGTTCTTAAGACCACCCTTTTGAGCCTGCATCAGCTCTTAAGACCCGCATTTAGTTGAAAATTCAAAAATCGTGAACATTTTCATACCAAAGCTCCAATTGTTTGAAACATTTGCGTTCTAAAACCCAAATTTGCGTTCTTGCTAATCAAATTTGAAAATCAAACCAATTCTTAAGACCTACTTTTTTGAGAAAATCAGTTTTTAAGACCCTATTTTTCGTCATAAAATCATCTCTCAGTTCAGTTCTGAAGCCCCCCTTTTTGAGACCCTGGACGGCATACCCTACCAAAACAAAGTTGAGTCCCCCCCCCCCCCCCCCACCCGGGATTCCAACGAGTGCCCGTAGTTTCCCAGGAGCATAGACAGCACATTACTAAGTAGCGCATTAGTATCCAAAGAATGTTATGAATGGACTATCCACTTCCACATGCTCATGTTTAGCTGGTCTGAAGTAGAACTGTAATCGGTCGCTGGTGGCTCACTTTGCACTCGGGCTATGTTGAAGACTGAGCGGCACTGACATAATTATGTCACGGCATAGAGACGCGCAGGCGATAGCGACCAGACGGCGGTGGCCACGCGAAACCTAAATTTTGAATTCGTATTGGAATATAACACGCAATCGCGAATGTTAATCTTATCATTTTGAGAAATTCATCATAGGTTAGAGGAATATTTTCCAATCCAAAACCGTTGGAATTGGCTAACCAACTCCATTGTAAATGCTATTTAAAAAATAAAAAAATTCATCGTTAACCGGGCGATGGCTGTTAAAAATATTTCAAAATGGTGCACTCCCGTTGCAATATTGGGTCGTCCGAGACGCATGGCCGCCATCGTCTGGTAGCGACCAATTTTTGTCGGATAACCATTTGTGCTGGTATTGAGAGACTGCTCGATCCATACTGTTACAAACAGAAAACAATCGCAGGGGATTGTTGGGTTTCGTGACCATATATAGAGGTAGTTTGACACCGCTCATGAACGTGTTACCATGTCATTATGGCATGTTGGTTATATTGAAAGTAAAATAAGACAATAAGAGCATAAATTCCCGGAGAGAAAGGATTTGTAATACGAATAACACAACAATGGCAATGGTATATCAGATGGGAGATAAAAATGGTATACAACTACGCATACTTTTGTTTGTGGTACTTATTTGTAGCTATTTTCTAGCAGCCCATTCAGCTAATTCCAAGCCACCAAATATCATCTTACTGTATGCCGATGATCTCGGTTTTGGTGATCTACCATCCTATGGTCATCCCATTACACAAGCACCAGCGTTGGAAGAGATGGCAGCCAATGGTTTGAGATTTCTCGATTTCTATTCCGCTAATTCTGTCTGCACGCCGGCAAGGTATGTATTTAAAGGCTGAAAAAAAACCCGGGGTATGTACCCATCAAAAATATCATAATTTAGATGTGGTGACATTTCTTGTTGACAGACAGAAAATGGCAAAAGGTGATCTTTTTATGAACCGTATATTATTTTCGACAAAATGTATTTGACTAAACTTGAATATCTTCTCATGACTCGCAAAAAGCGTTTTTCATTTTCCCCTCAAAATAATAAACGTTTTGGTATTTGAATTTAACGAGTAGAGTTAAGAATACGTCAATTAACAAGTTACAAATGATCCTAATTATGTAATTCAGAGTTCAGACTCCCAAATATTCGGCTACTAATCAGCATAGAATAATACCCAGCATACTACTGTATCTGAAAACCACTGATACGCTGAACTATAAAGCATTATGAAGAATCCTTATTGATAGGCATATAGTCATAATAATTATGCACTCGTAAAACAAATAAGAAATGTAGTTTATTTTTTTCAATACCGAATTCACGCTCTTTTCAGATTTCCCCACCGATTTCAGGGTTCATTTTTCATTTATTGAAACCAAGTCAAGTGGCATCTCTGTATTTAAAAAGAGTGTTTTCAATGCGTAATAAAATACCAACCATTTAAATATGCGAAATGCATATAATTTCCCGATGCAATCCGTGCTAAAGTGTATATCATTTCACGACCAGGTGGTATGCATTGCAAAGTGTCCCAAAATAGTGACCATTCAATACAAAGAATTTGTTTAAAAATACTGGTATGCACGGGTCTCTGTTTGATTTGCTATGAAGCCATAACATGTACCGTATTATAAGATTTTATTAAATGTTATCTATTTGATCATGTACTTGCAAGATTGCGAGAAACGTACTTCAGAAATAAAATGCAATCTTGACTATAACAACAAAGCTTAAAAGAACATTCTCTATCATAATCTGTACTTGCTTATCACATACGCTGAGCTGTCTGCTCTTTCAAATATTATGTTTATGCTGGAAAAGAACCAGTGTGTTGAAAACATCAAGAACTAAGAAGAAATTGACAACAGTATGAGATTGTGTGAATTCCAAAAGCTAGTAAGACATTTCAGGAACAGAAGTGAGCATAATTGGATTTTGTCCTTCACTAGCTGAAGGATATCTCCTGCTTTGGGAAACAGTCAGAAATGAAATGAAATTGATAATTATAAGCATATTTTAATATTATTGGCTTTCATTGTGCATGTACAAAGTACTCGTAACCCAGTTTAGCCATGTTCAGCATTTTACCTTTTGCACTATAATTGCAATGCAGCTGTGACTAGTTCGGACGTAGAAGTAGTAGGCAAAGCACAAGTCACGCTTCACAAACCTGCCACACACATTTCGTGAACGATTAAGAAATGTCTATTTTTCCATCGCAGATGGTATTATTCCATTTTGTGACCCCCGGTCAAGGACACTTTCATGCAGCCATTTTATCACAGCTTTAGAGTGCTGTGTTCAAGCTCATCCTATCTTTAGCACTTGTGACCTCCCACCAAGTCACCTCTTTACAATAAACTACTGTAATGAAAATATCCATCCTAGATTTTCTTCTAATAATGTTCCTGATTGGTTCTCTGACTGGTATAATAGTAGTGCTGGTCACACTCTAATGCACTCTCCCAGTGCCTGTTGATGGTGTCTGGGCTCCACATGTATAATAGCTATGCATGTACATGTATTGTATATAATACAGTCCCACACGTGTAATGTGTAAAGTGAAACAGCAATATTGGAAAAGTAGGTCTACTCAACCCAAAGGGAGCAAAACTTGAGTAATAATTATCAGCGTGTTTACATTCCTGCTTATTCCTGGCTGTGCATAATAACATTGTGTGACACAAGTTAACCAGTACAATTAATGCATTTATAGTTTCTAAGTATCGGGCCTCAGGGAACAGTTTATACTAGTATAATATGATTCGAATGAATGGATATAGGCCTACAATTATGTGAGAAAAAATGAAAAACAAAGGACCTAATCTCATTGATTTTTATAATGAAAAAAATTAATGAACTTTTAGCAATGATGGGTGCTAATCATTTCGGGGTCGGGATAGCATGTAGTACACCCCCCACCCCCTATTTTGTTAACAACAAGGAATGGAATTACAATACTAATTGATACATTGGTCCATGGACATGATGGAACTATTCTCATGTAACCATTCACAAATACCGGTGCCAGTTTATACCATGTTCAAGTTACTGACCATTTTACGTGGGAATTTGTGAATTAGCTCCGTTTTGAATATTGTTTAGATGATCAGTATCAACATTAATAAATACCCTCTTGCCCGAATTTGTAGTGATTGGTACAATCGCAGTTATTATGTGATCAGAACGGAAAGGATTATTCCAATTTTAGTTTTAAAAAAATCACAAATCCCCAGCAATGTGAAAATGAAATCTATCTAAGCCACTACTATAAGTACTAATTCACCTACATGTATACCACTTCATTGGCTATTCAAAAGTCCCTAAACACATGTCAAAATATGGGTCACTCAAGTGTGATAAACTTCTTTTACTTTATAATTTAAAAAAAAACTGATTTGCATTCTGTCAAAAAGGTGAAACCACCATGTCTTATGCTAAAGAGTGTATCTTCAGTTTGATAAGTCCAATGTTACAATGTATTCATGATAAGCTAAAAATTCTAATGAAAGGTTAATATGTCATAAGGATAAAGGAAAAACAATGGTTCTAATTTTATTGATTTTCTATGTTTTCATACGAAAAAAAATGAATGAACTTTGAACATCGATGGGTAGTAGTCAATTTAGGACAGCCTGTACGTATGTAAAGTAGCACACTATGTTTATAGTATAGTTAATACAATACAACAAATACGATACATTTATCCAAATTCAATCAAGTTTAAAGTGACCATATAATTTAAATTAATTCAATAATTAGCTTTTAATCTACCTCTTCTGTGCGATGATTGTATTTTTTAAATACTCTTCTTGTTTAGGTAAACTTCAAATCTAATTTATAAACAAACGAAAGTATATAAAAATGTGATCTTTTCACTTTATATAATTTAGTTATGTTCTTGAAATTATGGGGGAGTGTCAATTCATTAACCCTCCTATAAATATTTTAAATAACATATTGTATTTCAGTGGTTTTAATACAGCGCGTGAAATCTACTACTTTTCCCATTAAGTGCACACACAGTGAAATCAGCTGCCTCATTTCTTATAAACACCCCTGTAAGAAATGCATTTTCCGTGAGTGTTACTTTCCATATATGGAAATGCCCTTACCATATATGATAGCCCTGCTCTTCAGCTACATCCACATACATGTACTAAATTTATTTCCATAACTCGAGATTAGACTGTTTAAACGGATCCACATATTTTGCTCAAAATACCTAATTTTTGGGCAAAATTCCTTATTTTTGATTTTTTTCCCAAAAAGTAGATAGTCTATTGTGTACTACACATTCATGGGAATCTATTGGTATAATTGGATTGTCAAAACAGTGAGTGTAGCACACGAGCATTTTGACATTTATCGGGACATTTATGCATAATTTGATAAATCAATGGTTACATGGTTCCAATTAAAAAGTAATACAATACACTTTTGTTTAACACGGTGACACATATTGTGAATGTATTTATGAATATAATCATGTCAATTGTTTTTTGACAATTGGATAATTAATTAAAAGATACATCTTAGCACAGTTATCCATCATACCAAATGTCAGTAGTTTACTACCTACAGAACTTGAGATATTTAGTTACGCATATTTACGACGTAATTAGCTAGACTTGATCATTTTTTAGGATTTCAACATTACGGATTTAATTTTTCCAAATATAGTGCATTTTCAGAAACCTGATAAAATACACTTCTGATTTTCAATCAGCTGCTAAACATGTGAGGAGTAAGAACATGGTTATTATAATAAAGAGGTTCAACATTTACTAAAATTCAAAATGGCATTTCGTGGCAGGTATTCGACTACTTTTGGAGATTTTCAAATGGCCATATCAATAGAACGCATTACTCGATTAACATGATTCTTGCTTCAAATTATCCGTTGCCAAGATCTTTAAAATGACACATCATAATTTGTTGAATTCCAATATATTTGAAATTTTAGTGTGCTATAACTAGCATAATAGAAGGAGACATGTACACTGTAGCCATAGTCAACACTGCACTGTACAGATAGCAAAGTATAGGCTGGTATAGGGCACTCATCTCTATAGGCAACACTAGTTTCACGCTTCATTGCGCACACTGAATTCTCACCGTATATCGCCGTATATAGTAGCAGATTACGTTTTCATAACTGGAGACAAATATTTTCAAACAAACGGCATCACAGCATTATTATGGGATGCATTATTATGGGACCTTGTTGCCGTGTGCGTTGCTTTAGGTTTTCTTTGTGTGGGGGTGTACATGTGTCGATACGTTCCTTTATTGCACCCCTTCAATAACGATGTTGAGTTTATCTGTGTATCCCCATTACTGAGGCAATTTAAAAGGGGAAATGGCCCTGGCGACTGTTCAGATTGGAAATGGTGAACGAAGCATAAATCTTTCCCAAAAAACTTGTAATTTAATGGACACAATCTAGGTTTTTTGTAGTCTGCGTGCAAATTTCATGCACAAATAACTTTAATTTGAAAACAAACTTACTGTCGAAAAATCTGCTCGTACCGATTTCGTCGGTTGAAACGGCAGAAGAATTGTTTTGATGGAATATAGGCTGTCGATAGTATGCACACACACCTAAATGTTAATGATATTATCTGCGCAGGCAATTTATGTTAGCCCTATTTTGATGACTTTGGCCAATGGCCGATCTGAGATCATCGTCTGCTTGCATTATAGCGTCATCCCTTGACGGTTCGGAGCAATTGGTGCATTAAGAGTTCATTGTGTTCCGTGTATGTTTATGAAGGCCGGACTATGGCACCAGGGGGACCATGGTTCCTTTCACACCGGCGTCAGTTCAAGACATTGTTTGCATTCTGGGTATTTTTTAGAAATTGTTTGTATCCTGAGTGTTTTTGGACACCCTGGATAGTATAAAGCATACCGGTATTGTATTCTCACCAGATGGTATTTTGTTCTCAGTAATGTGTCATATCTGAGCAGGAATAGTAACTGCCAATGAGTGAACAATTAAAATACAATATTATTCAGTAAATTATTCAAATAGATTCAATAAACTATAGACATGTAACGAAAACAAGTGGGTATAACTATATTCTGTTCTTAATTTTCAGTAAGCTGAAGCACATCTCCTGTTTCGGAAAACCGACAGAAATGTCATGAAATATAGTTGTAAGCTTATTAATTTGGCTGTCATTATACAAAGTACGCGTAACTCGGACCAGTTGAGCCACATTCACCAATTTACCTTTTGTACTATTGTTGAAGCTATGACTAGTTTGGACCAGGGCGACAATTCAAGAAATTGTTTGTATCCTGAGTGTTTTTGGACACCCTGGATAGTATAAAACACATTGCTTGATCGCCAGATGGTATTTTGTTCTTAGAAATCTGTCATATTTGAGCAGGAATAGTAACTGCCACTGATCTGCATGAGTGAACAATTAAAAAACAATATTATTCAGTAAATTATTTAAATAGATTCAGCGAACTATAAATGATTAATTATTAAGTATAAATCAAAATAATTATATGGAAATGTTTTATAGTACAGGGTTTCTAAAAAAGTGCACATTGAGTTAGAAAATTAATCAAAAATACATCCCATGTCTTTTTGTTTTATAAAACCAAACTGTTGGTAAGCCCTATTAGTCTTCTATCAAATACACTTCATCCCATTGAATTTCACCACCGAACTACCGAGATATGATGCAATTCAGTAACAAGAGTGCGAATCCCACTTTGGCCACTTTTGAACAAGAACATCTTTCAACTGAAAAAAACTGCCTTTGAGATTCCGATAATAATTTCATTGTTTAAAATACCGTCTAAAATTCAAATCTTGTATGGTATATCATGGATAATATGGATGAAAATATGGATGGAAATAATAATAAAGGTAATGAATATGTGTTTGTTCAAATTCAACTATTAAACTATCAACATTGAGTAGGTAGATTTTTATTGATTTGATTGATTATTCAATTACACACTGAATGACGATTCTAAGCTCTCTTCACACAAAAAGTGGCCAAAGGTGTATTTGAACATGCCCGAGGAGATTGGCCATAATTTGATAACGGAAGCTCTAAAATGGATAGAATTTTTTTTCTTATGGCACATTAAAAATTGTTGATCATTACTACATGTAGCAGGCCTATTTTGCGAACAATTTATATATTTTTCATGGCCAAAAAGAAAATCATGTTTGGCATGGTGCACTTTTTTTTAGATACCCTATATAGTGTCATATGGCATAAGGCTATGAGGGGGAAATGGTTTGATTCAGCTACCTTAGGTCAAATAGGCTAAGTGCAACCGGGGGGGGGGGGGGGGGGGGGGAGAGTACTCAAATTATGTTTGACGCGGGTACGCCGAGCGCTGGAGCTTTGAAATCCGGACCCATTTTAATGGTGCTTTTACTACACGAAATGATTCATTTGACTGTTTTGATTGCGATTTGGGACCCATGCTTGTGGTATCTTGGCGATTTGGGACCAATGTTTAGAGTCACATTAGAGCGGCACATACCCATATATACCTTATATACCTGAGTACCCCCTCCCCTCTCCTCCCCTCCGGGGTTCAAAAGTCTGTCTACCTGCTGCCTGTTGAAATTGTTTTCGTCACAAGGGTATGTTAAGTGAAGATTATGTATAAATCCTGTTGAAAATCTATAATCTCTACCACTTCTATACCATGTTTACAGAGCTTCCATCCTGACCGGACGTCACTCATCTCGTACGGGAGTGTGGCCAGGGGTGTTCTACTCGGGACATTCCGGGGGCTTACCACTGGAAGAGATCACCATAGCTGAAGTGTTAAAAACGGAGAACTACAGCACCGCACATATTGGAAAATGGCACTTAGGGGTGGGCGAGAACTACAAATACATGCCTCCAAATCAGGGGTTTGATTATTATTACGGCATACCGTACACGCACGATGATTGTCCTTGTTTAAAATGCTTCTATCCGGACAGACCTTGTACTTACACCTGTAACAAGAAAACCGTGGCGTGCCCTTTGTTTGAAGATCTTAAAATTATCGAACAACCCACTGACTTCACTACACTGAGTGCAAGATACTCCCACGAGGCAAGGCGGTGGATAAGAGACCAAGCCGAAAGAAATCAACATTTCTTCCTCTATTACGCCTTCCATCAACCCCATAATCCGATGTTCTCGGGAGAACAATTCACTAATGCCTCGAAGAGAGGCATGTTTGGGGATAATGTGTTAGAGATGGATTGGATGGTGGGTCAAGTGTTAGAAGAAGTGAAAGCTCAAGGACTAGAGGAAGAGACGTTTATATTTTTTACATCTGATAATGGGTAAGTCAACTCAATGCATCATTTAATTAAAAAAATGTTCTCTTATTTGGCCAACAATGACAGAAGTTATTGATACTAGGAGAACATACTATTTAGAGACGTTCGTAACCAAATAAAACATCGATAGAAAAGTAATTTTAAAGCCATTGTAATGTATTTTACAGTTGAGTTTACGAAAATAGTGTATTGTAGGTCCCACACTTGTTTGCATATAAAGAGCAAATGTGAACAATAGCCCAACAGACATTAACAAGGTTAATGAACTGAGTGATTATAAATCAAACTGGTAATAACTCTCTAAAACGAGCTCTGATGGGCGAATCAATTGGTTCACGGCAACTCAGAAAACATTCAAAATACGTGTAACTCAAATGGGCAGGGGTTAAAAATGCCAATGAAAGTGACATAACAATAAGATAACAGCCCAAACATGCGCCGTATTCTCGTACTAAACACGGGTTTAGCTTAAAACCGTGTTTAACTAAACGCGTGTCTAACTTAAACGTGAGTTTATCTTTTAAACGACGTGTTTAACAAAACACGATTTTAAGCTCTGCAAATCTCGTTCCCAGACTAGTCCTGCGTTGATTGTATACAGGTATTTAATTCATTGTGGCCCTAATGGGTTACAATAGATATCGACCGAATGCTTTAAATACACGGACGGTACTTTTAAAGACTACACGGTCCGCACGTCAGCTTGCACCGGGCACGGTTGAGTGATCATTCAACGCATACAGTTGGTGCGCGAGTTTAGTTAAACACGCATTAAATTACCCCCGTACCCTTGTTTAAAGTTAGACACATTTCGGCGAGTTAGACGCGTGTTTAAGTAAAACAAATGTACGAGAATTGTGTTTAGTTAAACGCCGTGTCTAAAGTCAAAGTTAGACGCGTGTTTTGCTTAAAACCGTGTTTAACTACGTACGAGAATATGGGCCATAAAACAACGGAAACAGGACACTTCGCCCCCTTAAATTTCGCCTCCTGTAAATTTCGCCTACGTTTAATCTCGCCTCCCAAATTGTAGCTTGGTATAATGCACATAGCAAATGGCACGCTCAGCACGAGCGATGATCAATGTAATTTGTATCTCTATGCGGCGGGCCGGCTGTAACTCGTTCATGCATGGACATGTACATCACACAAGATGTTGTTGCTATTTAACTATCATAACAATGATAACAAGTTCGATGTGTGTCATTATTTCTCACACAATCTGACGTTTACGTATAGCACGGTTTTCAAAATGAGAAAATATATTTTAATTTAATTTAATTTATGTATAAGTTTCAATCGATACCGCACCGTGATACCGTTTACCAGCAACTTAGCCGGGGGAGGCACAGGGATGCGCACTTTGCTGAACATGCCGTTGTGCGACGGTACCCTGCCACAATAGGCTTTGTGAAATAGCGTGCTTGAGCACGGGGTAAACATAGGGGTTGGTTAGGCTTTATTGGGCGACGAAAAAACACAACCCTATTCTGTTTTTGTTTTCGCTATGGCTACTTGTTTAGCCAAGCACGCTAAATAATTTCAAGTAGGTCTATTTGCAACGGCACCATGTACTTACAGGCCCGACCGCGGCGACTAGTACTGCTAAATGTTCAGCCAAGCACGCGAATTAAATTTGGAAGCGAGTTCGGTGAATTTGCAATAAAAATAAATTTAAAAAAAGATTCACAAATGTTTAATGTTAAAAATCTTAAATTTGAGAAAAACATGGGTCGCCCGTAAAACAGGTTTTTCCGTTTAATTACATTTCATTTACAAATTCCGATGTATAGATTTTGCATGATGTAAACAGGGAAGCTATTGCAATATTTTGTTTCCTCTTCTTTACATTTCGTTTAAAATTCCGCTTTCCAGACCGTGTATGATGCGCCCCTATGATGGAATGGGAAGCCCCGGACTTCTCAAATGTGGTAAAGGCACCACATACGAGGGTGGTCAGCGAGTACCAGCGATAGCATATTGGCCGGGTCGCATAGAACCAGGCGTTACGGATGAATTAGCCTCAGCATTGGACTTGCTGCCAACTTTTGCCAATCTTGCGGGAGCATCGTTACCTGATGTTACCATCGATGGGGTCGATATGGCTGATATATTGTTTCATAATGGAAAGGTAAGGCGCAAATGTGTACATGGCGATCAAACACTGGGGGATGCCAGCCAATACACATGTTAAAGCACATGGGATACTTTACCTCAATTCCATGATAATTACCATGCTCAGAATATATCCTCGTATTCTGATGTAAGATTCCGTATTCTGTATTCTAGAATATAGAATGTTCATAATCCCATGTTACCATGTCATTCTAGATGTATTGGGTGCAGCCGGGATGTCCGCTCAGACCCATAGAACAGGCCGTTGGGATTAATATGCCGTTGTTGTTCTTTTCTTTCTATTCGTAGAGTCGTACAGACACATTTCTCTTCTACCCGGCATTCTCCAATCCTCACATCGGTGCTTACGCAGTCCGCCATAAAGACTACAAAGGGCATTTCGTGACAAGTGGTAACCCAAATTCCGGTGGTGACTGGAATCCGGATCCGGCATGTCGCCGGGATTCCGGGCAAGAACCCCACATACCGGCCCTAGTATACAACTTGAACGTAGATCCTCAAGAGATGTACGTACTGGATCGAAGCAAACATTCCGATGTGTATGCTGAGTTGTACCGTGTTAAAGTCCAGCATGAGGCTACGATGACGTGGCGACCGAGCGAGATCAATAAACCGTTTAACCTTTCGCTGGCACCTTGCTGTAATCCAGGTTGTGAGCCTCTACCAGAGTGTTGTATCTGTCCACATCAAATGATCTTCGTGCCAACATCACCGGTAATGACCACACAGATGTCAGTAACAGAGATAGTTGAAGAGGAGACAGTTGTGGTTACGGAGGTGGTTGTGGTTACAGAGTTGGGGTTGGATAGTGACACGCCTGAAATTCATTGATTTTTATATGCATTTCACCATACCTCGTACGAGCCAATACAGGATTATTGCAACTTGGTCACGATCAGATCAGATTTACAAGGCCGTATTACTGTTTATGCCCGATGATAGGGCGCTGTGTACAGTATAACAGTATGGAGTGTATGTAGGGGTAGTATGTAAAGCAAGCATGTGCAACCTTTTCTACCAGCCGGGCCGCATTGTGATTTTGAGATCCATTCAAGGGCCGCAGTGATTGTCAAACATTCCAAAACACATCCGGATACCCGCTTCTCTTCGCCATATCAACCAGGGATTATAACACGCAATCACAAGTTTGTTCCAATGAAAGGAATGCGCGAAAATGTTTGACTTTACACTTATTCTTACTATGAATGAGGTACATTCCTGCTTTAAACAAGTTTCTACCAAAACAAATTCCATTTGGGGTACACATGCGAGCGTAGCGCGCGAAACAATTAGGTCTGTGTACTTTTGACCATTATAATTCCATGATTCCTTTTGTCAAATGAACCGACAGTGCCAATCTCAACCGACATGACAGTGCCCCTCGCCCCCTCTGGCTACGTCACTGCGTCACCCTACTACTTATAAGGGAGCAACACCACTAAATCAATTCGCCATTTAGTGTAACCTAGGAAGTTCCGGTTAAAACGGGCCGCATCAATGGGAATTTTAGGATTGCTTCGCGGGCCGCAGATTAGAGGCCGGCGGGCCGCATGTGGCCCGCGGGCCGCAGGTTGCACACGCTTGATGTAAAGGGTCCAAACGAGCAAGCAATAACAGTTTTGCAAGATTTTTAGACATTTGTGTGAGTTAATTTTGTGAAGTTGTGCGATACGAACAGCCACGGTTATCACTGCTCCCCCACTGCTGGAGTGATATTATACAAATACTACATGGTAGAGGGGAAAAAGAGCAAACTATTTTCCCGAGGTACTGGCTAACGGACCTATCACCCCGAACCCGAAGGTTGAGGGGTGATAGGCCCGTAGCCAGTACCGAGGGAAAATAGTGTGCCCTATTGCCCCGATCATACCATGTAGTATTTGTTTTATATACCACACTGTGACTCTGGGGATGAGGTTGTAGGGAAATAGTACTTGTGATAGGAATTGGCCAATGAATTGGCATGATTAGTTCAAGAATATTTATGAGGTGTAATAATTCTTAATACTAACATGACTAACGTGGATATAATTTAACATAGCTAGATTCATGTTATATGTCACATCTCTATGTAAATGAACTGTCTCGCCTTTTTATAGATGATTAACTAAAACTTTGTGTACTGGTATTATGCTTTATCATTTTTGTAGCCATGAATGCTGTATTTTGATTGGTTAATGCCCCAATGAATATTTTAGTGGCATGGGCCCGTATCTATCATTGATAACACAGAACTATCAATACCGGTATGTGACTTGGCAAAGAGTGTCATAATCAGGATCTGTGTAAGAGACTGATCATTGCTACAGATCCAAGATGGTCGATTTTCTAAAAGAGGAGGTGGGGGGGGGGGGGGTCAAGGGGGAACAAAAATTGAGCGAAAATCGGGAAGGCAAAGAAAAGGAAAAGAGGAAGGAAGAAAGGGAAAAGGAGTAAAGAGAAAAAGGGGAAAGGAGAAAAAGGGAAAAGAAAAAAAAGGAAAAGGAAAATACACAAAAAGAAGAAGGAAAAAGGTAAATAAGCATCTAGAACGGTGAACTGCCACACCATTTCATGCTGACACTAGCCTCGCAGACACGCAGTGGCAGGGTTGCACAAAGTTGTTTCTTCCCCAGGAGCAAGGTTTTGAGCTTAACATTTCCCCACCTATACTAACAGGTTTGATAACAATCTGATTACAATATTGGATAAGAATTTGTGTTAATTTTTTTGTTGCCTTTTACGCTAAAATGGTCAAAATGTTGTCTCATAGTACGAAAATCTGCGCGAAGCCTTTTTATGCTAAAACTGTCGATCTTTTTCTAATTTTAACTAAATAGAATCTTTTTGAGGGGGTGGGGGCACAAAAATATATTTCCCCTTGCCCCCTGTAGCGTCGCCACTGGGGAAAAGCAATAACACAATAAACACGTTAGGGAGCACATCAAAACTCGACCGCCCGGCATCCGCCGGTTCCGCCGGTTCCGTGCGGTTCCGTGCGGTTGCAGCCGGTTGCTATTGTTCTAAACAATGATATGCGGTCCAACCGGGCGGAACCGGCGGTTGCCGCGCGGTCGAGTTTTGATGTGCTCCCTTAGTAACCTGCAACCACAGCTCATAAGTTGGCATATTTTTCTCTTCATCTTTTTTCACCCTTTTCCCCAATGCTTTTTCTTTTTCCACTTGGCATTATTTCCCCAATTCTGCTCATTATTTCCCGGGAGCGGTGCTCCCTGCTCCCGCACTTTGTGCAACCCTGCGCAGTTGCCAAGTCCAACCACAGTTGCTGTAGTCTGATAGTGATAGTAAGGTAGGAATAAAGTAATCCAAATAATTAAAAAAAAGAAATTCCCTGTGTGAAAATTGTTTGGCGTTTTCGCCCGCTTGGTACTTCTACTGTTACAGTGTTACGATAGGCTTATTCACTTAAGCCCTAAATCAAGGCGATACGTGCGTTTACGGGGCTATTTTAGCCAAAGGATCATGTTTACCGGGCCCAGTCGGGCAGAAAAAAAAACAGTTTCACATGGCAAATCAGTCGATTTATGTCTGCCCGGAAAATGGAGCTTGCCAGCTCGGTAAAATCCAGACCCGCCAGTCAGATCAAGCCCATCCAATTTTTCATGTCAAAATCACATCCAAATTAGCTGAAAATTGGACTGAAATATCTAATTTCAGACCAAATCACGCTAATTTTTTGCGCGCTTGGTGCGCACCTTACCCACAAAATGTCTTGCCCTCGAAATTTGTTCTTGCCCTCAAATTAAAAGGATGCTGGTGCCGCCACTGTTCGTTATACACCATTTTAATCTTCCATAATGAAGAAAAACATTGCATGCCGAGACTACCCGAATTATGTTCCCACAGTTACCAAAACCTGGACGAACATTTTATTCTGTGACGGATTCTCTGACCTATTTCCTTTCCAAAAGTTTATACTTTTATATACATTTGAGTCACAGTTCAATAATTACAGCACTCACAAAATTCATAAAGTGACTTACTTGAGTCTCCCTTAATTGAAAACAAAGACAATCGAAATTAATTTTTAAAAAAGCACCGGAGACATTCTTGTAACTTTCTTGTAAGGATCTTGAAAAGTGCCAGTTTTTCTGAAAACATCCCTTTGGGAAAATGTGACTGTTTTGGGAAAAGAAAACATGAGATTGAAGCAGAAAAACTTGCTATGCACAGACAACTTTTCTAGGTCACAAGTGGGTCACAAGACACATTTACGTGAGTCTTTCTTATTTTAACCACCTAAAATGGGTCAATGTGACTCAGATCACAAGTACATTGACTCTCTTGTGATGGATCATTGCAATCCCGAGAATGTAATGGGTCATTTGACTCAATTTTGTGTAGTTACTGGGTCGAAGCATTTTTCCATTTCATAAACGTTTCAATTTCTCAAAACGTCTTATCGTGTGTGGAGTTATGCAATCAATCGTGATCTAATTTTAGGGGGACTTACTTTTTTTTGAACCCTTTTGAATGCACTGATTCAAAAACATGTCATTCTTTAAAAACATATCATGATTTGCCCTGAATTTAATAAAACCCTAGGCCAATCGTTCTGATTTCCAGTGATTTTCATTGCAAAAACATCAAAAATTACATAGTTTTTTCACAACCGTCACGGTATTGCTTCCAGTATTGAACGTCACAATAAAGGATCATGGAGCGGTATGAATTCCTCACAGATCCAACGTTCAAAAGAAATTCGACCACTGCCATTATTTCCAAGGAGTCCAACTTCTTAAACTACCGGCTCTTACAAACCGACCGTTTGGTTTTTCCCTGCATGAGTTGTAATAATCCGATTTGGCTACGGAGTGCTTGGAGTCAAAAGCATGACGAGTAATCGAGATCATTTGCGGTATAGTTTCACAAAATATCTCAGGATGAAATGGCGGGTAATTTAATTTCACGTGTCCTTTCAATCTCCACTGAAAGTATTCATTATACAAATCATCGTTTTTGTCCAATTGTAAAAGATAGTCTGCTAACTCCCGCGGGTTTGCGAAATCTCCAACGTGGATGAAAGAGTTGGGTGGAGCGAGTTTCTCGTAGGCACTTCTCCGGCCGCCATACACGACGGGCACGACGCCATGTTGTAAACAATTATCCCAGAATTTTTCCGAGATGTACTCATCGCATTCAACATTTTCGAGCGCCAAATAAAACTTGTATTTTCCTAGCATGCTTTTGCATTCAGACGACATCGGTGGTAAACAAGTCAAATTGCCACACTTTCCGTACATGTCGATGGGAATGTATTTCAGAAGCTCGTGTACAAAATCGGTGCGCGGCCAAAATGTATTCTCGCAGTTACTCGCCATCCACGAGATAAGACGAGATTTCCCGCTCGCCCAATTTTGACGTGGGTCGTCATCCATTGGGTGATGGGTAACAAAGTGGCCATACGGGATGGATAACCGGGATTCGGAATGGTATGTAATGGCACCGTGGTACGTGATATCGGCGATGTCAGGATCCCAATGCATGTACATCTGAGGACTCTCCATCCCTAAAAAGAACCACGTGCTATCTTTAGGAAGCACTCGAGTAAGCCGCTTCACGGTGTATGGTAGTTTCGTTTTCAGCATATTAGGGGTGAGGTTAATAACAACACCGTCACTGTTCTTCAGGAATTCAAAATCACGTATAGTGGCACCTACCGTTAAGTTGCAAGTATATTGCGGACACGATATCTTAAACACCGGGACATCACCACCGCCAAGCTGCGGGCCGGGGGAATCCTCGAACGCCTTTTTAAGTAGTTCGTACTCCCTCCACTCTTCGAACGGTCTAAGAGTGGGCGTTAATAGCGTCAACTGTTTTGAACACTCACCGCTCGCGTGTCTCTCCATCGCCATCTTTACTTGATTTTCTGAGAGCTTACGGGGCTTGGAGTTGACTTCGTCATCATTTGGATATTGTATATTCAAAGTGTAACCTACGATGTTCCCGTATATGAATCCAAGTGAGCTAATAGCAGTTAATAAGAGGAGTTTGTTGAAGACAGTCCAGTGTCTTGGAGTTGTACATCTCAACGCCATCTGCAAAGAAGCAATCATTACATTACATTTGTGATGTTTGTCCATCAATTACATGTATCTGCAAAGTTTATTGTACCTCTGCATTCTGTACATCTGCTGATGGTTTGTCCATTTAATAAATTAAGCTGAAGCATCCAGATGGTATAGGAAGCTTTTAAGAATGTCTTCACCCTCCAAAGTGAGAACCGATACGGAAGAGAACACATAAACCAGGAGCATTCCATTTTACCACTTTCCCGGCCCATATTGCGGATCAAAATTAACTCTAATATTCATGATATTTCACATAGGCTACCCGATATCACCAAGCTTTACACTTAACAGTTTCTCTTAGAAAATGAGTAAACAAAAAGGCCCATCCTATAGAGGACTAGGCTAGGACTAAACTGTTAAGCCAGCAGGGCTCATTTTATATATATACTACTCTCTAAATTTGAAAGATTAAAATTTAAATCTAAAAGATTAACTTTTTAATCTATTTCGGATTGTCCTGAAGGACAAATCTATTAGGATTAAAAAGTAATCTTTTCTTGGATTACTTTTTTTTAATCTTTAAAAAGATTACATCAATTATAATCAAGTTGGATTAAAAACTAATCAGTTATGGATTAACTTTAAATCTCTTTTAGATTACCTCACACTTTGACAGCACTATATAAAAAAAAATCCGTTATAATCAAATTGGATTAAAAACTAATCAGTTATGGATTAACTTTAAATCTCTTTTAGATTTGTTATTCTAATTTGTAAGTGGGGAAACACGAGGTCAAGAAAACCTGTATAACGGCTTTAAACATCGTGTTTATTGATTCATAAAAACAAATAATGTGCTTCTAATATACAGTATGAACAATCACTGCCTGGCATCAAGCAGTGACGTCTTGAATTCTTTTGGTTAGATATGTACCTATACTATCCTACGAATCGACTTTCCATGGTGTTATTCATGTTAGTTGTGAGATGATTTTTGCCTAATATTTAGACGCCGGCATTGTGAGACATGTTTTCCAAATAGTCTTTAATCAAATCTGATTGTAGATAAGTGTCTGCCATCTCCATGATCTGTGTCGCTTCGCTATGCTCCGTCGCGTCGCTTACCGAAAGAAAGATTTCGATTAAAAAAAATCAGTCTACACATTTTAAGTATTTTCATTGGTTGAAACTTTGTATACTTTCAAATGGATATTTCGATTACTTAAATGCACGCGAATTTGTCGATTTGTAAACCATTTCGGATTGACAACGACAATAAATAATCAAAATAGATTTAAAAAAATTGTAATCGCTCCATAGATTATTATTTTTAATCTCTCGAATTTAGAGAGTACACAGCTAAAAAACGAACCGTGATACGCGTTAATCGTTCCGATTAACGTGTGTTGATTGAAAAAACGACCAATTATTTAATCTTTCAAGAGTAAAATACGGGTAGTACCGTTAATCTCTGCCAGATTAAATGTATTTTTTTGTGAAAGAGTAATTGTTTCTATCGTTTTGCTGTATTTTACTCAAATTGCGATTAAAACTTAATCGCATTGCTTCACCGGTCGCGTCTTCCCCGTCAGTCACTCCTCGCGTGATTAAGAAATCAATACCATATGATTAAAACTTGCACGCACGTGGTTATTGTGTTCGCCATTTGCCATATAGAGCCGTGCCGCAAGATGGACACGGAGATGAACACCAGTGAAATGGAGGTTTTAATGAATCTTTGGGGATTGCCTACACTCATTAATATATTCCAAGGTAAATGTTGTTCCATTTGTCAATGATTTAATTTAACTAGAGGGTGCGAGCTATTTATAGGCCTATTGAGTTTTAAGCTTTAAGCTTACATACTACAAAGCTTTAAGCTTACATACTACATACATATGTAGTATGTATGTAGTATGTAAGCTTAAAGCTTGATGGGACTCGGCAATTGCCGAGTCCCATCAAGCTTTAAGCTTAAAACTCAATAGTCCTATCATGGACTTATTTAAGTCCATGGTCCTATTAACAAATGGAACAATATTTACCTTGGAATATATTAATCAGTAAGTTTAATCTGGCCAAGAGTAAACTTTAATCTACCTATATCGATTACAAATTAATCCAAAATCGAGTAGTTCCCTTTTTACTACCGTGTCGATTAATTTTTTTAATCTGGCCAAGAGTAAAACTTTAATCTACCTATATCGATTAAAAATTAATCCAAAATCGAGTAGTTCCCTTTTTACTACCGTGTCGATTAAATTTTTGCTCGTTTTTGAGCAATTTTTTTTAGCTGTGTACTATGATTATCAATGGGACTGTTAATGTTATTTAGATAATTATCTGCCATTTATTAGGTTTTGTTTCAGCCAATAGCGTACCTGCAATACTATGCACTCAGCATCGATTTTTAACCAAATATAAAAGTGTAAGTACAATGCCTGTCACATATGCCTACCTTTAGAATGAATATGAGAGGGTTTGACGTTTATATCCTACATGTAACAGAATCTTTATCAAAGGCAAACTCGTTCAGTCCTTTTTGCCTTTGATTAAAGATACTGCTAGGATCGAAACGTCAGGTCCTCTTATATTTATTATATTTACTTACACGGGATTTGTTTGTGGATAAGCAATAGGCATTTAGTTTCTACATAAGTTTAGTTTATTTTCTACATTTAATTACTTCTAGATTAAAATAATTTAAGATGTTGTATTTAAAAAACTTAATTCCTGACTTGACAAGATAAAGTGAGAATTGGAGGCGACTGCTGATACAATGCAAATGGAAAAAAGGCGCGACTGCGTAATGCCACATACATCCTAGACTCAGTACAAATCTTGCTTAACATTCTTAAAAGTGTAGTTACGCTTTATTTCGTCGTGGACATGATTAAAGTCTAGCATCGTTTTATACCATGAATGTATGTTAGATTCAACAGTCGTCCCAGATAAAACATTATGCTTTTAAAAAAGTACAATACGGTATAAACCAAACTACGTATTAAAGGGGTACTAAGACTAAGAGATGGGTTGAAGGCTGCGGCCTCAATTAGGATACAAACCGGGATTTCTACATTTTTACAATTGTATTAGGCCTACATACACAAACTTACAGCTGTAAGGATTGAGAAAAATCAGCCGTCTTTGTGCAATAAAACGTCGTTTCAAAATATGTCATCCCCGGCTCGGACAGCATTTTATGGTAAACAGCTTTACGCTATTTTTCTTTTCGATTCAAATAACATAAGGTACCTGTAGGGAATACCGGACAGTAGGGAATACCGGACACTCACAGTATATCCAGCCCTGGCTGCCAGCTACATAGCATCAGGGTTGAAATACCGCCCTCTAACTTTCAGGTGAACTGTTTTGTCTGATTTGACGCTGTGACAAGATACATTGAGTGACAAATCTGCAAGCAAACTATGAAAATCTGTGAAGGCATGAAAATGTGTACCCTAAAAAATGGTCTGACGTAAAAATGGAGATTTTAAAGAATATGATGGTTTGAAAATAAAATTTGGGGATGAGCTGTATCTGATACATTATGGGCATGTTAGAAGGGTTGGTCTAACATAATAGTGTGTGTAAACACCCCTACATACGCTGTGTATTGGGATGGGAGACATTGAATAGAGCTAGGCAGTCAACATTTTGTGTAGGGAATGCCGGACACCAACATGGCCGACTGCGTTTTTACTTCCGGGTTAGGTTGCTTAGCAATTGGTGTATTATGGGTGATTATAAAATGATATTTTTTTTTTCTTTTCATATTTGACATTATGTGATGAGTGGTACACCATATTCTGACTGTTTTGGAAAAATGTTGGTAATTTTGAGGATAAATGTGTATGATTTTTGAAAGTTAATACATAAATTAATTTCAACTGAATAAATGTCATAAAGAATCAATAGAAACATGTTAATTTAATAGAAACATGTTAATTTAATGATTTGCATTCATACCAGTGCTTTCAGGTAGATATTTATACACAAAAATGGGTTAAAAACACACTGTCCGCTATTCCCTACATTGTAGGGAATACCGGACAGTGTGTAATGACGTCATTATTTGCATAGCTGCCTAACCAAATATGGGATGACCGCAATGTTTTAGTAAAATAAAGTTGAATGATGTAGCAAAGTAATGAGAGTACTATCTTTTTGTGATTTAATTGTTTTCATATGCAAATTATGAAAATGGGCTTAAGTGTCCGATATTCCCTACATGTACCCGATATAACATAGAGGGCAATTTTTTTCTTCTTCAACATATCAAGCTTTGCTGCTTTTTTTGTGAGTAGAAACAACAATAATGGCCAATAATAATGATTATCTTTAATATTAAGTAAATTTGGTAAAAAAACAAACTTAAACATTTATTACTCTTAGTAGGCCTACACCTTTAACTAAGTAAGATTTGTTACCTATAATTGTGCGCCGAGAGAATATTACAATCAGTTTTATCTTTTAATTCATCATGCTAAACATAGTACCTAACACGTTCTTAGACTTAGCTTACGTTTCATCTCGTATCCATAATTCCTATCCGTTTTCGAGTTTTGACAGTATCGTAATACTGCTAGTGTAGGTCGGTAACTACACGAGGAAGTTCTAACAATCAAGAAACCTCTTCGGTATTATGAATAAGCTTATTATTTGGTCCATCAGATACTGTCGTCTGTTCACATCCGGCAGGCTACCTGATCACTGTCTACAATGTTTTCAAAGTACATCAATGACTTATGCTTCAGTTCGACATAAAATGTCACCGGGAACTATATATAGCTGTACTTTGCTGTACTTTAGTATAATGATGTTCATGAGCTACTGTTTGCTTTTTTGTCACGTTGATTTATGGAGAACTGTGTTGTTGTTTACATTTTAATGAAAATGATGACCTTTGATATTTTTTCTGATAGTATATCTTTATCTAATAGGACTAGTCTATGGTATATTTCAGATATGAATGAAAGAATCGATCAATCAATCATCAATCAATCAATCGATCAATCAATCAATCTGCTTACTGTTGTACAAGTATTGGTCTACTTGATCATAGATAATCAAGACGATCTATGACATGATGGATTGGCTCGATTTAGTTATTGAACTAACGCGACGGCATTTATGGCCACTCTTCAAATCGATAACATTTCCCATCTTGCAGCACGACTAGATAATAAAGCTGATTAGAGTTAGGCCAAGGGTATTTTATTATTTAAATATTTAAATATTTTCTTGAAAATTGTGGTACATTTTCGAATTTATTCACATACTTTTACACTTTCTTGTGTCACTTTCTTTGGTATTTTTAACCCCTGCACACTAGTGTGTTTCGTGTATTATGCATGTTTTCTGATTTGCAGTGAACCAATTGATTGGCCCATCAAAGCCCTTTGTAGAGAGTTACCAGTTTGATTTCTAATTACTCAGTTCATTGACCTTGTTAAAGGGACACAATGTCATGTTGAATTGTTTTAAGATTTTAATCAATTCAAGATGAACATTAAAAATTGCCATTATTGTTGTTTCTTCTTTAAAAAAAACCCCCAGCAAAACTTGATTAAAACAATGTTTTAAATATGTTGGAATACCACCCTTAACCGTGTAAAATCGGGTGTAAAATGCTGATCTGACCAGATCAGCATTTTTGAATCGACGTTTTGTTGTACAAAGAGGGCTGATTTTTCTTAATCCTTATAAGTGTAAGTACATACATGTAATACAATTGTAAAAATATACAAATCCCAGTTTTTATCATATATTTTTGTAATTGAGGGCGCTGACTCCACCACATCTCTTAATGCCCCTTTAATGTGTATCGGGCTATTGTTCATTGCTCTTTACAAAAGAACCCATTTACACAAACATTTCAAAAGATTGGCGGAAATTGTATTTCTTTCATTTTTAACTAATTTTTTACATGTTCAAATATCTCTTATATACATGTATGTTCTCGGGTTCTTTTTTTAAAGTAAAAACAAATCTGAAATACGAATTATCCTCTATTTCAATCGATGAACGAATGTTACATTTGTAGCATATTATAGTAAAATGAATAAGAAGAATGTATAGATGGTGTGACCGGTGACGTAGTGCCCGGCAGTATGCGTCCGCACCTACAGGGAATGTGCTTTAATTCACACTTGATTGATCATTACTTACCATGCTTACGGTGTAATAGTGCAGTAGTAGTCATGGTCTGCATCCCTAAGCACAATGAGAGACCAGGTACTAAATCTGGTTGCCCGGCAGTATGCGTACGCACCATAAGGGCATGTGCTTTTAAAATTGGCGTTCAGTGATGTGTGTATTGCTTTCGAATAGTATGTATGCAGTAGTTATGGACTAGTACCTCTAGCATGTCTTTAGACCAGGCGCTAATCAATTTGTAAACACTACTGATGTAAACAACGGTCACCTCATCTATAGTGCGATTCTTGAGAGTGTCTATCATCTGTATTTACATACTAAAACATCTTCTGCCCAGCCGGATGTAAAATACAATAAATGAAAAGTTTGTTTCAAAAGGCACTAACTCCATATGAGTGCAAAAGGAGAAAAGATGATACACATACAAGATCATACTATTATTGATAAATTTCGAGGGTTGAGCGCCAACAGGCCGTAACTCAACTTTTGGGCAAATTGATATTTTGGTACAAAAATAATCCATAATAACCTAGATTTTCAGAACCATAAAAAGATAACTCATAAACACCCTGAATTTGACTAAAATTAGAGTTATAAGTTGAGTGCTACAGTGTATTATAATGAGTCCCAAATATTTGAAAGTCGATTAGGCCCAAAAAAAAGAAAAGTTGTTTGCTTTTTCTCGTCCGACCGACCGTGTGAGGCAGTCCCGACCGGTCAGAAAAAAACTTTTTTTGTTGAATTTTTGTAATTTTTGTTGTTGATTTTTGTTGTTGAATTTTTTAAAATTATATCATTTGAATGACCTACATGTATATTGGACCCTACGTTACTCCTCATGTGAGCCAATACCATTTTCATATCACCTCCATGTTAAGGACCAAATAATTCAGAAATGGTAAATGATAAAAGTTATACTTTTGAACAGAATAAAACGTAATACCGTAGTAATTAGGATCTAAAGATAAAAGTTTCTAACGCTATGCTGTGGGTCATGGGGTATAAATATGTTGGTTATTTCAAATCAAATGTGGGCTAAACCATGCTAAAATTAACCATTGCCATTAGCCTGCCATTGATAAGGCTCAAAATGGTGCATGCTAGTTTTTGTGTTTGTAGAACAACCAATGTTTAAAAAAAGAAGAAAAAAAAAGAAAGGATTTTCCGACCGACCGACCCAACTTTTAGGGACCGTTCATTATTTATGGTGGAGGGGGGGGGGGGGACGGACAAATTTGAGACTCGTATGTTAAAATTACCTAACCCCCCTACGGCTGAAACTGAAAATTACATGACCCCCCTGTTAACCAGTAGCTTTTTACACAACCCCCCCCCCCCTTCCCGAAAAAAATCAACTTGTCATACTTAAGGGGCTGTCTTTACCTTTGGAATTTTGTTCATGGATACGTTGGAATTTTGTTTGTGCCCTATCTGAACGGCCAATAATGTTATGATGCCCCTTCTTTTTATTTTGTGAAATTAATATTGGCGAGCGTAGCGAGTTGGAATTTTTTTTCTTCATATTTATCATTTTGGGTGGTTTTGTGAGTCTTATAACCCAAACAAGTTAGAACATTCTGAGCAGAAACGTATAATCCAGTGAAACGTTCTACTTTTGTGAGAATTGGTGCAAAGCAGAGATGAGGTAAAAAGCATGCAATATCACATTTTTAAATCATGATATTGGATTTTGTAACATTATACACCCTGTGGCTCTAATGTCTCGACCGTTGATGAATATATAGATGTTTTTCCACCACATCGTCGATTTGCTGTCCAGAAGTCGTCTCATAGTAAAAGTTTTTGAAGTCGATAGGTTTTAAGAAAATATGCGCGAAGCGCAGAAAAAAAATGGCATTTACACTCCAATCCAAATTAGTCTCTAAAATCACTCCAATCACCACCATCTTTATAGTTTAAACAAATTTACACAACCCCCCTGTTCAAGAATAAAAAGTTTACCCAACCCACCCTCCACCATAAATAATGAACGGTCCCTTATCTCAAAATAGCATTTCTTGAGTTACGGCCTTCTGGCGCTCAACCTTCGATTTAATGTATAATGTATGCTAGTCAACTTCGTGTACCGTGTGTTATTTCACTGTCACAGAATCGAACAAAACCCTTTGATACTTCGCCATGCCAAAAACTTCTCCCGTTCGAGAACAACTCCAAACAAGGTTGAGACCAGAGGATGGGGCAAACGACGGTGGCCACGCGAAACCTAAATTTTGAATTCGTATTGGAATAACACGTAATCGCGAATGTTAATCTTATCATTTTGAAAAATTCATCATAGGTTAGAAGATTTTTTTTCCAATCCAAAACCGTTGGAGTTGGCTAACCAACTCCATTGTAAATGCTATTTTAAAAATTATTTTCATCATTAACCGGGCGATGACTGTTAAAAATATTTCAAAATGGTGCACTCCCGTTGCCATATTGGGTCGCCGGGATTAGGTCGTCCGAGACGCGTGGCCAGCGTCGTCTGGGATGGGGAGCGGTCACAGGGAGAGAGCCCTCTATCGGTACATACACCACAGCGCGCGTCGCAGGCAAGAGAGTGTTGTTCATAGAGTGACAAGGAAAAGGAAAAGGGTCTAACGAAAACGAAGCTGACTAAATATGTGCGGGCTTTTATGTGGGGTTTTTATTATGTTTTTCTGTTGTTGCATGTTTATAATAATACTAGCGGCGTACCCTCGCTACGCTCGGGCACTCGCTAGCTGAGTATTATCTTAATTGTTGCAAAATGGACATAGGTAATGAGTTCAAAATTGTAGATCCCTGAATAATTGTTTTCATTTGAAATAGACTTTGTTCACAGAAATCTGAGTTTTGTGATATCTTTGAATCTCGGACCCAATTTCAATACCCCATTTAGGAGAGAAACAATGTTATTGTTATCCCATACACCCCCCCCCCCCCCAAAAAAAGAAAGAAAAAAAGAAAGAAGTTGTACCAACCCCATACCCCATATAGTGTATACATTGTAGAGAAGATAGTGTGCGGTTAGGCCAACACAAAAAAATGTTATGTTGTCCTCGACCGCCCAACACAAACGAATCGTTTCCGCTTTATGGCCCTTCAAAGTTGAGATAGATGGTACCCCACGCCCTTTGTACTATGCAGTGGCGGCGCCAGCATCATAATTTGGGGGTGGGGATGGAGGCAAGACATTTTAGGGGGACCCCAGACGATCTTGAATGACCTCCAATGACCTTGAAAATTTAATCAACAAAAAGAATACACCCCCTTTCCCTCCACCAAGTCCCATAGGCCCTACTGATCTATTTGACCCCAATGACCTCTGATGACCTTAAAAATTTAATCAGCAAAAAGAACACACCATCCCCCTTCCCTCCACCAAATCCCATCAAGATAGGCCTTACGGATCTTATTTGACCCCAGATGACCTTGAATGACCTTGAAAAAGGAATCAGCAAAAAGAACACACCACACCCCGTCTCTCCACCAAATATAATCAAGATAGGCCTTACGGATCTTATTTGACCCCAGATGACCTTGAATGACCTCGTAAAATTAATCAGCAAAAAGAACACACCATCCAGCTGCCTTCCACCAAATCCCATCAAGATAGGCCTTACGGATCTTATTTGACCCCAGATGACCTCCGATGACCTTGAAAATTTAATCAGCAAAAAGAACACACCAACCCCCTTCCATCCACCAAATCACATCAAGATAGGCCTTACGGATCTTATTTGACCCCAGATGACCTCCGATGACCTCGAAAAATTAAGCAATAAAAAGAACACACCATCCCTCTTCCGTCCACCAAATCCCATCAATATAGGCCTTATGGATCTATTTGACCCCATATTTGACCCCGATGACCTTGAATGACCTTGCAAATCTAATCAGCAAAAGAACACACCACCCCCTTCCCTGACATCAAGTCCCATCAAGATAGGCCTTACGGATCTCTAGATCCCCACCCCTTCCACACTAAATTTGCCAAGTCTCTCATAGAACACATACATATTAAATAGATTTAGGTCCGCGACGCCACTGGGGTTATTAAGTGGCTTTATTAAGTTTTATAGTGAGTCTTTCATAGTTGGCGGGAGGCGGGGTCTCACCATGATCACCTTGTACCCACCCAGTTCAGTTAGCCATCCTTTATTTTATTTTCCGGCCTAATTGACAATAAATTATGCTTAAACGTATTTCTACATGCGTATTTTGCTCTAACAGTATACCTTGTTTATTAATAATAGGCCTATCCCCCATGGATTACCAGGGCATCCATTCCATTGATGAACTCTGTAACCCCAGGATTTAGCCCCAAGAAATTAAATCTTGTTACTATATGAATACATAGGTTTTAGTAAACTTTTGACTTATACAGTTAACTGCATTGTAAATTGATGTTTTCCAAGTTGTTAAAATAACATAATTAATACAAAGACAATGTGTTATCATGGTTATGCCAATCAAATCCTAATTAAACAATCCAATCGTTAAATTCTAGTAAAAGTCATTTATTGCGGTAAATTAATATATATGTATAGGTTGAGTTGATAAACAACATGAATTATTGGTTAGACCACAGTGGCTGTGCGGTATAAGCTGGCCAAAATAATAAAATGTCTCGAGCAATAACGTAGAAACGGGCTACAAAAACTCGAATTTCACGGAATCTAACCCAAATTTAAAAAATCAAACATAAACTGGACAATTGTGGGCCCCGTACGCACCCGCACAGAAAATTTGAAGTCGATCGAAGGCGCGGAAAGGGGAGAACATCTCCGGACAAAAATCGGCGATCCCGTATTATTATATAGATGTTAAGTAATAAAGGAGGGTGCTAAAGAAAATCAAGAAGAAAGGTAGCGGGTTTTTTTTAAATGAAGATGTTGCACTTCTTTCTTTGCTTATTGTGTGACCTACAAAATATGCCATACATTGAAGATTAAAAGTTGGTTTAATTTGTGTACATTTTATCTTTAATATATCTTTATTTGTAAATTTTGATTCTATCCTACAAGTGCAATATTTTGATGTTATTAATGTGCATTTTTATATCGTAATTTTAATATTGTATATTAGCATGTTATTTGGCCTGCGGGCCTGTGAGATGCTTCTGAAATAAAATACCAATAATAATAATAATAATAATAATAATAAAAAAGAAAGAAAAAGGATTTAAATTCAATCGATTTTGCTGGAAAACTGAGCCCAAAGAAGAAGAAAAAATTGTTAATAATAATGAATCTAATTACGTAAAGAATATTTTCTGAAAGATATATGAACTTCGACCGAAGATTTGTTTACGTAGAGGGCGTGTTTTCTTTCTACATTGGCAAAAATAGAAAGAAAAGGGACTTAAATTCAATCGATTTTGCTGGCAAACTGAGCAGATTTTTTTTTTGTGTTAAAAATATTGAATCACAATAACTAAAGATTATTTTCTGAAAAATACATGAACTTTGACCGAAGATTTTATCCACGTTGAGGGCGTGTTTTCTTTCTACATTGGCATAAAAGAAAGAAAAAGGACTTAAATTCAATCGATTTTGCTGGCAAACTGAGCCCAAAGAAATATTATTTTTTGTTAATAATAATGAATCTAAATACGTAAAGAATATTTTCTGAAAGATACATGAACTTTGACGGAAGATTTTTCCACGTTGAGGGCGTGTTTTCTTTCTACATTGGCAAAAATAGAAAGAAAAGGGACTTAAATTCAATCGATTTTGCTTGCAAACTAAGCAGAAATATATATTATTTTTTGTTAAAAATATTGAATTACAATGACCAAACATTATTTTCTGAAAAATACATGAACTTTGACCGAATATTTTTCCACGTTGAGGGCATGTTTTCTTTCTACATCGGTTAAAAAGAAAGAAAAAGGACTTAAATTCAATCGATTTTGCTGGCAAACTGAGCCCAAAGAAATATTATTTTTTGTTAATAATAATGAATCTAAATACGTAAAGAATATTTTCTGAAAGATACATGAACTTTGACGGAAGATTTTTCCACGTTGAGGGCGTGTTTTTTTTCTACATTGGCAACAGACGATGATGGACACGCGAAAACATAAATTTTGAATTCGTATTGGAATAACACGTAATCGAGAATGTTGATTTAATCATTTTGAAAAATTCATCATAGGTTGGAAAAAATGTTTACAATCCAAAACCGTTGTGGGTGGCTAACCACCCGCAGTGTCAGTATCATTTTTTTTAAAACCGTTGTTAAGCGTTCGTCCCATTTACTTGATCACGTAACCTCGTTCGCATATTTTAACCTGAATACTAGTGAATACGCCCGTGTCCAGCGTCGTCTGATTGGCAAAAATAGAATCAAAGGGACTTAAATTCAATCAATTTGGCTGGCAAACTGAGCCCAAAGAAATATTATATTTTTGTTAAAAATATTGAATCACAATGACTAAAGAATATTTTCTGAAAGATACATGAACTTTGACCGAAGATTTGTCCACGTAGAGGGCGTGTTTTCTTTCTACATTGGCAAAAAAGAAAGAAAAAGGACTTAAATTCAATCGACTTTGCTGGCAAACTGAGCCCAAAGAAATATTATTTTTTTGCTAATAATAATAAATCTAAATACGTAAAGAATATTTTCTGAAAGATATATGAACTTTGACCGAAGATTTGTCCACGTAGAGGGCGTGTTTTCTTTATACATTGGCAAAAATAGAAAGAAAAGGGACTTAAATGCAATCAATTTTGCTGGCAAACTGAGCACAAATATATATTCTTTTCTGTTAAAAATATGACTAAAGATTATTTTCTAAAAAATACATGAACTTTGACTGAAGATTTTTCCACGTAGAGGGCGTGTTTTCTTTCTACATCGGCTAAAAAAGAAAGAAAAAGGACTTACATTTAATCGATTTTGCTGGCAAACTGAGCTCAAAGAAATATTATTTTTGTTAAAAATATAGAATCACAATGACTAAAGATTATTTTCTGAAAAATACATGAATTTTGACCGAAGATTTTTCCACGTAGAGGGCGCGTTTTCTTTCTACATTGGCAAAAAAGAAAGAAAAAGGACTTCAATTTAATCGATTTTGCTGGCAAACTGAGCCCAAAGAAATATTATTTTTACTGGATCGTAGAGACCAAGTAATGGTTTTAGCTCGTCAATTCTTCACGAAAAAAACACGCCCGGTATTACGAGGCCCACGAATGCCATGGCTAAACATATTGGTACCAACGGGTCACCTATGAACTTGCGGTTAATTCGAGATTGGACCAATGCAGTCAGATGCCAAGCGTGAAAATAACAACGGATTTGTTTGTGCGGTTGGGCCGCACGTCGTATACCGCAATTTTAAGAAGAAAAAATAAAATTAGGGTCATTTGCAATTCGCCATTGTGGTGGATTGCCTGCACCAATCTTAATAAACTTAGGTTTATTTTGAAGGGAAAGGTCCTACTTTTTCAGGTTCATTTTCCGTTTTGATACAAAAAATTATTTTCCCCATTATTTTTGAGGCAGTAAAGATGCATTTTCAATGCGATCGAAACATCGTAATTTTACCTATTTGAATTCGTCGTAGCAAAAACTTTGTGCGCAAAAAAATCTTCCTACAGTATTAAACTTGTTTAAAACTATGTTTATTTGTAATAAATCTGTGGACAGCAGTCAGCGCCACGGCTTTTATTCACCTACTGAAAATCACGCAAAATGGAGATTGTCCGGCAGTATAATGAATGACCTTGTTATGATATAACACGTGACTAAACAATGGTGATTCACGCTCTGTGATTGGCTCTCCGGGTCCAACTTTGATTGCATGTTAAGGATAAGAAAATCTGAGAACTCATAAGACCAACATTTATTGGCTAGTTGGTATAAAATAGTCGGCGAACCGAAATATAGACCCCAAAGGCCGTCCGAATTTGAAAGAATTGCCAAGATACACCCCAATCGTCAAAAATCAATAAACTTGAGTATATTCTTCTCGTGGTATCCACTTGCACTGGAGAATAAACAGTCTATAAACCCAGTGGCTATGGCAAATTATCAAGTCATGTATCTGCACCATATAATCAGGGACAATCGAATGAAGGGACAAGAAACTATTGTACTATTATATAAGTATGCGTGTTGCGGGGGTACAAATATCATCAGTTCAGCAAGCATACACAATACATTCATGAATGGGCACTGGTACAAATCTCAGCAATCATACTGCACGTGTCGCTGTGTGTCTTGCTCGATACGGATGGACCCGTAGTCGGGTAAAAGCTCGACATGACCGTGAAGTAGGGTACAAATGTGATTTTATTGCTGAAAATCATGGATGAGTAAGTCTAGATTCACACCACCGGGTGCCAAAATGGCACTCTTGGGCAACTTTTTTTATTGACGTCTTAAGCCACACACCCTTTATCGATTATGTTATAATAATGACAAATATATTTGCAACACAAATATATTGTGTTTGGTATGAAATTAAAGCACAAATTCAGGCTAATGACGCAATCGTTTTTATCTTAGTATTTTTAGTGTCTTAGCTGTTCTCAATGTTGTAAGTTTCAAAATATAAGTCTTTACTTCTATTTCCAGCTTATTTTGAATCACTTTACCCGCAATGTTATGCTATCTCACAGTGTTTCCAAATTAATGAGGCCTAATGTTGATTTACATGCCTGTACGCAACTATTCATATGTCCTTAAGAAAATCAGTGGAGAAATAATATAATGAGAATACTGGTAACTGCAGTATAGGGGGTTTCTTATGATCTGAGGGTGGAATTGTCAAGTATTATATACTGTAGCCCTTCAACAAAGCACGGTTTTAATTAAACAAAATAACCACAAATAATGAAGACCATAGTCTCAATCTACTTGTATTAAATATTTGAACGTTTTCAAAACAAATAATTATCAGTATGCTGATGTGCCTCTAACTCCAAATATATTACTAACAAGCACCTGATGTGTATGGAGACAGGCATTGACAGTTTGACAGTTTTATTTGTACCATGGATGAAGTATCACATCTTCAAAACAGGATATAGCGTTTTATGTACGTGACATGAAATTACAGGTGACATGAAATTACAGGTGACATGAAATTACAGGTGACATGACATGTATGAATACATTTTAATCACGTTTGACCTCTTTTGACTTTTGTATGTGTATTTATTATATCATAGGATATGTATTCCAGGAGTCAACAGCTTTAATTTGATACCAAACATTATATTTTGTTTATAATACCAACTATATTTGTCATAAATATAACATTATCGAAAAGGGCGCGGCTTGACGTCAATAAAAAAATTTCTGAATCTAGACATCCTCCCTCATGTATCATTTTCAGCAATAAAATTGCATTTGTACCCTACTTCACGGTCATGTCATAATTGTGAAGATATCTACTTGACTACATACCTGTGCAATTCCTACTGAACTACTATACTCTAGAAATGCAAATATGTATCATCAAAGAACATCATTTTCCGATTAAATTGGATATTGGAATCAATAGGAACAAAATGTCTATAGTTTAAACTTCCCAGGAAAAATATTAATTTCTTTGTTCTAGCATGTTTTCACATTTTTTATAAATCTAAAATTATCACATTTTCCTCAAATATACGGATTATTATTAACACTAGAACGTTATTTTTTTAACAAATCACGTATACATTGTATTAAGTTTGACCTAGGCCCAAGTTTTTGGGAAAATTATATTTTGATCATTTTTCGAAAGATTATAGGGCAACCTTTGAGTTCCTTGAATAAAAACACACCGCAACTACTAGAGCTAACCCGCAACACGCATGTTTTGTTCTTTTTTTGTTATTGAATACAATGATGTAACGATACCATAGGCCGTTTCTAGTCCCTCCATTCGATTGTCCCTGATATAATCTAGCCCATGTGAGCGATGGTAGATTCATCTAGCCCTGTGGCTATTCCAAATCGTCAAGTCCAGTAGCTACGATAATCTATCTATCCCCGTGGCTACTCTAAAATTATCAAGTTCATTGGATACAATTCTGACTGTCAGAATCAAAGTCTAAGTCTCCAGTGAGACATGACATGCACAATTGGAATGTCGTTATTTCTATACAGTTAATGGATATCAAGTTAAGGATCTGAAACACACGTATCATACTATACTCCGATCGATTGAGACTATGTGAACAGTTCACAGTTTCTTTAATAGTCTGGCAGAAATGTTTCTAAAGCTGGGAACACTCCTTTCAACTCTCTTCATGTGGAGCTTTTACCTGTTTCCTGCGACTCTCATGACTGGTTAAATTCAATACATCACATTTAACCAGCATAACTCTACTTGCATCTGAATGCATAAGAAATATGGTAAGAAATATACAAATACCATTCGGTTATTCAAAGATACGATAATCTCGTCTCAAAAGAATATATTATTAATAATACCGCTGTCTGCAGTAAATCTTAATACCTTATCCCAGTGCCACTATCCTGAGGATCTCATGATGAATAAATACGTATATGGTCATGTGTTAAAAGCTCGCCTCCTTTCGCGTTACACACGGATTTTTGCTTTCGCGACATGATTTTAACTTTACACATTTATATTTGCTTGTATACCCCCCTGAGGTAGTAAAAGTATACATTTTCTGAAGGGAAATTGCATGAGGAAACCAAAAATGCCATTGAAAGTATAGTACAACTATGGACTAAAATGGTATGATTCACAATGTTCGGGAAAATATCAGAGTTTTTAATTTTTAATTTGAGATCATATTTTTTTATACTTACCCCTATCATTATTTACTTTACATATTTGAATTCCTCATGAAATTACCCATCAGATGATATATAATTGTCAAAGGTTACTACGTTGGTAAGGTAATTATACCGGCTAGTGAATATCTCCAATTTTTATTTTATATATTTTTAGAATTTTCAGAAATATTTTTTAAGGATGTACCCTTCCCTGTTCTAAACTTATTCCGCTCATATGACAAAAGGAATCATTGAAAATCGATCTACACTCGTCAAAAGAAGTTCCTGGACACTCATTGAAGTTCAAATATTTCACATAAATATTTAATATAAATTAAACAATTGCATGTCAAAATAAGCAGACAATAATTCTCTATCATGTCTGTATGAAATTAAGATGTACGCATTCATGCATGGCTGAGCACATTCATTAAGCAATGGTAAGGTGCGTAAAAGGAAATTGCAATAAATGAGCATTTACAGTCATTTGAATGGAGGGATTATCCAATTTTTTGCAATCTTCTTGCCATTGTCAAGTGAATGGGATCTGCCATGCATGAGTGATCATGTCTAAATTCCATGTTAAGCTGTTAGAGGATTACTTTCTGCTTATTTTGATATACAATATAATCATATATATAATTATATATATTCTATTAAACATTAATTTAATTTAAGTGTCCAAGAACTTCTTTTGCCGAGTGTATTATATCAGGAGCTATGCCTGTTTTAATCAAAGAACCCCTTTTTTAGCTGTTCTCTTGAAATCTTTCCACTCTAAGTGGGAATAAGTTGTTCTTTGAAAACGTGCCTAATTGGTTTGTCAAATTTGTTTGGTATATTTTTAAACAAATATTAATTCTCGATCAACTTCTTTTTGACTCACCTTGTATAATTATAATAAGCATTTATAAAAGGCATTAAACATGTGGTACCTATGCGCTGTACCAATATAAAACTACAAAAGGCCCATATCAAAACTATATAAAAAACACTGAAAGGGAAATTATTTTATTTTCAAAATGCAAAATACGACAATTAAAGATTAAAACCGAACTAGCAGCAGGTGGCTAGGAGACGCAAGAGCAACACCACCGCAATTAATCCAGCAAATTTGCAACATTATACACTAAAATGCCAATTTACAATTACGTTGATATGAGTATAAAACACACAAAATACAATATAATACGTGATAGCAGAGCGTCAATATAGGGGAGAGCGGGAAGTGTTCGCCCCATTCTCATTTGAAATGGCCTAGAGACGTCAATTTTAAAGATTGAATGGACCTATTGACATTACATGCATGATTATGGCTACACACGACCACAGTTTCAGTACCCTGGGCCTTACTGAAAAGGAACGAGTAAAGGATAAAGACAGATGTCAGAAATGATAGGCCGGGGCAAGTTCGCCATGGGCTCATAATTAGGCTTCATAAAGCAGTATGTATCAAATAGATATACACATTTGTTATGCAATGTGATTTTCTTCCAAAATAACATAGGGAGCCCAAAATATAAGGGTAGGGTCATTTTGCGGAATATACTCGTTTAGTATTTTAAAATTATAATAATTTACATATTTAAAAAAAAAAATGTTGTCTTCTAATTTTAGTGCTACTACATTGGGCTATTCCAGATAATAATGACCCCCCTATAGAGGACATCGGAATTCCAGAATTTTTTCCCCACCAATTTGTCAATGGAATTCCATACCTTTTTGGCACATGTTCTTGGAATTCTAGACTTTTTCACAATTTATACCGCCCCCCTATAGAGGACATCGGAATTCCCGACTTTTCCCCCACCAATTCCATACTTTTTTTAAAATTTGATCTGGAATTCCATACTTTTTTGAAGTTTGATCTGAAATTCAATATACTTTTCATAGAGGGAGTCATGGAATTCCGGACTAAAAAATAAATAAAACAATTGTCCTCTATAGGGGGGGGGGGGGGGGGGGGGGGGGGGGCATTATTATATGGAATAGCCCATTCCAGAAAGCTATTTTTATAATTACAAATAATACAAAATATTATTAATGTAAATCACTATTGGTGAACATGCCCCATCATGAAAAGGCGAATGTGCCCCACAGCACAATAAACACATTGACCCGATCGATAACCATGCATATCGCCATTTAAAGAAAATTAGTCACATTTCAAAAGTCACATTTTCAATTACTACACGGAAGGAAAATGGGTGTGTGACACTGTTATTAACCGGGATTGACCGGCGGGCAATCGATCACACTGTGCAGCCGTGTACACTACCCTGCGCTGGGCGTACACTTAGTGAGCGGGATATTTGATTCCGAACATAAAGGGCATTATGTGCTTGTTATCAATTGGTGTTTTCTTCCGCGTAGTGTATTGAAAATGTGACTTTTGAAAATTGACTAATTTTCTATAAATGGTGCTAATTATGGTTTATCTTTGTTTTTAGGTGTTTCGTTTGGTATCAAAATGTGCCTAACAGATTGATCCAAATGTCTATCTAGCTTGTTTGCTAAAAAGAATAACCAATCTAATGATGATTTACATTAAAAGCTTCTGTACGAATATCTTTCGAAAAAAATCAATATCAGAAATGGAAGAAAATCCACTTTTGTGATGTTATACTGTTTTTTAGATGATACTTTGACAAACTTTATACGGAGAGCTACCATGTTATGAAGATCGAAACAAACAGCGGAACATATTGTGTGTTCGTCACACTCCCCGCTCTCCCCTACAAGTATTAAAAACACAATCAGTTATAAAACCACAACTGAAGCATACATAGTTTATACGTTGACTTAAATCAGATGCTATATAGGCAATTTTGATTACTTTGCTCGTGGAGAGATAAAAACCGAATATTTCTCGCCAATTTGGAACTGATCAAACTATAGCATAACGGGCCGTGTGTACAGTTGTATATCCTTTGACTTGTATCCAATTGTGCCCATACATGCACGAATTATGATAAACAAGTTGAATGCAGAGATGATCGAGTGTTGATCTCACATCGTGTATAGGCACTTACAAATTCCGTAAACTCATCCAAATTAATTGCATTAAAAATTCTATTGGTTTCCGTGTTTATAGTCCTAATCATAATATCGCAGATGACGATACATGGCTGATACGTCACAGCCTCACGGGGGACATTGGAATAGACGCCAATTGAGCTCTCATCCGGGGACTTCCTCTTCTGCGCTCCCATGTTGTCGTTTTACTAGGAATTGGTAATCCACTACTATTACACGCCACCCGTAGCCGTCAAAAGACCTGCGAAACTGTTAAAACATAAGTGAAATATCATTAGCAATAAATCATGATTGGTAATTGTGAATAATTTCCAATAATATAAAGTGGCTAAAATTTAGTTAAATGACAATCAGGTAGGCTACTTTTCAAATGTCAGACATTTGACACTGGTAAACAATTTTGTAAGTTTATGATCTGCCCAATGATCGATCAGATTGATATAACCGATAGTATCCCTCCTGGCGGTGAAATCAAACTACACCCCACCCCTTCCGTATGTTCCCGGATGTTATGCCTAAATAATGCGTGATTCGATCGAAACATATCGTTTGCACTAGTAATTTAAGGATCATCCCTAAAAATACCCATAGTGCGCACATGTAGCTATTTGAATAAGAAGTTAACAACAGATTTAAAAAACAAATTACAAGAACCGTTTGAACATAAAGCGGATTTTGACGGGAAATGTGTTTTGTTGTATTTTTAAGCAGAGTCGGTTCCTGAACAGTATTGTACTGGCAATAGTTTCGGCAAGTGATATGTTATAGGCGGATAAGCCATTGATAAACACTGATCTATCAATATGGGAAGTGGAATATGATAAAAATAGGAAGAGGGGATATGGCTCTTTGTGTATAAGTGTTATGCTCACATCCGACAAAAATCCAGTTTAAGTCAACAAGTCATCCAAGTCACTAGTAACAAAAGGCCATAACCCTACGCAAACGTAATAAACATGCCCGTAACATACCTATCAGTTGTAAGACGCACTATACGACCTCGGGAATGACGCACCCTGTGGTGGTGGTGGGGGGGGGGGGGGGGGGGGGTGGGGGGGGGGGGGCGCCGTAAACATACCAAGCGGTCACGCATCCGCGACCAAAACAAAAACGTCGAAAAGGGTCCAGATTTCACCACACGACGTCGTCGACGTCTTTCTGAAAAAGGGGTAGTTTTTAGGGGGCATCGCACTTTAGGGTATCCATTTCATACAGCATCGAGGTATCGACGTTTAGGGGTACTACATGTAGTTGTTGTATATGTGACTTTTCACATATATACCATATCACATGCATACAGCATATCTGTATAGATGTATGAAGGGATGTATGTACGGGTGTGTGCATATCTGTTTGAATGTCACATGATTATGAATTAAGATTATTTTGAGCATTACTATATTACGCCATTTAGGGGTGCATTAATGAGTGTTGTTTACGCCGTTTAGGGGTTTGTATGTGTTACGCCATTTAGGGGTATCAAAATAGCGTTCTGGTTTACGCCACTTAGGGTCCATTTCAGAGGTGCTTGGACGCGCATGTGTACCCGCTTGGTATGTTCACTGACCCCCTGGGACTATATTCATTTTAATATCGACCCCTACGTATAAGATCGTGTACACTTTGTACTTGTTGGCCTTTAAAATATTATTTAGTTACTACGGACGAGTATTAAAGTTGTATTTTAAACCCCGGCACGGGACGCGATTTTTTTTTTACTAGTAAACATTTGTATGGGCTCACAGGTAAAATCAGTTGACTTTTTAAAAAAAAATTAGAAAATCATTTTATTCAGTGAGTTTTGCTTTATTCCGTATTAAAACGAAACAAATAAATTTTACAAATGTTTACTAGTAAAAAAAAAATCGCGCCCGGGACGGAAGCAAGAGGAGAACTTACGCACAATAATGTTTAACTTGTCTTACTCATACAATATTTCACTGAATACCACATTAACGACGGGATCGGGAATGAGTATTCCTGAAAACATATTTCGATACATTTCCCAAATTCTGCTTGGATGATGACTATAAACCCTCTAAAACCCTTCAGGTACCTTGGTCTTCTGTAGGTTCCTTGTTTTTCGGTTTGCCCAAATCTTGCACACTTGCAATAGTGATTGAGATATTTCAGGCATGCGGTAATATCGGAAAAGTTATGTTTGCTTTACATGAGTTGCGTATCTAAAAAATAAAGTTTGGTTGGTGGTAAGTAAGCCTATGGCATATATTTAAAATATAATGTTTGTATTATGTTGTTCGTAAAAATGATGTACAATGTGACGCACCCAGGTAAAGTGACGGACATTGCACCCTTCGTCAATTTTGTGACGGACCAAAGGCTGCCACTGACGTACCCTCCGTCAAGAATGTGGTGGTAAATGACGCACCCATGACGTACCTCTCCCGGGGTCGTATAGTGCGTCTTACAATTGATAAGTGTATAAACCAGGATATATTTATTTTGAAGGAGGCGAATTTAAAAAAGGTATAGCGGCACGACGAAGGGAGGTGTCTGAGGGGGAATGTGCCACTCGCAGATGTTGGTAATTCTTGGTGGGGGAGGGGGTCCGCCCAGCCACCCCTTTGGTTACGGTCCTGGTTATACTGCCCGCGCACTGCATCAATATATGGAACGCATTTCTGGTATTTAATAGTGATCAGAAATGTCGATCTTTTTATCGAGTAAATGTCATCGCAGCATACATCGATCATTTTTTTTAGTTTATTGAACCAACTACTGAACCAAGCCTAGCCAATTGCGGCTTTTAAAGTTTTATCACTATTAAAAATAATCCCTAGAATGAAAGTATGAAACGTATAAATAGAATGAAAATAAATGTATAGATTCAGATTAAATTTATTTTGCTTGTTTAGACTAGGCATAAATTAAACTCATTAAACTCGACTGGATTTAATACTTGAGAGCTGTACGCTAAAGAATGAAATTCTAAAGACAGAGCTGTGTGAGAAGAATGATTTATGAATAGGTGTTTATGATGATACGCCTACAAACATGACTAATAAAATATGGCATGGTAACGCCTACCGGTGTACTGTATTCACATCTAGCATAGGCTAGGCTAGGCCTATTGATATTAATAATAATATTATTATAGAGCTAGGCTATATTCACATCTAGCATAGGCCTATTAGGGATTGTTAGGGGGGGGGGGGGGGGGGGGGGGGCTGGGCAACTTGCATTTTTCGGTGTCTAAACTTTTTTGACTCCCCCCCCCCCTTAACAAGAGGGGAAACTCTTTTGACCCCCCTGTTCAAATGTAGACCTATGACTCAGTTTAATGCATGACAAAGGTTGTCTTCTTCAAGGTACAAACTCGGCGCAATTTCAGAAAGATGTATGCTATACGCAGCCTGTGTGACCAGTAGCGTAGCGAGTGGGGGGGGGGGGGGGGGGGGCGGGGGGGGGGGGGGGGGGCAGACTGCCCCCGGAGGAGGAAAAATTGGCAAATTGGGGACGAAAAAGGCGGAAAATCATGTTAAATCAGCCGTTTTTTGACCTGGTTTCTTTGAAATAGGGACCGTTATGGGATCTATGGGGATCTTGCCCCCTCGGAGTGGCTGGGCTGGCTACGCGCCTGTGTGTGACGGGGTCATTGACCGCTGATCGACGTGAAAAGAGCGATGAAATGTTCTATGAAATGTTCAATGAAATGTTCGATGAAATGAGCGATAAAATGTTCTGTTCGATGAAATGAACGGAACGATAAAACGATCGATGAAATGCTCATGATAAAACGATCGATGAAATGTTAATGATAAAACGATAGATGAAATGTTCATGATGAAACGATCGATGAAATGTTCGTGATAAAACGACTGATGAAATGCTCGCGATAAAACGATCGATGATATGTTCGCGATCAAACGATCGATGAAATGTTCATGATAAAATCCTTGCAAATCATCATGCAAAAATTATCGATGTAAGCTGCGATGACATTTACTCGATAAAAAGATCGACATTTCAGATCACTATTAAATACCAGATATGCGTTCCATATCAATTTCCCAGCATAATGTGGTGATATACATTAACGTTCTATATACTATGTACCGTGGTGTGTCTAATTGACCCGGCTAATTGGTCAAAACATGTTTGCCATCGTATACGTCATATCCTGGTCACTGGTTTACGCTTCGATCCCGAATTGGATATCTAATCAACGAGTTGTGGTGTTCGCGATCAATCCGATCGAGGTTCAGAACTTAATTGACTTGATATAATGAGCTTATTATTTAGGTTTACTAATGGTAGCCCAACTACTAACTTTGAGGAGATATTGCTCATTACGCCTCCTGTCGATCGGATTAGATCTTCATACTTTATTTTGCAAAGATTTTTGTCTTTTCCCACTGATTTTCGTCAATTTTTTTCAAAATGTTCAGAAAAAAATATTTCTTTTTATAAAAATTTCAAAAGACTTAAAATTCTACATACAAAACATGTAGAAAAGTTGAAAAAAATTCAAATATGTCACAAAATGTTCACCAAAAAAAGGCTTGAGAAAATGTTGACAAACCTAGCTATGACAGTTGCCCAAGATTTCTTCAGTATGTTGTCGACTTGTACAGCATAATAGATAGCACCATCGAATGGATCCGCTGCAGAATGGTTTATGTGATACAGTAAAAGTAGCAGGACAATCAGGATGGACGTACACAGCGAAGCACAGAGCAGACAACGAGTGCCACGCATATTGCATCTTCAATCAAATCTAAGAAAAAAGCAAAGAGAGAGAAAAAAATCCGTGTTAAGGGGCCTTCCTAAAACTGTTGTAACTCCTTCATTATTAATTTAATTTGAAGAAAAGGGTTCAATGAATCTAACCATGAACATGAAATTGACTATTTTGAAAAATATGTTAAAAACACGGTTTTTGACCCATTAGGTTTTGCAAAGATAACTCAAAATATATTTTGTCAAATTTTGTCGTTCTAGTTTCATTATAATCCTAATAAAATCTCTAGGAGTGTTTTTTTTTTAATATCTGATTTCATTTTTGAATTATTGACCAAAAACTGCCAAAAATGTGATTTTCATGATTTTGGCGGTAAAAAAAATAATCACATTTTTGGCCATTTTTTGGTCAATAATTCAAAAAAATAAATTAGATAGGTACAACCCTTGGGAACAATGATTGAGTCTTTCAAATGTTGTTCTCTTGAAAACTCTAGTTATCATGGCTATAGTGTTATCCACACGTGTATTACGATTTTTTAAAAATAATTTGAACACACTTTAATATTGGAATGATTGTGACATACAGACTATTTTCAAAGTTTACAAACAATTACAAAAAATAGCAAATTTTTCAACATTTTCATTTTTATTTCGTCGCCTAAAATATATCTAAAAAATCTAATCAATGAGCATCAGTTGCAGCTACACATAACATCTTCAAAGTTGATGGCACAATTCCAACCGGCTCTTGCAACTGTACTTTACAGCTCGCGTTTTTTCATATGATGGTAAATTAGTGCTTTTCACCTTTTTGTTGTTGTTGTATTTTGGTTAAAAATCACCACCAATTGAATCAGGGAGGTCATGACTGTGCCTCACGCAACAAGCCATGGGTGGTCGTCAAGCTTATTTTGAATAAACATGAAACAAATAAGTAAGAAGCCATCTGTGGCCTTTTAGATGAATTTGGGTAGTTTCGATGTGATCTCATCGAAACTCAAAACGCTACATTATCAAATTCATGAATTTCACATGAAATACTGCAAATTATGCTCTATAATTTTAGGTGGTAGTTAGTTATGTTATTACGTATATAAGCATTACATATATGTGAAAACCCCAACTTCTGAAAAAAATTGAGGGCTCCCTCCATGAAGGATCTCTTAGTGCCCCTTTAAATGATGATGTATTCTGGTAGAACCAGGAAAAAACAAACATCGACAGAGTAACGGACAATTATATTTTAATAGGTATACAGTTCGGGGTTGTCCTTAGCGGAAGTAGACGGTGTGCTATCACATAAATACTCAGTCACGTATAAAGATTCGAATAAAACATGATTAAGTTCTTTTGGTTAATGAATTAATGATTTCATTATTTATCTATCTTTCCCCAGATCTTCAGATTAGGGTCCAGTGCACATAAATGTTGAATGACTGATACAGTACAGTCTAATGGAATGGTTATTTCGTGTTGGATCAAAGCCAAACAATAGTAGGCTACAACGAGACGTAATATTGATATACTTTTTCTTTAATAACCACCACTTCCCTGTTGCATTCACAATAATGTAATGTTGCATATCGTCAGCTTAATAAAACAATTGCCCAAAGTCTTTTTTTTTTAACAAAAAGAGATTTTTGACTAAATCAGCTCTTTACCATGGGAGGCACCTAAGTGCCAATGTCAATATTCAACTGTAAATCGTGCTACCAAAACAAAAGGATTATTACCTAAGTCAGCATGTGACTAAGGCAGATTTATGTTATTGTCTTAGTCAAACAGTGTGACTTCGGTAATTTGTGTAACTTCACACATGGCCAGCCGTATGGCAGAACGCTTTAGTAAAACCATCACAACAAATGAATTTATTGCATCAATGAAGAATCTGCTAAGTTATGAAAAATGACTTAGGCAAAAAAAAAAAAGTTTGTCTCAGATGACCCGCGGGCATTCCCCGAAACCGCCCGCGTAAGCTTTTTTGTGTGTTTTTTGTGTGTTTTTTTTCAATTTTCTCAAAAAAATCTCAATTTTTTCCCCAATTTTTTTCAATTTTTTTTTTCAATTTTTTTCTTTCTTTCAATTTTCTCAAAAAAATCTTGCAAAATCCAACTTTTCGACCAAACAAATGACGATCAAGTCTAAATTGAAGAAAAAAAATCCGCAGACCGCATAAGATTTTCAGTCTCTCATGTCATCTGAGACAAACTTCTTCTTTTTTTTTGGCCTTAGGCAATTATTTAATTAAGTTGACGAAACTAGATATTTGTTTTTGAAATTTCTCAAAAGTAGGTAATATGACTTAGGCAATTATTTTATTAAGCTGACGATATTTAAATAAGTTGTTTTACTTGTAAGATATTAATAAAGAATATAATAATAATAAATAAAGAATATCATAATAATATCATAATAGCATAATAAAGAATATCATGTGAGCGTGTTACATAACGTATTGGTATGGAAACACATAATACTGTTTAATATTTAGATTTGGTATTGTAGTGGGTTTTTTTCTGGTACTATAAATCACATTGGTACTAATCAAGCATTGTTCCAAAATAATTAAATAACTTTCTACAGTATTATTTACATTCATTTAATAATATCAATGGAAAAGAAAATGGACGTATGCAATTTTCAACAGATTATGTTTCTGAATATAAATAGAGAAGAAAATATATCTAAATTGTTTATGTGTATGTTCTTACTAGTGTTTGTCTAAGGAAAATAAATATATCAACAGAAAAGGATTTTTTGAAGAGAGGGTAGCGAATTTTAAGAGAGCGGTGGGGGTGTGGGGTGTGTGGGTGGGGTGTGTGGGTGGGGTGTGTGGGTGGGAGGGCGGGGTCACGATCCCCGTGAGCACTCGCTTTTGCCGCCTATGCTTGGTAACCTCGTACCCCAGCCCCCAACTCTACTCAAAAGTTGGTAACCATGCGTGTTCTTAGTCAAAGTACCCCTTTGCAAGGGTTTTTCATCAATTTTAACACCTTCTTTTGCAAACTCGATGACAAAATGGAGTTGTAAAATACCCCCTATTTTTCGTTATCACTAGAATTTTAAACACCCTTTTTCAGCGACACTTTATACATACATAAAATGGATAAAAACAGGTTGCTCATAACCAGTCAGCTGTAGAACGGGGCCCCGTTTCAATTGAGGGCGTTCTATTTAGTGACACACTGCCGTCATCAATAGAGGGCGGGCTTGGGAACGAGACTGCGTTTCTAAGGGAACTGCCTCACCTCACAGTAATTTTCAAAATTCATAAAATAGCCGATTTTCCAATTTTAAACAACAAAATAACTCTCTTATCACAGAGATAATCGTTACAAAGGCATCACTTCTGAATGCTACAGGGCTTATATTTAATGTAAAAATTATCACACTTACCCTAAAAATGCTATAAAATGGTGTAATTTCGTTTAGAAAATGGTGGTCTCATCGCAGCAAACCGGTCAAAAAATACATAAATTTAGCTTGTGTCGTGTGATGTTGGGGTCAAAGGTTAAATTAAATCATCGAACTGGATATCGCAAGGAGTTCTGGTACCTTATGCTGCCCTCAACTTGATGGATAGTTATTTTTATGCAGATAATTGGGGTAAAAGGCGAAAATGCAATCAATGCGCAAATTGACGGGTGTGGGTTACCTTAGGTACGTACATCCGTCGTTTTAGAGCGCCCTCAATTGAAACGGTGCCCCGTTCTACACCTGACTGATTACCTGGAGTGTATCATGGTCCTGCATTATACTGGTGTACCCCAAACATGCCAAATGGTGGATTTAGGTTGTGTTCTGATCAAATAATCTAAACCATACGGGGCGGAGCTGCAGATGGATTCCAAAACATTTACATGTTTAGACACGTTTTTTAATCGTTCCATTGTTTTGTATTTGTGATTGGAATCTTCTGGTGTTTCTTTCTAAATAGCTAGTAAATCATTAAGTTTTTTAACTTCTAAATAAAACAAATGGAATATTGGAATTTCTTTTAGGGTTTCGTTATATATCATGCAAGGATGATTATAACATTGGCTATATCAAATTCAGAGTTATCTATTTTCCAGCCACAAATTACGTATTCAAGAGTTATTCTGAAAGAAACATATTTAAGAGTACTCAAACATGTTGTTACCTGTTTCCAAAAGGAATTGTTCTTGATATATGAGACAAAATGTGTATCATCGTAAATTTGATTACAGAAAATACATTTGTCTGATTCGATTAAATTCCATTTATATAGATTTATTTTTGCATGGAAGTAGATTATAAATCAGGTTAAACTGAAGGTGACCACACTGCAAAAAGGTTGCTTAAATATTTACTCAACATCTTACACAACGCTATTCAAGTATGTAGCAGCTCATCAACTGTTGAGTAAAATTTGCCCAACACCGTTGGATAACATGTTTTCACCAACAGTTGAACAATTCCAGTTACTCAAAAGTTGGGCAATTATATTCACTCAACAGTAGTTCACGTATACAGCAGCTTAACTGTTGAGCATTTTTTAACCATTTATTGAGTGTTTCATTGTTTATTGGTTGTTGGGCTTTTGTTTATAGTGATTTGTTGGGTATTTTAATACCTATTTGTTGTTTATTTAAAAGGTTTCATTAGGCGTTGGGCATTTGCAAATAGGTTTTTCTGGGTATCTGCCATTATTCAAGCTTAACAAGATGGCGTCAGGAACGTTTTTTCTGAACTATTTTGAGAACTTTTTAGCTCGATTCGCGCTCATTTTCCTACATGTTTCAACATTAAAAGGATCTCGAACCTCCGTAAATATTCTCAATATTATGTGGGGATGTTAAAAATGTCATACTGGACCTTTTAAGTGTTAAAAATGCCAATTTTTGCGCGCTTTGCGCGTATTAGTTTCAATGTTTCATTATTCAAACTGAACCAGATGGCTTCAGGAAAGTTTTCCATGACCATTTTAGTTTAAAAACTGAAAATCTTTGAGCGCTTTGCGCGCATTCTTTCTAGAGGTTAAAACATTATAATGGGTCTCAAACCACACCAAATATTATGTGGGGAACGTTAAATACTTCATACTGAACCTTTTAAGTGTTAAAAATGCAATTTTTTGCGCGCTTTGCGCATATTAGTTTCAATATTTCATCATTCAAGCTGAACAAGATGGCTTCAGGAAAGTTTTCCATGACCATTTTAGTTTAAAAAATCGCGATTCGCGCGCATTCTTTTTAAAGGTGTTAACAGTACATTGGTCTCGAACCACACCAAATAATGTATTATGTGGGGGACGTTAAAAACGTCATACTGGACCATTTAAGTGTTAGAAATGCCAAATGTTGCGCGCTTCGCGCGTATTAGTTTCAATGTTACATTATTCAAGCTTAACAAGACCAGTCAGTCAGATCGAATATAAAAATGCGAATAAATATATTCGTGCCGTGCTGCAGTGGAGGTCGCCATATTGACCATTACGTCATAGATTATTCATATTTGCGCTGTCAAACACGCCGTCCGGCGAGCCGTGCAGGGATAACCCTGAGAAAGCTGGTACCACGGTAGAGCGTTGACAGCGGGGTCGAGAGTATTGAATTAAAACCTGAACTCTTTCTGTACTCGTAAGTTCTCGCAACTATTTCATTTTAATTTCCTTTTCACTTTCTATCCTAACCCTTCCATTTTAGCAACATAGATAGCTGGTATTGAAAGTTTGGTATCAAAATAATTCTACAATTTGTTTCTATCCACAATTGCTGATCATTATTGCGTTACGTAAAACGAATAGGAAATCATGGCGCACCAATAATATTATTACCCTAAAACGAAATAGACAGTAGTTGAAGGTGAAGTATACCTTTTTACTTCCTTGTTTACTGTTTACTGTAGGCTATACCAAACAAAAGTACACTTATAATTGAAACAATTACACTAGGAATCCATTGAACTGATGATGCAAATGGCGTGTATTAAATTGTAATCCTGTTTTCAGTATGGACCAGACATGCATGAAATTTCGGAAACTTTTTCACCAATCACCATTTTTCAAATATTTTGTGAAAATAATTGAAATGATTTATTGTACATGTATGAAATTGCAATACCATTTTCAGTATAAACAGGACAATGTCGAAAATAATTGAAATGATTTAATGGGATGTAAACAGTCTTTAGTAATGTGCTGTGTGGAAATTGTTGTTCATATCCTTTTTTAATTTACCTGGGTTGGGAGGAGTCGGCCTATAACTAAGAAAGCACCTTACGCAAGTGCACAACTAGATGACCACGGTGGGACTCGAACCCATAATCAAAGTATCGTGAGATAAATACCTCTTGGCCACTGATCTATACCATCGTAATCAACCTATCAACTTTAATTTGCAAGATATATAATAATATTAAAACTATAACTTACATATCGTGATGTATGCTGAGATACATTTGACACGTCGAGCCGTATGAATAAGAGTGATCAGGTGATGTTATGTTCTGCACCCGTGACCCATATATAGCACTGAAAATTGCACCCTTGACGTTTTCAGGTGTAAACTGTGATGAGTATACAATAATTGAAATTGAATGTCTAACAATTATACAATTGTAGTATATAGCCTGCGTCAGACCATCCCACAGGAAGCAGTCCGGGCCGATTTCAGGTTCAGGAAGCATTCATTTACCCATAATCCCTTGCGAATGTATATTTTGCAAAGTGTTTGTGGTAATACCAAACAGACCAATTTATTTATTTATTTATTATTATTTATTTATTTTAACCAAATATTATTTATTTATTTTAACCAAATATGATGGATCTTTGAATCAATGACGCTCAGTAAATGAGACAAAATATAAAATAAACTGTTTAGTCATAATTAATAGACATTATTGTGGTGATTTTCCTAATTTATTGTAATTAAGAAATTGATATATTCAAATTCGTTGATCTGAAAAAGTGCGCGATTTTTTTTCCTCCGACAATTTTTTAGATAATTGTATGATCTTTCATATTACCAAGTTTGAGCATGTCGCAAATTAAAATAAAAGCATCGATTTTCATTTTAGTTTGTAGTCAACTTCATAGACTCTCAAATCAATATAACGAATTTGAAATGAGCCACTGAACGCTGAGAACGACAATAAATTCTATAATCATTTTATACACAATTTTAAAATATTAAATAAGGTCTAGGTCTAATCTGTGTCATATAGTTCTCTTAGCCTTGTGAAAAGAGGGTTCCTGTAGAGGACTAGCAAAAACTATCGCATTGCATTATGGGTAATGCTTCCTGAATGGGGAAATCGACCCGAACTGGAAAGTGCAACGCCTCGCAAATATAAACTACACAGTTCCATACATATGTTGCATTTTAATGTAATATTTTAAAATATAATATTTACCCTTCCTGACCAGCCTAAGAAAAAATGGAAAAAGTGTACTTTCGATCCCAGATTCTGGACTGTACTAGTATCGTCCGATACTGGAACACCCAGTATCGACCGATACTGGTACAAAGTCAGTGTTCCAGTATCGGTCGATACTGGCACATATAAAATGTGCCAGTATCGGGCGATACTGGAACATAATTATGTACCAGTATTGTTCAATACTGGGACAAATCTCACTGGTATCATGTGTACCAGTATCGCCCGATACTGGAGCATACAAACGTTCCTGTATCGCTCGATACTAGAACACAATTTGGTGTTCCAGTATCGACCGATACTGGAACAGTAAATTTGTACCAGTATCGAGCGATACTGGCAACTTTTATGTTCCAGTATTGCACGATACTGGTATACCAGTATCTGGGACCAATTACGTGGTCTTAATATTCGGGGAAGTACTCGCATGGCGGAGAGGGACAAAACCACAGAACAACTACAACGGACCTAGCTAATAATCTTAACCCCACCCCCCCCCCCCCCCCCCCCAATGCTAAATAATGCTAATCCTAAGTCCATCTCCAAGCGCCTGCGTGGCCGGTTTTCGATGACGTAGTCAACCGAGCCTATAGTGAGCGCAGTATACTGCGCGAACGAGAAGCTGAGGGCCGTGGCTTATGGGTGGGACATAGGGCTGGGGTCCGGATGGTCCCCGGATCGAATCCCGGCATGTTCCCGGCGATTAAGTTGGTGTTTTTTCTTCGAAAATTGTGATCCCGGTCAAAAACCATAAACGGTGGTTAGGGTTATGTTTATCATATGTCCCGATTTGATTTTTTGGATATGATTTCACATTTTGAGCTACATATAATAAAGTCTGTGTAGCCAGCCGGTCATACCGCAACACATTTGATGGAGAAAAAAAATTGCCGGCAATTTAGCCTAAATAATGACGGACACCATAAAATTGATTTGATTTTTTGGATTTGATTTCTCATTTTGAGCTACATATAAAGTCTGTGCAGTTAGCCGGTCAAACCACAACACATTTGATGCAGAAAACAATTGCTGGCAATTTAGACTAAAAAAATGACAGACACCTTAAATTGTGTCCCGATTTGATTTTTTTGGATATGATTTCACATTTTGAGCTATGTATGAAGTCTGTGTAGCAAACCAGTCAAACCGCAACACATTTAACGGAGAACAAAATTCCTAGCAATTTAGCCTAAAAATGACGGACACCATAAAATGTGTCACGATTTGATTTTTTGGATATGATTTCACATTTTGAGCTATGTATAAAGTCTGTGTAGCTAACCGGTCAAACCGCAACACATTTGACGGAACAAATGACGTTTGCATTGAAATCGCAAGAAAAAAGATTGTCAGTGATTTAGCCTAAAAAATGACGGGTACCCTAAAATGTGTCCCGATTTGGGTTTTTTAATATGATTTCAAATTTTGAACTACGTATGAAGTCTGTGTAACAAACTGGTAAAACCGCAACACATTTGACGTAACAAATGACGTTCGCATTTCAAATTAATCTCCATTATAAGTTTGCATTAAATAATCGTGATTTAGCCAACAAGGTATTTTTAAAGTTAAATGTCACCCGATTTGATTTGTTAGATATGATTTCACACTGCACTACGTGGCATCTGAATTTAGAGTTTTAATCCTTTAATCATTTAGGCAGACAAAATGCTTATAGTCAATTAAAATGTTTCGTTTCCATAATTTAATCGAGTCTGCACGTAGAATCTGTTTTTGCACTCAACGTGTTTAGTGCCAGAAGCTTGTATGCACATAGGATCGTCTTGCACTTAAAGGGGCACATAGGATGCTAAAGGGGGCACACTACTAATTAAAGCTCCATAGGGATATGTACAAAAATACTGATATAAAACTCTGTTTTAGACCATTTTTCTTAAACATGTTAAAGATGATCCGTCTTTCTCATCAAAAAGTGTAAAAAATAGGTAGGGTAGCCTGCTTGAAGAGACTACATCTCTGACGAGCTTGGAAATGTCACCGCAATCGCCAATGTTTCTAGTAAAAAACACAAATTCCAAAGATCTCTCAAAATTTCCCTGGATGATATTCACTCTTTATAGTCAGTGTGAATGTAGGTGATGTCCCATCAATCATAATTCAAAAATCGTAGGCATTTACGGAATTGTTCTTACTGTCAAGTCTTTAAAATTGAGGATTTTGTCATGCATACTTTCTGATTCTAGTTTAGCAACACTTTTTAACATACTTAAGGGTAGGGGATACACCATTTAGTATAGTGCACCCTAAAGCGTCGATATATCTTTGAATAATGACACGTACAATTTGCCAGCAGACACTAATACCAGAGGGCAATAAAATATAATAAATATGGATATAAAAGTCATCCCATCGTTCACTCGTAAAGCAATAAAACAGATGTAACTGCAACAATTAGTGCATGCACTAGGATACAAAATGCGTCGCGCAGTATAGTCAGGGTGGGCAAAATGCACATAATATAAATTAAAATCCATGACATACTACCCAATCGCTCGGAGCGATTTGCCGCTGACGCTCCTTATTTGGTAAACAGCACTCTTTATAAGGAGCGTAAGCGACAAATCGCGTCGCGCGATTGTGTAGTATGGCCTACATCTTAATCTAGTGTATTGTCATTTTTGGATTTTTGGGCCACCTGTATTTATTGGTGGATCTGAGACTGAAATAAAACACATTGAATGTATATCCATATTAGGTAGAAACATAAACTATATAAGACGTCCAGTTCCTTAATCAATGGTATCTTATGATTAACATTCAATGTATTTCTAGATATTCGAGACGATCAACCAGTATTAACCCATGGCACTTTTCGCATGCACTGCCGGAAGTCTGAAACGTGCGAGGTCAACATAATCGGTTACCACCATCAAAATAATAGAGCCATCCCAGACAACATACATATATTGGCACAATATTGGCCCAATATTGGCAATATTGGCATTGGCATTATCTTGTTGACCAATATTGGGCCAATATTGGTTCCCCATTGGCAATATTGGCATTGGCATTTTATTGGTCACCAATATTGGACCAATATTGGCTTTACATTGGCGCTCGTTAATTGGCATCATGTTGGCAACCAATATTGGACCAATATTGGTGACCAATTGAGTGCCAATGCCATTGGCATTTTATTGGTCACCAATATTGGACCAATATTGGTTTTACATTGGCGCTCGTCAATTGGCATCATGTTGGCAATCAATATTGGACCAATATTGGTGACCAATTGAGTGCCAATGCCATTGGCACTCTCTTGGTCACCAATATTGAACCAATATTGGTTTAACATTGGCGCTCGTCAATTGGCATCATATTGGCAATCAATATTGGACCAATATTGGTGACCAATTGAGTGCCAATGTTGGCACTCTCTTGGTCACCAATATTGAACCAATATTGGTTTAACATTGGCGCTCGTCAATTGGCATCATGTTGGCAACCAATATTGGTCCAATAATGGGCACAATATAACAGGGGCGGAAAATGACACCATTGATTTGATATACAAATTCTGACGCGGTCTAAAAATTGCGGCCGCTGTTAAAAGTTATCGCTTCCCGCGGCCTTTTGGCTAGGATATTGTGCCTTGTCCTGTCCCTTGAAGATTTTTCCCTTGTCCTTGGGCTTTCCCTATTCCAAAGTTGGTTCTGGCCACGGGTTGGCCCGGGATCAGCTCACTCCTCTTTAGGGGAAGTAAAACAATATAAAGATAGAATTCTTCCTACCAAACATTTTCTCCAAGATCGCCCAATATTGGCTCAATATTGGCACTCATTGGCGAGTGCCAATATTGAGCCAAGCTTGGGCCAATGGCCAAATAATATTATGCCAATATTGTAAGCCAATATTGGGCCAATGAAAAATCAATATCGGGCCAATATTGAGCCAATATTGTTATGTTATCTGGGAAATAACACCATTGATTTGATATTCAAATTATGACGTGGTCTAAAAAAGGCGGCCGCTGTTAAGAGTTATCGCTTCCCGGCCTTTTGGCTAGGATCTTGTGCCTTGTCCTGTCCCTTAAAGATTTGTTCCCTTGTCCTAGGCTTGCCCTTGGCCAAATTAGTCCTGGCCACCTGGCTTCCTACCTAACATTTCTCCAAGATCGCCCAATATTGGCCCAATATTGGCCCTCATTGGCGAGTGCCAATATTGGGCCAAGCTTGGGCCAATGGCCAAATAATATTATGCCAATATTGTAAGCCAATATTGGGCCAATGAAAAATCAATATTGGGCCAATATTGGGCCAATATTGTTATGTTATATTGGCCCAGTATTGGCCCAATATTGGCACTCATGGGCGAGTTCCAATATTGGCCCAATATTGGCACTCATTGGCAAATGCCAATATTGGCCCAGTATTGGCCCAATATTGGCACTCATTGGCGAGTGCCAATATTGGGCCAAGCTTGGGCCAATGGCCAAATAATATTATGCCAATATTGTAAGCCAATATTGGGCCGATGAAAACTCAATATTGGGCCAATATTGGGCCAATATTGTTATGTTATATTGGCCCAGTATTGGCCCAATATTGGCGCTCATGGGCGAGTTCCAATATTGGCCCAATATTGGCACTCATTGGCGAGTTCCAATATTGGCCCAATATTGGCACTCATTGGCAAATGCCAATATTGGCCCAGTATTGGCCCAATATTGGCACTCATTGGCGAGTGCCAATATTGGGCCAAGCTTGGGCCAATGGCCAAATAATATTATGCCAATATTGTAAGCCAATATTGGCCAATGAAAAATCAATATTGGGCCAATATTGGGCCAATATTGTTATGTTGTCTGGGATAGAGCAAATAACAAGTAGGCCTATACACAAACGAAACTAGACATGCTAGAGAAATAGACATCTTTTTGAGTTAGGGTTACCAAGGCTGGCAGGGGTGACACGGAAGTAAACAGAATTCGGAAGGGGAAGGAGGAGCGAGCCCAACTTTTGGTTTATAATGTTGAAACATGTATATAAAGTGTTAATTTAATCATATATTTTCCCTCACCTTAATTTGAACATGTATCAACCGCAAGAAGAAATGATGTATTTATGTTGCGCTATTGTGTGTATCGCTTTGATGGCGTATTTTGAAAAACCGAATTTACATTGTAAAATAATCGTGAGATTTCCTTTTTGTTTGTTTTTTGTTTGCTATTCAATTATTTTAAACAGTTGGTATTTAAATATATGTTTTAGAATTTTCATTTTTCCTTAACATGTTTACAAATATCGACATATCAGTTTGTCTTTACTGTAGCACCATAGCTTAATTTACATTTACCCCATATTTGATAATTGGTTGTTTGCGGAATAGTTTTGAACGAATTGGAATTTGATGTGGATGTGACATAGACTATTTTGAAATACCATGAACGTGATAAAAACTAACAGTAGTTATAGGAGATATTGAGAAGATTAACAAAAGTTCCCGGCAAAAGTTATATACATTTTGTGTCACATATCGTCCAGTCATAAACTTGTTGTTGAGGGAAGTTGAATACGTATGTATGGTCACACTCCCAGGTATACCTATGGGATCAGGAACTTCATGTTAACATGAAGCTCCTGATCCCATAGGTATACCTGGAAGTGCCTATCGCGAAAATACACATATATATAATTAGGTTATTTTGAAAGAATCAACAAATTATACTGACAATATTTTTTTCCCTCATTAAGTGTCATCAGATTGTCAAGGTTATATGGATCCAATTTAATTCATACAATGTACATCATGCTTCTTGAAGGCACATTTTTCAGGTTTTCAATTTCATTATTAGTATAATACACCATGGTTACAGTTTGTAGAAAAACTCGACAATGTACTTTTCCCATTAGTTGGTGTAACCATGTCGTGTTGTATAGTGATGGGCGTATTGGAAATTACAAATGCAAGCGCAAGTTGGTTGTCTGTTTTTAGGCATGTTCATACTGTATTAATACCAAAATATATGCTATGATCAAATAATATACAAAAACAAAGGTATCACAAATTAATTTTTCTATGAAAAGGTATTTTGAGGCCTGAGGGCCGGAAAAAAACATGTTCATATTATAATCATTCCACGATATAATTGTAACGACCTTTGACACAATTCGACAGCGGTAAAATCGAAAAGCCTGTCGGTTATCATAACAATGATGAGGATTTGGACTCCTGTGGACATCACACGGTCCTTTTCGGAGAAAAATAACGGTAATAACTTTCCTGTTTCCTGTAACAATTAGACACAGTTTGCTTTACATTACATCTGTATCCTGCAGGCATCAGAGACTTGCAATGAACCGAAGGCATTCACTGACATTTTATGTTTATACTACGAGACTAGTTATTTTAGTCTCAGATTTAATAAAACAACAATTAACATACCTACCTAAGAGTATACAATGTATTATAACACCTGGCATATAACTACAATGTATTTATACTTGTATGATAACTCCAAGGATCAACTTAGCCCGTTATCTCATTTTCAGATTTTTAAAATAATTGTGTTGGTTCATCCATAAATGGTTCATCACAGACTGTCAGTTTCAAAACATTTTTATTTAAAAAAGTACTAGTAGGCCTAATAAAATGATAACACCACTAGTTTATCCATTTAGCTTATTTGATATACATGTATAGGCCTATTTCATAAAAATAAACCTTGGGTAACATCGATATTCATGATATAATTATGGTAATGCCGACTGGCTAAAAAAGACTACTGCACGACAAATATATGAGCGACGTGAGTTCGAATCAATAGAGTTCTTTCTTTTTAACAAAAGACACAGCACGGAGCTTATGGTTTTCAGATTTCACCCGAAGATAGCTATAACATTTACATCTTCCAATTAAACATAGAAATTACCATGTTTCTTTAGATTTCACAGCGTGTCAATGAAACGGCACAGGATCGGGAATGAAGAAAATAGCGTATAATCCATTGTATTCTGTCATGATTTTATTTATTTATTTTCTGTGATTGTTTGCACATCGAAAAGTTTTAGGTTAATTGGTGGCCCCGAACATGCATAATAATTGCAGTACTCTGATTGGTCTATTCCATAATGCTTCCTTTATAAATGCTTCTCTGCTATTGGTCAACCCGAAGAAAAACAATGACGTAGTAGGGGAACCCCTAGAATGCTCCATTATTCAATTGGGTGGTATATATTTACCTCAGGAGGAAATCATACAAAAATACAAACTCCAAAGTCAAAATAAACCTTTAGAATAACTTAACATTTAAATTTTGGATGCTAACATTAAATCAGTAACTGGAGTGGATATATGCAATGGCAACATAATATAGGCCTACATACGTACGTACGTAATGTACATGATAGTTTGAACACCATGTATATTAAATTATTGTGCGAAACAATGCTTTATAAGTGTCCAGTGATGGTTTACCTTCATGTTATCACTCAAACGTGATCAAATGTATCACCTTTAGGTAGGGTAATTACAACATATTTCATCACTTGTATAATTATTTCAGTATTTGATATTGCATATTTTGACCACCCTGTATATTCTTGATAAACTGACAAATTAATATTGTATATGGCTGGATGGGAAATGCAGTATTTCATGTGAAATTCATGGATTTGATATCATTTTGAGTTTCGATGTTATATCACATAGAAACTACCGAAATTCATCTAAAAGGCCACAGATGGCTTCTTACTTAATATTTGTTTCATATTTATTCAAAATAACTTTGAAGACCACCCATAGCTTGTTACGTGATGCATATTCATGACCTCCCTGATTCAATTGTTGGTGACTTTTAACCAAAATACAAAAATAGTGAAAAGCACTATATATACCTTCGGAAATGCTGAGAAAATGTCTTTATTTTTCATTTTTACTGATTTGTTTTGAAGAAATCTTACATGAGAGGGTTTCTATGTATATCTGTATATACGTATATATCATCTATCTAAACAAGGTGAAAATGATCAATTTCATTTTTTGAGAAATCTTTCTGTGCCCCTTTAAATAAAAATGTCCACAAATGATGAATGATAAAGGTAGGCTACAATACATGAGCAATTGAATATTGACAGAACATGCTTCAAATGTAGGCCTAAAAGAACAATGTCCAATCAATGTTAATATGAAAATAAAATATCGCAAGACGAGCATATAAGAAAGAAAATGACCGAAAATAAAAAACAAATAGATAATTTGGAAGCGGCACTTTTATGATTTTTGAGATTTTGCAAGCTCTTTGGTTATCTTTACCCTGTGGTAATTGCCCATAAACATGATAAATGTTTTGACGGTGAACATCGCATGTTAAATTACTTAATGCGTCCTTTTAGGAAGGTGGATGTTCCGATCACTTTAGCTTTTCTTTGCCCATCAACATATTTCGATATCAGAAGAAATCCCATATTTTTCTCATTATTTCTGTAAAATGTTGGTGTAAGATATGTGTCATTTAGATGAAGGGCAAAATGCAGTTAATTACTGCCAAGAGTGGTTTAACCACCCGGCCAATTTTGTGTACTACTCAATGGGAAAATTTCATGTCACCTTGTGCTTCTAAAATAAGAACCATTGGGGTTTTATGCAACTCAAACTTTGGAATACGACTATATTTTAAGGATGAACCTTATTGTAGAATAGAACACATCAAGTTGAATATCGGGCCAACAATCGGAACACCTATCTTTAGTGCTCCGGTCGTTCGAATTGTAAAAAGGTAAAAAGGAAAAGACAAGAATAATATCTTTTAATTATCGCAAAGCTAACAAAATATTCCCGTTTGTTCCCCTTTTTGTTAGTGAAACCTTTTCCAAACGAAAAGATTGAATAGTTCACTAGACAATAAACCGTGCATAAAATAACAATTCCTGGGAAACATTTTTTCAATGCAAAAGTGTATTCACTTATGATAATTGATAATAATTTATAATGTGTAAACGCGGTGACAATATGTGGATGTATATACATGTACATGTATAATGCGTCTATAGCCTCTGTATTGATAATGAACATTCACGCATTGATAAATAGCATGTTTCCTTGATTTGCTTCACTACGGATCATGTTAAAGGGACACAGAGAGATTTCTCAAAAAATGAAATACAAATTTTTTACATTGTTAAGATATATAATATACAAAGAAATCCTCTCATGTAAGATTTCTTCAAAAAAATCAGTAAAAATGAAAAATAAAGACATTTTCTCAGCATTTCCGAACTAGGTATATTAGTGCTTTTCATTTTGTTGTTGGTATTTTGGTTAAAAATCACCACCAATTGAACCAAGGAGGTCATGATTATGCATCACGTAACAAGCCATGGGTGGTCTTCAAGGTTACTTTGAATAAACATGAAACAAATTAGTAAGAAGCCATCTGTGGCCTTTTGGATGAATTTGGGTAATTTCGATGTGATTTACATCGAAACTCAAAACGCTATCAAATCCATGAATTTCACATGAAATACTGCAAATTAAGCTCTATAATTTTAGGTGGTAGTTAGTATGTATATAAGCATTACGTATGTGAAAAACCAACTTCTGAACACAATTAAGGGCTCCCTCCATGAAGGATCTCTTATTTTCTGACTCACCATTTTTAAACCCTAACCCTATACATATATATCCCAAAATACCACGATTGGTACGACCTGGCGTGGAAGTTTTTTGATGAAAAAATGGACCCAGCACATATAGTTTGCGCAATATACTGCGCAAACTAGCCTTGACAGCCGTGTTGAAGTGTGGAATCACTCGCCTCTGGTGCGAGAGGTCCCTGGATCAAATCCCGGGGGGGGGGGGGGGGGGGGGGATCGGGGGATATTTTGGTCGATTTTCCGCGTTGAAGAACAAATTCTGAAAAAAGTGTGGGGGGGGGGGGGGGGGGGGTAGAGTTAGGGTTAATATGATATTATGTGACATTTTTTAAATGTTTAAACTTGTTTTTATTTCTTTTATAATCATGATAATGAGTTTGACCTACCAGGAAAGACTATTCTGGAGTGTTTCCTGGACTCATAAATCTATCTTGACCGTATTTTCCGTAAACCCATCACAGAATTTTGATAAATTATAAAGAAAATCTGCTTCCAATTTTTTGAAAGTTGGCAATATTTGTTCCTATTCGATTTTCATCATAAAGCATTTCCTATTATGATGACTAAACTGCTCACAAAAAGTATCGAAACACTTAGAAATGATCCAATATATAACGGCTCGAAAGGGTATGCATTAATCGAAGCAAATAACCAAGTGCATAATTTTGTTCTGCATATTTTGACACCTCGATCGATGAGATACGATGTTGCGGAGCGGAGTTATTGTCATTCAATGGTCGTGGGTCCAGTTTCAAAAGTGACACTCATCCCTATTGAAAAGCACGAATCTGATCATTCTAAACAGTAATGCAAACCTCTTTCTATAGGATGATTGTCACTTTTGAATCTGGACCCACGACCATTAAAATGACAATAACTCCGCTCCGCAACATCGTATCTCATCGATCGAGGTGTCAAAATACGCAGAACAAAATTATGCACATGGTTATTTGCTTCGATTAAATGCATACCCTTTCGAGTCGTTATATATTGGATCATTTCTAAGTGTTTCGATACTTTTTGTGAGCAGTTTATATAATATGGTATTCACGTGTACAGGTAGGTGTAATTATAGTCGGAAACACCGGAAACGGCGTTAAAACAGGGTCAAACCATGGAATTCTATTTACGAACGACTAAAATACTCAGAAAATAAAATGTCTGTTTATCCGACAACTTATTTTGAAAATTCGATTTTGAATTGAATTGGAAACGTAGCCTATTGCTCTGTAGCAGCTTCATGTTTATAAAAGTAATTTTACACACAAAACTTAATCAAGGATGGTGGGCTCTTCATGAAGAATATCACATACTATTTAAATCAATATGCCTTTAACTTTGAAGATTACAGGGTGTCCCAGAATGATTCAAAACGGGAAATATACGAGGAGCATTCAATAAATACCTGCAACCATCGAAAATCTCTGAACCTTGACATGTGTCAATAAAATAAACTTATGATACTTAAACTGTAAGCCTTACCCCTTTCCCACGAAAAAATTCAAACATGTGGGCCTTTTTTATCATGCAATTTCAGTACTATAAACATCATGGTCTCTGGGCACTGACAATTGACAAGAATCAGCATTACAAATCAAGCGCCAATATTAACACTGTTAACGCATATAAACACTGCAGAAAAATATAGTAACCACTTTTTTTCGAGACACCCTGTGTTTAATTCCTAAGACCCTTAAATAATTCGAAATATAAGAAAAAAACCGGATTCTTTTCCTGCGCATTGTGACACCTCATTTGTCACTTAATGCATGCCATAAACTTGTCTTTCAAATTTCCCGCCATTTGTAACATTTAATTCCTTAACTAAGTGCCCTGAGATCACGGTATTCAGAGCGCTGAAATGTAATGATATAAATGACCTACGTGTTCGAGATTTTCTGTGAGAAAAGAGTAAGACTTTTTTTTAAGTATCATAAGTTTATTTTACTGACACGTATTACGGTTTAGAGATTTTAAATGGTTGCAGGTATTTATTGAATGCCCCTCGTATTCAGTTATGGATAACATTGTGTAGGTAATTTGATGTGTCCTCTTTTAATTTGAACCACAAAGTTAATATAGATATCTATGAAGCAATATTTGAATGGTGTGAGTGAATTGTTCTGCTTCAGTGATTTATACCATACTTTCTTAACATTTTCCAAGCGGCAGGCAGCTGCCGACGACATTCCAAAATTGCACAAAATGTTACAAAAATGTCAAAATTGTTGAATTACATTACCATATTTGAAATCACCATGAGAAATGCATTGAAATAAGTACCAACAACATGCCAAGTATCGGTCCAGTAATCCTTGAGATAGACCCTGAAATTTGGGAAATGTTTCTGAATATTCTGTTTTGTATATTGTAAAACTTATAGCCGCTTGCCGTTTTGAAGTTTGGTGTGAGTTTTATCAATTGAAATGCGTTGAAAGTGAAAAATTGGTTTTCAACGATTTTTATTTTTAACGTCATGCTATATCAAAACGGATACAGCTTGTTTAATATTTTGAGTGAGTTGGAAACATGTTCCCCATTTATATTGAAGGAATTAGATTTGGACTGCATTTGAATTAAATTAACAAAGACTTTAAAAATATACATGACCTTGTCTTTGTTAATTTAATTCGCGTCAGTCCGAGTCTATATATTATTTATTCATTTTACTTACTCGGCTGGTATCATTTGCTTGATCCTCGCGTGTATTTGATTGAGTTTCGCTTGTAATAGATTCTGCCAGAATCATGCTTATATAGGCCATTATAAATTGTTAATATTTACTCAAAATATCTATTTTTGTTTATCGTGAAGCACTCTATTCAAAGGTAGTCTAGGTAAAATGTATAATATATATTTATAAATATCGAAGTATAGACCTTCCGGTAAAAGAGTCGTTTACTCTGAGTTTCATGCCGTTAACCGGTTAAAGGCAATCGTCACACACATACGCATTAGGTTTACTTTGTGAAATTGATCTAATGATTAGCTGCACTCTCAACGATGCCTATTCAAAAGACTATTATTATCTAGACCGAGGAACGTTTAACAGAAATTCTAGTCAAAATTGTCAAAAGGTCAATTGCAAATTCCAAAATCCATCTACCATGAAAATGTAAAGGTCTTATGTCTTTGTGTAAGTTTCACTTGTTTTCAGTACAAAAGGGAACCTTTTTAATGTGTATTACCTTCGGTTGTTTGACGAGATTTCTATTGAGTTTTGAATTTGACGTTTTTCGAGTGTAGGTCGTACATGAAGCATGTGACATTGTTTCGTATCATCATCCAGACATTTGATTAACACTTTCCACGCGGCAGGCGTCTGCAGACGACATTCCAAAATGTCACAAAATGTTTCAAAAATGTCAAAATTAATTAATTTCATTACCATATTTGGAATCACCATGTGAAATGCATTGAAATAAGTACAAACATGCCTCGTATTGGTTCAGTAATCCTTGAGATAGATTTTGAAAATTGGGAAAGGTTTCTGAAAATCATTTTTGTATGTGGTAACTAATAGCCGCGTGGAAAGTTTTAAGATTCCACACCACTAAATGATTGTAGTCCGTGCCGACGACAATCGGATTTTCTCTCTATTTTAGAAGCCTGTGGCCCAATCATAATCAAAAGTAATCAGGAAAGGTAATGATTGCCTCAAATTATTAAAGTTAGAATATAATCCTGTTTTTAGGACTAATATATATTACCACAGTTCAAAAAGAGATCTTTTCAGTCCATTTTGTAGGTTCTGGGGAGATTTTCATTGTACATGTTCTGTCAACACTGCTCAATTTTGTGATGCTAAATGAGAACGATACGCCACCTGTCCGAAATCGGGGCTTATTTCTCGGAGCTTTCAGGCTTACCCTATATAAATGTTGTACGTCAATGTCAATGATCACAAATATCATGAATTTGAAGAAAAATGTAAAGCTAAAAAAATCCAGTCGCATTATAAGCGAGTAAGTCGACGTTTTGTCACAGCCCTTTAAAGGTGTATTTTCTGATCTCTGTTTTTGGCTATGATTTTTTTTTCTTCACATCAAGATATTTTGATATCAGAAGAATCCCCATATTTTTCTTATTATTTCTGAAAATCTTAGGGGCCAGAAATGTTCCATTTAGAAATCATAGGCTAAAATATGGTAAATTACTGCCAAAGGTGGTTAACCAGCCGCCAGTTTGTGTACTCAAATGAGGCAAATTTCTTGCGACCCTGTGCTTCTAAAATTAGAACCATTGGACTAAATTTGGAGTTATGTAACTCAAACTTTGGAATGCGACAATTTCAAGGATGACCTTTGATGTAAAATAGACAACATCAAGCTGAAAATTGGGCCAGTAATCGGAACATCTACCTTTAACATGTAAAAGTATAGGGAACCTATTTAGTGGCGTGAAATCTTATGAGGTAGACCCTTATTTGGGTATGGGCAATTATATGTTGACTCATGCCGCACTACTAAACTAAACAAGTACGTAGGGTTCATATCGTATACATGACTTATACGCAAGACTTATAATACACTCTCAGAAATTTAAGAACCTTTTTTTGTCCTCTATTTAGAACCCTTAATGGTTCTTGAGTAGCACCAAAATTGGTTCTTCAGACACCTTACAGAACCTTTTTTGGTCTCTTTAGAACCTTTATTGGTTCTGAAAATGGTTCTCAAATTTTCAAGAACCTTTTTCGAAGGTTCAAGAGAAGGGTTCCTCATAGAACCTTCATAAAAGGTTCTTCAAAAATTAAGAAACCTTTGGAGAACCTTTTATGGTTCTATAGAGACTAAAAATGGTTCTGCAAGTTGTCTTAAGAACCAATTTTGGTTCCATTCAAGAACCATTAAGGGTTCTAAATAAAGGACAGATTTAGAACCTTTTTTCTGAGAGTGTACGATTGGCCCTGGTGTGTCATTTTGCGTCACCGACCATGCGAACCAGCACCCGTGAAAATTTGAACTGAGACAAATACAAATATTTCCATAATAATATTGAAAAATTTGCATTGGTCTTACTAGCTCTGCTACAGATTCACTCTTAGTCCAACCCCTTCATCAACCTCTCCCCACCCCCCCCCCCCCCCCCCCACCCCCTACACCAAGGCATGCCTTGCATATACCAACCATACACTCATATGTAATGCATATCATTATCAGAACACACCACACACAGCGGTATGGGAAAGTGTTGGTAGATAATTGACCTGCTGAAGTGTTTCTAGAAATTGAATTCAAATACTAGTACTGGGAATTCTAGGCGATGCCAGCAGAGCTATAATGGTCTTACAGCTAAAGTTTTATAGCTGCTTAAACGTATGGTGATATTACTTTGGCACCAAACGTTTGCTGGCACGATTTTCAACTTGATGTGTTCTATTTTACATAAAAAGTAATCCTTAAAATTGTCGCATTACAAAGTTTGAGTTACATAACTCCAATGGTTCTTATTTTAGAAGCACAAGGTCACACGAAATATGCCCATTGAGTAGCACACAAACTGTTGGGTGGCTAACCACCTTTGGCAGTAATTCACCACATTTTAGCCAATAATCTATAAATGGAACATTTCTGGCCCCTAAGATTTTACAGACATAATGAGAAAATATGGGGAGTCTTCTGATATTAAAATATCTTGATGTGAAAAAACATCACAGCAAAAAAAAAAGGTGATCAGAACATACACCTTTAATGTATCAGTCTTACGTACAAGTCACTTATACGTTATAGCCATACGTACTAGTTTGACAGTGGGACCTTACAATGGACAGGTATTATTATTTATAAGTGAACGAAATAATTGACAAGGTATATGCTAATCCGGTATCATCCTCCCTGGCTCCGACCTGCACTTGGTTATAAAGTGCCTATTAGTATTACGCTAATGATACAGTATAAAAATATCAATATGATCTTGTACCCACGGTGTCTAATACATGCGCATATCGAGGGTTGAGCGCCAGAAGGCCGTAACTCAATTTTTGGGCAAATTGGTATTTTGGTTCAAAATAATCCATTAAATCTAGATTTTCAGAACCATAAAGAGATAACGCATAAACACTCTTAATTTGACTAAAAATTAGAGTTACAAGTTGGGTGCTACTACAGGGTATTGTAATGGGTCCCAAATATTTGAAAGTTGATTATCTCAAAACAGCATTTTTTAAAGTAAGGCCTTCTGGCGCTCAACACTCGATATACATAGTATTATATTAAATCATGAATGACGTACAGCTTTATGCAAACTAGAGAGTCTTACCTGGTGTACTGCTTAATTAATTCGATTTAGGAATGAAGAAACGTAACGATTGCATG
>CM069458.1:30060022-30353414 GCA_035610835.1 Ophiura sarsii
GGGCTGTTCTACTGGACCACACATGCTCTCTCTTCACAGACATAAAGATCTTTATTGGGTTTTTAGAAATGCTAAGGACCATAGCAGTATTTTCAATCTCGTTCCGAACTCTCTTTTGATTTTATTTCAGTGATGCTGAAGAAAGTTTTTGTTTTGACAATATAAAAAAAAAAATTAGCATCACACTCATAACCTTATCGTCACTGTTCTGTCAAAACCTTGTATGTTTTTCCGGCCCTTCAGCATGTATAAAGTAAAACTGCCCTATGGATATGCATAGAAGCGTAACTTAATACATGCTGAAGGGCTGGATAGCGATACCAAATACACAGATATAATTTGGCCCTTGAACATATTTAAAGCAGACTACGGTTATTCATAGACAGTATTACTGTGAAAGCTGAAATTTTCGTGGTGGTTTTATTTACACGTTTTTCGCAAAAATTATAACACGCAAAAATATTGTTTTCAACATTCATGCAATGCATCCAGAAGGTCCCCCACGAAGATTTTTTTTTGCAAAATGTCTATGAAATCAAAATGCGCGAAAATATTGGCTTTTACAGTACTTTATATGTGCTGAAGGACCGGATGGAGGTTTTGGCAAAACAGCGATGTTATATAACTATATAATAGATTCTACTTAGATTTACTGCATACATTTACATAAATAGTTACAATTCTACACTTATTTTTTACAGTATTCCTTTTCAGCAATAACTGAATATGCAACGTTATAAAATGTCAGAAAATGTGGGTGAATTTTCAATAATTCAACATAAAAAAAAATGCTTCTGTGTTTTGTTTTTTGTGTGTGGTTTCTTTTTTAGGGGGTGGGGGATTTGAAGAGGAAAAAATTGTTTGCCGGGCCTGTAGAACAGGGTGTTTCTTTTGTTGCCCAAGAGTGCAATTTAAATGTATCTAATATGTTGAAAATCATGAATAATATCGATAATATTCTTGATTGGAAATTCTGTTAAAGAAAAGTTCATTATACTCTTAAAAAACCTGTTCTAGGCATATTTATCCATCATCAGGTAAAGAAATTCTGTCAAAAGAGTGAAATGTGAATTATACTTGAGAAAATCTTCCAAATAGTTACTTATTGAACTTTTCAATCTTGACAATGGTGTTCCAAGAGTAAAATGTACACAATTCAATCTTTGATTTTCTATAAAAAAAACCTCATTGTTCTACAGGCACTCAAACAGACCTCTCACATAGGTTTCCGGCGGCCGGTCATTTTATATTTTGTTTTCCAAAATGTTGTGAAATTTAGGTGAATTTTCAACCATTTTTGAAATGTTCTTAAATTTGTCAAAAGATTTCAAATTGTAAAAAAAAAAATCCAAAATGTGTATATAAAAAAATTCAATACTTTTCAAACATTTTCGAAAAAAATCAAAACATCTGTTAAATGTCATTCATGCCTGTAATGGATTTGTGCCTTATGTCCAATCTAACTCTTGAAGACTCCTGTTTAACCAAGACTCAAATTACTTGTTCTACCTGTAGTAAAGACCAAATTACATATTTTCAAATGATGCAACTTTTGTTTAAATCAAATTATATCTAATTATCAATACAAGCTGCTTCAATATTGCAATATACCATCTGTTGTTAAGAAACAAAAAAATGCAAACAAACTGACAAATGCACAATGCAAATTACATGCATTCAAAGCATATGAGCAAATTAATCAAAAGGAGCTAGCAAAAAATGATTAACAGTGGTTTAGTAGAATGACCATGCAATGTGTTATCAAAGCAAATAATTGGTTGTCTCGGTTAACAAATGTTAACCCTTTTCACGCGGCAGGCGTCTGTAAATGACATTCCAAAATTTCACAAAATGTTTCAAAAAAGTCAAAATGATTGTATTTCATTACCATATTTGGAATCACCGTGAGAAAATGCATTGAAATAAGTACAATCATGCCTAGTATTAGTTCAGTAATCCTTGAGATAGTCCTTGAAAGCTGGGAAAGGTTTCTGAAAAATCTGTTTTGTATATGGTAAAACCAATAGCCGCATGGAAAGTGTTATGTATTTATTTGCTGTGGAGCAAAAATAAGGTGGGTTGAATGAGTATGTTTTGATTTTCAAAATGTATTAATTTAGTATTTTCAGAACAATTCAAAAGAATTCAAAACATTTCCAATTTTTAAAATATATTCAATTTTAAAAAGGTGTTTTTAATCTAGTAAAGTCCCATCTTAAAGTGCTCTTTTAAAAAAATAAAAAGAGGGAATGTCAGGCTATTTACATCAAAATAGAGCTTATTGCACAACAGTAGCGCTGTATGGAGACAACAATTTTGTAAACTTAATGCGGAGTCTGGAATGGGTAATTTTTACACAAGAATTTTCGCTGTATTAAAATCGTTGCAAAATAAAAATGCAAAATATACAAAATCAGAACTTAATGAGCTTGACACTGCAGTTCTATTTCAAACTAAAACAACTGTAGGCTTCTGAACCTCTGTGGAGATCAGAAAAATGACGCCATTTTCGAAACCCCTCCTCTTCTCAACGGAACTTACTGATGCACCCCTTTTCACAACAATCCACTACACACTTACAGCAGGTGCTTTGTGAAGCGATAGAAGGCAAAGATGAATTCATTATTTTGCAGGGGTGTATTTCTGCACCGTCACTCATTAAGCCACTACAAACTCACAGCAAATGATGGCAAATGCCTATATAATGGAATGGCCTGGATGATTCCATTTTTGGCAGGGGTATGTGCATATGGTGAGATGTTGCACACATACACATCTACATACTGACCTCGTCTACTCTAGATTTCTTGCCTTTCTTTTTGCCTTTTCTTTTTTTCTTCTGCAAAAAGAATTCCGCATGTGAAACACTGAATGATACAATTCGAAGCACACAAACCATCAATGATGGTGTGAAGAAGTAAAGACCACTTTGACTAATTTCGATGTTAAACACATATATAAAAAATCTAAAAGGTCACTTGACCTTAGACCTTTTGGGGATATATCTCAAGAATTAATTGACTATTTTTCTTCCATGAAGCCATACAAACAATGCTAAATACTTTTCAACTGAATTTTTGAACTACCATTGACTTTTAACCCCTGTATAAACAATGTCCCCCCCCCCCCCCCCCCCTCCGGGAGTTTGCCCAAACTTTTGTATGGGGTGTAGGACTAGGAGCTTATTATGTCTTAAATACTCTAAAGAATTAAATCCATCATTAAACCATCCTTTGCTCTTGTGTGGTCACAGAACCATTATATATGACTCTACGAAACATTTCCGTTCAATTTTGGATGTACTCTTCTCACTGCCCTTGATTTTTGATACAACAACGTTATAGAGGGAATATGGGACTGCGGTCGATTGTGTGAATGGTGCTTGTATAGAATTTCAAAATGATGTTGATCTGTTATAAGACGTCAAACAGTGTTTTGTTTGGTAACCTGTGACATCATATAACGGAATAAATGTTATACATCTTCTGTCATGGGATAGGTCACCAAACACTACATTATCAAATTTTTCATGGTATCTATAGTCTATTTTCCTTCCAACAGACAGCGACGTCACTGCTTCATTTACTGATTGCAGTGAATAAACGCACGCGCCTCCTGAGATGCTGGTGTATACACACACACACGTAGATAGATGGAAAATACACACCTGTGCGTAAATGTTGCGTCTGTAAAGTAAAGTCACTGTCCAGAGGAAGGAGAAAAGACTGTATCTGTAGACTGCACTACAAAATCCATCTCATCTAATCATCATAATCCCTTTTGTCTCACATACAAAATATCACAGACAAGATCAATACTCTCATTTCCTCGAACGAGGCTTACTTATTCAACACTTCAAATTTGCATTTCTCTTGTCAAATTCTGTGATCTAGGAGCAAAATATCACATGCTAGCATTCCTCCGAGGTCCTCATGGGACCTCTCCTCTTACGTGTAAACAGGTCACGTCTGCGGCCACTTTTCGAATGTTCGTTTTCCACTGTCGGGCTATTTGATGAAGCTGAATCGTATTGGATTATACAGGGTTAATTTTTTTACCAGGTTACAGAGCTGTTTGTTTTGGCAATCACATCACTGCCGCTACGGGGTCGAAGTTCAAATCAGTTGATTAATGAAAATTTAATTAAGTTACATCTATGACATTATTATAAGATGTGACCAGTCACGTCAAAAAGGACATGTTGTTGGCAAACACAGTTCTAAGATACTTGGTAAAATATAAAAATAATAGAAAAAAAGAGTTTCTTCAAATCATATCTTGTGATTACAAAATCCAATTACCTTCAATAAGGTATCATTTCAAAGTTTAAAATGTGCTCTTTCAACTCATATCTATAACACAGATTTGACTCAGACCTCCAACATGTCCATTTTGATGTGCAGGTCACATATGTGACCTGCTCCCACAAAATCGGCGAAGTTGTGGCGAAGATGTTGCTGAATTGAGCTAGGATAGCATGTTATTGATTTTTGCCGTTTGTTGTAGTATGGACCAAGCCTTTTTATTATAGCGGGATTATAAAATAAATAGCCTGGCATGGCTGGTAATACTCTTAAAATAACAATACATACTGATATTTTAGAATTCCCCTTTAATAGAAGGATAACAACAATTTAAACGGCAAATCAATAATATGCTATGCTGCCTCAATTAAGCAACATCTTTGCCACAACTTTACACCAATTTTGTGGGATCAGGTCACATTTATGTAATGTAAACAAGAGACATTGTCACATCAAAAGAGATTATGAGACATGTTTGAGGCAAGACTGCGATCAAAGCCATTTATATAATTCAAAAGCTTGAAATGATACCTTTTTCAAGAAAACTTTGACTTTCATATCATTAGATACGATTTCAAGTATCAGCTATTTTTTTTACATTTCACCAACAATATTGGCCATATCTCGAATGTGTTTTAGAGCAACCTGTCCTTCTGATGCGAACAGCCACACACAGGAATCACTCACAACAAACCATGAAATAAATTTTAAATTTTATACCAAAATGTCCTTTTTTATGCTACGGGTCACATTATGGGAATCACTCCAACCAACCCAGGTTTAAGCAGCCATTCCGGGAACACCAGATTAAGTGAAAAATTCTTCCTGATATATATCAAAAGTTATAACCCCTTAGTAATAGTTAAATAACCTCAATGGCCATGAAACCTACCTTTGGTTTTGGACTGACGTCATCTTTCTCCTTCTCCTCCTCCTCCTTCTCCTCTTTCTCCTTGGCCTTTTCCTTCTCTTCGTTTAACTCCGCTTTGAGACTATTACAGAATGATGATCTCCCATTTCCATATTCCTTAGCATGTTCAGCCTGAATATTACAAAGGTGGACATAAATAATGATATTCAAAATCAAAAACCACAAAACAAAACAAAATTGGCTCAGGAAACCTCTACATATAGCTAGGTGATATCACTTGTGTCTAGAGACCTATGCCATGAGCCCATTTTCAAACTCTTTTCATCATCAACAAAATTAAAACAATGAGGCAAAAAGTGGGGGAAGGGCGAAAACAATTCAAAATGAATCTTCCCATGTGTTCATTTTCTTTAAAAAAGAAGAAGAAAAAATGCATAGCATATGGCTTTTTTGTCAAAATTGAACTGAGCCCACGCTTTTTGTTTGCTTAAATAGCACTCTGTTTTTTTTCTCCTAAGCTTCAAAAGTGATACCACTTTACTGCTACTGGCTTATCAATGGAATCTGGTATATCGATATTGATGAGTTAAACTATAGTCTATTTCACTTCAACGAGACAGTGACGTCACTTCGTCATTCACTAATCGCAGGGAATAAACGTGTGCGCCCTCTAAAGCCACTGGCGTATACACACACACTAGTAATATGAAAAATACATTTATACGCCTGCGTTAATGCTGCGCCTATTCAGTTACATCACTGTCAGAGCGTGACGCGAGCGTGCGGCCAAAACCCTGAACGTGTGGCTATAATTTAGCGCCTAAGCTTGGATTACTTTTGCGTGTGGAGAGATAAAAACTGAATATTTCTCGCTAATTTGGAACTGATTAAACTATAGCTGTTTGGGCGTAACAACCCAAAGAGCACTGATCTTGAACACCATCTTTTTAATAAAGCAGCTACCAAATTTCTCCTGCTGCTTGTTTGTGAGTGACCAATAGTATAAGAATAAGTGAAAAATTTTGAAATTAATACTAGGTGAATAATAGTACCTACCAGTTTTTCTTGGTATTCCGTCAACTGCTCAATAATTTCATCAATAAGAGTGTCGGATATGATGGAAGCAACCCCCAAGTTAGCCTCGCTGAAATTTTAAAAATCAAAATTTACTCAACAATTAAATCATGTATTGGAAAAAATGGTAATCTACTCTATCCCTCACACACATTTGAGACTTCTGTATAAGCCTGACATGTCTATCTGTTTGAAAAAGCTTGTGATAGGAAATGATCTTCAAACTTTTTGGATTGGAATTTACTTGATCTTTAGAATCCTGATGAACCCTTTTCAGTAATAACAAAAGGAAGTATGTGAGTAGGGAAGTATGTGTGATATACAGCCTTGTGCACAGACAGGTTACCTGATTCTGTTAAAGATGGCAGCACTGACTTGCTCCATGATGTCCTGCATCAACCTATCTGGAAGCTGCTTCTTCTCCTGGCACGCCTCTTCTATCTCGCTCCTCACCGCTGGGTCCTTCATCATGTGTTTGCATTGTTTAGTAGCGCCCTCTATCATGCCGTTCACATTGTCCTGATAGTGGTGTAACAACATGGTTTTAGAATAATTAATCCAGTGAGCACTACCTGTTATCTAACAGTGCTTGTGATTGGTTTATTATCAAATATTTCACTCAAATCTTCATCAGGGATACAATTTTTCTAACAATGTCTCTGATTGGTGCAACCAATGATGGATCCAGCTTTCTGACCAATCAGCAGGTAGTTTTAAAGAATATTAAATTTGATTCAGTATGCGCCTTGCTTTAACCCCTGTAGAACTACCTGCCGATTAGTCAGAAAGATGGATACATCATTTGTTGCACCAACTAGAGAACTTATTAGAAGGATTGCATCCTTGGTAAACATTGGAGTGAACTATTTTGGAAACAGTATTTCGATTGGTTATTCAAATGAGTATATCTTGAAATTAACCAAAAAGGCAGGTAGTGTCTATCATTAAATAACTTCACCGAGACATTCCGTAAATAATACTACCATTATGACGCACGCAACAGCTTGATCAAAGAGGAACCTATGCCGTAAGGGGAGAAATGCAGCGCTGTCTTATAGGCCTACTTGATAAAGAGGAACCTTTGCCGTAAGGGGAGAAATGCAGCGCTGTCTTATAGGCCTACAGGATAGCACACTGACACCAAGCCCCATACCAAGTTAATAGATGTTTGTATGTACACTAGTAGCATACAATTAACCTTAACCCCTTACCCCTAGGTGCAGTTTGGAAGGTAATAAATCTACCAGACAAATGGGTCAAATAGAGAGGGGAACTGACTTTACTGCCACTGGGATTCGAACCTCAGTCTCCAGCTTGGAGTCTAAACCTTTCTCTACAAGGTCACTCAACATAAAATGTATTATTGTATATTATCCTTGGCATTTCAAAATCATAAAAGCTTGATTGAAAAATGATCGAGGAAAGAAACTTCAAAAAATGTCATTGGGTTTCTAAACAGTGGACATTTCGAAAAGAAAATGATGAAAAGTCTCAAAATTGCTAAGGGCTCTTGCCCTTTCTCTCAACCTCTCTAAGCGCGCTCTTTCATCGACCTTAGCGCGATCTTAGATCACGCTTTTTAAATCCGCTCTTTCCACGGTCGTAAAATGTTTATGTTCACTGCCGATCAATAGCTAAACAATACCAAAGGCCTCAACATGTATCTGGTCGTCTAGACATATCAATTAGACTACCGACCCATCACAGGTGTGGAATGTTGTTTACTCTCGCTCTATACATTGACAGCTCTAGAAATATTCTATATTATTGTTAAAGAAAACAACCCCATCCTTCCTCGCGCTTTCCTCTATCTGGTTCACTAATTGAGCCGTCGACAGTATTAAAATAGTTCTATTGCTAACGCCAGATAAGTAGAGAGGGGGCTCAGCAGGTGTTAATGACTGATCATTTTGTGATCCTTTTAACAATAGAAAAAAGGATCGCGCTATCCCCGCACTTTAATCTATTGCCTAAAAGGGCAAGAGCCCCGAATGATTTGGTTGTACCAATTTAATTTGACATGTACTTACCTCTAATTGTTTACAGGCTGCCTCTTGCACATGTGTCACTATCTCCTCTAGTTTAGTTATCATGGCATTGTCCTCGGAGTCTAGGGCCACTTTGTGAAGAATATCAATAAGCTGTAAAACAAATACGGCAACACAAATATTTACTATTTCGATGGATATTACCTTAGGTCAGACATGAGAAATGATTAGATATACAAAATAACGTGGAGGAAAATTGGCTAAAAAGTGAGGAAAATGAGGTAATTCAGATTTAAAACTTTCTTTTAAATATTGTTGTTGAATAATTAAATACATAATGCTAAACTCTTGTTAATTTATGTAAGTAGTCACTCATTTGAACTTGAACACTTGCGTTCAAAAATTTGCTTTTTACTTTACTTGTTCAGTAAATTTATTGTTGTCTTCTGGGGGGATGTCGTTAAGTCTAAAGAGATGAAAGAAATAACTCAATATATAAACAGGGTTTTCAGGTGAGGTAGTGAAGTGGGGTAAACTGGGGTTCAAACTTACACTAAAAACCCAAACAAATTTGTTTCCAAGGGTGAAAATCAAAAGCTATACTTGATATCATGGTTGCTTCATAAGATGGAAGTGATGTCTGTTCTTCTTGTGTGTTAATTTACTACATTAGTCATTTTCGAGACTTGTCTCGAAGATGGCTTCATGTATGCTTTGTCTTCATGTGTCTTCACCTGTTTTGAGTTGTCTGCATCCTGGATGATATCCTTGGCCGTGTTGATGTCCGTCTGCACGTCTTCCTCGCTGCATTCCGCTAAATCCTTGGAAGTGTCTTGAATCTGGACGACTAACTGATCCACCAACTGTCATGACAACAAATAAATCCTGGTTAATAAACTAAGAAATACTGTAGGTATGGTAATCAAATGGTATCAAGATCACATGATAGACTTGAAAATGTTTCATCCACATTCCGAGCACTGAATAACTTGGCCTTGGTCACTGTGCAATCTGAGGCGAGGGTATTTGGCTTTTTTGTTTGATTTTGTAGTCAAGGCACACCACGCGATTGCGTTTCATTTAAACCTTTTCATACAACGATTTAACTAACGGCCTGACCCCATGCCCCACCACCACATGAAAATTTTGCCCGCCTGTTTTTATCAATCAGTTTGCCAACACTTACCTGATGTGACGTGGTGTAAAGGAATCCTTGCTGAAGACGGAAGGCTTTGTCGTCTGAAAACTTGTGCGGGCTGTGGTTGCGCTGAAGGAGACCCTGTATCTTCTGTAATGCTCCTTGCGTTTTCTCAGAATTGGACTTGAGGGCGCTGGCAACGTCGTTCACAGGTGTGGGCATGTACTTGAGCGTGTAGTTTCTACAGGGGGAAATAATGGGCAAATAAAATTTTGAATTTTCCCAGCAGAGAATGTTGTATTATGAAAGATAGGTAAATTTCCATCATTATAGTCTATTTGGCCATTACGAGACAGTGACGTAACTACGTATCCTACTAATTGCAGCACATAACATGCTCGCCTAGTCTCGAGGCGCTGGCGTATTCACACAAACATTGAAAGAGGGAAGATACATATGCGTGCGTAAAAGCTGCACCTGTTAAGTTACGTATGTCACTGTCCAGAGGAAGCCGAATAGAGTATAGCTTGTGAATTAGCTTGTACTACATTCTGCATATGCATTAAACTGAGACATCTCCCATTCAGCCTGGCATGATTTGCCCAGATTCCTGAGTCACTTTCACCAGGACTTAGGTAAACTTTATATCCTTTAAATGATGTATGCCCACAGTAGAGTACATGCATAACATCTTTTGTAAATGCATTGCTCACAACAAACATCATGTTTCACTATAAAAAAAGGGTTTTGCTAGCAAAGTTTGAACTCTGCCATCAAGCAAAATATTAAGACTGACCATACATCAATTCATCTGGCAAAAAGTACCTTCTTAGTAAAGGGTTCAACAAAAGAAAGTATACCACTTTGTTTATGTCATTTTGAGTAACATTCAATTTTTTCTGGACCAAACAGGCTAGATAGGCATTTAGATGAATCTTTTAGGCATAATTTGATACCAAATTTGCCCCTAACAACAAAGATAAACCATGATTAGCACCATTTAAAGAAAATTAGTCACTTTTCAAAAGTCACATTTTCAATACACATACGCGGGAATAGAATACCACATGTTACCTGTTCATAATCAAATAGCCCGCTCGCTCAGGCACAACCCAACGCAGTTGCACTGTGTGATCAATATCCATTTCATTCCCGGTCATTCAAAGTGCCACGCACAGCATTTTCTCGCGGCTTGCGTGCATTGAAAATGTGACTTTTGAAAAGTGACCACTTTTCTTTAAATGGTGCTAATCGTGGTTTATCTTTGTTGTTAGGGGGCAAATTTGGGATCAAATTACGCCTGAAAGATTCATCTAAATGCCTATCTAGCCTGTTTGGTCAAAAAAAAATTTGAATGTTACTCAAAATGACATAAACAAAGTGGTATACTTTCTTTTGTTGTACCCTTTATATACTGTAAATCCAATTAATTTTGTGAGGTATTTAATTTTGCGAATGTAAGGACCTTACATTCGCCAAATTAATTCCCCGGGAAATAAACCATGGTAAAAGCTTAAAATCAAAATCAAATTTTGGAATCGCAAAATTAAATCCTTGCGAAAATGTTGGATTTTAGAATTTCGTGAAATAAAGTACCTTTGAATTTAAATGTTTTACAGTACCTTTCCATAGCAGCAGCGATGTCCGTGAATCCCTTTGAAGTGATGCCGTTGCTATCAAGTGCTACTGTGTGTAATTTGGTGTTGATCATTAAAGCCTTGGCCAACATTCGAGCTCCGATGTCGCCCATCTGATTCCCACTGTAAATAAATGAAACACCATAGAAGTTAAAAAGATGAATAAACTAAATTAAAATTTACATTAAAAAATATGTCAGCTTTTGGATTAGGAGGCCAGTGGAGCTTCTACAGGGTGTCCCAAAAGTGTTGAAACCTTTTGAAAACGTTATATCCCCGGTTAAATAATTTGCAGTATAAACAAAAATATATATTTGGATACAGAATATTTGTAGAATTAAAACTGCACTTTCATATAAAAGCGTAGTACAATAAGCTGAATAAAGTCAAGGATGCGCAAAACGGAAAGAGAAAAAAGGTTCTCTACAATGATTCTTTTTAATTTCAGATTGCTATAATCCTTATGAAGAACATCATTTACTTTGAACACGGCATTTAATAAGTAAAAACCTTTTTTGAATAAAATCCACACGAATGGAATGTGAGGAACAACCTGCATGTGATTACAGTGACGTATACAGTGCCTCCAGCAAATCAAACAATTCTATGGCATTGCGAGTTATGTGGCCAAACCTTTCAGCGTGTGTTTTATATTTAGGTGTCTCAAAAAGTAGTAATGTTGGTACCGAAATGATTCTACAAGTTTCTCTTTCCAGATATATTTTCAATTTGGTACCTATTTTAAGAGAGATACAAATCTTTAAAATGGTTTTGAAACTTTTTGGACACACTGTACTTCTTAGTGTTCTTTGGTTTGGACTTACCTAATATCCACACTGAGGAGTGTAGTGTTGCTGCCCAATGCATTGATGATTTGGACGGTTTCAAACTTAAGTTTGTTGTTAGCCACGGAGAGCGTTGTCAGAGCCTGCGACAAGATTAAGATTTATAATCACAATTTGAGTACAATACATGCATATTGGACCAACTAGTCTTTTTGTACATATGTATTAAGGCCCCCTTAAGGGGGGTGTGGACTCTCAGGTACAGACTCCGTAAAACTGCCGTAACTTCTTCAATATTCATTTAACCTTTATAAACGTATACAGTTTTTTGCAGAAAAGGGTTCAATGAATCCAACCATTATAATGAAATTGACCATTTTGGAAAAAATTATAAAAAACACGTTTTTTTGACCCATTTTAGGTTTGGAAAAGATAGCTCAAAATATATTTTGTTACATTTTGTCATTAGGCGGGTCATTTTGTGATGAAAAACACCTCAACCCCAAAAAAATTGCTACAAAAGGTTTTTCAACTGATTCTGTTTCCAGGTGATATCAGGAATGGCCACAAGAAAGTCCCAAAAAATCTAAGTTCCGGAAAGTGGTTATTTTCAAGATGGCGTCCAAGATGGCCGCCAACATCATAAAATGGCTATAACTCTGGTATTAATCACCCTAGAGATGTAAATTTGGTATTTATTCATAGGTTTTAGGGTGTGATAAACTCAATTAGACTGGTTTCAGGTTTCCTAGACACTCAGGTGCACTCTACAACAAAGATGGCGTCCAAGATGGCCGCCAATATCATAAAATGGCTATAATACTGGTATTTATCACCCTAGAGATTGAAATTTGGTATTTATTCCTAGGTTTTAGGATGTGATAAACTCAATCAGACTGAATTAAGGTTTCTTAGACACTCAGGTGCACTCTAAACAAAGATGGCATCCAAGATGGCCGCCAATATTATAAAATGGCTATAATTCTGGTGTTAATCACCCTAGAGATGTAAATGTGGTATATATATTCCTAGGTTTTAGGTGTAGTAAACTCAATCAGACTGGTTTAAAGTTTCCTAGATACTCAGGTGCACTCTACAACAAAGATGGCGTCCAAGATGGCCGCCAATATCATAATGTGGCTAAAATCCAAAATCCAATAAATAAACACTTACATTTTAATAGACTAGTAGTAAAGTATGTGAATTCATTTGATACCCCTCATCCCATTCCCAACATCACACACTCCAAGTTCACTGTCCCGTCCCACCCTTACCCTATGGGATTAAGTAAACAATCACTCATAACTAAGAGGGGGTTAGTCTTAGACACATTGATTTTAGGCCGAATATAGTGGCAGCAGAAGAAAAGCGGTCAACAATATCTTGTATACCGCCAGCATTAGTTGCAACCAGGGTAGAATCATCTGAGTACAGCTCCCTGATATATATTTCTCTCACTTTGGTTAAGGCTTTGATCGGGTCTTGTAAGATTGAACAGCTTTTCATGTGAACGAGTCCTGATGCGCACTACCTTGTCTAGGTTTGTAGCCATTGTTTCCAAAACTGCAGCAAGATACAGAGCAAACGAAGTTGGAGCAAGGCTTCACTAACATTTCCTCCAATGGACAACTTTCCAAACATGTCCTCATGGAACAACTCGATCTTTGTCTATCTGGGCATTCGTATACTTTGAGCACCTCCCACAGAGTTTTTCGGTCCACCGTATCAAACGCCTTGGAGAAATCAACAAAGACTATTATATATACAATTGTTGCTGCTGTTCTACAGCCTTCTTCTGAAGTTGCCTCAAAGTGAAAATCATGTCATCGGTTGCTCTATCAGCCCCAAACCCACACTGCCTCTCAGGAAGTACCTCTTCTGCGATAATCTTAAGCCGGTTAAGGATTATTTTTGCCATGATTTTGCCAGTTATGGGCAGTCACTTTTGTCACCCTTGTTCTTGTAAATGGTAACAATCATTGCGTCTTTAGTCCTGAGGGAAACATTCGCTTTGCCAGCAAGCATTGAATTGAATAGATCTAATAATTCAGTCTTTAGTACATCTGATAATATGTCATCTTGCCCATCTTGATGTTCTTCCGTTACTTAAATGATCCAACAAAGCTTGAATTCTGTCATCTTGTTATTCGAACCAGTCAGGATTTGTTTCGTTTAGGATAACCAAATATTTTGATAGCGGTTGAGAGGATGGATTCCCTAAGGAGATTCCACTGTTCTTCAACATTATTTGGATCTGAGATGATTTTGTTGCCTTGAAGAGATTTTGTCATTGCTGTTTCAAGTTTCCTTTTGTGTTCTTCATCTTTCAACTTGTTGACATCTAATTTCTTGGGTGCATTGCTAGACGACGGAGTCTGATTTGGGAGCGTACCATGTAGTGGTCAGTTGAGCATTCTGCTCCCCTTATTGCTTTTGTTAAAAAGACATCTAAAGGGTAAATCCAAGTGAAGAAATGCTTCTCTGGTTGAAAGAAAAGTATTGGCAACACACAAATTTCTTTCCATGCAGAAATTCATCAGAAGGTCACCATTGGTGGGGTTTTTCCTTTGCCAAATTGACCAATTACACTTTCATAGGTAATATGATCCATTCCAATCCTCACATTAAAGCCCCCCAAGAATAAGTATAGTTTGTCTGCCTTGGGTACATCATCATCTACTTTAGCCAGCTCTTAATAAAAGGACTCATTTTCTTCATCCGCATATAACATGGTTGGTGCATATACATTAATAATACTTAATTAAGAAACGGTCCTTTCCAACGGGAACACGTAATTATATGAGACGTTCGGATATTCCTGTGGGAAGTGTTGGTATTTTATTAGCACTTTTATAAAGATGGCAAATACTGCATCCCTTCTTCCATTGGGTTTCCCAATCCAGTAGAAATCATGAGTGCTTTCTTCAATCTGACCTTGTCCTTCGATCCTTTATGTCTCTTGTAAAGCGACAATATCAATGTTGTATCTTGTCAACTCCTTGGTTATCAAAGCAGTTTTTCTTTCTGTTATTGAGTCATTATCTAGCATTGTTCGCACATTCCACGTGACAAGTTAGTTTTACTTTTGTTTGTATTTTTACCGCTGTCACGAAGACCCACAGCTGGCCCCTGTGAACCAGTCTGGTTATTGATTTAAGCAATCTTTCATTACCCAACCCTTTCCAGGGGCTTCCCCTTCTGAGGCAGGCAGTGCTATCCCTGAAGAGGGCTGCCTGGACACTCACACAACTGCCTCTTCTCTGTTGTTGCTCAGAAGATTCAACAATGTTGCGACCATCTTGAGTGTGCATTGGATTTTTAACAAGGAAAACAATAAATGTTGCCAAGGACGCCATCTTTGTTTTAGAGAGCACCTGAGTCTCTAGGAAACTTTAAACCAATCTGATTGAGTTTATTATCCCTAAAACCTAGGAATAGATACCAAGTTTACATCTCTGGGATGATTAATACTTTTCAGAGTTATAGCCATTTTATGATATTGGCGGCCATCTTGGACGCCATCTTTGTTGTAGAGTGCACCCGAGTGTCTAGGAAACTTTAAACCAGTCTGATTGAGTTTATCACACCCTAAAACCTAGGATAGATACCAAATTTACATATCTAGGGTGATTAATACTTTTCAGAGTTATAGACATTTTATCATATTGGCGGCCATCTTGGACGCCATCTTTGTTGTAGAGTGCACCTGAGTGTCTAGGAAACCTTAAACCAGTCTGGTTGAGTTTATCACATCCTAAAACCTAGGAATAAATACCAAATTTCAATCTCTAGGGTGATTAATACCAGTATTATAGCCATTTTATGATATTGGCGGCCATCTTGGATGTCATCTTTGTTGTAGAGTGCACCTGAGTGTCTAGGAAACCAGAAACTAGTCTAATTGAGTTTATCACACCCTAAAACCTATGAATAAATACCAAATTTACATCTCTAGGGTGATTAATACCAGAGTTATAGCCATTTTATGATGTTGGTGGCCATCTTGGACGCCATCTTGAAAATAACCACTTTCCGGAACTTAGATTTTTTGGGACTTTCTTGTGGCCATTAGTGATATCACTTGGAAGCAGAATCAGTTGAAAAACCTTTTGTAGCAATTTTTTTTGGGTCAAATCACAAAATGACCCGACTACATACTAGTTTTATGATAATCCTGATAACATTCCCCAGGAGCGTTTTTTTTTTTTAATATCTTATTTATTTTTTGAGTTATAGACCAAAAAGTGCCAAAAAAATGTGATTTTGTACCGCCAAAATCATGAAAATCACATTTTTGGAAAAGAAAAAAAAATCACATTTGAACCCTTTTCTGCAAAAAACTGTATACTTTTATAAAGATTAAATGAATATTGAAGAAGTTACGGCAGTTTTACGGAGGCTGTACCTGAGAGTCCACACACCCCTTAATAAACCTTCCACCTGGTTAGACAGGGTGTCCCCGAATGATATATACCGGGAAAGGTGCATTTATTTAGTTATGAATACCATTGTTATTGGTCAAAGTGCTTTATGATTCTATCACTTATAGCTGAATTGTTAAAATCAGACATTTCTGAAAGAAATCATGGACTCCTTTGTAAAAATAGTAAATTCCAAGTTTCACCAAAATTGCCTCTTACAAAACTCATAAAATTACTGACCATGTTTGGCACAAAGCTCAATTTAAATAACCTGCAGGTAAATTGCTGTGTCCTCTTTTTATTTCCACAACAAAGTTAATAGATATAAACTCATTGTGATGTTTTATTAAGCAAAATTTTAATGTTGTGAGGGAATTGTTCAGCTTGAGTGATTTATACCATACATTCTTGATTGGCAGTTTGATAAAGCTATCTTGATGAAATTGAAAAAAGTTGTCTTTATGTTTTAAATATTTTGTATCATTCAGTAATGATTGAAGTAACGGTCACGAATGTGAAATTGTACTTCTAACTAACGGCCATTCAATTTCTATAGATGATGGTGCGTATGCATACTGCCTGGCAACCAGATTTAGTACCTGGTCTCTCATTGTGCTAGAGATGCAGACCATGACTACTGCACTATTTTACACCATAAGTATTGATCAATAAAGTGTGAATTTAATTTACAAAGCTCATTCCCTGTAGTTGCGCACGCATACCGCCAGGCATTATGTCAAAAGGTCACATCATCTATAGAGAAGACATATACATTGTATAAGAAGGCAGATGATCTTACCGTTTCTTCATTCTGTATCAGCTGCACAATTGCATCTATCACTTTGTTCATGGTTCTAAAATAATGAAATGAAACATGGATCAGAATGTATGTTAAACCAATTAGCTTTAAATACTGGAATGAATTAAATTGATGTATATACAGATACCGCAGTGAACAATGAATATGGGGTACTCCATCACTAGGAGACAAAAAATCCCAAGCCTGTTTGACGGGCAAACAGATGTCTCATATTTAATAGTAGGCCAGCGGCAATCTACGTTTTTTAACTCTTTTCAGAGCCACCAAGGTCTCCAATATTATAGTAGGCCAGCGGCAATCTACGTTTATAACTCTTTTCAGAGCCACCAACAGTGGACAAGGGGCAATCCATCTGAACGGCTCTTTTCAGAGCCACTAATCTTTCACAAGTAGGAAAGGGGCACATACTCTCAAATCCTCAGGCAAGGGGCCGCCCAAATGATGATAATAATAGAGAAGTGGCAAGCTCTATGTTTCGCTTAAAATAGTATAATAATTTGGTCCTGAAGAAGTCAGAGCTAATCCTGACGAAAGCTTGATAGTTTTAAACTTGTCTGACGGCAAACCCATTAAACTCTTAATCTATGTCTCGGGTAGGATCGATAGGGTTTTTAAAATTTCTAAAATTGTATTCAAACTTTTTGTAAACATTTTGGTGACATTTAAACAATTTTCTAAATTGGAAGAAGAAAAAATCCCACATTTTCCAACAAATTTGTAATTGTTTTTTTTAAATTTGAAGGGAAGAAATGTGTCAGTCATGCCCGTAGAACAGGGTGATTTTTGATCATCTTAGCTCAAATTAAATCATACTTTCACAATTTTAACAGTAAGAAAACTTACCTGGAGCCTAGCCTGAGTGCAGTCAGATTCTGGCTGATATCCAACGATTTAAGGACCTGATTCTGACTGATCCAGTCCAGAAGTGACGCTACAGACGTGTTCAGCTCGTTGTCGCTCAGGTTCAGTTTAGTGATGTTAGGCACGTTGGCTATGCAGCTCTCAACTACCCGTCCGCCTGCAAATCTCAGCTGAAATAAGGCACATGGACAAAAAACAAGAGGTCACACTTGATCAATTAATCAACGTCCAAAAATTAATTCCATCGGTCAGTCAATTCATCAATATACAGTCGGTCAATCGATTCATCTATGAACTAATTAATCACACCAACAATTCTATGAATTAATGTGATTATTCAGTTGATCAAAAATGAATTGAATGATCAATAAAAATAAATATATCATACTAAATCACATTCATTGGACAAATAATATCAACCAACCAACCAACCAACCAATCTTTCAATTAATCAATTAACTGATTGATCAATCAATCAATCAATCAATCAATCAATCAATCAATCAATCAATCAATCAATCAATCAATCAATCAATCAATCAATCAATCAATCAATCAATCAATCAATCAATCAACCAATCAACCAATCAATCAATCAATCAATCAATCAATCAATCAATCAATCAACCATTCAATGAACCATTCAATGAACCATTCAATCACTCAATCATTTATTTATTCAATCAATCAATAAATCAATGAACTATTCAATTAGTAAACTATTCAATCAATCAATCAATGAACTATTCAATCAATAGGGTATTCCATCAATAAACTATTCAATCAATCAATCAAACAATGTACCCACCTCATTACTACTTAGATCCAGATCTACATCTTTCAGATTGGTATTGCTCCCTATGCCTAGTATCACCTCTCTGCAAATAACAAGTCAAATAAAATATTACAGTGTGTCCTGAACAAAAATGTTCCGCTCCTTAAATTAATCCATCCCTGAAGTGTTCCCTTCAAAAGTAATGTTTCATTGGTTGATCACCAGTGCAAATCATGCTCAAACTCTCATTTCATCCTTTTGAGATACGTAGCCCAATGTTTCTCTTTTGTGAAGAAAACTTTTTGAGAAAAAAACAAAAACAACAACTTATATTGCAGAATATCTCTCTCGAGGCGAGTTGCCCACACATCTGTGATCGTTAACTTACTTGACAACATCAGGTGGTAGTTTACAACCTGCTAGATTAAGCGTTTGCAGCGTTGCAGTGGTGGCAAAATATTGCTTGAAGGCCTGAGGCACTACAGCATTTTTCCTGAAATTTAAAAATTGTTAAAATAATGGAACAAAATTACAAATGTATCAAACATCAATTTATGTATTTTTACTTCCCCAAAATATTTGTTATACATCATATCGAAAGGTTTATCGGTAGAAATGATTTTGAGCGGATAATAAACAACTTATGCTTTAAAATGACACTATTTATTTGAACTTTAAAGTTTCACTTCAAAATATCTTGGGGGAAAAAATGAACAATTTTACTTCTCAGCTCTATGGTACAAGCTTATTTTTTCTATACCATTTTAGATTATCATTTCCAAAACAATACATTATTATCTTCATCTTTCTATATTTGAATGGTACTCTCCTTATTATATCAATGTTTTTTTGGGTGCGATTCTTTGGAAGAAATCTATATTAACTATTATATACATCATTCATATATTCTTGTTCATTGATTGGTTAAAAGTGGGTCACATGATCAAAAATAAATACGCTATTTTGCCAAAAGTACTATTTACGGCTCCCAAAAGTACTATTTACGGCTCCCAAGAAGACTATTTACGGCGCACTGGTGCGGCGCACTGGTGCGCCGGTAGTTTCACGCGGCATTGTACTCTGCGTTACGCGAGAGGGCGCATGATTTGCATCCCTGGGCGCAGCGTGACGATCGTTCGATGCACTGCCTTTGAATTGAACTTTAAAAATGTTTAACTGATGAAGATTGGAACTTACCGGATGATTTTTAGATTTGAACTTGATGGAACTAGAAATAGGCCTATATGAATGACGTATATAAAACAAATATATACTGCCTTTATTCGAGTCTCTGGATTAATACTATGGTCCCTCGGTGACTGCAATAGTGCTATTTTGCTGCACCCTCAGCAAAATAGCACTATTGCAGTCACCTCGGGCCCATAGTTTAACCAGAGTCTCTCATGGCAGTATATATTTGTATAATACTATGTGGTGCGTCCTTCCTGTGACATATAACTAATTAAAAGTTTCTACATTTGGTTTGGATGATATACTCCACATAATTTTTTTTGTTGGTACTCCTCTTCAGGATGAATCCGTATCAACTACAACTACACAATGTTTCCTTCCTACAAACAATGTTCCTCTATGTGTGCTGACATTGATCCTATAATGATTGCACTGTAAATACTAGTTGCGAATGAAAAGTGTCTCCACAAAAATACTGTATATCCATATCGTCTTGTTCCTGTTTTGTATCCAACTAGTATTACTCTAATACAAGGGGGTTTACTACAGGAAGTCTTGCCTTAGTATATTGCACATAATTTTAATATAACCACTCTAACCGAACCAGGAACATGTTGATTTAGATATACTGCATATGTAATGGAGACAGAAGTGTTGCACAGCTAATATGATTTCAATGAACACTAATGTAGGTAGTATGGAGGCTACTGCTCATGTAGGCTCTTTTTGTGCAAAATGTTTTTTTGTTTCTTATAACATACTTCCTTTGGTCACAATGGTTACATTTCTTATAACTGGTTTACACATCATTTAGTGGTGGGTTTAGGTGTGTGATATTCGAGGGTTTGGAACCACAAGGCCCTATCTACAATGGATGCCATGTTTAAGGTTACATTTTTACAAGGGCGCACAATATAGGACCAGAAGTGTATAACAACTGACATCTATTACAGATAGGACCTTGTGTCACTAAGACCGCCATATTTTAATTAGTTAAAATTGAGAGATAATCATTTATTAAGCCAATCAGAAACACTAAGTATTGACTTTTCATTCGTAATGCCTTAGTATATTTACTGTTGCAATGAAGGTAGGAGGGTAGATAGATATGTGGGTGGGCGGGTAAGTAAGTAGATAAACTGAGAGCAAACATCCCTCTTTATGGCTGCCATGTTTGAGTATAGCCATATGTACAGGATGAAGATGGGAAGGATTCAGTCTTAGTAGTTAAGGAGGTGGGTGGGTAGGCAAAGTTGGTTAAAACCTGTTGGATTCCCAAGAAGCGGAACACAATACCCATGGATGCCAGGTGGGGTGGGTGGGGTTTACTATAGGAAGTAATGCCTTAGTATATTCAGTTTATATTCCTCTGAGCAGTTATGTTATAACGTATTCAAAGACTACAATACCCATGGATGCCAGATGGGGTGGGTGGGGTTTACTACAGGAAGTATTGCCTTAGTATATTCAGTTCATATTCCTCTGTGCAGTGATGACAGAGCATATTCAAGGAATATAATACCCATGGATGCCAGGTGGGGTAGATGGGTTTACTACAGGAAGTAATGCCTTAGTATATTCAGTTCATATTCCTCTGTGCAGTGATGACAGAGCATATTCAAGGAATATAATACCCATGGATGCCAGGTGGTGTTGTGGGGGTGGGTAGGGTTTACTACAGGAAGTAATGCCTTAGTATATTCAGTTCATATTCCTCTGTGCAGTGATGACAGAGCATATTCAAGGAATATAATACCCATGGATGCCAGGTGGGGTGGGTGGGGGTTTACTACAGGAAGTAATGCCTTAGTATATTCAGTTCATATTCCTCTGTACAGTGATGACAGAGCATATTCAAGGAATATAATACCCATGGATGCCAGGTGGGGTAGATGGGGGTTTACTACAGGTAATGCCTTAGTATATTCAGTTCATATTCCTACGAGCAGTTATAGAGCATATTCAAGGATCATTTATCTTTGATCTTTGAGTATGCATCAATGGTGCATATTGTAAATACATGTGCTAAATATAAGCTGCTATCACTGTAATACACTCTCTAATGTAACTGCAAAGAGGTACAGTAGCAGAATATATTTAATCTGTTAACTTTCTCAGAATTACAAATACCAAACATATCTTTGGGCATACACTATACAGTAGGGTTTGGTCTGTTAGTGGGTATAGGTATTGTGGACTAAAAATAGGAAAGAACTTTACTTTTGGTGCAAGGTGCAAGTTATGATAAGATCATCCAGGTCTTAGGATTAGCAAAGGTTAAAAATAAACCTGCCACCTGGTTATACACAGACATGAGAATGAATTTGCATGAACAAAAAACACTGAACAGCCTGAAAAGGTGCTTGAAATTGGGCTATAAAGGCCAAAAAACGGGCTGATAATAAAAGAAAGTGCAGAAATGTAGAAAACAAAATAGCCTGAATTCAGGCAAAAGCCTGACAATTCTCATGCCTGTATACAGAGTGTCCCAGAATGATGACCGGGAAAGGTGCATTGATTTAGCTATGAATACCATCCAGGCTCAAGATAACAGTTTTTTTACCAGGAGCTACTTATTTCAAAAGTCGCGCCCGGATCATGGGATTTATTGAGAACCGGGAGCTACTTTCAGTCTACCGGGAGCTAACTTTTTGATTAAATCCAGCATGGCAGCATTGTTAACTCGAAATTCGATGTCTTAGGCAAGCTTCCCGATCGCCAACGGGTGCTGGTTTGGACAAAATATTAGCGCTTGGTTGTTTATTTTTCAGCATTATCAGGCGCTATGGCAGAAGGACCGAGGGGTAAAAATCGCCCAGCGCCCGCTTATCTTGAACCTTGAATACCATTGTTATTGGTGAAAGTGCTTTATGATTCTATCATTTACATGTATTCAGCTTTCAGCTAAATTTTAAAAATCAGATGTTTCTGATAGAAATTAGGGACTCTTTTGTAAAAATACATGTAGTAAATTCCAAGTTCCACCAAAATTACACTCTATGAAACTCATAAAATGATTGACCATGTTTGGCACAAAGCTCAATTTAAATGACATGCAGGTAAATTGCTGTGGACATCCTCTTTTAATTTCCATAACAAAGTTAATTTTTAGATATCAACTTATTGAGATGTTTTATGAAGCACTATTATAATGTTGTGAGGGAATTGTTCAGCTTGAGTGATTTATATCATAATTTCGTAAGTGGCCGTTTGATAAAAATATCTTGATGCAATTGACAATTTTTTTATTTTTATAAACAAGGTATAAATCATTCTGGGACATCCTGTATAATATGAAGCACCCATCAACATTGAAAAAGGGTGACATGGAGACTGGGTGCACTATACACATGATATAAATACAGTTATTTCAATATGGTTTATAATACTTGGCTACTTACTATACACTGAATTCACCTTTTTAACAAAGCCCTCGACAATGCCTTACATATGGTTGCCACTTAATGTCATTAAATCTTTAACATGTGGAAATGCTACTATAGTTTGATCAGACCAAATTGGCGAAGCCTCCTTACACAGCGAATGAATACAGAAGGATGTGGGCACGCATGAAGGCAACAAGCGCACTGTGCATCATATGAGTGACGCATGCGTGTGTGTGACCAAAACCACATGCCTGTGGCCATAATAATAATAATAATAATAATAATTAGTATTTATATAGCGCCTTTCCAAAGTGATAAAAGCGCTGTAATTTCGCTGCTGGTGAATCATCAGAATCAGGTCGCATCAACTAGGGTGCTGCCAATTTCTAGCGCAAACCTATCCGCACTTAGATTGTAACATCCACCATTTTTCAATGCAGCTCCCCAAATACCATTGGGTCAAGGAAGTTTTTGATAACCGAAACAACTAATCACAGATTTTGAAAGCAGGAGGAAACCGGAGAACCCGGAGAAAACCTGCGAAAGCGTGTATGGATCGTGATAAACCAAATGCACATAAAGCCCGAATAATTGCGCACGTCCGCTTCAATTACTTTTGTGCACTGTGCAGAAAGATAAAAACAAATATTTCTCGCCAATTTGGAACTGATTAAACTATAGCAGGCACATTTTAAAATTTAACAAGTGCATTAGTGTACGTTGAACAAATTTGTATATGAAACTGACTTTGCACACTTAATCTCACTTGTGTTGTAGATATAATGATTACAAATATACTTTCAGACTAATATCCTATGTGGAGGTTTGTCCTCCTTGAAGATCACATAGCAAAAGGCACTCATTAATTTGATTTTAAACACACGATTTTGAAAACAAATCGTATACACTAAAAACTCTTAAAAAGGTTTTAAAGTATTGTATTTGTTTAAAAGACACCCAAATAAAACAGACATATTTCATAATTTATTCTTGATGACATTAATGACAGCTCTGATGTGATGCATTGTGGGCCATGTTAAAAATGTGACTGTAGGCCTATAGGCAATACGTACTCATCATCGGAAGAAGGGTTTACGTTGAACCAATTAGATAAATTCCTGGTATGGATGGGAAGGGCACCAGAATACTTAAGATGATTACAAATATTCTAATAGTAATAATTAAAGCTCAACTGATAGTTCACTCACTTCTGATCTGATATCTAATTACAAAAAGGCCTATATCTGAATTGGGTCCTATTGCATAAAACTTAAGATTCATCTTAAGTACAGGGTGAGTCAAAAAGACTGCAATAGTGGAAAGAAGCCATTTTGTTTTCAAAACCAAAATGAATTTTAAAACTTTTTAAACGTTGCAAGAATGCTGTATTTAATCCCAATTTTGTGTGAAAAGATGAAGTCGATCGCATTTTTCGTTTGTATTTGGTGACCCTCTTTGCTGCACAACCAAATTTACCTGTTTGTCCACGAGCACAGTGATTTTCATTTGAAATGGCACACATTGCACTTTCATATTTGAATATACCACCAACAAAAAAATGGAAAATGTCAGTTTTTTATTAAAATTTAGAACATTATACGCTTTTATTGCATGGGTACGATTATACTTGATTATGCTAACTCACATGTAAACAAGAAAGGATGCATCAAATTCCAATAACATCACAAATGAACTCAAGTTTCCAAATTTGAATGAGAGACACATTTTGCGATCAGATGCATATTTTGGGTATCTCGTGGACAAACGTGTAAAATGGGTGCACTGGTCAAAAGGTTCACCAAAGACAAACGGAAAATGCGATCGACTTTATTTTTTCACACAAAGTTAGGATTAAATACATCATTCTTACAACGTTTAAAAAGTTTTAAAATTCATTTTGGTTTTGAAAACAAAATGGCTTCTTTCCACTATTGCAGTCTTTTTGACTCACCCTGTAGAGTTATTCTTCTTAAGTTTTCAACTCTTCTTAGGAAGATTGTTTAAGAATTTGTGAGTTGATCTTCATGATAGACCCTAGGTCAAACTTTAGAACTTGGCCCTTCATCATGAAGCTCAACTTAGGAAGAATTCTTAAATATTCTTCTTAACCAGGCTTAAGAATTAAGAATAACTCTTCCTAAGTTTACTTAAGATTAATCTTAACTTGTATGCAATATAGGGCCCAGGTCTTATACTGACTATTTGCATTACACAATAGTTATCCACTTAAAAAGTGATCCTTCGTCATATACAAGATAAGCATTATTATGTATTATTATTTATAAGGGCCTTCCAAACGGTACAATAAAAGTGTGTATTGAATAAGTTCACTGATGTGCGTCCAATATTCAAAAAATATTGCCTTCCAATATTTTTTGTGCAGCGCAGAAGATGTGCGTGTGCGTGTGAGTATATATGCGCAGAGAAGGTCAGTTCTGGCTATTTATTTAGTTTTTATCAAAACAGTCTGTTAAATAAATAATGATAATAATATTGAATGTCTTATTTTCAGGGTGATACAAGAATATATTGCACTCGCTATAAAAATATTGCACTTGTCTCCGACTCATGCAATATTTGTATAGCCTTGTACTTGTGCAATATTTTTATAGCTTGTACTCGTGCAATATTTTTATAGCTTGTACTCGTGCAATATTTTTATAGCTTGTACTCGTGCAATATGTTTATAGCTTGTGCAATATATTCTTGTATCATCCTCAAAGCCATTCAATATAATATAAATATGAAAAGCTGGAACAAATCTTATTACTTAAAGAAAGTGTAAAACATATACTAAAAAACAACTTTATAATAAGAAGGACAATCAATATCGATGTTGTTCTTGTATTCACTCAGATATCTGCAAGAACTTCGCAATTGGTGTTTTTTATCAGTTTGAAATATTTTACCAATCCCATATCTAATTTGATACACAAGTAGTGAGTATTTCCAGTATATGTGTTTTCTAACCATGTACAGGTTTTGGCGCAAGCATTGTGCAGAACGTGTATTATGCAAAGCAACCAGTGTTGATTTATGGGTAGATTTGATGGCAAATGCATATAAGCAAAGCCAGAATACCACCCATTCAAGCAAATAATATGTGGAAAAAGGGTGCAGTTGTCGGCAGAATGCATTTTGAGATATTGATGGAATTAAAGCATAGAAAACAAAGAAAATAAAGAAAACTTTACAATTATTTTTTTTATAAAATAAGTAAGCTGTGTCCACTCTTTGACTACAAAGGTATCATTTTAAAGCATTGAAAAAGCCACTTTAGTTGTTAATAAAATGTCAACTTTTTCTGTGTGAGACAACTGCACCCTTTTGCTGTGATGGTACACATATGTGACGTGGCACGACAACATGAGCGTATAGTCGCTGGGGCTGATTTTGAGTTATGGCCTGAAATAGTTGATTTGACAAGGGGTCATAAATGAGATATTTTCATTTTCGGAAAGATAAACTATTTATGTATCACATTCCGAAGTATTAAGAAATATTTTGGGTCTAAATGTGTTCTTTATGTAATTTTAGAGAGGGCATTTTATTTTTACATCTCAAGAAATGAACGCAGGGACAGGCATAATGTCTTGAAATGTCTCAAAATTACCTTGTTTACATCGTCATTTCCACGGGTTTAAAATAGTATCCCCTATGGCAAATTTGGTATGGTCTTAAAGGGCAGGGCTTTCCAAAGCTATTAATAGTTGTTTTTACCCTGTAGATTCCCAAATGAACCAATGACAGGCCGTTTAATAAGAGGTATCTTGCATAAACAATATTTCGATTAAGTTATGACAGAATATTTTGGAGAGCCGTGTGACGATAAGCTTCACTGACTTTGAAGGCCTTTTTCTTCAATTCAATAATTCAGCGGTGATTAACTTCAATTTATCATAATTTCACTTTGGAATGGCCTATTATAACAACTTTGGTGTAATTTTAAACCTGCGGACATCTACTTTCTGAAAATGGGAAAAATCATTTTTTAGTTTTTGCGACTTAAGGGGGACTTAAGGAAGTTTTTTGTTGAATTTTGTTAGTGCTGTAATTATTGAACCATGACTCAAATGTCTATATAAGTATACCTTTTTGGAAAGGAAATGGATCATAGAATCCAAATTTGGCATCTATTTTGACCAAAAAGGTTGATTTTTGGAGAAAATTACAATAAATCACTTTTTTGACCCAATTTTTTTGAACAAAGCTAACAAACATAATTTTGAGGTAAAAATGCCCAAATCACTTGATGATGATGTTAAGACACTACTGGAGGGACGATTTTTTTTTTTTAAATCGAATCCAATATTTTTTGAAATTTTGACCAAAAAGTGTAAAAATAAAAAAAATCACGTTTTTTGGCACTTTTTGTTAAAAATTTTCAAAAATATTAGATTAGGTTTTTAAAAAAATAAATCGTCCCTTCATTAGTGTCTTAACATCATTATAAAGTGATTTGGCCATTTTTTACTCAAAATTATTTTTTGTTAGCTTTGTTCAAAAAAAATTGGGTCAAAAAAGTGAATTTTGTGATTTTCTCAAAAAATCTACTTTTTTGCTCAAAATTGACGCCAAATTTGGATTCTCTGATCCATTTCCTTTCCAAAAATATATACTTTTATATACATTTGATTAATAGTTCAATAATTACAGCACTCACAAAATTCAAAAAATCAAATCAAAAACTTCCTTAAGTCCCCCCTTAACTCTCATTTTGTGGTGCCTGGTCACATGATCAATAGAAAAAGTAAAATATCTGAAAATAAGAATTGATGAAAATTCTAGAAAACTAAAATATCTCGATGACCAAAACTACAAACCTGTAAGTGAAGGTGTTACCGGCCAAGTTGAGATACGTCAAGTTGGACGTGCAACCTCTATAGAGGGCGGTAAACAAATTGTCTAGCGGTATCTCCGTGTGGGCAAGGTTGAGATGTGTGATGGCGTTTGGTGTGGCAAGAAACTGAGTTAAATTCTGAAAGAGAACAAAAATATGCAATTGAAATATATGATGGATTTAATTCATAATTTTGAAAGTCATTACGAAAAAAAATGGGTAATTATCATAAAATATATCTATATCCATGAGCATGCCCTTTCTGGGAGGTAACTGGGCAGGGGGACTGTGTGATAAAATAGGAAGCCTAAAAACCAGGGGTTCATATCAGTAATGCTGACTTTACTGACTGTTAACCCTAACCCACGGTTTAGGTTTTCAACTGGGATCACAATTTTTGAAGAGAAAACACCAACTAAATTGCCAGGGACCGGCAGGGTTCCAATCCGGGGACCTTCCGGACATCGCCCATCGTCCCACCCTCTAAGCCACGGCCCTCAGCTAATCTTATATTAGCATGGGGGGGGGGGGGGGGGGGGGCACTGCCATTGGGAAGGGATATCATCAATAGTTCATTAATCAATTACAATAGCATAATAATTGAAATAAGTATAAGGGATCCCTTCCATATATGAGATAACATTCTCGAGCAACTATCGAATCAAGATATGCTTGATGATATTATCTTCACTAGTACAGGGTGTCCCAAATGTATCGATACCTTTTTAAAGCTTTATATCTCAGGTATAATAACTCGCAGTAAAAAACTGAAAACATATTTCGATAGAGGAAATTTGATGATTTATTTCAATACCAAACTTACAATAACAGATATCTGTGTTGCTTAAGTACAGAAGAAAATTGTCCGAACTGTAAAACTGCACTTTCGCAAACGCGTAGAATGATGCACTGATGTGTCAAATGAAAGGACAATATGAGAGAGGATAACTTTGAGACACTTTGTATACATGGCACTGCGCTCAAAAACTTACATTAATATCGCCATCTTTGAACAGATTCCCCGACAGATCCAGGTGTACCAGAGATGTTGTCATGAAGTTGTTATCCAAGAGGGCCTTACCAAGTTGCACTGTACCTAAAGAGTAACACAACAACACAAATAAAAAATTAGCACAGTTCCACTGCCTAAACACTTTTATACCGGCGATTTAGCTATTGGCCGGTCTTAAATTCTCCAATTCCCAGAATAGGCAGGCCAGTAGTCATGCCTTAAAACACTGTTTTGATGTCGTCTAAGTCAACAACGACTGCAGACTAACAACCTGAAAAACAGACAATTGATGGCCTCAATGTCTTAGGTCTGTAATACTATATCAAGGCAGTTCAACAAAATGTTGCAAATATTTTTGCATAATTTGTAGATTTAGAGAACGATAATTAAGGACTTAGTCTAAATTCTTCCTAACTTAAGCACCTTGAAAGTTAGGCGACGAAAATACCCAATCTCTTCTACGGGCGAGTGAACCTCTTATATGTAGGGTCCGTCGGTCGGGCGTTTCGTTTATTGGGGAGGTAGGAGTCATCAGTCAGGCAAAAGTTTTTTAATTTCTTAAAGATTTTCAAAACAATAAACAATATTTAATTCAAAAATGTTCTCCAATTTAGAGAACAAATATTGTTGCTCGGGCCCATAGAACAGGTGGTTTTTTGTCGCCTTAAAAGCCTACTTACTTTCAGCTGTCATGCCCGTCTTTGCCAGCCTCAAATAAACCAGACCATTTGGTATCTTTGTAAACTGGCCAGCTAGATGCTTGATGCCCCTATCTTCTAACACATTGTTGGATAGGTCTATATGCCTCAGGGATGTGTTAGGGTTGGCAATCAATGCCGTGTTCAACTCTTTCGCAAAATCTCTGCAACGTATGGAAACAAACCAAAAGTGTCATTATTGACGATGTGTGAATAGTTAAGCAGGTAATCTTATGTTGAGAAAGTGAACATTTTAAGCAACACAATAAATTAACACATTCAAAATGGGTTAAGAGCAAAAGATTGCAAGATTGAAGGATAATGACTGTGTATTAGTTGTTAAGAGGTAACTATGAAGAATCAACACATTCTCAATTGGATCCGAGGTCCCAGGCGTGACTTGTACTATTAATTATTTATTTAAAAAGTTCACTTTACAGCATTAACAATGTTTCCCATTTACAAATCAATCAGTCTGGACGGAAATCTGCGCTTATTTGTGCATAACAGTAAAGGACAGTGTTTAATTGGGATGCATGAATCGTGAATGATCAAAATTGTAAAACTCATAACAAACTTCAAAACTGCTGCTTAAGAAAGTATGATATGAATCCCTCAAGCAGAACAATTCCCTCTCCTCACACCATTCAAATATTGGTTTGTTAATATCTAATAACTTTGTAGTGGAAATATAATTACACAGCAAATTACAGGCATATAATTTAAATTGAGTTTTGTGCTGAACATGGTCAATTATTCTTTGAGTTTTAAAAATAAAATAAATTGAACAAGCTTGGAATCTACCATTTTTACAAAAGAGTCCATAATTTCTGTCAGAAACGTCAGATTTTAAGAATGCTAAATATAATATGTAGATATAGACATTATTCATGTGACCTAATTTACCACGATTGGCCTCGCTTTCGTTATGATTAGTGACGTCACATCGATTATGTCTCCCTCTTTAGCCTGAAATCGCCAATTATGAATAACGCCTATTCAAATCATTAAAACTCTGACCAATAACAATGGTATTCTTAGCTAAATAAATGTTCCCGGTATTAATCATTCTGGGGCACCCTGTATTATGTCACCTTGCAGCTATATTACACAAAGGGCCTTCTGGCATTAAGGGAGGTGTCAACCCTGTTTGGCGCCAAATTTATCAAGCACTGTAACTTTTAAATTATAAATGTGATGTACATGGGTTTAAAATTTGTTTGTTTTGAAAATATTGACCAAAGAGTTTTAAAAAAATGTTTTTTAATCTCAAAAATCTCATTTATGGCATTTTTTGGTCAATATTTTCGAACTAAACAAATTTTAACCACTTCCCAGCTAACTATAGTGCACTGCAAGTGAAAGCTGTGTGCTGAGCCAATACAAGGTCATGCCACTGCTATTAGTATTATAACAGCTACTGCATGAAGTGAATATTTATTTCTATTTCGAGATCTGATTCAACCTCTTATTCATCGAATTCCGAACCAAAACAGGATTCAGAATCACTCCCAAAGTCATCCTGATATTCCTCACTATTATCACTATCACTGTCATCATTGAAATCCCGTGATTTATCAATATTTCTTTGGTCAGAATGCTTGCGATTGTGTGCGATCATAAATTTACGTAAACAAATGTGACTTTCAACTTTGACCCGCTTTATTATTTATCCTATCCATCGTATCAACAAATGAAATACTGCCCTCTGTTGGCCATTTATTTATCTACAAGCTGCCGTGCGAATGGATTCTCCAGCAGGTGTAGGACGCATTTTATAAAGGTTTTAAAAATCGGACTTTTTTCAGACTTTTGGCACGTCCATTGACGTGCTCAGCACAGCACTATTGACTCATTCAGGCTCAGCTGGGAAGTGGTTAAGCCCCCAAAAAATGCGCTCCTAGATAATTGGCTTAAGATGATTTTGGTGAAATTTTGGAATTTTAAATCAAAAACTGATTTTAATAGGTTGTCTGAACATTTTTGGCACCAAAAAAGTGATTTTTAGGCAAAAATGTAAAAATCACAATTTTTTGTGAAATTTGATACCAAATATGGATTCTACAACTAACTTCATTAAAAAAAATAGTATACTTTATGTACATTACATTATTAGTTTAAAAGATACAGTGCTTGATAAATTTCATAAAAAAGGGTTGACACTTCCCTTAATGCAGGTGTCAATTTTCCCTCAGAAAAAAATAGGTCAAGATTCATCTGTTGAAGATTCACTTAGTGCAATTTGTTGTTTCTGTAATAATATGCTGTAAAAGTAAAAAATTGTGTGTACATTTTCACGCTTCCCATATTTTGAACAAGTGGGCTTGTTTTTATTTTTGCAATTTTGAGCTTCCTTACATAGACTTACATACAAAAAGGAATATATTCACACATTTTTATTTTTTCGTGCTTTCTGGTCTTAGCGCAAAAATAAATGTAGCGCGAACATTTCCACTTTTACAGTATGGGAGATTAGTAGAAGATTCGTCACAGATCCATTTGTCAAAAATATAAATTAGTTCAAAATCCACCACATCCCAAATATAACTATGCGAAGATTAGGCATCTAGTTTTTGACTATTCTTGAAGACGGTATAGGATCAAGATTGACATTGAAGGCTGCATAAACCCTTGATTTTTTCTCTTACCCTTTAATGCCCACATTGTCCAACACCAGTTGCTCAATAACGGCTGACTTGGTTAGAACTTTCTTGATTTCCCGGCAAATGTCAGAGTTCTGTTGGAGGAAGAAGAAAGGAAATACATGTTTAGACGGAATTGTGAAGATTGGTGCGTAAAAACATCAAAAACAATGATCGGCCAGATGGTTCCATAAGAGTAGTAAGTTGTAAACTTTCCTGATTTATATGGTAAGCAGTTAAATACACAACAAACTTGTTTTCACTTGCTGGCCCGGTTCTGGTTTTAACTGATTCAAGTACCTGAATATACTGGCCATCTTTTGTAGAAATTTCAGAACATTTGTTGGTGCCAGACTGAGATATAGAACTTTGAATATTATTATTTACTATAATAGCGCCCTAATCGGCCACATTTCCCATAGAGTTACATGTACATTGAGTGTCGATAATTTAAAAATGGCTCGAACAATTTTCTTGAAATGTTCACCGTATACTCGTATTCATTAGCGCTACCTAAATCAGGTCAAACCATAAATGGGCCACTATGTAATCTTTTTTTATCCCATAATTTTAATTATAAAGCGGACAGTCAAACAGCTGTGCTATGAGACAGACTCCTACGCAGGTGGCCTGGGTTCGATTCCTAGCATCGCCAAACTTGCTTTTTGTGGCCTGGCGGGCTATACAGACTCCAATGCAGGTCACCTGGGTTTGATTCCTAGTATCGCTAAACTTGTTTAGATGGCCTAGCCGGCTATACAGACTCCACTGCTGGCGACCTGGGTTCGATTCCTGGCATTGCCAAACTTGATTCCGTCATCTAGCGGGCTATACAGACTCCACTGCTGGCGACCTGGGTTTGATTCCTAGCATCGCCAAACTTGTTTACATGGCCTAGCGGGCTATACAGACTCCAATGTAGGTGACCCTGGGTTCGATTCCTAGCCCTGGCAGAGGAGCTGGTTTCGTCTTATAATTTGGCCCACTTATTTCCCCAGACAATTTCATCCCCAATCTAATTCCAACCCAGGGCCATTAGGGTTAAAGGGAAGCCTGAATTTTAAATAAGCACAACTTTATTTCATTTCAATGCTCACATTAAAAGCTATAAAGTTCTTGATATTTACACCTATTTCCTCACACAGGCATTTACCGGATCCCTTCAATTAATTTGATGATAAATAGCTTAATTAATAATCATAATTAAGGCATAATTATGTTTAATTAAAAAGTGTAAACGTTTAATGACCCATAATCTATTTCCCCCACAACAGTGATTTTCTATATACCGTCAACATGTATCTTTAAATAGGACAAACCAGTGCAATCACTCGCAGGAAGCACTAGGCACCACAAAATACTTGTCAGACCTCATAGAGGAAGGATGGACACTTCCCAATAGTCTCACTTGTGCACGCGGACAAATTATGGATTAATAACGGGATGTGTTACGGTTTGACTACATATATAACTCCATCAGTACAAATGTGTATCCATCACACGGCTTCATACACCATGCAAAGTGACATCACAGATTAACAGATTACAAATGTATCAGGTGAAAAAGAAATTTGTGAACATTTCGGCAATTTTTTATAATTACTTTAATTTTGAAAAACATTGAAAAATGAACAAAAAATTCTTTCTTTTCTTAATTTGCAAAAAAACAAAATTGCAAACAAAATTGCAAAACAAAAAAGAACAGTTTTGTTTTCTCTGTCACCTTTATTTTCCACCATCATAGTTTTCTTTGTCATTGTTTTTTTTCTTTTCTTCTTTTTTCACTTACCTTAGTTAAGAATAAACTATAGTCTAGCTTTACCATCATTTCTTTCCTTTCTGGTAACAAACCTATAGCTCCCTTACTCTTTTGACCCAATTTTGATTGAACTTGGTCGGAACCACCATATAAGTGAAGTGAAGCACTAGGCACCACAAAATACTTGTCAGACCTCATAGAGGAAGGATAACACTTCCCAATAGTCTCACTTGTGCACGCGGATAAATTATGGATTAATAACGGGATGTGTTACGGTTTGACTACATATATATAACTCCATCAGTACAAATGTGTATCCATCACACAGCTTCATTCACCATGCAAAGTGACATCACAGATTCACAGATTACAAATGTAACAGGTGAAAAAGAAATTTGTGAACATTACTTAATTTTTCACAAACATTGTCAAATGGTTAAATAATTCTTTCTTTTCTTAATTTGCAAAAAAATTGCAAAAAAACTGAAAAACAAAAAAGAACAGTTTAGTTTTCTCTGTCGCCTAATGCCAAAACATTTACCCTTTATTTTTTACCACCATAGTTTTCTTTTTCATTGTTTCTTTTTCACTAACCTTAATTAAGAATCAACTATAGTCTAGCTTCACCATCATTTCTTTCCTTTTCGATTCTGAGTAACAAACCTATTAGCTCCCTTACTCTTTTGACCCAATTTTGATCGAACTTGGTCGGAATCACCATATAAGTGAAGTGACCCTAACCCTACTACCATAAACAGAACACCACAGCCAGCAGCACTTCTTGACGCATGCACACAACTTCTTTCCCATGCTGCGATAAACCCTGGGTATATATGGTGTGCGCAAATTCAGCCTTGTCAGCCTAGCACTCATGGTGTGGTGATTGTGTTGCTGATGCCCGTCACCACAGCCATCCGGGTTCAATCTCCGGGGAATGCTGAACTAAAATTTGTTATCCCCTATTTAACCCTCTCCCCCTGTTGTTTGGTCATCACCACTTCAAGACTTCTAGAATTAACCCTAACCCTACTCCCCCCCCCCCCATTTTTTTCAGTTTAAATTTTTCCGTGCGGCAAAAAAAGATGCAAAATATCGCCGCAACCACACCCCAGGATTTGAACTACGGACCTCCGGCACACGGGGCAAGGAATACTCCACTATAGGCTGGGTCCATTATTTCATCAAAACTTCCACGCAGGGTTATACAAACAGGCTGGGTGGTGGTATTTTGTGGTATTTGGTAGGGTTAGGGTTGATGAAACAAACTACAATCTTGCTCAATATTGTTGGAACACTTTTGTGTTTGTCAATAAAAACTCCCCCTTTCCCTTCAATGTTGAAACACACTTTTGGGTTACGGGATACTGGTCAACATTGTCAAGTGAGGTGAGGGAGTTATTCTGGTTGAGCAAAGGCTTCAAGCTTCTCACCATAGACAGCTATTTTTCCATAGTTTAAATATTGCAGAAACGGGGCCACATAAAGTGTAATTATTATCGGGGTGTTCCAGCAAATAATGACCACCATTGTAGGATCACAATATTGTTGTCAACCTTTTGATATTTTCCAACTTACCAGTTTGACATTTGTGGCTGTGAGCTTGGTAAACCATGGGTTGTACATAAGACTAGCTACAATGGGTACAAGATCCCTGCAAATACAGTAAAGATAAAACAGGGTTACAGAGTTGTAAACAGTGAACATTGAGACCATAGTTTCCTCAGTTCCAAATTGGCGATAAATATGTGTGGATTTTGTTCTCACTGCACACAATAGTAATCCCAGCATTCGCATATGCAAGCGACGCACAAATCATTCTGAGCGCGGTCTGTTGTGTTATGTGAGAGTTATGCTCGCCAACAGTCTCCTGTATCAATTCGCTGCTGTAAGGTGGATGGCCAATTTGGAACTGACTGAACTATAGCTACAATCGGTCTGTATTAATTTGGGAGGCTCACTAATTTGGAACCAACTGAACTACAGTACAGCTCGAAATAGAATGGACACTGACATTGCAATGACATTGCACTGACATTGCAATGATATTGCACTGACATTGCAATGACATTGCAATGACATTGCAATGATGCCTTGAGATGTAACCCGATTAGTGCAGTCATTGCAATGTCATTGCACTGACATTGCAATGACATTGCGTTGACATTGCAATGACATTGCAATGAAGTGCGTTGACATTGTCCATTCTATTTCGAGCTGTACTGTATAGCAACAGTTGGGACAAAATATCTGCAAAATAAATTCAAGATCCAAACCCTGGTGTGGGGGGGGGGGGGTACTCGCCTAAGGCTAATACGGTATACGGGGATGAACCGGTATACGGGGATGAACCGCTCTAATGGGTTGCTTTTATGCAAAAAATCCCGAAACTTTGTGCTGGAAAATCCCTAATAATGGGGTCACCTTTTTACAAATGAGTCTATTTTTGAATTTGGTTTATCTTCCAGATAATTTGCGAAAATTGGGGCTATAATGAAGCAAAATCACCCTTAGAAATGGGTAGGGGTTTTGAATCTCGAGCCGCACATCCCCGACCTAACCAAATCCGAGTACCCCCACCCCCGGATCAAAACAGGGTTATGCATCTGATATTCTTTTATATAAATTTCCAAAAATATTAAATTGTTGTGTGTGTGTTTGAAAGGTCAAATTGCTATGAAGAAGAGGGGATCTAATAGTTTTAGTGGTTATAAGATCAGATCACAATGTTGTGTGCAGATCAAAAAGTATTTAATATTTACAATGTGAAAATACAATAAGATTGACATATTCAAAATATTATAAACAAAAATAGTTTCTGCCTTTGAAAAAGATTCTGCTAGGATCAAAAGCTCAGGCCCCGAACATTTTGAAATTTTAACAACAGGCTAGTGTTGTGAATAAGCATTTTCAATAGCTCCTTTTAAACAAAAATAGTGTTAAAATCACACCCTAAAACAAAAGAACACTAGTAAGGAAGATAAATAAACCCCAAAAAAGTAATATTTAAAAAACTTACACTTAGAAAAGGATACCATCTAGGGTATATTAATATTAAAATAAAATAAACCATCATAGAGGTACTAATGCACAGCATTTGTAGTACTTAAACACATTGAATCACATAACATGTTATGCTGTTGAATTGTAGCTGCATAAGATGCACACACATAAGATCTCAATGACAAAAACGATGGTCAGATTTTGAGTATTCATTAATTTCTCCTAGCCCAGTGTACTCTGCAGTTAATCATTACCAAAAGGTAATCCATCTTGGAGTGCTGTATATACCAGCTGTATACACTATGCACTATAGTCTGATCGGTGCAAAAAAGGGCACTAAAATATTGCGTGTGATATTTACAGTGGCGGCACCAGCATCATTGAGTGAAGATGTACGCAAAGCACACAAAACAATGTTGCTTTTAATGTCAAAATTGCTTAAATTAGCATAATTTTTTCTGAAATTAGACATTCAAACAAATTTTAATCTAAATTTAGGTAATTTTAACATTACACTTTTAATTGTAAGGATGGGGAGGGGGGGGGGGGGACTCTGAGATGGGAATATTATGTTTGGTATCCATGACATCACCAATAAAATGTGGGGTTTTTTTGTATGCAGATAAACATGAGCCCTACAATTCCTGCCAATTAGATATAGAACAAAGTATAGTCTTGGGTAATTATATTTGAGTGGTATATGTGACAAGATACCACTGTAGATGCCTATTCCGAATAGGATTCAAATCCTGATGATTTTGTTTTGGACAAACTATAGTCTTTGGTTATATTTGAGTGGTATATGTGACAGATGCCTACCCAGTATGGGATTCAAATCTTGATGATTTTGTATTGGGCGAACCATAGTTTTATATATTTGTCTGTAGCATATGTGTGATGAAATCCTTTCAATAACTCTTTGGAATTAAGTGTCTATTTGTGGTGGGGTTTTCTGCAAAAATGTATCTTTGCAAATAACCTATACAATCAAGTAGAGAACTGAATATTAGATATAGCCAGCCTGCTTCGATAATTGCCTAACTCATTTGAATATTAGATATAGCCAGCCTGCTTCGATAATTGCCTAACTCATTTGAATATTAGATATAGCCAGCCTGCTTCGATAATTGCCTAACTCATTTGAATATTAGATATAGCCAGCCTGCTTCGATAATTGCCTAACTCATTTGAATATTAGATATAGCCAGCCTGCTTCGATAATTGCCTAACTCATTTGAATATTAGATATAGCCAGCCTGCTTAGATAATTGCCTAACTCATTTGAATATTAGATATAGCCAGCCTGCTTCGATAATTGCCTAACTCATTTGAATATTAGATATAGCCAGCCTGCTTCGATAATTGCCTAACTCATTTGAATATTAGATATAGCCAGCCTGCTTCGATAATTGCCTAACTCATTTGAATATTAGATATAGCCAGCCTGCTTCGATAATTGCCTAACTCATTTGAATATTAGATATAGCCAGCCTGCTTCGATAATTGCCTAACTCATTTGAATATTAGATATAGCCAGCCTGCTTCGATAATTGCCTAACTCATTTGAATATTAGATATAGCCAGCCTGCTTCGATAATTGCCTAACTCATTTGAATATTAGATATAGCCAGCCTGCTTCGATAATTGCCTAACTCATTTGAATATTAGATGTAGCAAGCCTGCTTCGATAATTGCCTAACTCATTTTTCCTAGTTTTGAGAAAACAACAAAAATAGGAAAAGTGAGTTAGGCAGTTATCGAAGCAGGCTGACGATATGTTGAATAGCACCATGAATAGTACAGGTGAATTCCAACAGGAGCAGTACCTGTTGGATAGAATTAGGTTGGGGATATACCTTTAAGTGAAATGTGGCTTGTTATAGGCCTAATACAAGTTAATATGACCCATTTTAAACATTTTACATAATTATTACAATCTGCCGAACTCACAATGCTGACTTCGGCAGAATTGCAATTGTGTATTTATCAACACTTTAGATTCGTCAATGCCTTAGATATTATTACAGCATGTGCATAATGAAGTCATGATTTATGCAAAAAACTCAATTTCACTGAAAAGTGAGTTAGGTAAATATCGAAGCAGGCTGACGATATGTTTCCACTTCATACTGATTTTGCTTGATCACATCACATATAATAGATGCATAAAATTGCACTCACAGATCCCCACCAATATGAGATTTTGCTTATCTGTGCCAATAAACACAAGCCGCACAATTTCTGTGATTTGTTACCGAACATACTATAATCCTGGGTTACTATACATGTACCCAGATGGGAAATCAATCAAAATATTAATTTTAATCAAAGCAAAAACTAAGATATTCTTATAATGATTTCATTGCAATGTAAGGCTTATATACCAAGTATAAATGTATACCGCCAAAATAGTCATATTCCCAAATTTGAGTTGCATAACTTCAATGGTTCTTATTTTAGAAGCACAAGGTGACATGAAATGTGCCTATTGAATAGTAGTACACTAGCCGGGTGGTTAACCATTTTTGGCGGTAATTCACTGCATTTTGGCCTATAACGTCTAAATGGAACATATCTTCTTGCGCCTAAGATTTTACAGAAATAATGAGAACAATATGGGGTTTCTCTTGATATCAGAAGAATATGTGGATGTGAAAAAAAGGTGATCGGAACACCTGTAATAAAGCTAAAGACTTTGAACAGGTTTGCCATTGGAGCTAGCTAATCTTAAATTCCACGTAATAAAACAGCCTATTTAATTTCCTCATTGAATTTTAACACACCACATAGCGTGGGTTTCAATACTTTTTAAGAATTAAAAACACAAATCTAAAATTAGCAAATCATGGATAGGCGGTCAGGCATATATTAAGCAAAGATTGCTATTTGTTGCAGAACAATCAGTCATAATATGTGGTTACATGACTCTTGTGAGGAAAAACAAAACAATATTTACAATAAGATATATATTATTTAGTTTTATGTTATGTCTATTAATTTGAAAGTTGTGCTTGCTTTGATTATTTTCTTAGGGACACTCATGATAAAAGAATGTACATGTAGATTGTTCTAAAACTCCATATATGGTACATATATAATGTGCTGTTTTAATACTTAAGGACCCCAATGGAAATAAGCCCTTTTTAGAGCTTTCTCGGGCTATCCTTGGAATTATATGTTTTCTTTTATTAATATGTTGTGTTAATTGTAACTTTTTAAGATTTATATATTTGATCTGATGTATTGTATCTCTATGTTTTGATATGCCAAATAAAACTAAATTAAACTAAACTACACCATATTGACATGAAAAAGAATAATGTAGTATATTAAACAATGGTATAAACTGATAAAATAGGCCAAACAGCTTGTCTGTCAGAAAATGTATTAATTGTGCAACGTGACGTGGCACAATAGACAATTCATGTCAAGCGGTTTCTGGGCGGGTTTTCCCAGACTTCTGTTAAGCGGTTTCTGGCAGGTTTTCCCCGACTACTGTGCAGGTAAACAAACGCTTTAGTAAAGAATAGTTCTATGGATTAGGCCGTATTAACTCAAACGCCCACAACATCAAATCAAGGTTTGAACATATACAATATTTTCCTTTTAGACCAGGTCAATGAAAACATAGTTTCTGGGCCTGCCTTTTTTCCTTCAAAATGGTAACAGCAACAAAAGTGTCCAGCCCCCCCCCCCCCCCCCCCCCCCCCTCACCAACATATTTATGTACAGTCCCTAAATAATGTTTGATGGTTCTTAGGCTTGATGAACATAAAACTTCTCTAAAAATGACTATAATTTAAATCTATTTGTAGATTTTGAAATGGTCAAAATGGGACCAAATGAGAGGGAATTATCCAGAGTGAAACAATATTTAATCAAAATAATCAATAACTAGTTCGCGAAGTAGACTTCAGTCTGTGAAGTAGATTTAAGTCCGCCAAGTGGTGAAGTAGATTTAAGTCCGCCAAGTAGACTTAAATACATAAACATTAGGCGTGTAATGGAATACACATTGCAACATTCTGAAACGTTCATAGACATAATTCTCAGTTTTAGTTTGATTCCATGACAAAGCAACAGGTAACCAAGCAGAAATTGTTCTGATTTCTTTACTTCAAACTCATTTCACACCTGTTTTGATCTCCTGTAAAAGCTGAAATTTTCGTGTTTTTCATGCAAAATATTATTCCGCAAAAATTCTAACATGCAAAAATATTGTTTTCAACATTTATGCAGTGCATCCAGAAAGTCGCCCGCGTAGAAGCAGAAAGAAAGAAAAAAAAAATCGCAAAATGTCTATGCTATAAAAATGCGCGAAAATATTGCGTTTTTCAGTATTTCACACCAATAAATATCAATTTTAATGGTCATTTATTCACTTGTATTTTCAATATAACCAGTGACCATGTATGAACAAATGTTTTGTGTTATTGTGTTGTGTGCAAGGTAAACCCCCGTAGTCTATGCACTTAGAGCCCTGGTTCAAAGTGTCACGTTTATTAGCAAGTACTGATGGTCTAGCGGTTAGGATCCCCGTCTAGTGATCGGGAGGTCTACGGCTCCACACTGGTGAATGTCCATGCTTATTTTACGGGTTGGGACATTTGCCAGTGTCTGTTAGGGCCGAATCAAATTAATTGTTTGTCTCAAAGCTCCCGCGCGCGTTGGTTTATTGATGCACATTAGAAAACAAAAATCTGAAAAAACTTTTTTTTTTCTTCTTTTTTTTTTCAAAAAAAAATATTAAAAAATCCCAAAATTTCACAGATTTTTCAGATTTTTATTGATCACATCATCTTAAATACAAAAGTTCACTTTTACAAGGATTTCAATATTTATATTTAAAAATTAAAAAAATTGAAGAAAAAAACCGCATTCCGCATTAGTTTTACAACAGGAGAGGAGCTTTGAGACAAACAATTCATTTAATTTGGCCTAATACTATAGTTGTTTTATATTGTGAGATGGGCTTTTATGAAGGGTATTCAATTCGTAATATAGAAAACCCTAACCCTACTGCCTGCGTCTTACAAAATCATACAGTCAGAGACTATCTCCACGCGCGTGCTGCTGCATTACCTCAATTACGTCACCTACCGTAGGCATATGTGGGCAGGAAGTTGCTGCCCGCATATGCGCTGGTAGCTTAGCTCAGTCGGTAGGGGGACAGACTTGGGTGCGGATGGTCCCGCGATCTAATCCCGGGGTGCTGGGTGATTTTTCGATTAGCTGATCTGAACGGCTCTTTTCTGAGCCACCAATCTTTAAGTCTGTAGACAAGGGGCAGTCTACGTTATTTTCATGGTCAATGGGCAGTCATTTGAATAGGTTCTATAAGAGCCAAATTTATAGCGGCAACCTATCTTTTACAAGTAGGAAAGGGGCACCTACTCTCAAATCATTGGGCAAGGGGCAGCCCAAATGATAATAATTATTGAGAAGTGGCAATCTAAGCTTATCCTGACGAAAGCTTGACAGATTTAAACTTGTCCGACAGCGAACCCGCTAAACTCTGAACCTATTTTATACTAGTTGTTATATTGTCTATTAAAAACACTGTGGGTTGGTAAACTATTTTATATTCTGTTATTTCACCCAATTAACAAAACCCCTGTAAAAACAAGCCCATACAAATCAGACATGATCAATGATAATAGTTTTGTATCATATTTATTTCCTTGTTTTGATCATGTTGACACCAAATCAGTTATGGTTGGTTGAGATTTATTAGATAAAAACTATTTTGTTTGCTTATCCATTCGGAACATTTCAGCTTCCTTTTCTTTATGTATCAGGTCCCCCACAATACAGCACGGTCGATATCTCAAAAATACACTATACGAAAAATATTATTTGTAAATAAATCTTCACTTGATTCTGTTCCGTGCTCACAGTGTCAAGCGGGGCTGAAGGCACCCGCCGCTAGGCGCTAGTAAGAAAAGTAGCCGGAGGCCGCCTGCGGCCGAGGCAACTAAACCCGGCTTGTTACGAACCGATTTAAGTTAGGTCCAATTTAGATGAGCCCACCCGTGTAGAATTTGCGAACTCAACCCCTATTTTGCGCGAACTCTACCCCTATCGTAGAGGGCGCTGTTGTACCTAGGATGCATGTTTTTTTTCAGCAAGCTAGATGGTTCGCCGCCAAAAATATGCGATCTCTACCACTATCGCAATACTAACAGCATCCATGTAACAGTTATGCTACTTAGCTTATATGGTGTACTATGAGGTGCTGTAAAACACTATAATTTCGCAGCTACTTTATTTCATGAATTTAAAATTACTGTTATTTTAGCAAGCATTTAACTTTGCGAATTTGGAAATTTTACTGTTACTTTCAATGCAAAATTGTCAGTTTTGGATTTTCTTTAATTTCGCGAATCCACATCCCCCGCGAAATTCACAAAATTAAATACTCATTAAATTTAGTGGTTTTACAGTAGGCCTATGACCTAACTTCAGTACATTGGCATTTACATTCGTTCAATATTGTTAGTTTTTAATCTAGAGAGTAATATTTATACTATTTGACTGAAATTAAGTTGAATTTCTGCATTTCAAATAATTAATTTCTCACTTGTATTAAAGGGTGCAGAATTTTGAACCACCGACTAGCGGCCTTGTTGGATGGGGCTGTAAGTGTGAAATGTGTGTTGCCCCAAAAGAGAATAGATGTCTTAAAGTATAGATGGGGAAAAAAAAAGGTGGGTCGGTAGGTCAGATTTTTAAAAACAAATTAAATCCTGTGTCAAGTATCATTATGAACACTCACAAATAACAATACATATGCAAAAGACAAATATCTCAATGTTAAAAAAGAGGTGTTCCAAAACATGTTTTTCTTCCATTTTTATGATATTTCTTTTTTTCACCAATCAAAAAAGAAAAGAAAAAAAAGTTCAAATAGGAGAGACGGTCGGTCGGACGAGGACAAGCAAACACCATTTTTTTTTGGGGGGGGGGGGGGGGTGGGGCCTTAGCACACAGTTATGAGATAGGGGCCATACAAGTAATTTATAACCATGTTTTATATGATTATTCTTTCTAAAAACCTCTTGTGCCCGATGGAAGACATTTCCTGACCTAAATAATGATGGAACCTGTCTAGTGTCTCCCGAGCTGAAATAATCAACTTCAGGTTGTGTTATATTCTTTAAGAAATACTATATTCATTGCCCCCCCCCCCCCCCCCCCCCCCCCCCCAATACTGTCCAAAACTGGTAACATATGTACAGCAATGTTGTACTTCATCATAATAATTGATTGAAATTAGAATGATTAAAAATAAATACATTGACCCACTGACCTTAAAACCATTGATCAGGATTTCCGGATAAAGCCCAAAAACATAAAATGTCACATAAGATGTTCAATAATGAATGGAAATTGACCAGAAACACTTTAATCTGACCTATTCTACTTCTAAATATTGGATACCCTAGTGACTCATTGTCAATATTTGGTGGACAACATTTCAAGTTCAGGGCACTGATGTCTCTCCTATATAATGATATTATTTATTAATAAACAATTTAAAGGAAATATCAAAAGCAAGAGAAGCTTAATAATAATGTTTTTCTGTTGTAGACCAATAAGAATGCTTGACATTTAAATAAATTTGTCCAATCAGAATGCTCAACATAGTTAAATGGTCCAAATCAGAAGGCTTTGCCATACTCAATAGACCTACTGCACATATCCTCCTGGCCATAGTCAGACACACGGGGGCGCACTATACAATTGTGCGCACTACAATCAATTCACTGCACATGCTTGGACTACTCACAACATTCTGGAAACCAACCAGAATGGTCTATCTCAGAATTTCGAGGAGAATCCGAGAATCCATTCTCGCAAAGATTCCCGCTGGTAAAGTTGCGAGAATCCATGTTGATTCTCGTACAGATATTCTGTCAACACATAATTTGAATGGAGGAGAATCCATAGATTCTTGCAAAATCCTCTGTAGGAATCTAAATGGATTCTTGCAACCTTTGACAAAATTCTGACTTGTATCTTACGTATTGCGCACCACAGATATCCGTTTCACCGTTTTGGGGGAGGTTGACCTCGCATACTTTTTGAGCGAGGGTCCACCTCATGTGATGTGCATCCATTTTGTCTAATTAGAGTGCTCAATATACTTAATTTGTCCAATAAAAATGCGCGACCCCATAATTTTGTCCCAATCAGAATGCTTGATACACTCAATGTTTTTAAATTTTAACACATTTATAACTAACAGTATGCTTGATACTCGATTCATCATCCAATCGGAATTAATAACATGGCGAGCAGTTAGTCCAATTTATTGTCATTAATATTTGCTTTTATTTCTATTGTTGTTGCGTTGTATTGTTTTAATTACCACCAAATACTAGATTATGATGGGTGCTCTTGGCACTGCAGGGATACTAAGCATGCTGGACTGCACAGGGGATTGGATCTGACCAGTGGTAACACTAAATTCAAATCCCATAAGCTTATAATTCAGTGCATAATACGATTAGACTTACTTGGGCTCTAGATGATCAAAATCATTGAGGCATAATTTCCTTGGCATCCTGAGACAGATAAATGTGTGTCAACATCCTGGGGAAGAAAGAAAAAACAGAAGACAAAATGTAAAAACAGGTATACGGATGTACCAAATCAGTTGGCAGTTTTCCACGCAGCTATTAGTTTTACCAATATACAAAACAGATTTTTCAGAAACCTTTCTCAACTTTCAAAATCTATCTCAAGAATTACTGATTTAATACTAGACATGTTTGTACTTATTTTAATGCATTCTCTCATGGTGATGAAATTCAAAAATGTTAAACATTTTTGAAATATTTTGTGAAATTTTGAAACTGCTGTCTGCAGACGAAAGCCATGGGGAAGTGTAAATAAGGTCAACAGTTTCATTGTTTGCAATTGGTCTTTGTATGAAAAAGAAATGGACAATTGAATGACAAAAGAAACGGACAAGACACAAAGTGTGAACTAAATCTTTGACACACACACTGACTGCGGGAACGACGGATTCAGCCATAAGGTCTCTCCTAACGGACGGCCTAAAAATGGCCTTTTTTGCATTGCTTTAATTTCCGTATACAAAATTTTGTACGAAAATATGGCAAAGGGTATTTTCTATGGTAATGTATGACTTATATATGTTACAAATCACAATTCAACTGCCATAAGTATCAATTGGATGTAATGGGTTCACAACTAACAGATGTCATGTATCGTATCTCACTGTTACAATAGAGAATATCTAATATCTACAAGTATCTAAGAGTAGTGGTTGTTGTATATGTGTAGTGGTCATTATCAAATTCTCTTTTTTGAATGTAGCCATAATTTCTGCAGTTGTGGGACGATTGCTGAGTATCGCCTCCTGTTTGCTCAAAACCAAGATCCCCTACCCCGTGTTTAAAGGCATATTATGTGATCTTTTTCAGGGGGTGACCTCTATTCCCTTTTTTTTTAGAAAGTAGATTTTCTTGCAGATTTACATTTCTGATCATAAATCATAAATATAATTCTGAGTTACAGAGCGATAAGATTCCTAATTACTTCAAAATGATGGTTTAAAGAGTGAAAATAAACTGTCAGGTCTGCGCGACAACTTATTTTTCACTCTAAATTCACTCTAAAACCATGATTTTGAATGCTCTGTAACTCAGAATATATTTATGATTTATGTTCAGAAATGTAAATCTGCAAGAAAATCTACTTTAAAAAAAAAATTATGAATAGAGGCGCTCCCTGGAAAAGATCACATAATATGCCTTTTAACTGTTGGGCAATTTTTACTTTATAATACTATATTTAAGGGCCAGAAAAAACATACAAAGGTTGTGACAGAACAGCAACTATTTACAGATAACAAATCACTTTCATTAACAAGTTATGTGTGTGTGCGTGTAGTATACTTATACTAGTAGTAGTGGTGGTTTCATATGGCATGACCTATTTCAACAATATCTATATGATTGGTGGATTAAGGGACTGTTGTGACAGTGACAAAAAATGATTAAAATAAAATGTTATAAAAAGATATGCCTTTGGCCGGTTAAAGTGTTAAATACTATCAATTTTGAACATATTAAAATTATCACATACCCAGGCATGAGATTACACTTTCATGAAAGAGTCTCGAAATTGTCAAAAAAGCTGGGAAAAGCGTTATAAAATTGGACACAAAATACCTCAAAATGGGCAGAAAATAAATAAAATTGGGACAATTTGACATTACAAAAAACTGGTTCCAGTGTTTAGCTGGGAAATTCTCATGCCTGCATATGGTCACCACGTCCGATTGACGCTATATGTATTGTAGATAACTGCTCCACTTAAGTGTGTTATAATAAACTTGAACCCTCACACACTTTGGATAATGAGCTTATATTGTTCAGATCGATACTAATAGATGTAATCAAACAAGGAACGAGAGTGAACATTTATTGATGACTTGTTCTTGAGTTACTTATGACTTTAATACGGACTACATGGTTTTTTACCTCGAACAGAATCACACATAGACTTCTAACAACTTCAATAATTTCTGCCATGGTTGATATTCTTTCATGTAGTACTTTCTGTTAAAATAGGCATATTCCAAGTTTGAGTTGCATAACTCCAATGGTTCTTATTTTAGAAGCACAGGGTGACTTGGAATTTGCCCATTGAGTAGTACATAACATAGCCTATAACGTCTAACTGGAACATATCTTGCCCAAAACATTTCACAGAAACAAATGAGAAAAATAAAGGTTTCTTCTGAGGTTCTGATATCAAAATATGCATGATAATGACCAAAAAAAGGCTAAAGTGATTGTAACATCTACCTTTAATATTTTAGTGCACTGTGTACCCCCCCCCCCCCCCAATTGTTTGAATATATTATACAAACATGTCAGGTTTATTATCTTGTCATAATTGTCTACAAATAGTATTATGATGTTCACTCTTCCAGAAATTCTTTGGTATACACACATCACACACACACTCTAAAACAACTTTGCTATAGTTTGATTTCTCAAATTGGTGAAGCCTCATTCCAGCAGCGAATGAATACAGAAGGGCGCGGCGCACATGAGCAGCAACAAGCGAACTGCGCATCATGCGTAACACGTGCCTGGGGCCAAAACTGTGCGCGTGTGCCAATTTGACACTGATGCCTCGTCTTCTGAATAAAAGTCTTGCCAATATGAATCGTTGGTATATGTTGTTTCAAAGGAGGCTTGGGAGTTTGTGTTTGGAATGAATGCTTAATGGATACATATGTTGACGAATTGTGTGGTAAAAAGGGGGGGGGGGGGTGTGTGGAGTGTATACAAGTGGTGAGAAGCATTGTGCTCATTTGCTTGTAAGAGGTGTGTGTAGATTCTTAAGGGATTTTTTGTGTGGGGATTTGCAATCATAATTATGTATTTAAATAATATTGCTGTTTTTTCTTGTATTAATGTATCTTTTTAATGTTAATTTTTATGCTTTTATATTGTAACAAATGCGCAATTTGGCCTTTGTCTACTATGTTATTTTATAATAAATTGAATCTTGAAATTTTGAATAAATTTACTTAGCACGTGTGTTCAAATTTGGAAAATGATATGCCCTGCATTATAAGGGGATTGGATAATTTGCCCAATTCAATACCTTTGAATTGAAAAGAGTTTTACAAGCTACATGTTTTGGCGGCAATAGTAGCTGAGGTTCATCCTCACAGAGTTTTTACAGGCTACTGTAAAACCACTTAATCTCACAAGGTATTTTTTAAATACCAAATTTGCGAAATTAAAATTCGCAATATAAACCATGATAAAAGCTTAAAATCAGAGTCAATTTTTTGGAATCACGAAAACTAAATCCTGGTGAAAATGTTGGCTTTTGGTAATTCAGGAAATAAAGTACCCAGCAAATTTTAAGTGTTTTCCAGTACATTTACAAAACAAAGCTACCGTTTTGTCAATAGTAGCTTAAATTTCACCCTCACAGAGTTTTTACAGGGCTATATTTACAAAATAAAGTTCATGCTTTGGCAATAGTCAAACAATTACAATTTTGTATCCAAAAGGTTGTGTGGAGTAAAATAAAACAGTGGCATAAAGGACAGACTTTTCACCTACAACACTAATCAGGAGGAATAAAATGGGGAAAAGGTCTACTTAATATAAACTCTCTGTCCAGGTAAATCTATCCAAAACATAAATTTAAACTCTCGAACAATGTGAACTCTTACAAATTTATCAGGGTGATATTATGCACACCATGACCCAAAACAGATATATGTTTTTCCAAAAATGTTATGGCAAACAAAAACTATTTTCAGATTGGAAAATGTGTGTATACATATTTATGAAGACAATGGCTTCAACATGACAAAAATAACATGTCTGTGTCTGTGATCTATGAATATCAATAGGCGAGATAAAAAAGGTTACACAGCCTTTCACATCTAAAATCAGGTTTGGACTGCAGGCATATTTTTTTATGTGTAGAATAAAATTGCTATCCCAACTGATTTGAGTGAGTTTATATACTTCTTCACTGTATTGATTGATGTGAGCAAGTGTGCTAACACATTTACAAATTGTACATTAAATTAACCCTAATAGTGTTTTTGACAATTAAACTATAAGGGGAGAAAAACAAGGTCAAATATCAAAAGATCACTGTTCGTCCGGGGCGGCGTGGATGCCTAACTGATTGTGCAATTGGGGGGGGGGGGGGGGGGGGGGGAGTGGGAGCTCTTAAAAGTTAATTGTTTCGAGACCATTTGACAGCTCGCTGAATCGTGCCATAAGATAGAATCTTGAAGCATGTGATACAGCAGCTATTTGCTGTTGTCGTTTGTAGCCTCTGGTAAGGTTAGGGTAAATGAAAATTGAGGGATGGCTATACAAGATATGGCAAATGATGTAGTAAAAAAACCTATTGGAATTTTTTTTAAATGTAGGTGAAATTTATACGACAATCTTTTGCCCTTGTGATAGCTCTATGTGAAACGATTGCTCCTCAAAATACCAATTGTGTCCAATAGATATCTATGAGTTGTGACCAATGATATGATTGGTTATTACTATGCCGGGTTTGGGTCGAGTACCTTTTGCATATCATTCATGCAGGTGTCAATGTAAATCTTGAACCTATACCCTCCTCAACAAGTATAACCAAAGCCCGGGGGGAGGGGTGTGCCGCCCAGGTTCTCAAAAAGGGGGGCTACAGAAACTGACCTGAGTGGATTTTATAACGAAAAATAGGGTCTTAGGAACTGATATTTTCAAAAATATAGGGTCTTGAGAACTGGCCTTTAGTTAGAACTGGCCTTTAGTTCAATTTTGATAGCAAGAACGCAATTTTTTTTTGGTTTTTGGTCGAAGAATTGGGGCTTTGGAACGCAAAATTTCACGATATTTGAATTTTCAATGAAATTGGGGTCATAAGAACTGATGCAGGCTCAAAAGGGGGGTCATAAGAGCTAGCAGAAGAGGGTTGAAAAAGGGGGTCTTCAGCGACGGCACATACCTATACCCTTTCCAATGTCAGTGCCCCCCCCCCCCACCGGAACCAAAGACGCCTATAATCTTTGCCTAGTTATATTCTTGATAGCAGCGTGTAGACTGATATTGGGTTTCGATTATGTTTTAAAGATTAATTTAGATTCATCTGTCCAAGATATAAATTAGTTCTAAATTCACCACCAAGAATATAAAGATTAATTTAGATACCTTTTTCGAACCATGGTTTTTGAGCTCTGTAGCTTTCAGGATTATCGCGATCTCTTCATTCAGCGTAGCAATGCATGTGATACATGTGATACATGTGATTGCCCAAAAGGCAGTCATGTGACAAGTGGAGCAAAAGTTACCACTACACTACGCTTAATGAAGGGATCGCGATTATCCCGAAAGCTACGGAGCTCAAAACCATGGTTCGAAAAAGGTATCTAAATTAATCTTTATATTCTTGATGTGTGTGAATTTATATCTTGGACAGGTGAATCTGCGACAAATCTTCACCTTTTAATTCAACTTCTCCCATATATTGCTAAAGAAACAACAATAAGGTGAATGAATCTTCAAATGACAGAAAAGGATGAATATTGACCTAATTTTTCTGAGAGAAGGTGAATCAAGGGGAAGGATTGAGGAGGCTATAGGTTTAAGATTCCCATCGATGCCTGCGTCAGTTATTTATCTTTAATTAATCTGTTCCAAGTAGTTCATGACTCCCTGTTACAGGGGAACTCCCTGCTAGTGGAGACTAGATCCCTGTAGGTTCTCCAGTAGTAGGGACTATCGGAGAACACTTGAATTAAGTCCAAACAGGTTCCGGGAGAGCTCCTGGAGCTTTCCAGAAACCAATACATTTTACTATGGGAAAGGATGAATATTGACCTATTTTTTTTCTGAGAGAAGGCGAATCAAGGGGAAGGATTGAGGATGCCAGGTTCAAGATTCCCATCGATGCCTGGGTCAGTTATTTAGCTCTAATTAATTTGTTCCAATGATTTACACACCTAGTCATCTTAAAACTATTAATAGCTTTAACCGATGATACAATAAGCAAACTTTGGTTAATTAATGATTTGATTTTAATTATGGCTTGCCAGATCATCTACTATAATTAACTTATTGCATATAATATTTGTATTGGATAAATGTGGCTATTTTCATAAGAATAATTATTTGTGTTCTGTGTTGACTGTTTTTAAATTTGTTATTTTTTCCTCTTTTATGATAGTCCTATATCCTTTTTGTTTTTTCATTTGCTAGTATGTTTTGGGTGGGTTTTTGAGCATTTGTGGAGGGATTTGGGTGTTGCTTCTATTACAGTGCCACATGAATGTGAAAATTAGTGGTACACAAAAAAGCTGATCGTTTACAGTACCCACAAAAATCACAAATATCTTATCAGTGTATGCGATATGATTGTCAAAGTCATTTCCACTGATGACGACAATTATTTGCAATCTTGTATATGTTATTTTAATCATTTTATTAATTGCTATTTTAATTATTTCATTAGTTTAAAAAAACAATTTGTAGGGGCTGTTTGACAATTGTTCATGGAAATGTGCAGGGAAAATGATAACCCCCACCCCCTTACAATCATCCCCACAAAAATCTCTCAGCAAAATTTGATATTGGATTTTCCTCCACTATGGTATTGGAAACATATGTTAACCTGTCAATTCAGATTGGGAAAGGTGAAGTAATTATGAGAAATCAAAAGGAAAAGACTATGTAAGCCTTGAGAAAGAGGGGCAGTACACACAAAGAGGGGGTTTAACTTACCCATGCTACCTCCGCTTGATACGCCAACCCGTGCAGATCATACATACATGCACCCCTCCGTGTAAAACCCATGCATTTTCTGAACTATGTAAGCCTTGAGAAAGAGGGGGCAGTACACACAAAGAGGGGGATCTACTTACCCATGCTACCTCCGCTTGATATGCCAATCCATGCAGATCACACATACATGCATACATCTGTGTAAAACCTCCGCATGGTCCGAGCTCTGGCAATGTCATCCTGTCCAGTGTGAGAAGTAGACTGCTGCTGCGATCGTCCGGCTGAATGTATATTTTTGGAATCATTTTGCTGAGGAAAATGTAACAAAAGATTTAAACAAATTGTAACATTTGCTGTTTATTAACCAAGTCATAGGGGGAGGGGAGATTAAATTAATAACATTAACAGAATAAAATTAGGTATGTATTATTAATATGCTCCAAATGTCTCATATTTTCTTGAAATACGTGCAATTTGATGTTCTGCAAGTAAAAATCTGAGGACTCATTTCATACTATCTGACCCATTTCCCTTGTTTTTTCATCAAATGTGTACAGTAGTGTACCCATATCCAGGAATTTCTTACCAAATAATGATCTCAATACATGGCACATATCCCTGTATACCTCTCATTCTTTCCCCTTCAACCCACAAGCCTTTTTTTAAATTCTTTTCTGTATTTAACAATACACCTCTTTGACATTTTGAAACTAAAAGTCAATACAACATTTCATTTCCCCAATTTAGGGGATATCGCAAACTCCCGGTATAGTTTTTATTTCCTTTTGAAACCTGAAAATACTTGGCATTGAACTTAATAGGGTAATATCAATGTGATTGTTTGATTGGTTAAGCCAATTGGATTTGCCCTTATAATATGGAAATGGAAAAAAGGAAGCGATTACGCCAGTTGATACATGAGTACGAAAATGTTGAGTTTGGGGGTGTGGCACCCTAGCCAAGTAGACAAAGGCACAGACTCACATGCTGGTGGACCCGGGTTCGAATCCCACTGCAAGCGGGCCAGTTTCCCCCCTAGATTTTGCCCATTTCTTTCCCGTGGTATTTTGATCCCCGATTTCAACCCTGGAGTGTTAGTGTTAGTGCATGCACAGTACGGTGTACACGTTTCCCATCCTAACAATAATTATATTCTCTGGTAAAAAAGGTCAAAAACCTCTATTAAAAATAGAACCCATCCACCTATTTCAAAGCTTTTGACAGGTTATTTTTGCGTACTTCCTGAACATTATCCGATTGCTACGTACTAATGAACGCATGCCTAGGTCTCGAAATACCATATTGACATGGTTTCCATGACAACTGGTTTTATATATAGGGAATCTGGTCCGCACCCAGGTTATGCCCTTGTTTTACACACATGTATATAAATGTATGTAATGTAAAACCTGCAATGTACAGGCTTGCACCACTGCACATTTTTTTAGGGCTTCCCATGTTACCGATTGAATAGTGTAACGGTCGATGACCCATTTGTCAAATTGCAAGATCAAGATATCAAGAATTATAAAAGTGGATATATTCGTGCTGCATTATTTTCGCGCTCTTTGAACTCGAACCTGCTACCGCGAATATAATAACATGTGAATATATTTCTTTTGTGCATAGGTCTATGCGAGGAAGCTACAAATGGCGAATTTAAAAACAATTGAAAATCTGCAGAAAGCGAAAGTTTTAAGCACACACAAAATATCCCTTTTACAGTATTCAATCCCAACATGTATTAGCTATAAATGTCAAATAAAGCCTTTTCAGGGAAGACAGAGCTTAGGGATAGGGTTGGTTGATATGGGACAAGTTTTTTTTGTAAACGTTTCTCCAGTTTAAAAATCAATATTTTCAAAGAGTTATTTGTTTCCAAAATGTTCAAATTTTTCTCAACATTTTCATTTTTTCCTAAATGTTCATTTTGTTTCAATTTTTTACAAATTTAATTCCAACATTTTCACAAAAATTAAAAGAATGTCAAATTTGCAAGCTGATAGGTTCCTCAGGCCTGTAGAACATAGGATTTCCCCCTTGGCCAAATTTTCAACGCAGCTTTCATTAAAACACCACTTAAAATTTGACAGGATTCTTTTTTCTTTTATTCTGCAATTTGTAAAAAGATTCATCTTTTCATTTCAAATTGCGTAAAATGTTTAGTTATACAAACCTCTTTTGGTAATTGTATATGCATGGTTTATTACATCCCATATTTCTGATATTTTTTCTTCAATTTGTCAACTCATTTTGATCTAGCCCTCTGATTGGGAGCAGTTTTTTCTAGGCTTATACATAGTGTAGTCCTATAAGGTTAGACTAATTTTGATCTCTCTGTATAATCCACTCCCTATTTTTGCCCTGTCAAATTTCGTATTAATTCCTAGGGTCAACAATTTGCATCAATTATATACAATATATTTTGTATCTTTATTGCTGCCTTTTAGCCCTGGGCTATACTCATATATCAAACACAAGAGCATGTTTTTAGTGGTTGATAATTGGCCCACTAAATGTGTAAGGTGATTCGCCTCCTATACCTGCCCGTCAAAATGCCTGCGTAACACTACCTATGTAGCCATCACATATCCTCGGGCTAGATGATGGATACTGTAAAACACTATAAGTTCGCGGATACTTTATTTCGAGAATTTAACATAACTGCTATTTAGAGGGCATTTAATTTCGCGAATCTGGAAATGTTACTGTTACTTTCAATGCAAATTTGTCAGTTTCGCGGGTATTTAATTTAGCGAATCCACATCCCAAGCGAAATTCACGAAATTAAATCCCTCGCGAAATTAAGCGGTGTTACAGTAGTCATTTGCAACACATGATTTCAAAAGGTAATTTGTCTACTTTTTTAAAATATGAGATTTTCACAATTTCTGACAGAATATTCGGCAAGCTATTCAATGATTCCTAATTTTTGAAAAATACATAAATAATCTTGAAACTATGACGAAAAGAAGGATTGTATTTCTTTATTGTCATTATATTTTACAAGCTATTATGCCTTATATCTCAAAATAAGCCTCGCCGACAAGATGCTCCTACGTGATATGTGTCACATTTCACAAAACGCTGCCAGTGTAATGTGTCGTGTGAATTACAACAGTAGAACATCAGCCTTGTACCGTGTCCGTCGTCGCGGGTATTATCAAATGTGTCAAAAATGTGTATGATCATGATGTCGAGTTGTCGAGTGATACATTGAGGTGTATTCGTTGACACTATAATCGGAGTGTCATGGTAAAATGGCTGTTGCACGGGTTTGATTGATTTCCGATCCAATTATAATTGCTATATGAAAAGCTTACTAATCATAAACCAAAATTGTGTAATAAGGGACGTGCTAAGGTTGATCGTGAATTTTTATAATGAAGATATCGCTTTCTCTTGAAAAGCAAAATTTGAGGTAGATCTATTTAGATACATTTTCAGTCAAAATTATGCCCAAATGTGTTTTGCCACATATGGTGTGTAACCATTATCCACAGATGAGCAATTGTGTCATGTTTTCCACATAACGATTGTAATCCCCCAGCATACAAGCTGGTGGCCTGTACTTGAGCTGATCCACCCTTATTTTATTAGATGTTCAATACAGATGTATTATCAATAAATGTTGAATATTGTTTAATTTTGTAGTATTTAAAGGAATAAATCCTCTCAGCTATAGCCGTCTGTCCAGCTACTTATCACACATTGTGTATTGTCCAATTCCATTATATATCTGAGACTAGAGAGTAATTAATCAAATTCTCAAAATATTGCAAGCAGACCATTGATTACATTAACCCTAACCAGCGAGGCACCTTTTCCAAAGACATTTTTTTCACAATCAAAGAGCGAGGGGAAAAAAGGGCCCCCCGGGGCTCAAACCTCTGGGTTCAGAGGCAGACAATATACTGCTAGGCCATGGGGGTCAACCATACTTGGCTCAGTATACTTCGCCAAGTATATACCCTGGGGCCAATATTCATCGAAAAACTGCCGAACCGGGTGACACAAGCACACCGCATCGTAGTTATTTGTAGTACTCTAGAGTGTTAGGGTATGAGACCAAAATAAGAAAAAAATTGATAAAAGAAAAAATAGGAAAAAAAAAAAGAATCGCTCCATAAGTTACATGTAACATGCTACCAATCTTACATTCCCATGATATTCAGACTAAAGTTAGTATCCTCCCATCTCGCAGTGGTCCCCCGGAAGTGGGGGTGGGGGGGCTTATACATTATACACTCTATTGTTGTTGTTGGGAATGTTCTCTTCAGCGATGTCAGTACAAATTCAATGATGCTGTTTAGTATCCTCCGCTCATACAGTGGATTAATTCCCCCCCCCCCCCACCCAGAGGTTTACACATGTTATCATACACTTACTCTATTGTTGTTATAGGGAATGTCCTCTTTAGCGATGTCAGTACAAATTCAATGATGCTGTATCTTCCGCTCATACAGTGAGTTAATTCCACCCATCCGAGGTTCATACATCGTACACTCATGGTTGTCTTGTCATAGGGAATGTTCTCTTCAGCGATGTCAGTATAAATTCAATGAAGCTGTGTGTGTTAGTATCCTCCGCTCATAGTAATACAGTGGGTTAATCCCCCCCCCCCCCCACCCGAGGTTTATACATCATACACTTACTCTATTGTTGTTGTTGGGAATGTTCTCTTCAGCGATGTCAGTACAAATTCAATGATGCTGTTAGTATCCTCTGGTCTCACCGTGGTGATCTTCATAACCTTGTTGCTAGGATACGCTATGTTGAACTGAAGCTGAAAATGGTATTAGAAAACACATCTGTTACCGTCACAATTGAACATTTAATATTCTGAGATGCCACTCGCCAGTTTCAACATTTCCTGAAATTTTTGTAATATAATGTCAATTTTTTCTATAGTTTATACATGAAAAAGTATGGATAAGATTTCTTTAAATGAATAAAATCTGGACAATATATCCTGAAATCAGTAAATTTCCTTGAAAGCGACTTTAAAAAAAATATTAAGCAACATATTATACCCCCAGATAAGAAGTTCTCAGCGGATGCAAGTGCTATGTCAACTGGCAATCATATACGGTTAAGAAGTTCCATTTTTGGTAACACACAGGCAAAATAGAAAATCGGAGAAAACGTACAAGAATGGTTATGAATCGAAAAGCAGATCACTCAATGTCACTGCTGGGGTTTGAACCTGTGACCAGCATGATCATCTTGTCTCATCTTGTAGGGGTGACCGTATTAACTGTTGAATAATATTAATCCTTATTGCGAAGACATCATCAAGCTCCTGCTAATTGCGTTCTGAGCCGAGATCAAAAAGAGCCTCGCATATACTCAGTGGGTTGCTAACCAGTGAGGAATCCAAGCGATAGGGCCTAACCAGTAACCAGGATGCGACGTGTTCAATACCGTAAAATCTGATTTTTCGCGTGTTATTTATTTTCATGCTTTTTGTGCACTAAAGCTGCACAGCAAACAGTATAGCAAGCTAAAATATAGCTTTCAACATTGCCTTTGAAGTCAAAATGCACGAAAATAACTTTACGCAAAAATATCGGCTTTTACCGTAATGAAGGCACATGGGTGTATGAAAAGGGAAAGTGTTGCCCCACCCACCCACAAGTCGGATCTGCTTCAAGCAAGGTGCATATGTCAAGTGCAAAGGGGTTCTAAGCCCTAATTAATGGAGCGATTATCAGTAAGATTTCCTTGCGGATTCACAACATTGGCATTCAAACTGTAACATGGCTCTATACCTTTGATGCAGTGACTGCATGTAACTGAGTAAGATTTGTCTAACACTTTTGGAATGGAAATGTTGAAGAAACTAGCTGGTTGGTGGAACTGGGCGAAATTTAGCGGGGAAAAGGAGTCGAACCTGGGTCCACAAGCATGGAAGTCCAGCGTCTTAGTCCACTCGGCCAGGGGGTCGCGGGCCCTTATTTAATAACTCCGTCCGCATGTATTACTGCCGTGATCGCCCACGACGATAGACTGAGGTGGCATGTGCTGCCAGCATAGTTTTCAAATGTGATTTCATGGGGTTCAGGACATATGAAGAGCTTTGTTGCAAAAGGGCCACCAGACCACTCCAACATGTTACTCATTTTGCATTATTGAATTTGCATTGACAAGTCCATGGAATTAATCATATTGTATGGCTGTGTTCATAAACTGCTTCTATGACTTGGATTAGTGCATCCATGCACGCCAATTGAATAGCCATCCATTCAATAATGCAAAATGAGTAACAGGTAGAAATGGATGTAGGCCCTTTTGCAACACAGCTCTTCATATAGGGATAAGAGCTTTAAACATAAGCTTCAGGCACATCTACTGTACATCAGAAATCTTTTTCCTGAGGGCTTTAAAACATGGTCTTTCAAATAACAACGTAACCAATGACAACAGTGGCTATCTTGCTATCTGGCATAACGAGTCATCTGCTAGCATAGTTTTCAAATGTGATTTCATGGGGTTCAGGGCATATAGGGATAAGAGCTTTAAACATAAGCTTCAGGCAAATCTACTGTACATCAGAAATCAGAAAGATTTCCTGAAGGCTTTAAAACATGGGCTTTAAAAATACAACGTAACCAATGACAACAGTGGCTTTCTGGCATAACGAATCATCTGCTGACTTTTTTGGTACACCCTGTATAATCTCAATACTCTCCCTTTCAAATTACAAACCAGATGTGTGTTGTGTATGTACTGTACTATCTGGTAAATGTAGAAAACTTAATTAGGCTGGGAGCAATTTATATTACCATTCTCAATTACACAAAAGATGTGTCTGTTGAAGTCGTTACTTTTCAATGTAAATTATTTTTATTTGGTAGCATTAAAACATACATTATGAAGTATCAAAATGAAATTCGTTAACACTTTTCCAATAGCCACAGAAGTGTCTATATTATCAATTGCCACTCTGAATTTTATCTTAGGCTCAGATTTTTTTTCTTTCTTTCTTTATTTTTTTTCTTTCATTTTTTGTTTGTTAACAGATTAAATGGCATTGAATATTAAATTAAGTGTTTATAACATATATGTGCGACTCTTAGAGTGATTACAACTTCTTGTTGGCTGAACTTTCAGCTTCCGCTGGTATAAGACATTTTTATTTTTATTTTTAAAAATATGCCCGCCCGCCCGCCCCTCCTCTCTGAAAGCTGTGGAGGACAACATCACCTTTTTTTTCTTCCTTATTATTATGGCTGATATTAGGGGCTCCGACCTAATTTATTTTGAAATATATTCAGTAATATCTTGGGCATGGAGTTAGACATACATGCTTCCATCTGCTGCGTGTCCTTAACCCTGGTTACGTTATTGAAAGGAAACAGTTTTATGTCCCAAATACAAGCCTATAACGGATATTGTTTGTTATCTATTGGTAAATATAATATCATGAATAGCTCTCATCAACTAAGTATCTACTTCCTACTCTTATAATAATAATAATAATATTGGTGAGGTGAAATATAGTGTGATATAAGTGACCACTCGGGTATATCATTCCAACCTGGTTGCATATTTATCACATGGAAAGCGTGACAATGTTACAATTCATCACACTACAGACTACTAAAAGTGCTCAACAAAAGAAAGTCATACACTTTGTTTAGGTCATTTAAAGTAACTTTCAGTTATTTTTTTTACCAAACAGGCGAGATAGACATTTGGATGAATCTTTTGGGCACATTTTGATACCAAACATAACACCTAGCAACAAAGATAAACCATGATTATTAGCTCCATTTAAAGAAAATTAGTCACTTTTCAAAAGTCACATTTTCAATAAACTACGCGGGAGGAAAATGGGTCTGTATGAGGTTCACCCTGTGTGTGACATTGTTATAACCAGGATTGAGCGGCGGGCAATCGATCACACAGTGCAGCCGTTTCTCATTTCCATAAAAATCCCTTTACATTTATATCCCTCACCAATGCATGACTTTTAAATTTGAATAAGCCCGAGCATTGAGGGGAAATGCGCAGCGATCAACACAGGACTAATACAGCTTAGTGCTTGTTAACAATTGGTGTTTTCTTCCACGAAGTGTATTGAAAATGTGACTTTTGAAAAGTGACTAATTTTTTATAAATGGTGCTAATCATGGTTTATCTTTGTTGTTAGGTGTTATGTTGGGTATCAAGATGTGCCGAAAAGATTCATCCAAATGTCTATCTAGCCTGTTTGGTAAACAAATAATCGAAATTTACTTTAAATGACCAAAACAAAGTGTACAACTTTCTTTTGTTGAGCACTTTACATGTAGTATTATACAGATACAACATGGTATAGAGGGAAGTAGTGTGAATTACTGGCCCCGAGGTGTTGGATGAGTGCGTCTACTTCCCGACGCGTAGCGGAGGGGAGTAGACGCACTCATCCAACACGGAGGGGCCAGTAATTCACACTACTTCCCGATATAAACCATGTTGTATTTGTTTTACTATACATCATAAATATTCATCACGAAATTATAAAAACTTACAACTAAATCCGTCTCTGACAGTTCCGCGAAACGACCAGCAGCAGACGACGCCATTTTGCATGTTTTGACAACAACAAAATAACCATGCTCGTCGCCAGAATGCAAAGTTCTATACAATGTGACGTGTATACGTTTGTTGAACTGTTTCGTTCAGGGGATGAGACTGTTTTGTTCAGGGGGTGCGGTAGTTGCCTCCTAGGGGTGCGGTAGTACCCTTATTTTTTCCCCGCGTCTGCGTCTTTCCCGTACGCGAGGAAGTAGGCTAAATACTGAAGTGCGTAGCTAACGGAATAGACCAATAGGAAACCGCGATTAGCTAATGAATATTTATGATGTATAGTAATAACCCTAACCCCCTAACTGGGGTTTTAACTGGGATCACGATTTAGAAAGAGACAACGCCTACTAAATCGCCGGGGACCGGCCGGGAATTGATCCGAGGACCCTCCGCATGTCAGGCCGTCGTCCCACCCACTAAGCCACGACCCTCACTCGTTCGCGCAGTATACCGCACTCACTATATAGGCTTGGTTGATTACGTCATCTAAAACCATCTGCACAATGCTCTTTGAGATAGGCTTAGAAGAAGTATTTGTTAGTACTCAGGGGGGTTTAGGGTTAATAAAATGCAATTTAAAAAAAATGAAAAATTGATAACACTAACACTAAACAAGGATTTTCAACCGGGTTCACAATTTTGGAAGAGAAAACACCAACTAAATCACTGGGGACTGGCCGGGAATCGATCCGGGGACCCTTAGGACATCAGCCCGTCATCCTACCCTGTAAGCCACGACCCTCAGCTCCTCGTTCGTACAGTATACCGCCCTCACTATATAGGCTTGGTTGATTACGTCATCGAAAACCGTCCGCACAGGTGCTTTGAGATAGGCTTAGAAGTAGGGGGGGTTGGGGGGGGGGGGGGGGGGGGGTTAAAGAAACAAAGACCTGTAACATTGAAATTCAATGTTTGCTTCAAAAGTGCAAGTAAAGAACATGAACATTAAACATGCAGAAGTTTGTCCTTTTAATGTATTATGGTCGTGTTTGTATGGTTTTTCTGCTTCATTTAGCTCTGCATGTTGAACTTACGTGAGAAAACATGCCGTTTTGTTTTCATTCAGCATTTAACTCTAGCCATGTTCAGACATGGATTGTACCCAAGTTAAAAAAAAATTCAGAGGTAAATAAATTTGTTGAGTTAAGGGTGTGATAACTTGGCACGACTGCTGTCTACACATGCACTAACTCAACTGTTATCACGACTTTATCTTGATTCTTGACCTGTCGTTAACTTGGCCTTAACTTGACCTTTACTCGAGTTAAGTACTTACGTTTGAACATAGCTTCTTAAGGTTTGTGAAAAATATCCATAGGATCAAAGGATATCCCCATCAACTCTCACAGGGCGGGGAAAATGCTTGCTACATTTTTCATATTAATTTTGTTTGATATTAATAAACTGTTTAGGAAATGACCCTGATCAAGTTCCTAGTTACCTACGTCCATGCTTGGTATCCTACTTATAAAGTTATGTGTGTGTTTGGTTTACTTCTATCTGGAAATAGTGTTGAGTTTTTGGAACACTACAGGTGCCTTACACTTATGATGAATTTAGCAAAAATAGAACAAAACCCAGTGTTTGTAAAGGTCATAACTTTGAATCTGATTAACTGTTAATAGGAGTGGGCTATAGAGGGTCATAGTTTCAGGACATGCTCATCACCCCTTAGTTTGATGAGTTGATGCGTACTAACACCAATTTTCACAAAAAAATGGAAAAAAGTGCGAAATTCGGACTGCTTTGGCCTAAAAAACACAAAAAGTCAGGTTTTTTTGGAAAAACAGTATTTTGATCATAACTCAATCATTTTTGGTCGAATCAATTCCATTTTGGTGGCAATACCCATGTTTGTGGGGACAAGGAATAATATTATGCAACTTTTATCTCATGACGATGTTTCGTTTTCCTGAAAATGGCATTTTTAGTGAAAAATAGCCCTGTGAGGGCGCTGTTCAAAAGTACCTTTCGCATCGAAGTATATCAAATTTTAAAGTTGAAACATGACATAAGTTACATTTTAGGCATTTCCTGAAAATCTGAGCAAAATACCATTTGTTGTTTTTAAACTACACCATTTTGAACGTTTTTGAATCGTTTCCATTGAAACACGTCTAATGAAAGTTCGTTGACCCCTGTACTATCCTATGGAAGTGCTTTTAACGCGTTTTTGTGATTTTGAAATGAATGCCACGGTAAAATGAAATAAGGTAACATGCTCAAATCTTCAAAGAATGTTTCTTGAAACACTCTTAACATATTCCATGTATTCAAATTCATTTTTATTAATGCGATGGCTACTTTTTTGAAAAGCGCCGTCACAGTCCAAATTTGACCAAAAACAGCTTTTACAAGAAAACGAATGGGTTATATGAGACGAAACCAGCATAGAATGAGACCTTGTACCCTAAAACATGGGTATTGCCACCAGAATCAAATAATTTTGACCAAAAATGACCGAGTTGTGATCAAAATACTGTTTTTTCCAAAATGGCCGACTTTTTGTGTATTTTTGGCCAAAGCAGTCCGAATTTCGAACTTTTTTCAATTTTTTTTTCAGATTTAGTGTCAGTGCGCATCAACTCATCAAACTAAGGGGTGATGAGCATGTCCTGAAACTATGACTTAAATCTGACCCTCTATAGCCCACTCCTACTGTTAATTAGAACTCCTCGCAAGGCATTACCCAGAGGGCCGTCTGGGCTTCATGTGGACGCCTTATTGCGAAAATTGACGCCCTAAAAATGCTAAAGCTGTCCAATGGACGCCCTATTTTATTTTTTTATTTTTTTATTTATTTTTTAACGTTTTTGAATATCTGTTCACAATTTGAACCCTAAAAGGTGGGTATATACTAGTTTATGTTAAAAAACACTGTTTTGTGCGCAATATTTTAAATTTGGACCATTTCTATTTATAATAATTCTGAGCTCACGGCTTCCGATGCGGTCAATTTACACAGGAACGTGAAGGCTCCACTCGCGCTGCTCACTCCACTTTATTTTGGTCCCACTTTGGAAACCCAACTTTCAAATCCTGACTAAGGCCCTGCCTCCTCGTGGGGGCTGCTATTTAAAAAAATCAGCCTATATCGAGAAATAAAGACTTTCGTTTAGGTTCTATAGAGTTATATTTTGACCAAACAGACGGCTACACAGAAATTTGGATGAATCTTTTTGGCACAGTATGGTACCAACATCAAAGATTAGCACCATTTAATGAAAATCTGTGACATTTCCAGAAGAAAAGACAGAAGGTTCCCGAGCGCATATCCCACATTTGTCCCGTATTGATCACTGCACATTTCCCCTCAAAGCGAGGGCCAATTCGAATTCAAACTGTCATGCATGGGTTTGAAGGTTATGAATGTTCAAAATCAAATAGCCAACTCAGTCACTCGTGTATGGGCCAACGCAGTACAGGGTGTATCAAAAAAAAACGCAACACTTTTTGTCGCGAGCTCTCCGATTACGGCAAATCACAAATCATTCTAGAATGTATATATTCTGTTAGGGGTACTTATTGGCTATCACATAGTCAAATTACAGCGATATCGATTATTGATTCGCTGAGATATCAACGATACACGAAGACAAGTGCAAAACACGTTTTACATCGTTTATCCCGTATGCCTGATTTTCTTGTCAGGTGAATATTAGCGAGACACTTTAATAACTCATTGTACTTTAAAAATATTTGGAATCAAAATCATCATTCTGAGAAGAAAATGTCACGTTAAAGGTATCAAATGTCTGGCTATTAGAGTATCATATCAATATTAATTAAATCTGGCAATAAATTAGTTGATAGTTAATGACACAACTTGAAAATCCAGATTACAAAGTCTGTTTGCAAATCCTCTCTCTTTTTCTCTCGTTAATGTCATAAATAAAAAAGTATGGCACATTATTCAAAAGATAAACAAATGGAATAGCCCAGTGAAGGTAGTAATTGTCTTGTATGAATCAGTCATTGTTAGTCTGTTGTGAATGGGAATGGGACATTATGGTGCTGCTGCTCGACCCTCACATTGCTGTCCTTGTTTTAAGATGCATCGAATATGAACTTTAATTTATGAAAGAACGTACCATAGACATTATTTGGCGATCATAGCAATCGGTGGTTCAGAACTTAAAAAGGGTGATTGACGTATTCAAATGGTCAAATGATTTAATATCAGATTACACGATTCAATGATTTTATGTACCACCTTACTCAAACAAAGGGAATTAAGATAAACCATTCCAGACATTAAGGTTACATAGTTATTAAACTGTTAACCCATAACACTAATCGGAGAGGAAAATACAAAGTTTTTAGAACGAACGATGTAAAACGTATTTTGCACTTCTCTACTTATACCTTTAATATCTCAGCGAATAAATAATCGATATCGTTGTAATTTGGCTATGGAATAGCCAATAAGTAGACCTAACAGAATATATAAGTTTTAGAGTGATTTGTTTTTTACTGTGACCGTACAGCTCTCGACAAAAAGTGTTGCGTTCTTTTTGATACACGCAGTGAAGCACGGTTGCACTGTGTGATCGATATCCCCAGTCATACATATGCACTGTACAATGAACCCTAACCACCCTGACTACTAAAAAATAATACTTCCAAGCCTATCTCCAAGCGCATGTGCGGTGGCTTTTCGATTAACGTAATCAATCGAGCCTATTTAGTGAGCTCAGTATACTGCGCAAACCTGTAGCTGAGGGTCATAATTTAGTGGGTGGGACGACGGCTCGAAGTGTAGAGGGGGCGCTTTGCTCTCACACCAGTTTTGCTCTCACACTTTCTATAGACCTGTTTCAAATTCCTTTGGACACTATTTAGGCACAAACAAAACCTGGGTGGGCGGACCTGTCAAGTAGGGTCGGTCGGTTGGTAGGTCGGGTTTTTTAAACCTAAAATGTCACCAAAATCTGGAAAAATAAGAAATTGTTTGAAAAATTTGTGAAAAAAAATTGTTCAATAGATTTTCGGCCAAAAAACGGCTGATTTTACATGATTTGAGATTTTTTTCTAACCCCCCCCCCCCCCGAAGAACCCTTGAAAAACGCAAAAAGTGGGTAGGCTGGTTTTTTTCCTCGCCTTATGCGCAACTTACCTGCAATGGTTTTGTACTTTCTAGTGTGTGGATTTCTAAGTAGTTGAATTCACCATCAATCTGTGGATAATATCAAAAGGGGAAACAAAATTAAGATGTGTACTTGAGGGAAAATTTACATTTATTATACGAGGATTGATCACATGGTAACAGAAATGAAGTGGTACAACGGGAAATTGAGATGAAAACAAATGTTTTTCACTCATGCACAGGGGTCGAAATTATTTATTAACACTTACTACTAAAATCAGACAAATTAAAGTGTGTATACCGCCCTCTGTAGCCGTGTCATTCTTTATGGCTTCTATGTTACCACGGTAACATGTTTCTAACTTGGTTTATGAATCAGTGATATAATATAATACTATTACATTAATGTAACTTACCTTTGTGTTGGCCTTTTGTGCCATGAGAAACGCTCTGTGTGGTGACAGTACCTATAAAATGAAAACAAACATGACAGACGTTAAAGTTATGTGCTTTTTAATGGAAATTAAATATTTCAACAAAGATAAAGTTGGGATCAATTGCGTACCAATATTGGAGTTGTGTCTGTTGAGTTGGCACTGTCAGTTCAATTGGGCTCAATTTTGAGCGCCAGCTTGGGGGACGCTACGTCGTCCCACCCCGCTCTCAAATTTGTGTCTTGGCAGCAATTCTCTAAAGTTGACAGCCTGGTAAAGTCCTTGTTGCTCCCCCCATATGAAACACCTAGCTACCACTGGTTGTGATGCTTCTACATACCTTTTAACCCTAACCAGTAAAGCTAGTTTTTTTGTGCGTATCGGGGGGAGGGGGGAAAAAGTACTATTTTTTTTACCCGAAAAATCACCCAGCACCCCCCGGGATTCGATCGCGGGACCATCCGCACCCAAGTCTGTCCCTCTACCAACTGAGCTAACTCCCTAGCGCATATGCGGGCACAAACTCAGTGCTCACATATGCCTGCGGTAGGTGACGTCATCGCGGCAATGCAGCAGCACGTGCGTGGAGATAGTTTCTGGCAGTGAGCATTACTTTGCACAATGGATATCCAATCTAAGTAGTTTCTTCCAATCCAAGTAATTGCATAGATATTCACTACATTGGAGAATTCTGTTTATCCATAATATACAGCATCAACAAAAACCCAAACTTGTCTACAGCCAAATGAACCTTTCAAGGAGTGTATGTTTTGTTTGTTTTTGTAATTTTAACTTACCGTACTGACGCTTGTATAGTCCCACCCTTTTTTTACCCCAAAATATACGTAAATTAGGGGTGGGACTTAAATCGGGTGCCCATGTGTGCCCGAAATTTGTCATCAAAATAATGGAAGAAAAAAAAGATGAAAAAATGAAAAGAAAAAAAAAAGCTTTCTTAAAAAACACCTTGTCGGCTAAATCGTGATTATTTAATGCAAATATATAGCGGATTCATTTGAAATAGATTTATTTCGTCAAATCAGTTCATTTTTGGTGCTCCCTAAAATGTGATATTTCACAGCGTATAACACTTTTCGTAAACTCGCGCGGCAAGTCTACATTTAGAAATTAGAAGAAAAAAAGATTAGAAATAAGTCTGACTTGTACACTACTTTTTACCCCTGGGACTTAAGACGGGTGCCCATCCTAGTCTGAGATATGAGCTCAATTAGGGGGTGGGACTTAAATTTAGTATGGGACTATACACGCATCAGTACGGTAACTTTAAAAAATTGGGAAAATCTCATATTTTCAAACATTTCCAAATTTGTAAGAAATTTCAAACATTCACCTTTATTTAGTTTTTATACAAAAAAAATCTCATATTCAAAATTATGAGTTGGTTGAGCCCATAGAACAATTGTCTCCTTTTTGTCTCCTAATATCAAAACTGTCTGAAATGCCGTATTTGATGAACCATGCGTGACTACAAATGGATTTGGGATGCATTTTCTTTTGTCAAAAAGACCTATTTTACAAAGGGGAAGCCCATACCAAAACTACCATACTGTAAAAGTGGTAATTTATGCACGATTAAATGTTCACGCTTTGCCGATTTTCAGCCATTTCGCTATATGAAAGTTCATTACATTTGACTTAAACACAAAACAAATATATGTTTGCTTGTTTTTATTTTCATGGTAGCTGCTTAGAGCGTGAAAAGCGCCAAAATTAATGTAGCGCGAAAAAGTCCATGTTTACAGTATATAATTGATGGGGCAGGACCAGTCCTAATCATCATTTTATTATCACATATAATGCCTATTATAGTCAATGCCATACCAAACGTGCAAAAAAAAAATTCAACACACAATATTCAACGCAGGTCTGGATCCATAAAGATAATAACATTGTAAATAGTATGAGTATGTTACAGTTAGAAATCCCAGGTCAAGATGTGTACTATTTATTTGTTCGTTCCAAAGTTCAAGAAGATGTTCCACTTTGTAATTAACACATGTTTCGAAACCAATCATTGACGCAACTTTCCAATGATCGATTAATACAAGATTTATTGAACGGCAACTGCAAGCCAGAGAAAAATACCACAATCAGGCAATAATTAGAAAAGGGCAAAAATGAGAAAAATGAGTACAAATTAAAAAAACCAGTAGCATAGCCAGACAGGGGCAAGGGGGGGGGGGGCAGAGCCCCCCTGAACAAAAAATGTTACCGTGAAATCGGGAAGGCAGCGGGAAATCGGGAAGGCAAAGGAAGGAAAGAAAGAGAGAAGAGGAGATAAAAAGGGAAGGAAAGGGAAAAGGGAAAGGAAACGGACAGAAAGGAGAAAGGAAGACAGACAAATTAGTTGGAAATTGCAGTTTTTCACCCCTGTATGGGGACGCAATATTACTTGCAAAATTTGATTTTGATTTTGACCAGATTAATTTCCTTCCATTCTTCCACAGACTTTACTTTAATTCTTTTTTACACATTTTAATTTATAAATAATATTTTATTTTCAAATTTTGATTTGTTTTTATAATTTTAACCCTCAGCCAATACAGGTGGTTAATTGCAGCGATAAAGCTAACACGGGGAAACACGGGACAAATAATGACACAAAAAATAGGGGGTGCAGCCCCAGGGGATCAAACCCGGGCTGCCGCGGCTGGAGTCCAGGTGATCGTGTATCATGCTAAGGGGGGGGGGGGGGGGGGGGGGGGGGTCGCCCTCCCAAGAATAACTATTCTGACCCCATATGTACCTTGGCATGATTAGGGAATGGGGGTCCTCTGGCGCATTACTTCTGTTGGATGGTTGAACTTAGTTTGATTTTAGGATGGTTAGAGTTTTAATGTAACCGGAAATAATGTTAAAATAAAAAGGTAATCTGTCTTAATAGTGGACAACTATATATTTACTCTACACTAAAACAAATAATTCAAATTGATAACACGTCACTGCAAATCAACGATAACCCGGAAATAAACCCAAACGACCTTTTTTAGCCTAACATAAACGCCAACTAATTATAACCAACAACAAAAGAAGAAAACTAATCTACAGGCCCAACTGACCCATTTTTTTAGAAATTGGGAAACAAATTTTCATGCACAAATGAATACTGACCCGAACAACTTATTAGGTTCTGAAAAAAAACTGGTTTTTTTACAGATTTGTGTGCATTTTTTGTGTCAGTTTGAAAGGGAAGAAAGAAAACCCAACCGAATGACCCAACATGAGAAGTCTGTTTGCCCTTAAAAGAGGAATTGGTTTTTGTGGCCTAAGCAAACTATGTCAACAATGATCATCTGAAGGTCAGTTTTAAACCAACACTATTGTCCAAAATAGAGAAGGGAATTTCCCTACACAGAAAGACTACTTATTGTTAAGCCAATGACACACAAATAACCTTACATAATTTTCAGCACCTATATTCATTTTTCTTTTTAGAAAGTAGACTTTCTTGCAGATTTACATTTCTGATCATAAATCATTAATATATTCTGAGTTCATACAATTCCTAGTTACTTCAAAATCATGGTTTTTAAGGGTTGAAAATAGCTAGATTGTCCGCTAGCGGACAGTTTATTTTCACTCTATTTTCACCCTAAAAACCATGATTTTGAAGTAATTAGAAATAGTATGAACCAGGAATATACATGTATTTATGATTTATGATCAGAAATGTAAATCTGCAAGAAAATCTACTTTCCCAAAAAATCAAGGATAGAGGGCGTCCCCTTGAAAAGATTGCATAATATGCCTTTAAGGCCAATGTTCTAGGGTCAAAAGCATGCACGGAAGTAAAGCTTTAAAATTCAAAACAACATTCAAATCACATTCAAACACGAATTTCTTTGCAAATTTTAAAACTATCTGTGAAAAGGCACAAAAGGTAACACAATGTGGTTTTTAAATGTCTTTAATTCTATAGCCTTACATTAAAATCAAAAGGTTAACAATGTCATATTCCATTGTGCAAGAGATACACAACATTCAGTTCAAAAACACTATTACTATTTCCCCAAATATTTGTTAAGAAATACAAAAGGAAAGAGATATTTTTATTTCATGGCCTCACATTAACAACCAAAAGTTAACTAACGCTGCTCTGTATTGGGGGGGGGGGGGGGATCCCCAAGAAACAACATTTTTTTACACACACAGTATTGTACTGTTATGGTCCTAGTACTAGTAGAGACCCACCATTACAATCAGATTTTTATTATTATCATTTCTTTCTTTTTATTACATGATTTCATGTTGAAGATATATATATATATATATATAATATATTTGTTAATGCTTTGGTTGCTGATTTCTGAATTCAGAAGCCAACAATTCATTATGGGATTGTATTCAAATTTTCTTGAGTTTTGAAACTTGGTGAAAATAAGGGTGGGATTAGACTTGAGCATGGGACAGTGGGACTTGACTTGACTTGACTTAGACTTGAGCATGAGACTTTTACCATAACGATAATTTGTAAATTAAGGAAAGCAACAGTTATGTTTTCTTCTTTCACAGCCTTTACATTAACAAACTACAAGTTCCCTATCACTGCTAAACATGTACAATTCCTGTAGGCGGGAGATCCACGCTTCATTGGTGGGAAGCGAACCGTGAACCTGTGACAACAAGATCCTGACTACCCCCAGCGGGCACAGCATGGTATGTATACACGCACACACACTGCTAAGCATTGACAATTAACGCAACTCTACAAGTGTGAAACCTCAGGATTGAACTTGTTCCACTGGAATTACAAGTTGTAATTCCTGAGAGTTGTAATTTTTGAGAGTTGTAATTTTCACTATGTGAAAAATGCTTTCAAAATGTTTCCTACGGTTATACCTGTGCAAATCTTGTTTTACTGTACATAACTGAATGTCATGGCATGAGATCTGCTAATACTTTTTATACAAAATAGAAGTAGAATATCATAGTTAGGTAAAAACTTTCAAAATGGACCATGAACAAATTAATATTGTTATCACAAGTCACAACCCACTGAAAACCTATAAAAGTATTTGAATATGTTTAAAACATTTTACTCCATTTTCTACTCTCATATGGTTTTCAATACCAAAACTTTCATAATTGTCATTTATTATTATTTTATTTTTTATCTACTTTTTAAATAATTAATCAATTAAATCATTCATTGTTAGTTCATTTAATTGACCAAATTGATTTAATTATAAAGGATACTTCCATTATACCAGAATATTGATGAAAAACACCAACAATACAATGTAGGTGACATCACAGTTGCTGACATTTAATTACAATTATGACGTAGCAATGTATCAATCTTCAGCCCATATAAGGAAATGTAATGGTTGATTAGTTTTGGTATCAGTTTAACCTGATCTTTGCTTTTGTAGCCCAAATGTTTCCAAACATTTTTTTAAATGTCAATTTTGGGCTCTTCCATTATATAAATGGTTGTCAGAGTACATTTTGGTGCGACTTTTCCAGCGGGCAAAAAAGTGTGACATTTTATGAAGTCCAAAATTTGAAACCTTTAACAGAATTCTTAATTGTTTTAATTACTGAACAAAGGAAAGGTTTAGAAAGTTTAAATGTTTGCGCTACATTGTTTGCAAGCTTTATTCTGTGCACCTAACAATCGGTCCAGAGAAATAATAAGGTACATGCTCATATTTACTAATATAGTCTCATTTAATGTAAAAGAAAAGAATAGCACACAGAAGAATATAATTATGCATGCAAAGTGAACCACTTTTATTTTACAATTAGCACAGTAAAGCACAACTTGTTCATCATGATAATTAACCTAATAACCCATTTGGAGTTGGAGGGGGACATGTAGTAATTAGGGAAACACAGGAGAAATAAGGACAGAAAAAAATGGTGTGTGCTGCCACCGGGAATTGAACACAGGCCGGTGCGGCGGGAGTCCAAGTGATCGGGCATCACACTATGGTGGGTCGCGCTCCCAAATTAAATTTTCTGAGCCTAAATGTACTTTCGTATGATTGCGCAATGAACTATTATTAGAAAATTAGCTGAACAGTGCTGGTCAAGATCAGCTTGACCAGTACTGTTTATTTCAGGCTCAAGGTTTATTTCAGGCTCAAGGATTCAGGACCAGGCCGGGCAGGTAGAAAAGCTAAACTCAATTGTTTTTACAAGGACTACATCTGCACATTGTAAATATATTAATCTTTAATGACACCATTCAATACAAGTTTGATCAAGAATCCGATATCAACACTAAAACAAAGAAATGCATTTCAAGTTATCATTGTTATAGTTGTTTGAAAGTTAATGAAATGTGTTGTAAAATCTATAAAGTTAAGGCTGTGTAAAACTGATTTGCATACAATTCAAAGGGAACTATATAGCATTTGCATTCTTTTCTAGACTATTTTGTATAAGTTTGACCTAATACTTGGACCTATGTGCCACCAGCCAAATAAAAATTGACCCAAGCATTTTTTTAAGAGAAATGGACCCATATTTACCAGAGACCCATAGTTTTCCTACATATTTGACAGATTTTGATAAAATTTCTGTGAAAAACAGCAGGACTTTAGACCTATACATTTACCAAAAATTGATGTGGAAAGGGGTCATTCATTTATCAGACGGGTAAAAAAATTGGACCCTATTTGGCACACATCCCTGTGACCTCATACCACTAAGTCCCCCCCCCCAACCAGGATCCCGGGTTGACATTTATGTGGGTATTTCCATACTGCAAATATTCATACCATGACCTAATGGGATTACGCTTCATTTGATGCATTGTTCATGACGTCATGCCATAAAATATTTTCATGAAAAAGTGTCAAATTATTTTAAATTGGATTTCTCTTCTTAATATCTAGGTAATTCTGATTATTTTCTAGTTTTCATGAATTAAAGGCATGTTATAAGATCTTTTCCAAGGGGCGCCCTCTATCCATGATTTTTTTAGAAAGTAGATTTTGTTTGCAGATTTACATTTCAGATCATAAATCATGAATATATTCTGAGTTACAGAGCGATATGATTCCTAATTACTTCAAAATCATGGTTTATAGAGTGAAAATATAGTGAAAATCGATTGTTCGCTAGCATTAGAGACCCAATTTTTGCAAATTATCCAAAAAATAGACCAAATTTTTGCGAAAATAGAAACATTTGTAAAAAGTGACCCCATTATTAGGGATTTTCCAGCACAAATCATACCCCATGTTTAGGGATTGTTTTGCAAAAAAGCAACCCATTAGAGCGGCACATCCCCAAATTGTAGAAACCTAGCCTCCAAATAAGCAGGTCTTGACCAGGGGCCACATTTTACATTTTGACAAAAAATGGCTCCTGGCCTATACTTTACTGTGCACAGTTTAGAAAACACCAGGAGCCAAAACTTGGCAACCAGTGGGTTAAAAACTCCTGGGTGCCTGCTTATTTGGAGGCTTGGATAAACAATATAAAAAATACTTGGTTTCTATTAAACAAACATTTATTTTATGAAATTGAGCTCCTTTTTTATTTATTTTTTTATTTTAAAATGTGTGAAATATATGCTGGTTTTGTAATGCTATTGGGTAGGTCTTAAAGCCACCAAAATGACCCCCTCCCATACCCTGTATCACTTCAATCATACATCCTTGCATTGAGAAGAAATTGCAATGTGTATCTGGTTTAACTCTTCCTACAGAATGATCGACACAACATGACCTTTACGATACGATCCGATTGTCCCAGGCACTCAAATAAATATATGAAATGCAAAAATGTCTGTATTTACCCACAATTATCATCAGCGATCATATATATCACGAGATACTTAATAATATCCGACTTGTTGCAATTAAATATTACTTTGACTTGTCACACTATATTAGCCCATGTACTGACTAATGGCTATGACCTATATTCATGTACTTGCAATCCTACATGTACAACGCATGTACGTGTATGATGTATATTTTAAATTGCTGTCTCTTCTGTAGCGTAAATAGGCGTGCTCTAGTCTCGCATGTTTATATACAACCAAATTATTGGCACTTCGTTTAGTTTGGTGGAGAGAGAAAGATCACTTCAATAATTGGACATTTTTGGCTTTTCATAACTTTTGTGTAACATAAAAAAGTAATTATTGTCCATTTTATACTTTTATAGTACAACTACTTCACTGTGATATTATGCATCATTTTTATTTCACTACAAAATGTGTTTAATTTATTTTCATCTTCATCAAGTACATAATTAGTTTGGTGCACAATTAAAACCTCAATCATCCTTTTTATTATAATTGTCAGAAAAGCCCTCACCCCTCCCCCAAAAAACCCCACAAACCAACAACAACAAAATTATATAAAATAAAAACAAAAACAAAATCACAACACAACACAACAATAAAGAACAAAACAAAACAAAACAAACAACAACAACAACAAAAACGCCAATGTGAAAATAACAAACAGCATTAAGGATTTTTCAATGGTTTTCAATCTTAAAGAAAGAGAACAAATGTTGAAGGCTTCCGCATTCCACATATTTTTCTAAGACAGTACCTGTGCAAGCTGCAAAAATTAACTAAAAAAGAATTCTTATTCTTGCGAGAAAGTCACTCCAGATTTTCTATGACTTTTCAATCCCGATGATAAATAAAAAATTGAGAGCTTCAATCATCCCATTTTGCAAATTTGAGAGCTTCAATCTGCCCATTTTGACACACCCTGAATAACCCATTCTGTATTGAAGCAGCCATAGTAGCTCATGACCCAGCAGAAGTAAACAAGCCCGCTACTTTGTCAGACTATTTATTATTAGGTCACTTTCTATTTTTAGCAAAAGGGCAACTCCCTAAGTCCCAATGAATTGAATTGAATAGAAGAATTGATCCATTATGTGCATTGGTAGTAGGACTGTCCAAGTCTTTTCATGCACAGAGGTTTGTATACAAGTCATTGCCATTGAGCAGAGTACTATTAAATGGAATTGTATTCATAATAAGTGACACTCTGTGTTAGTCCCACACCCCTGTCCCCCCCCCAAAAAAAAAAACACCCCCACCACTATAATTTATAATAATAATAATAATAAATAAAATTTAAAAACATTTGTAACAATTAGGCCAATTTTTGTTTTTAGTCTGGTCTGTAGGTCGATTTTCCTTCTGAATTAATTTTGTTGTTGCTGACAAATATTACTGACAAGATATGACAAGACTGTCAAGACAAATTGGTAAATGTCAATTTGATTAATGTTTCTAGTGTGATAATAGTTTAAAAACAATTTATTTAAACAAATTTATTCAGTAGAAAGCAGAAAATAGCAATATTTTGATGATTTGGATAAAATTTAAATCTTAAAAAAAAAAATTGAGACCCCTAATTTGTGATTTTTAGGATCGGTCATTGAGGGCAACACAACCTTTTCCCCCTTAATTACTATACTCATCAGACCCTTAGCTGCGAGAGATGCTCTACCCAGAATCTACCTGCAACCCCTCAATTCTCAAACAAAAAATCAAAATCAAAAATATCAGTCTTGCACAAGTCTATGCCTAGTAGACTTTACCTACCTACTCAATCATTCATAAATACAACTGACTTTTTGTATTTATGACCCATGACAAAAACAAAATGACATATCACACACTAAAATATGATATATAAGAAATTATTTCCCAACATGAAAAATAAACTTGATAGCTTCCTCTTATTAAAGGAAGGGTCCTGCAAGCACAACATATAGCATTATTTGTTAGAAAAATAATTATCGAGCCGAAATTACGTAATTATATAGAACAAAACACCATACTTGTCACAAAAATAAATAAAAACTGCCATCACTCAACATGCAATTTTAAAATTCGCGGCGATCGAAAGTCCTGGTGTCGATGACGTCATGAGTATCGGTGCTCAAATTTGCGCATGTGCATTGTATAACTATGACATCATCGACACTGGGACTTTCGACCCGCTGCAAATTTTAAAAAGTGCATGTTGAGAGATTGCGGTTTTTATTTGTTTTTGTCATAAGTGTGATGTTTTGTTCCATTTAATTACAAAGTTGGTGCTCGATAGTTATTTGTCTAACATATAATGCAATATAATTTACGGAATTTGTCAACGTATTTGTTTTGATTTTCATCATATTAATATAGCATTGTGTACAGTTTCGGCCATAACCGAAAACACACTTGTAAACGGGGTTAACACAGTGTCAAACCATGGAATTCTATTTACGAACGAAAACAGTCAGAAAATAAACTATCCTGATTTTTATGTAGTCTGTCTGTTTGTTTAGGTTATTGTGTACAGCGTTGTGTATTTGTTGTGTACTTGGAGTCCCGTCTCCAACAACCACTGTTTCAAAAACCGTGAAATGATTTACACATAAAAAACCTTTGCAAATGTTGGCAGTCACCATGGTCACGATAAATTCCAAAATGGTTCCATGTATACTATACTGTTGGTTCATTTGAATGGAGCTTCAAGTTCAAGTCATGATTTAAAAGGGGTTTCCCCCCCCCCCCCAAGTTGTTTGAAATTTGCATTAAAGGCATATTGTGTGATATTTTCCAAGTAGTGCCCTCTATCATTGATTTTTACTGTGAAAGTAGATTTCTTGCAGATTTGCATTTTTTGAGGCATAAATCATAAAGATCTTCTAAGTTACAGATCGATACGATTCCTAATTACTTCAAAATCATGGTTTGAAAATAGATTGTACTGAGCGGTACAATCAATTTTTTCATTTTACTCTAAATTCACTCGAAGACTATGATTTTGAGGTTATTAGGAATCGTATCGCTCTATAACTTGGAATAATTATATTTATGATTTATGATCAGAAAAGTAAATCTGCAAGGAAATCTGCTTCCAATTTTTTTCTCTCGAGGATTGAGGGCGTCCCCTGGAAAAGATCACATAATATTAATATACCTTTAATTTGGTATAGTTTGTAGAAATGGTAAACTTGTGCAAAAAATAACTGTCTTGAAATCAGATCTGCTATGACTACAAATCTGGCTGGGATACCACAAATTTGGCTAGGCTGAAAAGGTGGTTTCTGACCCCATTTCTGTGATCCTTTAATCCACCAAACATAGCTTGGAATGCTTACATAAACCTTGATGTCAGAAGTCAATAGTCATGTGGGATGAGCAAATAGTGGTGCCAATTGTTATACATTTGATTTTCAAATGAATTTTCTAAGGCAAAAAAAAGACGGTCTTACATTTGGGGAAAATGCTAATGCGATTTATTTATTACTATTTTTAGAAAAAAATAGCTACTGTATGCTAAATGCGGAAATTCTTTTTTTATTGTGTTTTTGGCCACTTTTCCCCCTTTCGGAACCAAAATTGGGCTCATCGCATAGAGTTATGAGGCAAAAGTGACTCTTGGCCTTATGACATGCCATCTTGGTTAGATGGAGGTTGATATTGATGTTGAGGTTTGTTGGTCTATGGTTTGTTCAACAAGGTGGCTGATTGAGAAATTGGTGAACTCTCTTAGTACATGTATACACCACTAACTTGGCTAGATGTTAGACTAAGGGGCAGGGCTGGAAAAAATACAATACAAAGTTTACCCGGCGTTGAATTTCCCACTGCTTTAGCGGTGGAGGGGGTGTCTGAGGGGGGCTGGCCCCCTGAGAAGCTTGAGCTTTTTGGAAAATTAGGTCCATTTGATGCCATTTGGTGCATCATTTTATGCAATATCGGCTGTATTACTCTATTGCCTATTATTACTCCAAAAAATAAATCTTGGGGGGAATCAACATGGGGTGGTTGGGGTGTTGTTTGAATGTACAGAGCACTCAAGTATTGCTAAATATGTGCAAGTATAAAGTGTAACCAGAAAATATGCTAATCGGATGAATAAATAAAAAAAGGTAAAAATATTCCAATTGAGGACACTGTCTGTCGTAATTGTCATCAAAAAGGTTAACAATGATCTAAATCGCCACACTGTGTGTGGATCAACCGGCTGCCATCTCGCCAATGGAAATTACGATGGTGTTTCTATTCTGTTTTTTATCTGACCATGATAATTTGCGATCTCTTAAAATTGAATTGTACCCAAGAGGCCACGTGACACAAATGGTAAAAAAACCCATGTGTCATAATGGAGTAAAATACACAGAAAAATTATCCCTACCAGAAACTCTATAAAGGTCAGTTAGCCCCCCCACCACCCCCCCCCCCCCCCCCCCCCCACCCCCCCACCCCAAAAAGAAAAATTGTTTGATTGTCCTCGTCCGCCCGACCCTCTAAACCCTTCCGACCCAAATCTTTTTTCTTCATTTTGTTGTTGAAAATTTCATTTTTTTGAATTGTTTTAGCCGAAAATTAATTTTAAAAAATAAAAAATACTCATCAAATTATTACAGATTTTGTTCCTCGTTTTGGTTACCACAACAAGTACATCTCAATTTACTTTTGGTAACTGAAAAAAGGGCAAGGGAGAAGAAAAAAACTTTCCCCGACCAACCTTTTAAAAGTGATCTATGGACAATCAAACAAACAAAAATGTTGGCTTTATCATAAGTTTCATGTGATCAGGTCACTGCAAGTGTGCATACAGACATACTAGGTCCTAAAACATCCACGCAAGCGCTGGTAAAAATCCCTGAATGCCGCCTTAAACTCTATCACTATTAAACTTGCATAAACAATGATGCGCTATTTACAAAATCAAAGCATGGATCCATAAACCCTATCGGCATCCTAGACGTAGAAACGAGCCGATAAGATCGCTGCTTGGCAATATTTGTGTGTATCGTTGTCAAGTCGCTGGCAATTGTGTGTGTCTAAATGTACATAGGGGAGCAATGGAGGAAGCACAGATAGATTAGTGCTTCCTGATTTAATATCCTGACTCAAAACGATGAGATTGAATCTTAAGAGACTTAACCAATATGTAATGATACCTCTCCCTGACGTAAGAAGCGCTTGATCACTTGATTCAACCAGATCTTGTGTATCCCTGTGGGAATTCACTTTTGTAACAGACAATTTAACTTTTGGAAAGTTTTCAATCACATGGTTTATACATATAGTCTTATTGGGGTTATCAATACGGTAAACGAGAAAAAAACAGAGAAAAAAAGGCATGTGCTTTGTTTGTTTTGTTGTGTGTGTGTGACCCTGTTAGGGACGCACCATTTGATTTTCAGGGGGGGGGGGCATGGAAGTTGGGGTCGGGCGGATTTTTTTTCTTTTTGCCAAAGGCGGCAAAGGTGTTTTTTTTAAGATTTTAATGCTTTTCTTTACATTGAGTTGGGTGGGTCAGATTTTTCTTTTTTTACTCAGCAGTGGGTCAAAAAAAAAAAAAATCCTTGATGGTGGGCAAAGATTGGGTTTTTTTCCTGGATAGTGGGCAAAGTTTTTTTCTTCTTCTGAAAACTTCCATGCCTCCCCCCTGAGTATCTAATGGTGCGTCCCTTACATCAACTTATTGGAAAAGTATTTTGAGGGAATACAAAATAATGCATCTAAAAAACAAGCAAAACACTGTATTTTCGCAATAAATGTGTGTTAAATCATGCAAAATAAATGTGCACATTATGATGTCCCCTTAACACTTGCTTCATGAACAAAATCTATTGGAAAGTGACCTATTACCACACTGTTGCTAAACTGCATGTTGTTGTGAATTGTATAAATCCAAACATTGCCACTGAAGTGCGATGGTGCAAATGTGTAACTTGTTGCTCGCCAATGTGATCTGTTACTTACTACTGCATACAGGGCCGTCAGACACTTTTGCCCAAGGGGGGTGGTGCGTTTTCACGATTTTTTACCGGAAGCAGTGGCGTAAATTTTCGTAAAAGGTTGCCCCAAATTTTTTCCAAGTCAGTCACCTCGTGAATTTCACGTAAGTGGTGGGGGGGGGGGGGGGGGGGGGTGAAGTCAAAAAATTCGCACGGACACAACATTTTGTAGTCCAAAAAGCACTGTAGTCAATGTTTTATGAGTAGTTTTACTATTTTTGCAATTTGAAACTAAGAAAAACGCAATTTTTACCCTAAAAAAAATATTAAAAAAATATTTTCAAGGGGGGTGCGTCCGCACCCAACGCATGATGATACAGGCATTACGGCGAAAGCAAACAAGTTAGTGGTCCATTTAAAAACTAGCCCTATTACCAAACAGATAGACATCACCAGTGCTATGAATCAACACATGGCCAATCAGGCAATCAACAACCAATTCAATCAACATCTTGTTTGTATACCTATATTGACGCCTTAACACAGCAGTAGATGAAAGATGATATTTTAAATGCCTCATCAATGAAAGTCACACCGAACTTGCTTAAAAAAACTCTCTTCAAACCTATCTGAACACCTTAACATCTGTGAAAGATCATATTGGAAATTGATATAGAAGATGCCTCGTTACCAAGAGAGTGATCACATTGAACTTGTTCATACTAAGTATATTTATGACGACATTTCCACTGTGATGAACTTGGCTGCCATCTTCATTCCACAGAGACTCTACTGGAATTGGTTACTAGGCAACCTGACATCAGCACTCTGGGGTGGGCAGATAGCTTAGATCTTCTTCTTAATAGAACTTGAGACTAGGGGAGGGGGATGCACTCACAATTTTTGATGGGTGTGCTGCTGGAGATTTGGAATCCTGACCAAATTTACTAATAGACTAATTTTGTTCGCGATTTGGAATCCATGTTTAGGATTTCCCAGCACCAATCACACCCCATGTTTATGGACTTTTTGCACACAAAAAAACCAAACATTTGGGCGGTACATATCTACTTGATACGTGAGTGCCCCCTCCCCCTGGGCTTAAGACCTACATGTAGATTATTTTAAAGGATGGTCTGGTTGACATGGTTATGGACTGCAATTATCACTGTATACGTAAAGTAATGTTTACATGACATCCAAGACATACGTCATAAATTATACAGACTTATTTAAAAATTGCCTAACGAAATGGATCTTTGAATTTGGCAGTCCCATTAACCAAAGATATTCTAGTAGATATCTTTGCAGTAACCATGTGGACAATTAGTGAATCTCAGTGAATCCTAAAAGTTCCATTCATGTAGTTGGTCGGCATGTTTGACCTAAGATACAATCAACAGGTTCTCACAAACTACTGTAAAAGTGTAAATTTTCATGCATGTATATTTTCGCGCTTTGCATAATTTTAGACAATTTTGTTTGTTTTTATTTTTGCGATTTTGAGCTGTCTTACATAGACCTATACCAAAAAGCGAAAATAAGTGTAGCGCGAAAATTTCCACTTTTACAGAACTGTAAAAATGATAATTTTGCATGATTAATTATTTGTGCTTTGCCTTCTGCATGTTTTTAAATTTACAATTTGTAGCTTCATCTCATAGACCTGTATGCAGAAGCACGGCTGTTTGACTGTCCGATTTATAATTAAAATTATGGGATGAAAAAAAGAATACATAGTGGCCTATTTATGGTTTGACCTGATTTAGGTAGCGCTAATGAATACGAGTATACGGTGAAAATTTCAAGAAAATTGTTCGAGTCCTTTTTAAATTATCGGCATTTTCTACTTGACACACATTTTACATACATGTATAACTCTATGGGAAATGTGGCCGATGAGGGCGCTATTATAGTAAATAATAATATTCAAAGCTCTATTTTTCAGAACTGGCACCCACAAATGTTCTGAAATTTCTACAAAAGATGGCCAGTATATTCAGGTACTTAAATCAGTTAAAACCAGAACCGGGCCAGAAAGTTACGGCGTTCTCAGAATAAAACAGACAAATTATGTGGGATCAAACAGCCGTGGAAGAAATATATCGGTGCGTTACAATTTTCGTGGTAGCTACGTCAAGTGTGAAAAATAATTGTAGCTCGAAAATGTCCGCTTTTACAATATTGAATACTGTAAAACAAGTTAATTTCGCGAGCAATTTAATTTTGCGAATGGCTCAAATTCGCGAAAATTATATTGCCGCAAATTAATGTGTTTGATGATGATAGAAATGGTAGCATAATTCGACAGCCTTTACACTGGATACAAATTGAAACTACAGTATCTATATCCAGTGTACATAAAAACAAAGCCGCGATTGACACACACGATTCATTTTTAAAGACATTGTAATGATATCTCTTGAAAATTGCATTACATTTGACTTTTTCAGTTCAGAAATGTCGTATTTGCAATTGATTTACTCATTGTAATATCGCGACAGATTCATCCCTGTGCATATTTTGTACTGTGTTAGTTTCCTCTTTTGCGGACCAGCACCGGTCTGTGCTAGCAATTCACATGACATCGAAAAAACAAACCGTAGCGTCGGTTGACTTGCGTAATGCCTGCTTGAACCATACTTTATACTAGTAATTAGGATCAGTGGGGTTTTAGAAGAAATGGAGGGCTAAACACCACTACTGTTAGTAATAGTAACTGTTTGTGCCTACAAATACTGTATCGTAAATTTTATAATTGTGTGTAGGGTTCAAATTTTGCAGTCTCAACGTCTTTTTATATGTAGTAGATAATTTTTAGTAAATGAAATTTTAGATTCAGTTTAAATTAAGTTTCCACGAAACTAGTGATTATTAGCAATTCGCGAAAAAAACATGCCACGAAATTAACTTGTTTTACAGTAAGCTGTATATTAGTGCTAAAGCCTATACAAGTTCAATGAATGAACACTGGTTTACCAAGAGCATCAGTTTCAGTTTCCTCGGACAAGTAACAGGAAATAAACCTGTTTTTATTTAGTAAATATTAACTATTATATTGGCCTAATAAGTAATATGCATGATTCTAGCGGAATCTATGACTAGTGAAACTCAACTGTTTTTATAATTATATCATTTTGATGTATCGTTATTTGTAAAGGTCAAATCCTGGGTTAATCATCAGGCTTTAATTTACACCTACTATATCTTTTGTAAATAGTTGCATTTGATTTTCAAAGTCATACAATTATCTATTTTTTCAGCTAGTTCCTCTGCCGACTCCAATCATGTGTGTCAATGCCGAGATTAGGGATCAAATACAACAAAATGAATTGAACTTGTCTGCATTCTTGTTTGATTATTTATTTATCTGTTTGCTTTTATTTAAATGGTTGTTCCATTTAGCTCTGTTAAATATCTGAATGCAACACTATACAGTACATAATAGTAGTTTAAAATTACTTTTAAATGAAAAACACATTCTAAACAGAACATAATATGTCCACCAATTACGCTGAAATAAAGTTCAATATCTAGCCTCGAAATATAGGACATCATTTCCTTTTCCAAATATGGCTTGTTTACAGCTACCATTGTTTCAATGTAACCCTTGTCAATCACAGTAAAATTCTACAGTTGTGATTGTACTCAAATTTCACTTTACAACAAGCTATACACTTCAATTATAATACCCATGAAATTTTAATAACAAATGCCTATTAAAAGGATAATTTCCGGTGTCTCTTTTTACTTTCTCTTTCCTATCTGAAAACCAACATAGCTTAGGCCAAGAAAAAAATCAACTAGTTTCTCCTCAAAACGGAGGATGCAGGCACCTTTTTTGTTGTTTGCAAAATGACTGATTCAAGATGGCGGAGAATATTCCACAGAGGATTTGATGCATTTGGATAGACTTATCATAATAGCGTCATTGGTAGCATTTACTCCACCTGTACTTAGACTTAGCTTGCAAAAGAGAATATTTTCACGATTGAGAAAAGTGCAGATAGATTGTGAAAATGACTCAGATTTTTGAAAATGTCTTTAAAAAGACCATGAAAAAATAGAATAAAAAACAAACATTTTCTTGAAGCGGCAGCGCGAGGATGAGAAACGACTATTTTTTTTATTTATTTGGCCTTATGTATGTATGTGGTATTCAGTCTGGTTAGTTTACAGTATCTAGGCTTGTAGGTTAAAGATAGATAAACATTTTCTTTTTTTTATTTTCTTTTTTTTAAATTTGATTTTGGCCTTTGTATCTTTATCTAAGTTTTAATTGTTTCATGGGTGGGTTTTTTCATTTTTATTTATTCATTTATTGTGTGTCTTCTTTTTCGATCCAAGCCAAAATGCCTGATTGTAAATAAAGGTGGCTTTCATACATGTAGCTATAGTGTTTGTTGGGATCACTCTTTAGGTCTCCATTGAAATGGGGTGGTTATACATTGTATATGCTAATCTTAATAAAGGTTTAATGCACTGACATCTCCACTGATGATCAAATGAAGAAAAATATCTAAAAAAACGTATGCCATTAGGCCCCCCCCCCACCCAATTTTTTTTGTGTGTGTGTTGTCCTCGACTGCCCGCTCGTAAGATTAAGGGCCCCTCAGATTTTTTTGATTTTTTTTTTTAAAGATTTTTTTCTTCTTCTTTTTTTCAGAGATTTTTTTTTCTCCAGGGTTTTTTCAGATTTTGTTCAGATTTTTTTTAAGCAGTTTAAATGGCATTGAATATTAAATTAAGTGTTTATAACATATATGTGCGACTCTTAAGAGTGATTTCAACTTCTTGTTGGCTGAACTTTGAGCTTCCGCTGGTAAAAGAAAATTAAAATTAAAATTAATTTATTTTTTTAAAATACGCCCGCCCGCCCCTCCTCTCTGAAAGTTGTGGAGGACAACATAATTTTTATTTTGATTTTAAGAACGGCGCATACTACCGATGTAGGTGTGTAGGGTATAACAGAATTATACCAATGTTTTGAATTCCTTTGGATTAAAACAAAGAAGTTTTTTTTTAAATTCACCAATATTGTCACGAAAATTTTGAAAACACAACAAAGCAACAAAATGCCTGATGACCCGCGCTACCTGAGAGGTCCCCGGAGAGGTCCAATCGCCCATAGAACAGGATTTCTTTCACCTACTTTGTATCTCAACAAAATAACTATAAATGTTTCATTAAAATGCATCGATACACTTGCTTGGCAAACCACACTTCTATATATACAAATCAATCATATCATCACAGACTTATAAACATGACACATCATTCCCTAGGATTATCCGGGATTATCCTCCGTAAGTCAATACAACTATTTTCATCCACACTGTGCCTATTCCAATTTATTGTAATTTCCTGGCGGCGTAACAGGTTCGTTGTGAAATGTTATATCCCCGTCCAAATCCGACGGATTACATTGCGCCGAACGATCACCACACATGCTGATGACGATACGTTTCGACTCTAATATTCCGTTTTAGAACGAAAAGCGTGGGAACATTGAAACGGATGATGTCATTGTCTCTATATAGGAATTTGAGTGAGTAAAATGCTTGAATTGTGTGAACAATACATGTAAGTTAAAAGGGATGCAAAGTTAGTGTCAGTATGTATAGTGATCAGTGCAGCATTTTCTACTCTAAAGCAACATTTTCAAATACAGAAATCAAAAATGGTTTTACGCATGACCAACTTAACTTGACCTAAAAAGGTCTTTCCACCCATAAACATTCTATTGTTTATGTTCCACCTGTGCAGGTATTTTTTATAGACTGCGTAAATTCCAAATGTCAATTTTTTTTTTAAATGAGAGATTTTATGTACATGTACGATGCAGTGTGTTGACCTTAACTTTTATAACAATAGGCAAAAAGATAGGCAGGTATTCGGCATTGCTATTTGTTGAATTTAATTGTTTGAGCGGCATACAAACGGCATACATGTTCAAACAAATGACTGTAATCTCCAACTAAACTGACAATTTTGTCTTACCTTTAGTAGACGCTGAATATCAAATTTAAAGGTTTTAAGGGGCATACTACATGGAAACCCTCTAATGATTAGTACAATGCATATTGACAACTTCACTCAAAATAGAAGAAATTTCAACTACATAGTAGGGATGGAAAATGCACTATATAGTACAAAAGCACAAAAAAACACTGTTTGCATAAAAAATCACTTAATGCACAAAAAATCACTTTATGCACAAAAAATCACTTTATGCACAAAAAAGCACTTTTTGCACAAAAAAAACTATTTTTTCATCCCAAAATTAACATCCATTTACAAACAATCACATAACTGTGGAAGTGTTTATTCTAGACCTTGATTAGTTTGAACTAAAATGTCGAAGGAAAAATGATTGTTTTGACAATTAAATAAGAAATGTGTAAACATGGAAAAGTGCAACATAGTAGAGTCGTGCATTTGGGTTTTATTTTTAACGCATATGACACATTTTGCCCAAAAAAGCACTTTGCCTCAAAATCAGGCAGCACATTTAGTGCCTTTAAAAAGTTCAAAATTTTACCTATCCCTATATCTGGAAATTGAAAGATTGTCCTTTTTCCATAATATCATTTAGTCTGTAATTTGTCAGAACAAGTCTGTTTGTGTTGATATTGATAGGTAAGCTTATTTTTATCTGTGGATTACCAATCATAACGACCTTATAGGAAACAATAGCATGTCCTTTTTGATTCATTATCAAGGATCCATTCCAGTTTATGACCCATGCAAATAGTTCAACTTTGCATTTGACTCAGCAGTTGTTTTAATTGTACACACAGTATACCATATATGAAAAAATGTGTACACAAAAGCAATAATAACTGATTACATTGTTTCAACTATAATAGCAATTGTCTACAAATGTATTCTATTAGGGGATTGGGGAGATCTAATTAGGGAGGGGGGAGAACCATTTATAGAAGTTGTTTGCATTACATTGTACAATACACATTCCACAGATTTTCAATGAAAAAAGTGACTTTTACAAATTGTGTTCAATCATACCCTTGTCACTTGACACTCTTGAAAATAATGCCAACTTGTTTAACTGTAGTGGCGTAGCTAGGTTTTTCATATGGGGGGGGGGGCAAGAAAGAAACTTGAGAGCAAGGGTGGGGGATGTGACGTGGCGTCCCTAAAGCGGCACCAATTTAATCGAGCTCAATAAACCGACAGTGCTAATCTCAACTAACACACCGCCTCTTTTCTTTTAGAAACACAACTCACATTAATTTGCAATTTTATTTGCCTTCTTAAAACTACATGTATTTACCACTATTTTCACCAGGATGAAAGGGAGGGCTCAAATATATAGCAGATGTGGTTGAAAAAGATATCTTTGGAATTTGTTGTAATGACCATCAGACTAACTGAACCCTTAACATTTAACAAACTATTATATATTCATTAAAAAATATTCAAATATTCAAGCCGATTCTATACCAACTTGAATAAACAAAGCAATATGGTATTTTATTTCTTAAACCATCACTTGCCATAATTTTTGAATCCAGACGCTGCCCTTTTCCTTCAACTCGCACAACATACATTGGTCCATGCTGAACACGGTCCCCTAGACAGGCTTCAATTCCCGCTGTAGATGGAGAAACGAAAAATGGGTGGAAATTATGTTTGGTGAAAATAAACCTCAGACCTGAGAAGGTAAAACAAATACATAGGTACAGGGTGCTGTTTTTTATACATGTTATCAAAGATTTTGAAATGTGGGCACCATGGGGGTCAAAGCCTATGAAGGTTCAAAAATCAAGGTTTCTCCCATTGACACACTGAAAAGGGTACCCTATCACATTCAATTTTGGAGGGGGAAAGGGGACATTCCCATCCCCCCCCCCCCCCCCCCCCCCCCCCATTTTAAAATCAGATTACTCCTCCCCCTGCTTAGTTTTTAATTCTTGATGTGAAGATTCATATCGCAGATCTATGTGATGTCATTCAGGCAGCTGGCTAAAAAAGTGAAGAAATGGAAAACTGGTAGATGGACTCATTGTATCAGTATTGGACACCAGGACTATATTGAACTGGGACCGGTCCCATCTTATCCCACGTCTGACACCAAAGGGTTATTGTTAATTGTGGCGCTGTGGCACATATTACATGGGTGTTGTGTATTCAAGCATTCAATTGTTGACTCCATGCAGAGAATAGTATTTTTATATTGGTCTGAATCTGAAGTCTGATACTAAAGAGGAACTAAAATACCCCTCTCCCCTGAGTGAACAATCAAATAGATTAGTCTTAGCCTTCCATGTGTTGGAAATAGTCCAAGCCCTGTATAGTGTATCAAGTCTTCGAATGAAAATGTAAAATGAGCCTTTTTTCTACAGGGGTTTGATGCACTTTTTACTACTTTACTCCTAAATCTCTGACCAAAGTACCCCAGTAGAATCTGGATCTGGATAAGTTTAGCTGGACCAACGCTCCTAGTTAGTGGAGCCAAACGGTCCGGGTTGGGCAGGCTGTATCAGTGAGTCAACGAGCAAGGATAGGAGACCAAGTCTAGATTGTTGAAGAAGTGGAGGGGTCTGACAATGGAGGAGTCTGAAAATGGAGGCATGGATAGCATCCCACACCTGCCACCAAAAAAAGGGAGATAAATGTAACAAGTATGGTGTGTACAAGAGCTACATTGGAAGTGTCTGCTCCGAGATATGTCGAGTGTTTTAACACACAGCAAGGCTTAGCTCTGAATCCTAGCTCTCTGTGTGAGAGATAAGAAATGAAAGCATGTGAGTCGACATAGGATATTTTCATCATATTTTTCAACTTTTCTGAATAAAATTAGTCAAACTTTTACTTCAGATATCAAGTAATACATAACGTGTACATGTACATTGGTTAAATATCTCAACCTGTTTCTATTTCCAAGAAATACTGGCTTGAATTTGATCGCCCTATTCCAGCTACATGTACAGTAAAATATGATGTGGACAGTCTAGGATTATTTTCAGGGGGGGGGGGGGCAAGATTTCCAAAATTTCATAAAAGGGTGCCACAAATTGCAGTCAGCTCAGAAAATTTGAGAGCGGTGGGGGCATGTTTTACATTACGTTTCTGTCGGGGGGGGGGGGGGGGGGGGGGGGGGGGGGGGGGGGGGGGGGGGGGGGGGGGGGGGGGGGGGAAAGGACACCCCTTCCCCCTAGCTACGCCACAGGTCTATGCTTATTTTTCCAGCTGTGACTACAATGTACACATTTGCAAATCGCTACACTGTTACATGTAGGTGCTCGTAGCGTGCGCTTTTCCAATCTATCTTGTGGTGCTATCAATTGTATGATTTTCCAGCTGACTCTGTGGAGCAATCAGCTAGGTGCTGGCCTTCTACCCGGGTGAGCCTGAATCTCCCAGCCCCCCCCCCCCCCCCACCCAAAAAAATAAATAAATAAATAAATAAATAAAATAAAATAAAAAAAATAAAATAAATAAACGAAGACAAAGTTTACAGGTCTGTTTCTCTCCCATGATAGTTTTAAGTTTTATCCCCCAAAACATGTGCAGGGAGTTAAGGTTAGGAGATCCACAGAATCTTACACGGGACTCACTGATGGGAGATACTTACTGGGTGAAGGGGAAGGGGGGGGGGGGGGCTGGCAGTTTAATTTTTGTTTGATCCGAATGGTAACAACTTTGAGGAACAGTTTTTTATGAAATTGATGACAACAAATACCAAATAAACAAATGATTAATTGTGTGTGTACATGGTAAACGTTGATTGCTCAAACCAATTAAAATGCGTAGTAGTTGTCCACGGTTTATTCCGTACGGGATGTCTGGCAAGATACAGCGGTAGCTCTTTTGATTTGTGTGTGTGTGTCAGTTAATCACATTTTATCATTTATTCATAAGGCATTACTAAAATGATTGATTGTAAATTAAATTATTCATGCTACATTGTACATTAAAGGTATATTATGTGATCTTTCCAGGGAACGCCCTCAACATCGAAAAAAAATAGAAAGCAGATTTTCTTGCAGATTAACATTTCTGATCATAAATCATGCATACATTCCAAGTTACAGGGCGATACGATTCTTAATTACTTCAAAATCATGGTTTTAGAGTGAAAATAAACTGTCGGAATCCCGACAGTTTATATTTTTCACTCTAAATTCACTCTAAAACTATGATTTTGAGGTAATTAGGAATCGTATCGCTCTGTAACTTGGAATGTATGTATGATTTATGATCGGAAATGTAAATCTGCAAGAAAATCTACCTTCCCAAAAAAAAAATGAATAGAGGGCGCTCTCTGGAAAAGATCACATAATATGCCTTTAATTAATCTTTTTTTTCTTCACACTTCTTGAATCTTGCGCCTTTCTGGCCTAGTACTTTAGTAGATATCATAACACAATCTGTATTAACACCACCTGTAACTTATTAGCTAGAATTATGCAGGCTATGTGAACTGACCATACTTAATTTGCCCTGAATTTACTAACTAATTATGAAATGAACCCCGAATGTGAAAGGCAAACCTATTTTGGTACTTCTACGTTGACCTGTGCAGTGTGCACTGTGCACTGAGTGTGTGTAAACTTACCCACAACATCAGGGGGAATTTCATCTGCAGTGGTCGACGACATTTTTTGGTCCCTGTTTACCCGGCCAACAGCGGGATGGCTCTCACATTAAACGGTCTAAATGTGCTCATGAACACATCTACTAACATTATCCGTACTTCGGTAAAGAGTATAATCCAATGTTTTGATGGAATGTTTAGATAAAGTTTCTTGGAAGACGCGGAAGTTGGTCGTCTTTCGTGGGAGTGTCCACCATATTTTGCTAATGAGGGCAGCTGAGTAGTGATCAGTAATGTCAGCCTTGTGATTCAGCCTTTTTGTCGTAGAGGTCGCTGTGATGTAAACAAAACAGTAAAACTGCCGAATTCGTATACCGCGAAGTTTAAAAATAAAGTTCAACAATACTCTCGATCAATATGGAAATGCCAAAAATACATCAGTGTTTGCAGGTAAGCTTTAGTAAAGTTGATGATACGATTGAGCATAAAAATGCTCTATGAATGTTTAGAGTTAGTTTAGTTTAGAGCAATAAAGAGGAGAGTATTACACACGGCCTGGTTCAATCCTATCAGGTGGCCAAATTCGGCCCCTGATAAAGTGGGCAAACATGGCCACCAAGACAAAATGCGTAATAAATTCACTATTTTTCATGTTTGAAACCCAAAATAATTGTTCCAATGGAATAAAAATCTGCTGGGGAAAGGTTTAAGTTTGATTTCCTGTTTGAATTAAGCAAATTATGATGTTTGTTGAAGAGATGAAGGGCAGTTGGTGATTTTGGTGTTGGGAAGCTTGATATCTCCCAGCACTATATCTGGGGGAGCTCACTAGCCAAAATGATGGCATAGGTACTTGTAGCCAATTAAATACAAGGGGTGTGTGAGGGGTGTGTCCGAGACATCCACTCAGCATCAAGCAAAAGTTTTGTCTATTGTAAAAAAGTTTTAGTAGTGATGGGCACAACGGTACCATAATGATTTTTGTGATAGAAATAGGTGGAGTGTATACTCTCATCCCTATTGAATTGTGTATGAATATTGATGTATATCAAGGGGAGTATGTGGCCAATGATATGCTGGGTTTCATGACAACCAGTTATGCATGGGTTAAAAATAGGGACAACCAATCAGCTTTGAGAAAAAAAGTTTGTGGATATCCTAAAATAGTGATGGGCTAACTTTTATTTGTTCTCTCTCTCTTTTTCTTTCTTTTTCTTTCTTTTTCTTTCTTTTTGGGATTTTTGAAGAATTATTTAGATATATTTATTGTCATGAGTATGGATTAGTTTTTTAGGGGTGTTTTTGTGTTGATATATTTTTGTTTTGGGTGTGATTATGTTGTTTTAATGGCTTTTTTAAAGGTATTTTATTGTTGTTTTCTTGTTCAGTTTGTGTTTTTTTTTAGTTTTGTCTATATTAACTTTATTTATTTATTTATTAATTTATGTATTTACTGTTTGGTGACTTATTTTTTAAACATTTATTTACTTGTTTATTTATCAATGTTTTTCTTTTCTTTTATTGTTTTAAGTGTTATGGGGGTGGGGTCTTGTGAGTATTCTAGTAGATTTGGGGACAATCTTGTACTTCTTGGCTTGTTTGTTTCTTTTTGTTGTTTCTTTTTGTTGTTTCTTTTTCTTTGTTTTTCTTTCATTTTTCTTGGGGTGGTCTGTGGGGATTGTCTTTTTGTTCAGGTGTGGGTGGGCTGTTTGTTTTTATCGGGTAGGGGGTATTGTCTTTATCCGGGGGGGGGGGGGTCTTTTTCTGGATAATGGGTGCTGGGGAAAATCAATAATCCTTATTTTATTCTAGGTTGTTGTTTTTTCTCAAGGGGGGGGTATTGTATTTGCTTTTTATTGATATCATTTTCTGGATATTAGGTGCAGGGAATCAGCTTCTAATATGATTAATTTCATAACTTGTGGAGGGGATGTTTGTTTGGTGGTGGCTGATGTATGTAATTAGGATTATTGCTCTTTTTGTGTTCAAATTGGTCTTTATTAGCTACAAGAAAATGTCTTCCTTAGCTTTTTGTTATGAACCAACATTATGTCACCTACATACGCAGGGATAGCGCTACTGGGGGTTCTTGCGCGTTTAGCGCATATTTTTTCATTTTGGCGCAATAAATTAGCTGAAAATCCAAAATAACTTCTTATTTTTCAAACTTTTGTGGGGTTCAGGGTTCTAAAAACCCCTAATTTAAAAACCTAGTGCTACCCCTGACATGTAGTATACATACCCTTTGATGGTAGAGTAAAATGAGAGCGGAACAGAATCTGCACCCCACTTATTTCTCTGCTGGAATTCCTTGACCATGCCTACACCAATCATGTTTGAAGCCAAATTTGCCATACTGAGATGTAAATGCTTTATATTTGAATCTAGTAAAATAATGTGATGGTAGAAGATGTTGGATCAGTGTGTGCAGATTGGAGCATCGATGTGTAGTGTATGATGGCAGGTTATCAACTGGCCATGTGGCATTTGTGTAACTATTGGGCAATCTTGCCTAATCCCATACACCTGGCATGGTTGCTTTTATTATGCAAATTATAATTCAATGCATGAGCTTTTATACCAGGTATCTTGTTTACTAGTTCAGTTCACCTGTATTTCAAAGTTGCTATTGTTCATATGAATGTCCATTGAATATATATACCTTTCTTGAATCAAAGGCGTGGTCATCTGTACATGTACTAGTATGTTTGTATGATGCAATATATAGCTAGTGGCCTTGATCAGCTGGGTCATAACAGGACTAGCCACACTATTTACTCAGCTGATAGTGTATTCAAACCATGGCAAAAACTAAGCGTGTAGCACCTAGGCATAACTTGAGTAGCAATGCAGGAAGGGGCAAGGTAGGCCAACCAGCCCAGCCTCATTCTAAACGACAATGTCCATGTAAAATTCATGAATACACTTTGAGGCTTTTATATTTTTCTCTGATATTACAAAATCCAAGTGAATCCAAGTATTTATGTTTAGAATTTGTTGCTGTTGTAACAACATAATAACATGCTTTTTTGTACATGTATGTAAGTCCCATTTCTATCAAATTAAAATAAACTTTCAATGAAATATCTTGATTTTTGGAGGCCCAAAATGACTGACATTTATAATTAATTTTCCAACAAAACATAAAATACTTTTTGGACGTTTCACAAAATGTTTAGGTATTGAGGATTTCCGTTTTGTAATAATGTTAGAGCACTTTCAATGAAAGTTTGAAAATTATATTACAAACATTACAAATATTTTGGCCAAAAATGACTGAAATTGCATCATTTTTCTGGTAAAATGCAACCCAATTTTTTTTCAAGCGACACTAAATATTTTGGTATAGAGTTCAGATATCGATATAGGAAGGATAGAAGATGCCATTTTGTGTGTGTGAGAGCGCTACATTTCTGGATTAACTGTAAATACAGGAAAAATGTCTACTTGCCACAAAATGACTGAAATGTCATCATTTTTCTGGCAAAACGCAACCAAGAATTTTTTTGAAGCGACACGAAATATTTAGGTATTGAGTTAAACAATTGATATATGAAAGGTAGAACATGCCATTTTTTGTGTGGAAGCGCTAATTTTGGATTAACTGTAAATACTGGCAAATATGCCCACTTAGCGGGCATATTGGCCAGTACACTGGCAAATTTGCCAGGGCTGGGGAATTCGGCCACCTGCTAGGAATGGGTTAGGCCTGAGACTTTTCACTAGGTATATTAGTCTCAGGTTAGGCATGTTCATAACATTTTGAAAATAAAATTATCTCTTTGAAAATGGAATACATGGAAACAGAGTACTTTACAATAAAAAATGATGGTTCAACCTTGTCTGCAGGCTGAATAATAAAAAAGTTATAACCAAAAGTAGTTTAAGTCATGCACATTTTAAAACCATTTTAGGTAAATAAAGGGTTTACTTTCATGATGTCTAGTTGCTTGTGTGGGGTTATTTATACATCAGTGAATACATCTTAGCAGTTTCGTACTTTTCCGCTGAATTTAAAAGAGGTAAACATGAGTTTTCTACATATTTTGGTCAAATATGTCGCCCTCTATAGTCAATGATATGAGCATCCCTAGCCTGGTGGACTTAAACTGGCGAAACCACTTAATCAAGCCAAATAGACAACTCAAAAAGACCCATGACTTATCCTACCAAAGACTTCTGACCAAGACCACGACCTATTCCAACACATTCTTCCCCTGGACGACCACTCACTGGAACAATCTCCCTCATACAATTCTGGACATTGCCAACCACAACCCCTTCAAAACTATGATCCGGAACCACTTCAATGAGCACACAGCATCAACAAATGGAAACAGTCTACCCAGCCACAGCAATCATTAGGTCATGTCATCCAACTCTAGCGTGATGCGGATATTCCGTTTTGCTGGAGTAACAAATCCAGATCCAGATCCAGAGTAAATAAATTTAATTAGGGCCTATTCCTAATATAATAATAAAACATTTATTTAAATTTATAATATCTGAACTGATAGTGATATCATTTTAATAAAAAACCCAAACCCAACTGAATCTCACTAATTCTCACTGCCAGAAACTAGCTCCACGCGCGTGCTGCTGGTGTGTGCTGCATTGCCTCGATGACGTCACCTACGGCGTAGGCATTGTGGGCACGGAGTTTGTGCCCGCATATGCGCTAGGGAGTTAGCTCAGTTGGTAGAGGGACAGACTTGGGTGCGGATGGTCCCGCGATCGAATCCCGGGGGGTGCTGGGTGATTTTTTCGGGTTAAAAAAATGGTACTTCCCCCCCCCCCCCCCCCCCCCCCCCGATACGCACAAAAAAACTAGTTTTACTGGTTAGGGTTAAAGGGAAAGTGGTGTTGAAAATTTTAAATGTTTAAACATTTACTTCAGAATTCAGGATGAACATTGCCATTATTGTTGTTTCTACTAACAAAAACACAGCAAAACTTGATTAAAACAATATCATCGCTATTTATTGAAAAACGTCCTCTATGCAAATATGTCTACATATGACAGGGGGATACTGTCGGACGTAAAATGCTTGTTGCGGCTCTACAAGCATTTTTGGAGTTTTCTTAATCCTTGTGTAAGTTCATAAATGTCATGATGTAATACAATTATAAAAATATAGGCTACTAATCCCAGTTTTTATTATAATTGAGGGCGCAGTCTCCAACACATCTCTTGCTTTATAGTGCCCCTTTAAATAATATATATAGCCTTAAACTAAAAGTGTACTGTAGACTGTAGTGTAGTGTAGTACTATAGTTTTTATTTAGTAATTAGTACTAGTTTAAAAAAAAGATCTAAAATAAGCTGATTTATCTATTTAATTTAAAAAGTTAACATCAAAACATCATAATTTGATAAACATTTCTATAATTCAAATCACAATGCCTTGGACGGTTTTAGAAAGAACATGAGCATATATGCGCATAACTTGCAAAATATAACAGCACAGGTGAATCTAGCTCGTTCACGTAGCGTACGTGTTGTCGTTCCTCCCACTAGCGTGGAGAGTAGATAGATCACTGATCGTATCGGAACAAGTCTGAGCCACCTCGGACTAAGGTGAATCTAGCTACGAAAACAAGCATAGACAGTCATCATCATTCAACTCGCAATTCGCAATGGGAAATTGCGCTAGGAAAACAAGCGCATAACTGTATTCGTGCAGAACACTACGTCACACCAGGGAGGTAATAACATCTCTCTGGTCACACAGAGCAACAACATGCAACAGGCAGTGACGTGAATTCTGGGTAATTTACAGTAGCGATCCCCCCCCCCCCCCAAAAAAAAAAATAGACTTGTGCCGGTTGAGACTTAGAATCAGTCAGTTGAGAATTCGAGAATGGCCACCGTCTGTTGTACTTGGGAAATACATGTCAGAAAATTTATCAGAAAAAAGGGACATTAGTCATTAAACCTGGATGGCTGACCAAGAGAATCTGGGCATCCTAACAAAATTACATAAATAAAAGGTAAAAAGTAAAACTCGCCTCTCCAGTCCAATTCATAATTATTCATTTAATTTAAATTTCATTTCAAATTTATGAATCAAATAGGCTGTACAATATTCAAAACAATTAACCTGAATTACTATTTTTTATTAACAGATGTCAGCTGATAATGAACGAATGTTAAAGAAACTGAAGAAATTCAAGAAGCGGAACAACGATTTGGAGAGCCAATTGAAAAGTATCACAGATCGTCTAAAGATTGAGCAACTTTTGAGAGAGCGAGTTACGACAAGGAGGTTTGTGTTTTACATTTATTTATTTATTTTATTAATGCTTTCTTTATTGAGGGTAATATGCTTCAGTGACTTGCACTGCTTTCCAAGCAGGCCCTCATTTCGATACATACATAAATACATCAAAATACGATGGTAATGAAGGAACGAATGCGAGGGATTTAATTTCGCGAAGGATGTAGATTTGCGAAATTGACAATTTTCTATTGAAAGTAACAGTACAATTTCCAGATTCTCAAAATTAAATGCCGGCTAAAATAGCAGTAATTCTGAATTCGCGAAATTAAAGTATCCACGAAATTAAAGTGTATTATAGTATGTTTATAGATCTATCTACCTATAGTTCCGGTGTTCAGAATTGAGTGGACTGTGATGACGTTCAAAGTGTGAGATGTCTGTGTCCTGCGTCTTTTAAATACCTTTTTTGAATGACCTCACAAGTTTATGTGGGGTAGTGAGAACTTGAGAAGAACTTATTTGAATCTGTTTTATAACGTCTATTATGAAGAATTTTAAGTGTCTAAAAATTTTGACTAAAAAGTGCCCCCCAAAAAAGTTTCCCTTTTTTAAACTTTTTTGACACTTTTTGGTCAAAATTTCAAAAAATATTAGATTCGGTTAAATAATTAAAAATGAGTCCCTAAGTTAGTGTCTTTACATCCTAATCAAGCGATTTGGGTATATTTCACTCAATTTTATTAAAATATTAAAAAATCAAATTTTTTGGTCAAAAATGACGCCAAATTTGGATTCACTGATCCATTTCCTTTCCAAAAATGTATACTTTTATATGCATTTGATTAATATTTCAATAATTACAGCACTCACAAAATTCAAAAAATCAAATAAAAAACTTCCATGAGTCCCCCCCCCAAAATTCAAAAAATCAAATAAAAAACTTCCATGAGTCCCCCCCCCCCCCCCCCCCCCCCCCCCCCCCCCGTAAGTTCAGTCTTGTCTCTCCTCTCTCGAATGTCTCTCCTCTCTCGAAGGGATTCCATTTAAATGTCTGATTTATAAGTGTGGCTTGCTCTTCTCTAAATGTAACATGGTATGGTATTGGTATTGTTTAACTTCATTCATACTAATTTGTTTTTAAGTCTTTATGTTTATTAATTGTTTTTTATCATTACTAAAGCGATACTCTTTAGCAAATAACATGTAATTAACCTAACCACCCCAACCCTGTAAATGCTAAAACATACTACTTCTAAGCCTATCTTCAAGGGTATGTGCTAGCTTTCATAGCTCAATCTTCCTTACTTCTATTATGACAGTGTTAGCGTTCAGACTGACCCTCATGGCTACAGACCATATACAAGACCACCGTTGTCTACAGCAACGGTTGCAAAGAAACAGGAAGATGGCCAGAAGAAAACAGACAGGTGAGATGGGTGTTTTTTGGTTTTTGGGGTGTTCTTTTTAAAAAATTGGTGAATTTTCAAAATATTTCAACATTTTCAAATATTTCCAAAATGTTTAAATTTCTTTCTTAATTTCTAATTTTTTTCAAAAAGATTCAACAATTTTACAAACAAAATTTGCAAGCATTTGTAAAAACAATTGAACATTTTAAAACAATGGGGCAGTCAGGCCTTTAGAACAGGGGGTAGTTTTGTTGTCACCTTATCACAAACAGGAATGGATCGAGCCAGAATGTCACCCTGTAGAACTCAAGTAGACCTATAATCCCTGTCTATACTGTTGGATCATAATTGTTCACCCTATTATTAAATTCAGCCCCACTCCACCTGATTCAATGTTGAAACATGTTTTTGGATCAGGTGATGCTGGGAGGCGGAAAGACTCAACAATGACCAGTGGAGTGATTGAAGGCAAGCAAAGGCTTCAAGTGCCATGTCATTGATCTCCTTTTTAAGTTCTGCTTAATTTGTGGATATGTAACAATGCAATCATTACAGGGTATTACAACTTATTATGACTAGGATAGTTTTGTATTTATAAAAGAGACAGATAAATGAGGGAAGAAACAAACAGAGAAAAAAAAGAAATAAAAGAATTATACATGTAATGACCCATTGTTATTTAGTAGTTGCTTAAAATGTGTCAACAATTTGTTCAGTTTATCAGATTTTCATTTACTAGCTACGTACACCTGTGCGCAGAAATTAAAGGTACCAACCACTTAGCAATCTGGAAACAATGGATTTTTTTTGGATTTTTTTTGTTTGCTCTTAAACCATAAGATGCACTTAGAATTACCAATTTATTTTCACCCCATTTTTAAATAACAGATTGCTATCCATGCACAATAAATTGATGAAGAGATACGAGAAGGAACTGAAGACTAGCACCTCACATACTGAAACAATTGCAGCCTTAAATGTAGGTATTAATAATAATGATGACAATGCTTGTATTGATATGATACAGACTTTTTAAAAATATTAAATAGTAATTTTAATATACTGCTTCTGGTGGATCATCAGCATTTTGGTTGCTACAGTAATTAATGCAGCTTTTAAGGCTAAACAATCATGTGGAGAGCTTGGATTTTAGAACACCATAGGTTCCCAATTTCCCCTCGATACTATTCTCTATTTCTCTTCCTTGTGACAGTGACGATACCTTACAGACGCAGCATATTTATCGGCCAAACAATACAACTTTAGAAATTGCACTGGCCCCAAAATCTGACACAATTTGTTATTGTGACATTCCACACTAATTAAAAATGCAATGAAAGGCCTTGCGCATAAAACTGTGCATGAAACTGCGCTGCGTTGTGCCATGGGTTTTACGTTTGGGTGGGGTTGCACCAGGATTGCAAATATTCAGCAACGCAACAGGTGCATGCCATCAAAAAGAGACACATCGGGCGCCTGTATGTGCGTTAAAACGTTGCATGAAATGTTAAAATGAGATGCTGCGTGCCATACGCCTTGACAAAGAAACTGAACCAAATACCCCCAGATCAGACGGTGACCACGGTTAAAGTTTGTTAGTGCTCAGCCTGTGGTATCGGCCATCTGTCTACAAGTTCATGCGCTGCAATTAGTAAAGGAGACACTCAGTTACGTCACTGTCTCGTGATAGATAAATAGATTATAGGGTCTGTATACACAATCAGTCCTCCAAGGAAGGATCTTTTTATGCTGTATTATATAGGTCTAATTAGGGGATTCCAATTTTACTTTGGGACTTTGTTAGGGAGTAAATAAGGATATAACATAATAAACTATCCTTCCAAAAGGACTACTCCTCATTTAGTCCAGGTCTAAAGTTATTCTTCTGGAAGGCGTCCCACAAGAATCAGTTATTGGACCATTATAATTTACCATGTACACATCACCGTTGGAAGACTTCATTGATTTACATGGCCTTGGCATCTAGCGCCACACATGTATAAAAAGTAAACATACTTATGAGACAATCTTTGCACCATAATGTTTTTAAGGACCAGTGATTACACTGACAAGATTTCATCGATATATAGCTCCTTCACTTCTGTGTGATTTCAAAAACTTTTTGATACCCCCTCGTTTATGGTATTTTTTGTATAAATGGACCAAAAGCTCAGTTAACTCTTTCCACACAGCTATAGTTTTACCATACAAAACAGATTTTTGCAGAAACCTTTCCCCAACTTTCAAAGTCTTATATCAAGAATTACTGAACTAATACTAGGTATGTTTGTACTTATTTTAATGAATTTCTCATAGTGATTCCAAATATGATGATGAAATTCAATAACTTTGATATTTTGAAACATTTCGTGAAATTTTGGGACTGTCGTCTGCAGACGACAGCCACGTGGAATGTGTTAATACATTTATTGAATGTAGCATACAAATTAGTTTATCACTTCTACCTTTGGAAAATACAGTTAAGAATCCAGGAGTTAGAACACCAACTTAGTCAATCCAGAGAGCAGCTGAGGATGTACGAGTCTGCCACACCAGCCAGGAGACGACGTATGAGACGTAGTAGAACTGGTAGCATGTCACCGCTTGATAGTTCCTTAGGTAAGTTAGCAGTAATCAGGAACAGGTCTCTAGTACGGAATAAAACTCAAAGACAGCTTGATTATTTATAATGTAAATCATCTGTGCTTTATTCCATATGGGAATCCTACTGAAGGAAATTGACAGTGAAATTTGGGAATTCAAACTCATAGTTTCAGGTAGTAGGGCTGAAAACATATCAGCAAATTGCAATATATCTTAGCGTAAGTTTAAGGAATTCAACATTACTTTTAATAAATTGGGCTGATGGCATGTCACCTTTGGTCCAGTTGTTGGAATTAACAATCCCCTTCCTCATCTTATACCCCTCCCCATTCCCCATCGATCAATGTTGAAAGGCCATGTGCTGATGCTGGGCGCATTGTGGGATTCAACATTGATCATGGGGAGAAGGGGAAACACTTCACATAACACCTACAAAATGTTTGAACAATATTTCTTACATTGTAAACTCATCAAAAAAATTCCAGAAAGTTTATCAGTCGCCAATTTTTCAAATATTTCTTGATATATTCATATTGTGTTACATATCAATGAAAAGCTGATGTGTTTCTCTTTCAAATGATACCACATTTGTAGCAGTTACTTATGAGTGGCCATAGTATAAACAAATATGTGTAAGGTTAGTCGTCCAAGATAACATCTTACACGTCGAAGATGAGCAAATACAGTTTACAAATAGGGTTTATTCCGTAAATGGCATAAGTTTGTAGGATATCCAATATGGTTTTGTCCTTATTTTCCCATCCTCCCCACCTTTCTTTGATTAATACTTGTTTGCAAATATTAAATCCAAAGTGTCACATTTGTTAACGGAATAAAGCGAGAATGTTATCTTAGGCGTCAAAGATACACCTTAGACGTCTAACCTTACGCGTACTACGTGTAACCGTAGATGACTAACCTATACGCGTATTTGTTTATACTATGGCCACTCATAGTCACTTGTTTCAGTGCCCAAACACTTGTTTGAGAATGTGCCGGTCTTAATTAAAATGTAACAAATGCACTACTATTTTGTGTTTAAAAGAACAACTCTATCTGTTCAATGAAGTGTTACATTGACAACTACAGTGTAGAGTGATGCTCCATTGACTTTTGAGCACATAACAGTGATGATTTTGGCACATTGAGATTGAGACCTCCCTATATTCTCCAGCAAGTGGCTGAACACTGAAACAAGTGATTGCTACAGATCTGGTATCATTCTAAAGATGAACACATCAGCTTTCCATTGATGTACAATGCACTATGAACATATAACAAAATAAACAAAATGTAGGTGATTCAAAAAAATGGCCGAACTTTTTTTGAGGGTCTACAATCAAGGCAAAAAAGGTTGGCACACTTTGTCCCAATTAAGGAAAAAAGTGCCCCTCTCCCCCGAGGCAATGTTGATCCGAGCCACATGTCATCAGAAGCCTTGGCAGCTCCCCCAACATTGATTGATGGGGGGTGGGGGGGGGGGTGGGGAAGGATGAGAGAGAGGGGGAGACCTCTGCGTGCTATTAAAGAGTGCCATGTCCAAAGTCAGTTCTCTATTGTGAGCACAGGGATAGTGGTATTAAATTGTATCAAGTGTGCCAACTATTATTTTCCTTGATTGTAGATGCCTACTTGGTGAAATTTCTAACAGCCCACTTATCATTTTTCATCAGATTTGAGGTCCGAGGTACAAACACTAAAACGGGAGAGAGATCAGCTGGCCAGGGAGAAAAAGAAAATGAAGAAAGAACTGGGAGCTTTGGATGAAGTAAGTATTTAAAAACAACAATATCTAGTCTCATTCAATGCGAATTATTCAATTTCAAGATATTTTAGTTATCAATGCTGGCTTTGTGATTCTTTTTCAATATTTTCTTGCATTTCCTATTAATTTTGTTATTTTTTAAAGTTTGTCTTCCTCTTGTAATTGTCAAATAGATTTAATAGCATTCTATTCCAGAATCTGACATATTTATGTGACAGGGTAGTGGTTAGGCTTGCACGACCTGGTCGCCATTAGTGGTAGTTGCAACTATTGGCACTAGATAATGTTCTTATCTGTGTCATACTCCTTAATTTTTTTGCATTCACAACGACTAACTCTGCATCAAAATGTCATCAGAATTTGACCTCTAATAGTCACCGACAGCCACTAGTCGCGACTTTTAAGTGGGAACTGGTCGACTAGGAAAAAACCTCTTGTCGCGCAATCCTAGTAGAGGTATTACTTTGTTTGCTGAGCTCTTGTGATACTTTTGCTTAATGAAATAGACAAATTAAAAGAGGATGAAATTTCATGATCAATTGTAATGTTATACTCAACCCCAGCTTCTAAATTTGAAAATTGGGAAAGGACTTTTTGAACAGTATAAAGGATCCGAGTGTATATATTATTTTTACAAATTTTCATAAGGCGACGAAAAATGAGAAACCCTGTTCTATGGGCCTGACCGACCCCTTTTTTTAGCTTGTCAAAAAAATGGCAAAATAGTTAGTTCTTTTTGGATTTTGTTGATTATTTTGAAGGGAAAAAACGGAAGAAGAAAAAACCCGGCCCGACCAACCCAACCTGAGAGGTCCGTCTTTTGTTGCTTAAATGCAGAATTTTGTTTTAGAATTTTGACATTCTAAATTGTGAGATTATCTTGCAGTTTCTATCACAGTTTCCTCACAATTGTTTTTATTGTTGTACAGGGTTTCTTTGAGGAGATTGAGGACCTGAAAAACGCCCTGCAGCAGTCTGCCAAACTGAACAAAGAATATGAAAGGACTATTAAGAAGATGTGCAAACAGTTTGGAGTGCCTTTCCCGTTTAATAACGATGAGAACAAGTCACCGGCACCGAAGAAACGTAGACGCCGGTCATCTGGACCACTTAGAAGATGATAATGAATGTTATCAAATGTAGATACTTGTGTTTTATATGTGATAAGCATGTGATATGCATGTGATGTCCATGTGATATGCATGTGTAATCAATTTTTGTTGGACTATGATGATGTAAACAAATCACCAGCACCGAGGAAACATAGGCGTCAATCATCTGGACCACAAAGAAGATGATATTTGAAACTGTTTGATGCATGCCAGGCATCCATTTATACAATGTAGCTGTGCATAGAGATATGAAAAAAGAGAAACTGGAGTGAGATCTTATACAGCCCTGAGCAGTGTGCTTTTCAAGAATAAAAAGCGCCACCCAGCAATAGCCAAATAAGAATGGTAAATCACGTTTTCAGAATATCCCCGAAAAAATATGGTGTGATACAAATATGGCTTTCAGTGCACAATAAGTCCCCAGTCTTGCCAACTAAAATTTGCCCAGGCACTTTGCAAGCTTGACAGTGCAGCACCTTCCATTCTTGGCACGGCCCACAGATTCAGAGTGGCCCACACTCTGTAGGTACCCATTATGAACAAGTGTGATATATAAGGGGTCACAATTGTATGTATGCAATTCATACACTCTTAGTAGTGTTGAACCAATCAGAAAGCAAGAAACTAAAATATGTGGAGTGCATTGAAAGTGTCTAATACACTCCGTGGGTGCGCCGTTCAATGCATAACGCAGTTTGTTTTGATGTTGTTCAGGTATCGCAGGTTCGCTGATTTTTACTGCAGGTGTTAGCAAACTTGTTTAACATGTTTTGATTTGTATAATGTCATGTATGAATTAGGTTTCATACATGTGTATGTTTTGTTTCTCAAAAATTAGACAAATCAATGCACTTCCGCAAATGTTGATTTGCTCACAATAGCACTCCCCTGTGGGTTGTGCCATTATTCACATATCAACATCAGCGTGCGTGCATTGATTTGTCTAATTTCTCTCAAAACAAAACATACGCATTTATTTACAGGGTGTCCCAAAAGTCTATGCACGTTTTTGAAGAGTCATAGCTCATAAAATATAAATCATGGTATAAATTTAACCACATTTTGATAGACGAGATTTGGGAAATTATTTTGATACCAAACACAACCCTATTGGTGAACCCACAACATTATAAAACTGGTTGAAAGTGTTTGGCCGTGTGAGGCCCACCCATACCAAGTACTACGCATTGTTGCTAAAACAGATGCGCATACATTAACGGTATGAAAGCAACATTATGCGTTAGTCACAGTTCACTGCTTACCTTGGAACATTAATGTTATTACCAAACTCGGTCACTCACAACATAAATAGGCGTAGTAGACAACATTGCACAGCAAAAGTCTTCACTCAAGATGGTTTACAGCATAAATAAGCGGTTACAAATTGTATGGTTACGCTGAAACAAATTCAGTTCAACTTACTCAACAAAAGTTCAGAAAACATTTCAAAGTGAAACGCGCACCAGAAAGAATATATCCATTCTGAAGTTGGTGGATAAATTTTTGAACACAGGAACTAGTGCATGATTTGTCTCGATGTGGTAGAAAAAAGACTGGTAGATCAACAAGTCACATTGATGTCATAAGACATGCAGTAGCCTTAAGTCTAAAGAGATCTATTCACTGCTGTGTGATGTGTGTGTTCACTTTTATGTTACGTTATTCAAGTTTTTAGGTCTGTGTTTTTGCATTAGCACACGTCTCTGTATAAATGGAAAACACTTAAACTAGATTTCACTATAGAAACGAAAACTATGTGTGATAAAGTTTGTCATTATGATGGGATCACCGTATGTAAAATTATAAATATTACAATTGACGGATCACTTTCCGTGTAACCAACTCTACCCGTCTTTTTGTTAATCTCAATAGGTATAGATTTATGAACTTTATACCTCCGAAGTATAAAATTACATTTTTGCAGTAATACATATTTTACTTCTAAGGTGGCATTACAAACAGATGTTACTCCAATGTTTGGTATCAACATTATTTCCCACATCTCCTCTTTCTAAATATGTATTCATATTTTCAATACGACTTGTATTTTGTGAAATACAAAGCTTCAAAGTCGTGCATAGACTTCTGGGACACCCTGTACCTAGAAACGTGTGGCGGCAAAGCTGACAAAAGTGGAAAATTGTAAATCACTGATTCTCTATTTTATTCATTCTACATCATAAAAGAATGACAGGTACTTCGAAAATTGTACGTCATTCAATAAAAGAGGGGAGTCTACAATCATGGGAAAAAATAGTTGGAACACTTGACGCAACTTATTACATCCATCCCTGTGCTTGCAATCGAGAACAGACTTGGAACATAGCACTATTTAATAGAAAGCGGAAGTCTCTCCTTTCTTATATACTCCCCCCCCCCCCATCAATGTTGGGGGAACTGCCAAGGCTTCTGATAACATAACTCGGATCAATAATGCCTTAAGGGAGAGGAGGCACTTTTTTCCTTAGTTCGGACAAAGTGTATCAACCTTTTTTTCCCCTTGATTGTAGTTTTGAGTATGATATTGAAGAACACCAAGCCAAATAGATGTGTCCTTCTAGCTGCAAATGATCTGTGTGAGACCCGACTCAAGGGCGCACATAACTAATTCAGTTTCAAAATCCACTTCCGGCAAAAAAAAATGAGTACAACAATAGTTCAATCAATCAACAAAACTATCAGAAATTGACACAATTTTTGGTGTTGTGACAACGAATGTTATATCTATGTGTTATTTGGAATGTGTACATAAAGTTTGTACAAAATTACAGTTTGATTTGATCTCTTTTATTATTTTAGCCGCCTATTTACCGCCACTATGTGAATCCAAGCCTGAAAACTGAAAATTAGGTTCCAAAATCATTACGCCCATATTCAGCGGCATTTACTGAAAAATCAAATCGGTCATACTCACTTGATTGATAGATGATTTTTTATTAGCTTTGAATTTTGGTTTGTTTGTTTGGAATATCAAAATATTGTTACATGACTTTCCTTTACACCTGGCAGACATCAGACAAAATGGAGAAATTCCAATGAATCAAAACATGGCAAGAATATTTGTGTAGTACATGTTTATTTGTTGCATAAATTCAATTATTCAAAAAATTACAGTGTGTGTCATATGAGGGACAAGTACTGATATTATTGCACTTTATTTGTAAAATGAATCTAGATTAAATTGATGCAATTCAATTATCATTTACAACATGACCTGATGACCAATTTACAATCTCACAATGTTATTCAGTCATTCTTAATTACTGATTATAGATGAAACTTGATAACACAAAATTTCTTATGACACAAAGTGGCTTTCAAGACCTGCAGATAAAAAATAACATGATAATGCAAAAAAAACCTCCTGATAACACAAATTAAAAGCAAATGCACCAGTGACTTTGTGTTAACTATGTTCCACTGTAAACAACAAGTGAGGCAAAAAAGTCCGTCTCACATACATTTGGGGAAATAGCTATGCGAAATGCTTTTTTAGAAAATATACACGTAGCTATGCTAAATGCGGATTTTTTTATTTATTGTGTTTTTGGTGCACATACATAGTCTGTGTAAGAAACTGCCTTTAAAAATCTAACATGGCATGATATTCATGTTGCAGACTATGATTTAAAATATGATTTTCTTTTAACCAAGATCCTTTTGTTTTGATAGGGTCTTGACTATTTTGCAGTCATTCCACTCTGCGCACTATAGTTTGATTAGTTCCAAATTGGCGAAGCCTTTACAGCAGCGAATGAATACAGAACGATGCGGGCATGCATGAAGGCATCAAGCGTACTAGGCATAACGTGCATGCGACAAAAACCATGTGCGTCTGTCTGGCTATACATGTACTTACGAGAATGCTTGGATTACTTTTGAGTGCAGAGAGATAAAACCGAATATTTCTCGCCAATTTGGAACCGATTAAACTATAGCAACAACGACATGATATGTATTTGATGAAGAAATGTCTTTATTTTGCATATACGAGGGGGTATCAACAAGTTTTCAAAATTACCCCAGAAGTGAAGGAGCCAGAAACATTTTGTTGATATGTGACCCGTCAAACATCTTTAAAATGTCACTGTGCTAAATCACACATTCTCCCACTGTCCACCATTGTAGAGATCCTTAGATTGACCGCCATTGATTGATCCTCAGATTGCCTCAGATTGCGTTATTCCCAAAAGCAGCAATACAAAGTGTTGGTAAAAAGGGGTCAAATGTCATGTAGGGGTCATTAGAGGTCAATCTGTGTACACCCCATGTTACCCATAAGATTATGTCACCAAGCTTGTTTGGGTGATTTCAAAACCTTGTTGATACCCCCTCGCAAAGAGCAAATGTGAACAATAGCCCAACAGACATTAACAATGTTAATGAACTTTAATGTCTGAACTGAGTGATTAGAAATTAAACTGGTAACTCTCTACAAATAGCTCTGGTGGGCAGGCCAATCAATTGGTTTACTGCAACTCACTGTGCCTTATGTTATGAATACTGTTATATGTTCAAAAAGGGTTTTTAACTGTCATCACTGACCAGATTTCTGTCAACTTACATTACACCATTCTAAATGCTTTATAATCCCAAATATGACAATGTTTTCTCATCTGTCTTGTCTAGTCAAGATATCATGCTAAGGACTATGTAATATATCAAAAAGGTAGATTGGTCTATTAAAAGCTTTTGTTACTGACTAGATTTCTACTATACCTACACTACAACATTATATTCTAAATGCTTTATCTTCGATGTATTCTATTCTCTATTTTGCTTCCTCTGGACAGTGACGTAACTTAACAGATGCAGCTTTTACGCACACATATGAATCTTCCCGTCTTTCAACGCTCGTGTGCATATGCCAGCACCTCAAGTAGGTGCGCGCATTATGTGCTGCAATTAGTAGAATATGCTGTTAAGTCACTCGTCCCGTAATAGACCATATATTTCTGCTATACCTACACTACAACATGTATTGTAAATGCTTTATCAATGTATTCTAGCATGTCTCTACTAGATTCAGTCTACTTACTAAACATTTACTGTTCTAATCTGTATACTCTATGCTACTTATTAATAAGTAATAAATAAATGAAACCACCTACACTCATGGTCATAATTAGTTGGAACCCTTAAATAACAATTGCACTTTAATGTGTTCCCGATTCTGCAATATATGCGCTATTGAAAAAAAATCGCTGTTTTTGAAGGAAAGCTTGAAGCCTTTTCTTGACCTGAATAACACCCCCCCCCCCCCCCCCCCCCACCACGCACTGGGAAATGTTGACACCTTCCAGTTTCCCATACCCCAAAAATCATGTTTCAACATTGAACAGGGGGAAGGGGAGGTTTTTTATTGACACATGCATAAGTGTTTCAACAAAATTGTCCACAATTGTAGTTTCTCCTGTATTTATCAGGTTCAGGATTCCTAAAATGACCTCATTTTAAAATGTAGCGCTATCCCAGGTCATCCCATTGGATATTTAAATATTGTCATTTTGTACATACAAAAAAAGAATATATTGTAAATAAACTTGTCAAATTGATGAACCAACAGATGTGTTGAACATGAGTTGCTTCCAAGGAGTTGCTTATCCATATGTCACATTCAAGAACACTTGAGGACTTGCAATGTCATTCATTTTTGCTTATGTAGTATGATGTGATATATTGAAATATCACAGACAACTTTGATCTTATGCCAACAATGTGATTGGTTGCTAAGGAGTGATCGTGATGCACTGCACCAGACTCACTTTATAGTCCTCATAAAACAAAAACAAACTCTAAATATATAGGGTAAAGTTGCCTATTTTCGGTCAGCGCCTATTTTCGGTCACTTGGCAAAAATCGTGTAATTGCATCGGCCGTCGCCATTTTAAAAGCAATACCGGCATCCACTTTGCGGGGGCTTTTTAGCTGTCAGTTTATAACGACGAGGTCATTTTCATTACACGGTTTAGGCGAAGTGACCGAAAATAGGCGCTGACCAAAAATAGGCGACTTTACCCTAGTTCAAACTTAAACATTACAAATTATGGATTCATTTCTCCCCTTCAATTTGAGATATTGCTCACAAAGATCGGTTAAGATTTAAGAACGCTACACCCAAAAGAATGAGACAAAGTGCAACTTTCATTTTTTGCATTTAAGTTTTGAACACCCATGAAAGAGTGACATGTATGTGTTTGGGCTGCATGATCATTTGAAGCATCCCCAGTCCTCATCTTACTGTCGACCGGTGAGTTGTTGCTATCACTACTGCCCGTTGCTACACCAAGGCTGTGTGTAGAAAAACCAAATACTAAAATGTCAATCTTCATGTGCAATATCTCAAATTAAAGAGAAGAAATTTAGAATTTAATATTTGTATAATTATGTAGAAGCTATAGTTTTGGAGCTACCAAGATTGTAGATGCCTGTGTAATTTATCCAATCTTTCTTCAAACAGTAAACACCAAACACAGTCTAACCAATTTATCTCACAAATGAACAAACAAACAAAAATTAGCACAAAACAACCACAAATATGCTTGAAACATAATAACATAATAATAATATTAACACATGATTGACTTTGATTTCCTTTTACTTTCCTTCTCATTTTTCATAATTAGAAGCTGTTGCTTCATAATCTAGACCCTTAGAATTCACCGGTTTGAGGTACGATAAGATGGCCGAGATCAACACTTTTGGCCTAATATCAGAAAGAAAGGGCACTTATAAATAGAAGAAAGATCATGTCCTTAGCTTTGATTACAATAAATTGGGTAATATAATGCTACACCAATGTTAGCCCTCAATCTTGAAGCCAATTCACAGGATCACAATTATCTTGCCATTCCACAGGGTGTCTAAAGAAAATAGGATTCGGTTTCATGTCGGTTTGATACTTCTAAAAAATATCCATAATTGATGATGAATTTTTCTCATCTGTTCAGGATTTTATCTTTACAATGAAATCAAATTGGTCGATGGTTCAGTGATTTAACAAGGATTTAACCCATCGTGAAAGAGAGTCCTGGTGGTTTTTTTTGAGACACCCAGAACTCCAATCCTCCTTGGTCATTGACGGTCTGTTAACCCCCTGAGAACTACCGGTCAATTGGTTGAAATTTAGAATGTGTCAAATATTGTGCCAATCACAGAGACACCGCGATCGTTAGAATAATTACAATTTTCAAAAATATTCGCATAAAATATTTATAAGCAAAACTGTAATTGGTCATCAAGATGATTATATCATGTAATTGACCAATGGGAAGTATTGTACGAAATGCAGGTAGTGCCCAGGGGGTTAATGTTCAGGGTTCATGTCCTAAAAGTTTGAAACAGATGAGTCACAGGCAATTGTAAAATAAATGATGAAAAAGCAATATTATTATGATATTTTAAAGCACATCACAAGGACTAATTGAATTACAATTATAAATGATCTTAATGAATTTGATCAGTTGATTTATTGGGGTTCTGTGAACATTTTAACAGTTTTAAAAAGGTAGATGACCCGATCACATTTTCGTAACACAGAATTATTTCAAACATACGGAGATTTTCATATCATATGAAAGCTCGTATTTTTCTCATCATCATACTGAAATTTGACGGCCTAAATCGGTATAATTACGGAGAAATCGATGAAATAACGTCGAATTACCGCGAATGGTGGTAACCACCGATATAGTTTGTGTACTACTCAATGGGTACAGTTCACAGCATCTTGTGCGTCTAAAATATGAACCATTAGAGCTATGCAACTCAAACTTTGAAACACAACTTTTTTAAGGATGACCTTTCATGTAGAATAGAAAACTTCAAGTTGAAAATCGGAACATCTACCTTTAATGAATTTGATCAGTTGATTTATTGGGGTTCTGTGAACATTTTAACATTTTAACAGTTAACTTCTAGACCTCAAAATTTCCCTTTGGCTGCACCTCTCTGAAATTCTTCAGTACTTAAGTAAAATATTAAGAATTTCCACAGTACCCTCTATCAAGGCATGATATTTTATAAATAAGAATCTGAAAGTAGATATATTTTTTTCGCTCACAAATGTAGATATTTTTGCCTAAATTTGCATCTATTTAGCTAAAGTGAGCATGTGTGGTCCAGTGGAACAGCACGAGATTCACAATCATGAGGTTGTGAGTTCTAGCCTCGTCGTGGCCAACGTGTTTGTATCCCTGACTGGCCAAGACACTTAGTCTCAATTGCCTCGTTGACCCAAGCGAGATTGGGTAGCTGTTAAAAAGGGTGATCTACATGTAAGTGCTGATATGGATGTGCGCCTAGCCGGCAGCCCACGTAGATTAAAGTGAAATGATTGTGACGTCACTGACGATTTCTTAATGGCAGCGTTATAATAAATAGACTACAGCGCCATGAGCGTCGCTTGCAGCGGACACCGGTGCATTATAAATGTCCACTATTATTATTATCAAAACTTAGGCAATTTAGCACAATAGTCTGCTGTTTTTTTAATATTTCGAGGAATTTCAGATGTTTTCGCCTGATATGAATATCATGTCTGCTCTAAACAATTGATACTCAGTTATTAACTCCTAATCCATTTTGCATAAAATAAAAATACTGGGTCAGTTTTCAACTCTTTGTGTTGACATATATCTGTGTATCCATTCAGTCAAATCATGGTGATGGAGTTGCTGATTCTGTCGCTAGCTGTTGCTCCTCATACATCTCTCCCATTATCGACAACCGAGCATGAAACGGCTGAGCGCTACAGTTATAATTCCCCGGCAAACCCTCCGACATCCACGAGGCATCAGTTATACTATTAAAATTCTCCAAGAATCGTAGCTTTGCCGATTTAGTTTCCAACGTTCTAAACACATCTGATAGAAATTTAGTGTCCTTTGTCCTCTGGCAGCAATTCAGAGCGGCCGAGTCTATAGGATGCGCTTCAGTATTGAATATATAGCCCCCAGTCTCTACGACACATTCTCCGTACGGAGTGGAGATCACTTCCCCTTGTCCGCCAGGGTTATGAATAAAATTGTCAGGATCAAAGAGAAGATAGAGGTACTTGGTGGTCTCCGACAGGAAGAACGATTCCATACGGTTGTCGGGTTTGTGCGTTCTGACATCTTTTATCTGAAAGTAAAGATATATTTAGATGGTTAATTATTATACCTGGTTTTACACCATTATTATACCTGGTTTTACACCATACTGTTACGTGCTACACCTACCATATTTTGGAAAATTTGTTTGGATTTAAAGAGCAAACGTAAACAATAGCTCACCAGACATTAACAACGTTGATGAACTGAGTTATTGGAAATCAAACTGGTAACTCTCTAAAAAGAGCTATGATGGGCCAATCAATTGGTACACTGCAACGCAGAAAACGTGCATAAAACAAGATTCACAAATGTGCAGGGGTTAAAAAAAGCCAATGAATGTGACATAAGAATAAGATAAAAAGCCTAAACCTATAGATGGGCATATTTTGCCCGATAGGAAACCATGCCATAAAACGCAATGCGAAACCATTATAGATTTTACACTTATTCTGTAGTGCAGCCATTTACCAAACAAGACCTTGCAAGAAAAATACTTAATTTTTAGTCAAATCTACAACCCTCTGCTTGTGAAGAATTCTACAAATCTGTGTTTTGCTGCTTAATAGATGTGTAAATATCTCTACCCATCTCCAGCAGAATTGTATGATTGACAGAACGATTGATCCTCCCCCATACCCTACCCCTCCCATCTCACCCCTTCCCTCCCCCACTCCATCTCACCCTTCTAGGGTAGACAAGCCTCAAATTAAGCATATGTGGACCAAGGAGCAACTTGGTAACTTTTTTCTGGTCCTATACTTTGCTGTGCAAATTTGAACAACACCGGGAGCAAAAACTTGGCAACCAGGGTAAAAAACTATCACCTCCAGCTTAAAGGAAGATGTTCCGATTGTGGGCCCGATTTTCAACTTGATGTTTTCTATTTTACATGAAAGGTCATCCTTAAAATTGTAGCATTTCAAAGTTTGAGTTGTATAACTCCACTGGTTCTATTTTTAGAAGCACAAGGTCACACAGAAATTGCCCATTGAGAAGTACACAAACTGGTTGGTGGTTAACCACCTTTGGCAGTAATTCACCACATTTTAGACTATTATTTCTAAATGGAACATTTCTGGCCTCTAAGATTTTACAGACTTAATGAGAAAAATATGGGGATTCTTCTGACATCAAAATATATTGATGTGAAAAAAAAATCATAGCCCCAAAAAAGTAATCGAAACATACACCTTTAATTTGAGGCTTTTCGATTAGATAATATACAGCTGTATATCCACAAGGTGTTTCACTGCTCATGACAATGTATGTGCAAATATCTCTGCCCATCTCCAGTATAAATGCATCCTTTTAGTAACCTGCACCCCGTTTCACCTCACCTCATCCCCCCTCCCCCCTGGCCCACCATGACTTACAGTTGTATATCCACATGGTGTTTTACTGCTCGTCTCAATGTATGTGCAAATATCTCTGCCCATCTCCAGTATAATTGCATCCTTTTAGTAAATTGATACATAACCTGCACCCTGTTTCACCTCATCTCTACCCCCCCCCCCCCCCCCACACACTCTGGCCTATGACTTACAGTTGTATATCCACATGGTGTTTTACTGCTTGTCTCAATGGATGTGTATATATCTCTACCCATTTCCAGCAGCATTGGATCCTTGGTGGCACGATACAGGTACATAATACTTTCAATTAATTCTGTTAAAAAGATTTGAAGAAGAAAATAATCAGCCACAATAGAGTTCTGATCCTCTTATACATTCTATTCAATCTGATTTGTGCATTGCCTTTAATTATCAACCTATAAGGGGCTGTCATTTTCAATAATATAATCTTTTGTTCCTTTCTATCCTTTCTATGAAGGGTAAAAGAAGTGTCACACACTTGAGTGAACCCATGCTTTGTTTTATTTGACAAGTGTTTAGGGACTTTAATAGATAATGAAGTGGTATTGGGTGAACTAGCTGTGACTAAGATTTCATTTTCACATTGGAGGATGGAGTTGGTGAGGTTAAAAAGTAAGAGACTATTTCATGTAAACTATTTTTGTAAGAAACTACACCCCAATATGGAAAAAAGTCTAAGCTACTATTAATTACCCATGACCACGTATTTACCCATCTAAATGTCCCTCAAGTTTACCCTCAAAACTAGCTCATTTTTAGAAACAAAGCTTGCGATGACTCATGTTTAGTTTAGTTTAGTAGTTTTATTTGGCATATCAAGACACAGAGATACATCATCATGTGTGATGATCTACTTTTACTCTTCAAAATGAAGAATTGTTAATGATATGAACATTACAACCACAACATACAACAGTTTTGAATAGAAAGGAACAATAGCAGACAAGAGATTGATGGAATATATTTGTTTCTTTCAAACAAGTTGAACACACACAGATTTGTTTTCACTTTGCCATAAAATTGAAATCACCATGTCTTAAACAACAGAGTGTTAAACCTCAGTTAAATAAGTCCGATATTCATGATCAAAAATTATAATGAAAGGGTACAGTATGTCAAAGGTGATGGAAAAAGAATGGATCTAATCCCATTGCTTTTAATGATGAAACAAATTAATGAACTTTGGGCATCGATGGGTACTAATCATTTTGGGACAGTCTGTATGGCTGCCATCCACTTAACTGCCCATGCCCGACAACAACGCCAAAGCACATTAGTCCAATTTAAATTAGCGCATCTAAAAATCGGTACACTGCCCTTTGGAAGGAAAATCAGCACGCCCCATCACGTCACACGATCCACAACGCTGCATGAAACCACCGGCGCACTGTAGCCTGATGGTGTGTGAATGCGCATGATGAGTCAATCAGCATATATATGTTGTTGGAACTGTCTGTTTTCCAATCTTCACATTGAGCGAAGGTTTAAATTTAAGATTTCTGAATGGTTTGTATCTTTTACCCTGACTAACTTCAAAGTTGTTTTTCTTAGTCACCGACACAGCTGAGGTATACCGCTGTGTTTTGGAGATATTTTAATACCATAAAACCTTCCACGCGGCTATTGGTTTTACCATATACAAAACAAATTTTTCATAAACCTTTCCCCCCAACTATCAAGGTCTATACAAAGGATCACTGAATTAATACTAGGCATGTTTGTACTTATTTAAATGCATTTCACATAGTCATTCCAAATATGATAATGAAATTAAACAATTTTGACATTTTCGAAATATTTTGTGACATTTTAGAATGTCGTCTGCAGACGACTGACGCGTGGAAAGTGTATTTACAGGTACCTTCTTACCAAATCTTGGCATTTACTGTCTCTCGTCTCTGTCATCTGTCAGCAATGTTATACACAATGCTGATAATGCCTTGTACAGTTTAATTAGTTCCAAATTGACGAGAAATATCTCTCCGTGCGCAAAAGTAATCACAGGGTATGCGCAAGGTTATGGTTACACACACACAATTTTAGTCCACACGCACACGTCACACATATGGTACACAGTGCGCCTGTTGCCTTCATGTGCGCCCGTGACCTACTGCATTCATTGGCTGCTGTAAGAAGGCTTCGCCAATTTGGAACTGATCAAACTATAGTATTACCCTTTTGAGTGCACGTTCTGGCACCTTTTACTCTATTTACAAGTGGTCTTTAAAAGTCCTATTTTTTAAATACATTGATATCTAAAGTGTTTTTTTTATTGATTGAATTCAATTCACTCACCTGGTCTGAGTGGATACCCTTCTCTCTTATCCACCACTTTACCATTGACGATATTGTAGAACTCAGGTATGAACCCTAGCTGTCTCCACACTTGATAATAGTTATGCAAGGTCTTCATTGCATCGTCAACTTTACCCAACAGACTCTGTGAAATGTAATCAACAAAGGTATGTAAATATAACCTATCAGATAAGTTGAGGTATGTTCATCAGGATTGTTAATGAAATACTTGGAAGGATTGGTTTTTTTTTTACAAAGCCATGATGGGAAATATAGAGATACAGGAGACCTCTTTTAAATAAAAATTGTGTGTGACCAGGAAGAACCAATTTTGATGTTTTGAAAAGGCTTTAGCGGAAAAAATGCCGGTTATCCCCATATATGATTTATTGAGCTAGTTGTCATCTTTAGGTTGATACAAAATTTCAAGATACCAGTTTCTTATAACGTATAAAAATACATCTTTTTAAAATGGGCATTTTAACATGTAAACATATGGGAGATGTATTTGGTGGTGTGGGGCCTTGTCATTTGGTCCATCCCCCTGACAACATCTTTAACCAGCTGATCTCTTTTTTTTTACCTCCATCTAAATGGTAGAGCCCTCTCTGTAACCAATCAATCAAAATGATTGTACAACATCTATGACCAGCCATCTCTTTTTTTACTTCCATCTTAATGGTAGAGCCCTTTCTGTAACCACCAATCACAATGATTGTAAGAACCCTTACCTGAAGACCTGGATAAAACGCCTCCAGTGATTGGAAGACCGGCATGGTGACGCTACCTTTCTTCATGTTGACCCACATGTACCAGTCATCACGCTTCATAAACTGTTGGATCACTTTATCATATTCTGTTACACAAAAATGGTGAATAAAAAACATGTTTCAATGTTTTTAACTGAGCAAACGAAAATGGTTTGTTACTGATTAGATAAGGCAAACAAAAAAAAGAGTTGACTTGCCCTTTCCGACCGACTCGAATTTTCGGAAATCTAGGGTCGCTATTTTTTTTAATTTTATTTTTTTCCAAAAAAAAAATTAGAAAAAAAATTAGAAAAAAATTGAAAGAAGCACATAACAATAAAGAAAGATGAAAACATGTTTTTGAGTAGTATCTGCTTGTTTAAAAATCAACAAACAAAAAAATCAATAATTTGTTTTTAAAAAAATCTTTAAAACGTGTTTTTGTGCAGTCAATTTTCAAAATTAAAAAAAAAAAAAAAATCCGACCGTCCGACCCTGACTTTGACCCTGAAAGGGCAAGTCAACTTCTTTTTGTTGTTGGCCTAATCAGCTTTTCCCTCAACTATATCTACAGGGAAAAAGATTTTAACTTACAAATGTATACAGATTTCATCAAAATCTGCCGTAAGTTGCCAGGACACTTATGGAAATACAGCTCAATAAAGTGGTTACAAATCAATAGAAAACAAAGGAATATTCAAGAGAAATATTGATTCATCATTAACATAAGTTTGAGCAATTATGTATGACAAGTGATACATCATTTTAAAGCCTGTAATTTCAGCATTTTTCAACATTAACAAATCAGAAAAAAATATTTGTCTTCACTTATGTTAGGTTTTGATGTTGTAGGTCACAAATGAATGATCAATACCCAAAAATGGGCTTGGTAATGATCTACACAATTAGGCCTAAAGGTAATTTAATTGTTTTTTGTGTCTCCCATATATTTTCTTAAGATGTAATCTTACCATAATACTGGTCCAACAGTTTCTTATTACCCAACATCATGCCAGCTTTTACCAGATACTCGTAGTAGGAATCGCACCCAGCACCTACTCCAGAATCGGTGGCAGTCCATTTGCCTGTGTTGACATCAATGTGATTTCCAATCTGCATAAACCAAAAGAAATACACAAGGCTTTTAAAATGCATTTGTAAGTAAGAATGGAGTAGTGATATATAGCTAAGAAATTAGACTTCAGGTATGAGAATGAAAAGCATACTTATTTTTTAGGCAGTCAAAGAAATATGCGTTTTTTTGTCTTTCTGTGCGCAAAAGTAATCCAAGTGCACTTGCTCATTTTTGATCACACAAGCATGTTTTTTGCCGAACACACAGATCACGCATATGATGCACAATTCGCTTGCTGCGCCCACATGCTTCCGTATTAATTTGTGGCTGTTAAGAGCAGGGATGGAAATAAGACCCGCCCGCCCGCCCATAGCGGGTAACTTTCATGTCGGGCGGGTGAAGATACAAAGGTACCCGTCCGACTGGCGGGTAACATTTTTGAAGCTCAAAGTGTAAGTAACAGTAAGTTCAGGGTAATTTCATCATCAGATGATCTTGTGTCATGATGATAGAGGAGATCAGGTTGATAGGAGATTAAAAAGAGTATTGGATTGATGAACATGATAGTTTATAGTTTATAGTTTATAGTTTATAGTTTATAGTTTATATAGTTTATAGTTTATAGTTTATTGTCACCAAATCGCAGCTAAAAAGCTGAATTACATGGTTATTACATTGGTATAAAAACATCAAATTGCACATAGAAATATATACAAAGATAACAACAAAATTGAAAATTAAAAATGCTAAAAGATATTAAAAGGTATCAAAAATACATAGATAATTGAAGGTAATTAAAGGTTGAATACGAGGAGTTGTTACGGGCTAGGGTTACAGTGGAACGTCGTACAATAAAGACAAAAACATGTAAATGTAGTTTAAAAGTAATCTTGCTCTTAATTGTTTGCTGCAAAATGTTATGAAAAAAACCTTGGGCTGGTAGAATTTTTGTCGGGCAGGTAAATTCTGTGAGTTACCTGCCCGACTGGCTAGTTGAAAGAAATCTGAAGTTCCATCACCAATTTGGAGCTGATCAAACTACAAATACATTTGGGCTCTGATGAGGCACTCCAAGGGTATACAATTTTAGCCCGATACAAGCTCATATCCAAGAATACTGTAAAAGCTGACATTTTCGAGGTGGTTTTATTTTCGCGCAAAATATTTTTCCGCAAAAATTATAACGAGCGAAAATATTGTTTTCAACATTCATGCAGTGCACGCAGAAGGTCAACCACAAAATGTCTATGATATCGAAATGCACGAAAATATCTTTCACGAAAATATTGGCTTTTACAGTAAAACTCACCAGACCAACGTCTGATTTGTACTTCCAGATGGCATCCAGGGCATCCAAAGCCGTCTTTTCAAAAATAGGATCGCCGGTCAGACGACTGAGGGTGCCGAATTCCACAGCAAATGTCCCTCCCCCTGCCGTGCATGTGATGGGCGTCTCACCTTTGGGTACACCATACACCAGGTTGACAGTCCCATAGGGTATCTTGGTGGGAGTGTTAAAAGCTGTATAAAATACAATGAATGAAAATATATATAGTCACGTATTCATTAGTCATATATTCGTTTGTCATTTATTTATTAGTCATCATTATTCATTAGTCATATATATTCATTAGTCATACATTCATCACTCATATATTCATTATTCATATATCAGGCATGAGAATGGAGTTTTTGAAAATAGCAGGAAAAAGCAGGAAAGTGGTGAAAATTCCTGAAAAAGCGCTTGAAATTGGGCAAAAAAGGCCAAAAACAGGCTGAAATTAAAAGAAAGTGCGGAAATTTGGACCCCCAAAAATCCTGAATTCAGTTTTAAAACTGAACATTCTCATGCCTGATATATTCATTATTCATATATTCATTAGTCATATATTTATGTTGGAAGAAGTTATGAAAGCTGTTGGAATTTCAACAAATATTAAACAAAATTAAATTTGTTGAAATTCTAATAACTTGCAAATATAAATTACTATACTTAAAACTCATTCACAAATACAAATGATTATGTCTTTGCTCAAATAGCACACACAATAAAGACTCATGGTAGGCAATTGTTACGATGGTTGTTGCTAAAAAATAGAGAGAAAGCACCAATAAAAGTTATCCTACAAGGAAGTTTCGCGGTTCCCAAATTCGAGGGTCAAAGACGTTATTGGACAGGGAAAACAAACCATCAACTCGACTGAACTAAACACAACACCAAAAGTAAGTCCCCCCCCTAAACAATTCGTCATAACATCGTAAGATAAAACATTTTACCAATAAAACTTAGTTAGAAATAAACCTATGACTGTTTCCTAAGTGATGGTTGAAAATGAAAGATTTCCATTACTTCATGGCTGAATGAGCTCAAATGGAAGACAAAAACTGCCCTTCTCAAAAATCACAAAAGTGTATGAATTGCTTCTCACTAATGGAAAAGTACCCGTGGCTGAGCAAAATTTACTGTAATGTGTAATCAATTCATGATCATTCAGCCATGTAAATCCCATTCTTGGCTCAGATATTAGCATGTGAGTTGTGACTTTTGAGAAGGGCAGTTTTTGTCTTATTTTTGAGCTTATTCAGCCATTAAGTCATGGACATCTTTCATTTTCAAACACCACTTAGGAAACAGTCATAGGATTATTTCTAACTAAGTTTTATTGGTAAAATGTTTTATCTTACGATGTTATGACGAATTGTTTAGGGGGGGACTTACTTTTGGTGTTGTGTTTATATCAACGTATTCAGTGTTTAAAGTTGTCCCCATTGTTTTGCAATACAGTGTATCCCATTTTTGAACATACACTTTGAAAAACAAAACCGATGTGCTTCTGACTGGATTCGAACCGGCAACCTTTGTTGCTCTTACCATTCTAGTGCCAGAGGCAACTTGGCAGAGACGCGCAATATTACAATCTATAGGTATGAAGTATAAAGTTGTCCTTCAATTTCCTAGCGATCATCATCTCTGTCAGTTGCCTCTGTAGCTCTAAGATAAGGGCATTGTGGATCTATTACAAAGGTTGCCAGCTCGAATCCAGTCAGAAGCTCATGGGTTTTTTTTCATAATTTTTTTTTTAACGTTTACTCTGGGGAAAGATAAATTATTGAATCATTCTAGTAACCCAGAGAACTAAGTACACACATTTCTCATAGAATTATGTTTTAAAACATTAATCTCAATTAAAATATATTTTAGCTCTACAATGGTTACCTGGTAACAGTCTCCTAGCAACTGTTTCTGCCATTTTGAGAAGAGGTCCTTCACAAGGCCAGCCTGGATCCAGCTCTAATCCTGCCCGTCTTGATAACAAATGAGCCGATAACAAACCTCCAACAACTGGGAAAATGGAAAAAATACTGTGTTATGAATAAAGGCAATAAATAGTAAAAATGGAAGTAAGGACTGGTCTGGTCAGTACATTTTGTTTTTTCATCTTCCTGACCACTTTAATTATTGAAGGCAGGAGCTGTATTTTATTTTTATTTAAGCTTTTTTTAAGAGGCAGAAAGAGTCATGAATACTACAGGAGACCTACTCCAAAACCTTGACAAAGTACAGTATTAGGGCTACAAACTTATAACCATATCTCAAATTCAGCAATAAACTTAATAATTAAAAATTATCTTTCCCAACTTGTTTTCATATACTCTCACCTCCAAAGTAGACTGGGTCCCAGCGTCCCTCTATATGGCTGCCATCTTTAAATATGGCGGACCAAAAAGAGGGACTGGGAAAATAGTACGTCCAAAAAGTGTGCGGTTTTGTGGTGGAATTCCAGGACAACTTTGCATATATGAATATGCATACCAGTACCGAGCATTTGTACACAGCAACAGCAGAAATACAACCCGATTGGTCAAATTCAAAGGCGGCGCATCGAACGATCGTCACGCTGCGCCACAGGGAGGCAAATCGTGCGCCCTATCGCATCACGAGGTGTACAACGCCACATGAAACTATCGGCGCACTGTGGCATGACTGGTGCGTAACTAGCTCATGTATTTTCAGCAGTTGATCAGCGCACACTTTTGGAACTGTATTTTTCCAGTCTTCACATATGAGCACCCTCGCAGGGGCCGTGTGTAAAATAGGGAAGACATGAGGATCCAGTCTACCTCCAAAGTAGCCCTTTTGAATATGCAAGTATGGGTAACCTTAACCTTCCTCATCACTAAATATCAGGCCTGGAAATAGTACCCGCCAACCTCTACATAGCGAGTAATTTTTGTGTTGGGCGGGTGAAGATGCAAAAGTACCAGACCGACTGGCATGTAAATATTTCTAAACTCACATTGTAAGTGAGTTATACACTGGCTGGTGTAATTTCTGCCAGGCAGATATTTTTGTGAGTTACCTGCCTGGCTGGTTGAAAAAAATCTGAAGTGTCAGCCCTGCTACAAACCACGCGATCAGACAGGCTATCATACGCTGAAGAAAATGTTAAGATTTTCAAGCTGCTCCTTGGCGCGATCAGTCAGGTGTCGGACTTCCACGCGGGCGAACCAGTGTAGAAGGAGATATAGTCCCCTAGTGATATAGTGCGGCCTGCACAGTAAGTATAGAGCACTCATCTCTACATGCAACACTAGTTTCACGCTTTCATTCTGTGTATCTCTATGGACGTGGGACTATATCTCATTTCACACCCGGTTTGATCCCTGGCGCCCGCACAGCCTGAATTTTCCCCTTCAACTATGACCTGTTTTTCTTCACTGATAGTATAGTCTCCAAAACACACCTGGGGAATAGGGTTAAGGCAAGTCGATAAATTATCCCTGCCCAGCATTTCTTTACTTCCTTCACTATCTTCCCTTTCTCTTCTTTTTACAAATCATACGGGGCATTTTGTCTGCTCTATCTGTCTCTGACACCACGCCAGCTAGGCCAACATTAAAAAAAAGTTGACTTGCCCTTTCAGGGCCAGAGTCCGGGTCGGACGGTCGGATTTAAAAAAAAAAATTAAACAGGGAGATACTACACAAAAACATGTTTTAAAGATTTTGTTGTTGATTTGTTGATTTTAATTTTATTTTGATTTTAAAAGAAAAATTAAACAAGCAGATACTACTCAAAAACACGTTTTCATCATTCTTTATTGTTATGTGCTTCTTTCAATTTTTTATTTTATTTATTTTTATTTATTTTTTTACTTCGGAAAGGGCAAGTCAACTTTTTTCTTTGCCTTACCTCTAATATTCGTCTCGAATACAGATACATTGATATCCTCATCAAAGTCCAGATGATCAATCAGGTGGCGTGCCACCCGGCGAAACTCTGTAAAATTTCCCATGATGGCCAATGTGTCCAACGCATCGATAAGAGTCAGTGAATAGCTGTATAGCAGAAATAAACCAAATGCAAGAATCTTAGAATGGGCCATTTTGTAATCACTAATAATTTACTTTTGACAAAAGTGGAGTTAGTTATATACATTTTGCACTCATTGGTTAAAAATAGTTCAATTGGCAAAATGAATGTTCTTTTTCTTTCAGACAAGTTTCAGTAACATATACCAAATTTGTGTGTGGATGTGTGCATGATGAGCAACAAGGGCCTACAATCATAGAAAAAAGGTGTTCGAACACTGACCCTAATTGCCATGCTTATTGGACCATAACAGGCACGCTATTTGAGTCACGTGAAAATCAAAACTTGTTTCTGGTAGCCTGAAGTATCTCCTTACTCATATCCCTCCCCCTTCCCCACCGATCAATGTTGAAAGGCCCTGTACTGATGGTGGGCAAATTGTGGGATTCAACATTGATCAGGGGGGAAGGGGGAACACTTTACGTTACACCTACAAAGTGTTCGAACACTTTTTTCTAAAATTGTAGCTCTCATGTTCTGTGCTTCTCTTATCACTTTCTATGTGGCGATTGGCTAAATACCATATACAAAAATAGTTATTTTCCGAAGATTTTCCCAACTTTTAAAGCATATCTCTATAATTGCTGAACCAATACTAGGCATGTTTGTGCCTATTTTAAGGTATATATATTGTGGCAATTCCAAATATCGCAATGAAATTTAATTATTTTTACATTTTTGAAACATTTTGTGAAGTTTTGCAACTGTGTAGTCTGCAGTTGCCTGTCGCGTGGAAAGTGTTAACACTCCCCACAATGCCTTAGGAGATGGGTTTAATTCAATTCAATTCAATTTATTATAAAATAACATCATGGCCAAAGGCCAAATTGCGAATTTTTTACAATATAAAAACATATAATATTATCATCCACTTGGTCCAAGTAACATAGTTCTTTATTCAACCAATCACCACATAGAAGGTGTTAAGAGAAGTGTCAACCCAAAATATATGAAATTTATCAAGCACTGTAACTTTTAAGCTAATAATGTAATGTAATGTACATAAAAGTATACAATTTTTCAAATGAAATGAGTCGGAGAATCCATTTTTGGTATTAAATTTCACAACAAAATAGTGATTTCTACATTCCTGCCCAAAAATCACTTATTTGGAGCCAAACATTTTCAGACAACTTACCAAAATCAGTTTTTGCTTCAAAATTTTAAAATTTCACCAAAATCATCTAAAGTCAATTATCTAGGATTCAGGTTTTTTTGGGCTTTTAACATTTTTTAGTTTTGAAAATATTGACCAAAAAGTGCCAAAAATGTGATTTTATGAAATTCTGAAATTTTTAATAAAAAACTGATATTGTTAGATTGTCTGAAAATGTTTGGCGCCAAAAAGTGATTTTTGGGCAAAAATATAGTAATCACTATTTTTTGTGGAATTTAATACCAAAAATGGATTCTCCGACTAATTTCATTTGAAAAATTGTATACTGTTATGTACATTACATTATAAGTTTAAAAGTTACAGTGCTTGATAAATTTCATATATTTTGGGTTGACACTTCCATAGCACAGAACATGAGAGCTGTGCCCTTGTTGCTCATCATGTACATATTCTATATAGTTCGATCAGTTCCAAATTAACGGAAAATTTATCTCTACGTGGGCAAAAATAATCCAAGCAATCGGCGGTGATTATGGCCACACGCACACGGTTTGGCCGCATGCACGCATCAGATGTACAGTGCGCTTGTTACCTTTGCGTCCTTCTAAATTCATTCGCTGCTGTAGGGAGGCGTCGCCAATTTGGAACTGATTAAACTATTGTCATGTAAGATGTGATGGAAGAAGGATACGAAGTGCAAAAATCCAAGATATTGTTATCTGTGGCGCGATCAAGCGGAATGAGTCGGTTGTCGGGAATATTGATTTTGAATAAATAGGTTAAAAGAGTTGACAAATTCTTATGTTTACATTGTTTTCTCAGTTGGTAAATTGGTTGTAACTTGAAAACTAGAAATTCAATTTTTGTGGGGTGTGGACCATAATGTTGCATTTTCCACCTGTTTTTAAATGATCGACAAACTCCGAGATTGAAAACTGCCGACATGTGACTCATTTCACTTGATCACATTTATTTATATTAATGTCTAAAATTATTTATAACTGACCTGCCCCACGTATCTACTCCATCGCAGGTCAAAGGTCGTAGTTCATCATATGGGTAGGCATTGTGTACATAGTTGTCATAGCCATGTTGAAACATCTTTTTCACCTTTTCCCTGTACAGTACATACAAAGCAATCAAATGTTTAAATTATACTAATCACATAGATATGAAGAGTTCAGAAACAAAATATAATAAATGCCATTTTCAAAGGTTTTTGTGCTGAGATCACTAATTCAAAGTACATACAAAATGGCTTCAAATAAAGACTATGTAAATTAAATTCATAAATAAACTAGCTAATAGCCTTCTTTATTTTTGAGACCCTCTTATAATTATTAAATTATTAACTGAAATTGTGCAAAATGAATTGATAATATCCTGTATGGCTCATTATTGTTAGAAAATATTAAAACATTTAACAAAATGAAAATCTCCATACAAATTTCAAAATAATTTGGCAAATTATGGGTATTTCCCACACATACGACAGGCTTTGCCGTTTGAGGCGCGCGAGAGCGATCGCGCGCCTAGTGCGCTCCTTAACCCATTCTGGTCGCGCGATTTAACGCGCTCCTTAATTGTCCATCCTCAATATTATTACTATACCTTACACACAGTCGAAAAACGTAAATAAATAAAATATTGTCAGTGTTGCTATAAAAAAATCTCCCCCTGGAAATCGCGTAAATTCAAGCACACCCTGTACTAGTGTAGAATCTCATTCTGGCAAGGATAGGAGCACAATTGGGCGCGGTTGTCACGGCTCTCATTAATTCCAAAACCACGTGCAAGCAGCATAAATTGACCGTACAGTTTGTGATGAAAATGCATAACATTTCTTTTTATTTTTGACGTATCAAAGCAGCATTAGTTGACCGGTCGATAAGTGCAAGCAACATAAATTGACCGTACAGTTCGTGATAAAAAAGCGTAACATTTCTTTTTATTTTTGACGTATCAAAGCAGCATCAGTTGACCGGTCGATAAATAAATGCGGCACTGTTTTCAGTGGGGGATAACCAAAATAAAAATGGAGGCTACCGCGACTGCTATAAACAGGGAAAGCCGATCAGCGACATAATCCGACGTTTCACATTGGTCATAAATTGCTCTCCTCGATTATTCCGAGGGAGCTTTTAAAATGCTCTCCTAGTGCTCTCCTAGAGCACTTCAGGAGAGCGATTAAATGCTCCCCTGCCAATTTCAAACGGCAAAGCCTGATACGAGGTGGTATCAAAAGGTTCTTGACATCACCCAGAATTGAAGGAGTCAGAATCTTTTTTTTCTCGTTATGTGACCCTTCAGACATCTTTAAAAAGTCACTGTGCAAAGTCACACATTTCTCCCACTATTTATGACCTGTCCACAGACCGCCATTGTAGAGCTCCTCGGATTGACCGCCATTGATTGATCCTAAGATTGCCTTAGATTGCGTCATTACAAACAAGCTTGGTGACAATAATCTTGTGGGTAATATGGGGTGTACACAGGCTGACCTCTACATGACCTTTGACCCCTTTCCATCAACATTTTAAACTATTTATTGCTGTTTTTGGAATAACACAATCTGAGGCAATCTGAGGATCAATCAATGGCGGTCAATCTGAGGAGCTCTACAATGGCGGTCTGTGGACAGGTCATAAATAGTGGGAGAAATGTGTGACTTTGCACAGTGACTTATTTAAGATTTCTGAAGGGTCACATAACGAAAAAAAGTTTCTGACTCCTTCACTTCTGGGTGATGTCAAGAACTTTTTGATACCCCCTCGTAAATGATGAAATACCAACAGCCTCTCTGCCTCTTTTACCTGTACTCGGCTATGTCTTTTTTGGTGAATGTCGCAGAAGAACTTGCGGTCCAGTATGATGTCTGTATGACACACAGCAAACTGACCGTCCAGATCCATTGAGGTAATAGTGACATTTCTCACGGTCAGATGACTCAATATCTGTGACAGGACAAAAGATAAACAATTACAATTTCAGGACCTTAGGTGACCCATATTTGAACCTAAATAACCCACATTATACCTCATGACTCACATCATAGGAATAGTAACTCATAACCCAAAGATCCTATACTAAAATAGTACTTAATACTATCTTGCTGTATTAAACGATAATTTAATGAATTTAGGTGGGCTTATACAGGGTGTATCAAAAAAAACGCAACACTTTTTGTCGCGAGCTCTCCAATTACGGCAAATCCCAAATCACTCTGAAATTTATATATTCTGTTAGGTGTACTTATTGGCTATCAAATTACAGCGATATCGATTATTGATTCGCTGAGATATCAACGATAGACGTAGATAAGTGCAAAACACGTTTTACATCATTTATCCTGTATGCCTGATTTTCTTGTCAAGTGAATAATGGCAAGACACTTTAACTCATTGTACTTAAATAATTCAAACTCATCATTCTGAGAAGAAAATGTCGTGTTAAAGGTATCAAATGTCTGGCTATTACAGTATCATATCAATATTAATTAAATCTGCAATAAATTAGTTGATAGTTAATGACACAACTTGAAAATCCAGATTACAAAGTCTGTTTGCAAATCCTCTCTCCTTTTCTCTCTTTAATGTCATAAATAAAACAGTATGGCACATTATTCAAAAGATAAACAAATGGAATAGTCCAGTGACGGTAGTAATTGTCTTGTATGAATCAGTCATTGTTAGTCTGTTGTGAATGGGACATTATGGTGCTGCTCGACCCTCAAAATGCTGTCCTTGTTTTAAGATGCATCGATTATGAACTTTAATTTATGAAAGAACATACCAGAGACATTATGTGGCGATCATAGCAATCGGTGGTTCAGAACTTAAAAATTCAAATGGTCGAATGATTATCAGATTAAACGATTCAATGATTTTATGTACCACCTTACTCAAACAAAGGAAATTAAGATAAACCATTCCAGACATTAAGGTTACATAGTTAATAAACTGTTAACCCATAACACTAATCGGACAGAAAAATCCAAGTTTTTAGAACGAACGATGTAAAACGTGTTTTGCACTTCTCTACTTATGCCTTTAATATCTCAGCGAATAAATAATATATATCGTTGTAATTTGATTATGTGATAGCCAATAAGTAGACCTAACAGAATATATAAGTTTTATAGTGATTTGTCTTTTACTGTGACCGTACAGCTCTCGACAAAAAGTGTTGCATTCTTTTTGATACACGCTGTATATGCTTGTGATATCATCAGCAGAATTATATTATCAAAACTATATCCCATCTGAAGCATGGCAATCTAGCATTTCCTGTAAAGTTGCAGGGACCCTGTCCATCTTATCGAGTGAGACTTCTGTGGGTTTTTTTAACACTACTAAGCATAGATAGATTCATGGGTTGGTCATGTTAACCCTTTTATCATTCCCAAATGTATGTCTTTGTTGTTTAGAAAAATGAAAATATTTCTTAATTAATTGTTACACCAACATAGAGGTTCCATGGAAATGATATGGGGTCACATGAGGGGCTATGTATGGGGTCAATCAAGGTCGTATAGGATTTGTACCCCAATTTTAACCCGGGTTAGGCATGTGACTGTTACACGTTTACACGTGTAACCAACCGCAAGGGTCAAATCCGTTTACAAAATCTTGTTAACGGTTACAAGCATATGGGTTTGATATTTTAATAAACCTCACATTTTACACATCGAAATTAAAACCCTTATTAGACATACTGAAAAGCAATTACCCTCATGATGACCTTTGGCAGTTCAGAGCTGGCTAGAAAAGACGCAATTCTGGGATCTGGGTCAAAGTATACTAGGTTATGCCCATAGTTTTTTATTTTATATATTTTCACTGATTTGCTAGTTTGCCAATATTAATACTTTAAAGGGTACCACGGTACCACTGCTTCAAAATGAAATTATTGTGGGTTAATTGCGAATTTTCAGGCCTTCCAAAATTTTGGTTACAGTTTTCCCCACATCATGGAAAGCTTGTTGAAAAATTGGCATCACAATAAAAGAACAATATTTAAAAGTGATAGAATTGAACTGAATTTAGAATGAGGTCATTAGAACAAAATAGACTGGTTAAACGTTTAACCGACCGTAAAATCAACAGGTTAAACGTTCAACAAATTACACGTATCCTCACACCCCGGTATAGAAATACCCAAAATTCCCAGCCTTCATTCCCACTCCCTTAACACTTTTGGACCTGTGATTTGACAGTCCGCCGGTAATAAATCATCTAAGGATGTGTCTATTTCCCAGTATGTGGTCCAATTAAAAGACTGCAAAGGACATAATTATGCCCCAAGGGCATACACTATGACTTTAATCATATCAGATAAGAATAAGATGATGTACAAACATAGACCATGATTGCATTACTAAGTGAGTATCAAATTAATCATACTTGGAAAATAAATAAATGCGGAGTCTTCGATATAAGAGATTGAAAATTGGTTGCGACCACAAAATAATTAGTTTTGAAATCAAAAATCAAAAAAGATAATTAATAATCAATAATTAAAAGCCACCTCATCCCTTTTTTTAAACCTCCACCATGAAACTCAAAATCAATTGTGGAGGGCCTAAAGGGTACATCTGCTATGTTATTGTGTAGTTGAATTAATCAAATTTGAAGATTGGTGGGGAAAGACACCAACGTTATCATTTTGGAATCTATTTTAATTAGATTTGTACAACAACACAGTGCATGTACCCCCTTTCAGTAAAAAAACTTTGTAGACATTCAATTCAACAAGAATTTCTTTAGAAAGGATAAACGCTCTGTCCTGACAAGTATTTCTTTTACAAAGGATGGTAGCTGTCCTCACAAAATGTAATATTGCTATGTTAATTTTGCTATCTTCAGTAGATAGCAGGTATCCATACATGACATTTCCACTCACAAATAATGATAACAACATTAAAATGGTCACAAAATGTTCCAAATGATTCAAGGTAAGTATTCCAGTACATTCAGTACAATATTAATTGTCTTAAGGGTGCACTACACTAAATGGGGGTATCCCCTACCCTTAAATGGGTGTTTAAAACTAGAATTGGAAAGTATGCATGACAAAATCCTCAATTTAAAAGACTTGACAGTAAGAACAATTGCGTAAATGCCTAGGATTTTTAATTATGATTAATGGGACATCACCTACATGCACACTGACTATAAAATGTGAATATCATCTAGGTAAATTTTGAGAGATCTTTCAAATTTGTGTTTTTACTGGAAACATTGGCGATTATGGTGACATTTTTAAGCTCGTCAGAGATGTAGTCTCTCCATGGTTGTTTTTTGGAAAATCAAGCAGGGCTACCCTACCTATTTTCTGCACTTTTTGGTGGGAAAATGTGATCATCTTTAAGAAAAATTCACTCTACAAGGTCTAATTTCAAAATTTAGTGGTCTAAAACAGAGATTATATCAGTGTTTTTCTACAAACCTATAGAGCTCTAACTAGTAGTGCGCACCCTTAAAGGCCTATGCAAATCGGAAAATGTATGTTCATATTGAATTCATGGGGTCACTTTTCATACAGCGAAACCACACGCAAATACATCCAGATCAATGCTGTGTACTGGTATAGGACGCATCTCAACCAACTGTGTGTCTACTGAGCTAACTTGAGCTGTGTATAACGTGTGGTGTAGTGGATAGCATGCCGGTCTCACGATGCAAAGATTGTGAGTTCGAGCCCCGCTGCAGCCAACTTGTTTGTATCCTTGGGCAAGGTACTTAGTCTCAATTGCTTCGTCGACCCAAGCGACATTGGGGAGCTGTTAGGGAATATTACAATCTAAGTGCTGATACTGTGTGCGCCGTCGGTAGCCTGGTAAATGAAGCGAAATGATTCTGACGATTTCCTAATGGCATCAAAAAAACAGTGGTTCGGAAGTCACGTATAAATGGTGGTCCCGTGCATCGGAAGGGCAATACCCCAGCACGTTAAAAGGTTACAGACTCTTTCGTAAAGAGTAGGGGATCATCCCGGTCTGTATCTGTTCACACATCTAACGGACCCCAATGGAAATAAGCTAATAAGCTTATTGGGTTATCCAGGGTCGTAGGACTCAAATTATATCAAATCAAATCAAATCAAACGTATGAATGCCATAGTACCGGTGTCCACATAAAGCTAAAGTAATTCTCTTTCTTAAAATCTACATTTTATATTTTTAGAAAAATATATGCCCCCGTCATTTAATATTTTACTTTTGCCATCCTATTATTTCACGATTCCCCACACAGTAAAGAATAACAAAATGATTGTCAAATTCAACAAGTGCACACGGTTTTTTTATGGGGCATGTATTCAGCTTGCTGTATCTCTGGAAATAAATAAGGCACACATCTCATACCAACGCCATATCGTACACTTGGTGTTTGAGACTTGTCCATGTTAAATACATTTTGATTGGTTGAAAAAAGCTCACATCATTTGTACTTTTCAGAATTGACGAATTACGGAATCGGTACCAAAATATTATGGTCGAGCGTAAACCCATTGACTTTACACACAAACACTGAGTTCATTACTCATCCTTCTATTGATAAAAATTCACTGTTTTCATCTATTTTTGAACAGTATGACTTAACATGAAGTTTATTAACAATAAAAAGATACTATTTGTCAAATATCAGTGTTGTCAGAGTGATGGAAAAGGAGTTATACATGGAGATATTATCAGGGCATTTCATGACTTTGGAAAAATCAAAATCTTACGTAGGAATCTATGTGAAGCTAATCGATATCCCCACAGACGGCCCGTAATAATTTGTTTACACAATGGCAAATAGGAAATAGCTAGTGATTTGCGGGTATTTAATAGGCTCTGTTAGGTGAGCTATTTCAGCCAAACAAATCCATATGAGCTAAGAATATTTATGTCACTAGTTTTGGAGGTTCTGCTGGTTGGGAGTTTCGTTCTTTAACAACATTCCCGTATAGGCCCTACCAACGTATATGTTCAAATCAAGAAATCAATTTTAGGCCTATAGTTTTGATTTTGTAAGCACAGTTTTCCATAGCTTATAGGTCTATTGCATGTAGGCCTACTAGCAACTTTAACAATCAGCATCATTTCAAAGGACACTGTTCAAGTACCGGTATACTCATTTGGAACCTATAGTTGAACAACATGCCATCTAATCTATACATAAAGAGATTCATTTTTGGTCATGTTTTTAATATAAACAAACTACTGAGTTTTTAAAAGAGAAAGTAAACTTCAGGGTCAGGGTTCGGACACCAAAACATAATTTGCCCCATACTTCCAAAATTGAAAGTAGGATCCAAAACTTTTTGTTATGCATGTTATCTACCCATGAAAAGCATTCAGTAATAGTGATTTGGTGAAAATGGAGTTTCAAATATAGCAAGGATTCAACTCTATAACTATCACACTGTAACATATTTGGCGGACACCAAACTTTGTGCCATACTTTGAAATTATTATATTATTTTGAATTTTGGAATTTCAATGCAACTTTTCTATGTCAAGAAGTCTTGCAAAAATAATTTGAACTATAACTATTATGTGTTTTATCATCAGTTCTTGGGGTTTCATAGTAACGCAATTTTGCGGACACCAAATGTTACATTTTTGGCATTCAGTTCATGATGTGCTAGACCAAAAAATATACAAAATGTATTTAAAATATTCATGATTAGGCTCTAAACAATTAGTCTGACCAACTAAAAGGCCAGATTAAGTGTTCAGAAAATGTCCACAGCACTTTCCATGACCCCCTTCAAAATGTCACACAATTTTACCCAAAAACGTGATAGTTTTTGCTTGTTTTTGCTCAAAATGACCGTGAACACTTTATCCAATTAATTTAAGTTTGGTATCATTTGAAAGCTATCTCAATACTCTACAATTACAAATCATAATAATTCAAAAACCTATACTGGTTTAACCAAAAAAGATAATTTCATCACTGGAAATTGCACCATTTACTTTGTGTACAAAGTGTACCCAACTTCATGGAATGACCCATGTATTGTTGTAGACCCAATTGCCAATGGCGGCTATACTATCGTTCATGCTTCACTATACTATATATAGCAAGCTACCCAGGTCCCGTACCCAGGTCACCATTGGGACTCTAGTCTTTGCTGTACCCAAATATATGGTTTATATTTGGTAAGTGTTAATAAATACCATCAAAATCTATGATTCCGGCCATGAAAGGACTATGATTTGGTTTGCCATAGTTAGGCCTAAAAATAATTGGTTTGATTGGCCTAACATGACAAAAACAAATAGGGAAGGTTGGTTGGGATTTTTTGTTTTTTGTTTTTTGAATCACCTGAGTGCTTTTGAAATGTATCGTTGTGTTCAACAATATGTCATTTCGATGGGGACTTATAATAAATAGCCAAAAAATGAAAGCAAACAGTCAGAAACTGTAATTCAAATTGTTTTTGTTTTTTTTCCTCCCTCAAAATAATAAAAAATATTAAGGGTCGGCGATGTATTTAGGGTCGGTTGGGTTAGGCCAATCAAACTTCTTCTTTTTTAGGCCTTTAAGGATGTTCATATCATTGACTACAGAGGGCGACATTTTTCGAACATGCCAACATTTGGTAGCCAAAATATGTGGAAAACTCCATGTTTACCTCTTTTAAATCCAGCGATGTAGTACTATGTGGGCTGGGATGTATTTACTGATTGTCTAAATAACCCCACACATCATGAAAGTAAACCATTTTTTACCTAAAATGGTTTAAAATTTGCATGACTTGACCAGTTTTCAGCAATATAATGAGGCAAATTACTTTTGGTAATAACTTTTTATTATTCAGCCTGCAGACATGGTTGAACCTACAAGTAGTTACAAAAACAAGCATTGACTTCCTACGTCATATTTGTTTCAAAACAAAAAATAAATTTACTGGTACCGGTAGTTAAATTTAAGTTAGGCCCCTTGCAATTAAATGTGAGTTTACTGTTGCCCGCGCGCGTCCAAAAGTCACCCGCGTGATATATGTAATATTTTTTAAATATTTAATTATTTCATTGTTTACAGCTTTTCATAAGTTTTCTGACGATAAAATTAGCCGATGAGCCGCAATTGCAATACTTCCGGGTTGGGAAAACATTTCTGGGAAGTAAAAAACTCTGCACGAAACTTGCAATTGTCGCTTTGTATTGAAATGTGTACATTTGAAGCATATTCGTAGGCACGGCAATTGATTACTGCGCAATCGCTTCAGCGCATGACGTCACATCAAAACCGCCAAACTTTTTTTGAGTTTTCTAGTGCATTCTGTGTAATATTTCAGGTTTGTTTACGATCGCAATCTTTAAAATTCTCCGAGCTAGCGTAACGATTTTTTTTTACAAACATCGATCGAGTATCTCATTAATATTCAAAATAGGGATGCAAATATGAGTAGACTCCTTTATAAAAGAAACAAAATGCAAAGCCAAGGCAGTAGGTGGTGGTAGGACATAATTAACATCATTTGAATTGTATTCGTACCTTGGATAATAGTTAACAATGCCGACAATATTAAATCAGGTGACTTTACCCCAAAATATTACAATATTAATATTAGATAGTCACCTCGTCCTGCTTTTCAAAAACGCAACAGTAAACTCAGATTTAATTGCAAGGGGCCTTATCCTTACTTATAGAACAATACTTACGGATTCTTTTGATACTATCGATATTATTCTAGGCTCACGAATTCTGGAGATTTTAAAGGTTTTTTAACGACTATAAATTATTCAATGATTACCTTTCTACAATGCCGTCGTTTATGCTTGTTCCCTGCATCAATGGGCTCCACACAACTCATTTAAAGGGGATCCTTGGTACCGGGAATCAGCCAAAGAAATATGGGTCGATGCGGAGTTCATATCAAATAGAATTCTTCCGTTTACCCAGCGCGTTAATTCCCTGTCTAGTATTTACGTAAATGAAAACTGCATACCCAGGACCCTAATTGTTTATAATTTGTCGTATTGGGTGGTTTTAAAGGCATATTATGTGATCTTTTCCAGAGAGCGCCCTCTATTCATTGTTTTTTTAGAAAGTATATTTTCTTGCAGATTTACATTTCTGATCATAAATCATGCATACATTCCAAGTTACAGAGCGATACGATTCCTAATTACCTCAAAATCATGGTTTTAGAGTGAATTTAGAGTGAAAATAATAAACTGTCGGATAATCCGACAGTTTATTTTCACTCTAAAATCATGATTTTGAAGTAATTAAGAATCGTATCGCCCTGTAACTTGGAATGTATGTACGATTTATGATCAGAAATGTAAATCTGCAAGAAAATCTGCTTTCTATTTTTTTTTCGAAGTTGAGGGGGTTCCCAGGAAAGATCACATAATAAACCTTTAAATGTCAAATATGTTAGAACATTGTATAGTTTGGTAATAGACCATTTAAAATTGAGATCCGAAATCTTCGGAACAGCAGCCTGGTGCCAACAATTTGGAACCCGGTAGTTTATTTTAATGGAATAAATCGTAATGAAAACTGGAAACCATAGCTGGTGCACGGCTGCTGTTAACAGTTGATCGCATTCATAGCATTGGGTTGTCCACCTAGTGATTTACTATGTTTACACACACACGTACACCCATGAGGAGTAAAACCTGGAACGAGACTAATTGAAACTATTCAGAAGCCAGAACTAGCCAGAACTCGCTGCTTAGACAGAAGCTTCATTCACACTGCTGTTCCCTTATGGAATAGTCTTCCAGATGATATTGTTGGTAACATTTCAGCAGCTGGAATCCAGGCTTTCAAGTGCCGTGTGCATGGTCATCTTCTCTCAAACTCTTAACTTGTCATAGCCTTCACACTCTTTCATGACACCCTTCATTCAAGTCCTTTCAACATCCGACTGATACATATAATAGCATGGTGGTCATGGGTTAAGTGTAGGTTAATGCTTGGTTGGGGAGATGGTGGTCCTGTAAAGCATGTAGCCAGCTGGGCTGGTGATACGGTCATGCCCCAACAGGTGACAACAGGCAGCTCCTGGTAGATTTAGTTCCCATGTTTGTTGTGTAGGTTCTCTTGATGCCCATCAGACCTCCAGATATTATTATTTTTCTATATTTTATATTTTGATTATGTTGTTCTCTATGTTTGGGCTTTTATCTTATTATTATGTCACTTTCATTGGCATTTTTTAACCTCTGCCCATTTGTGTGTCTTGTTTTATGCATATTTTCTGAGTTGCAGTGAACCAATTGATTGGCCTTTCAGAGCTCTCTTTCGGGAGTTACCAGTTTGATTTTTAATCACTCTGGTCATTAACCTTGTTAATGTCTGTTGGGCTATTGTTCACATTTGCGCTTTATATACAACAAAAAAAGAAAAAAAAGAACCGATCGTAAATTACCGCGAATTGATGTCATATCGTAACCCCCTTCTGCTGACGAGTTCTATATTTTTGCTGTGATTAGGGCCGATTTTATATCATTAATATTTCATTTTGAGTAGCATTGATTTATGGGGCTGAAAATTTATCTAGGATGATGACAGTACATAGCACATGCAAACCCAGGTAAGTGTATATATACAAATATTCTAGAAATAGGCAAACTAGAAACGAAAATCGGTGACGTCCGAACATATATAATGCTTTCATTCATAGCTCTCATACTGAATCGTATCACGATGTATGACTATGAGACTAGAGCTATGAAACAGAGCTAGGTTGAACCATCATTTTTTACTAACTTTGTTTCCATTCCATTTTCAAAATGTTATGAACATGCCTACCATATAATATAGATAGTCATTCTCATAGCGATAGTCGAGACTAAAAGACTACGTAGATATTTGTATACAAAACAAATATTACTAGTCCTAATTATCATAAATCATCCATTAGTATAGTAGGACTTCTTGTATTTGTATGTATGTACTTACAATCTTGCTGCTTACTTTGTTGCGACCAAATACGGTAAAGAATAATTAACACGTACGAAGAGAACAAAATGACAAGAGGGGATAGCTGTAAACCCGGGTGTAAACCCTTTAAAAACCGTATTATTTTTCAGAATTTTTCATTTCATGATATTTCCCTTTTTCTCAGACATTTTGTAGTAAACACAGCCCGTCCTACAAACGGTGTTTCTAGGTTTCGTTGATAAGTTTTATCAGGAGCAAAACTTTTTTTGAGTTTTCATTATTTTTTCTACATATTTCAAAAGAACAACTATTTCTAAGATAAACTGCCAAAGCATACCTCTGTGAGATCTGTGATTCTCAAATAAGAGCATTTTTCTGAAAAATGATTATGATATGTCCCAGATTTTCATAAATTGTGTATAAAAGCAAGAAATCACCTGGTCCGCTTTTTTTTTTAAAATTAAAAAATCATTTTATTCAGTGAGTTTAGCTTTATTCCATATTAAAACGAAATAAATAAATTTTACAAATGTTTACTAGTAAAAAAAAAATCGCGTCCGGCACCATATGGGCTGGCATCGATTTTGGCGAACTATACTACTAACCTAAAGGCCCTAACTTTTTTGACGCCAACATCTATTCTAATGACATTTAGGGTCTTAGGTTAGTAGTTTACCCCCCTCCCAACTACTATGAGACCTAACTCTTTTGGAACCAACATCGATTCTAATGACATTTTAAGAGGGCGTCTTGGTAGTTTACCCCCCCCCCCCCCCAACCACCCCCCACCCCACCTCAACTACTAACCTGAGACACTTACTCTTTTGGCACCAAAATCAATTCTAATGACATTTAAGAGGGGGTCTTAAATAGTAGATTTGAATAACATTTGAGACCCAAAATAGAGTCTCTGACTGACTCATTTCATTAAAAAACAAGATATTTAAAAAAAATTGGTCAACGTCCTAAAATGAAATTAACAGAGGTCAAAGGAAATTTGAAAAAGAAAATTTGAAAAAGAAGATTTAGACAGTGTATGATGTATTTTAACAAAAACACTTAAATTAAAACCATATGTAATATATCAAAAAAAAATTAAAGCAGTTTTTGGTAAAATGGTTGCACCAACATCATTGTTGTGGTAATAAATTAATCACTTTTTGGTCAAAAATTAAAAAAAATAAGAATGTTTTAAGGTTATGAATATTAAATAAACATAAGTCTAGGTTGATTAAATTAATATGATCTGCATTACAGTTTGCTTGGAAATAACTAAATATCTAACATATTTAATCGACGAACATTAATATTTACATGAAATGAGCCGAAAGATATGAAATTTAATATAATAAAAGTGTTGATAACATTAACTTGTTCTACTTATTTAATCAACTCTGTAAATAAACTTCATGAAAAACTTAACACTACAGACAATCCACTTAATAATTTACATAACACATTAATCTCCCATTTACCTCCAAAAATTCTAGTTTATAGCCACGATGATCATTCACTCTTATGAGTTGGAACATTTCCATTACTATACAGTTTATAAATATCTCGCATCTCACACAGGTTGTTGTATACGGCTGACTACTAAACCAATACAGTATATTAAAGGCATATTATGTGATCTTTTCCAGAGAGCGCCCTCTATTCATGATTTTTTTTTAGATAGATTTTCTTGCAGATTTACATTTCTGATCATAAATCGTACATACTTTCCAAGTTACAGAGGGATACGATTCCTAATTACCTCAAAATCATGGTTTTAGAGTGAATTTTAACTGAGTAAAATAAGTTGACGGATATCCGACGGTTTATTTTCACTCTAAAACCATGATTTCGAAGTAATTAAGAATCGTATCGCCCTGTAACTTGGAATGTATGTGGGCGATGACATGAAAATGTGACGGAGCAAAAAAACTGAAAATTGCTCCAAAAGTTGTTTTTTACCTCTATATTGTTCAAAGCTCATGCAAAGGTTCAGGAAAAAATTGTTACAACATTTGGCTAATGTTTACTATGAAAAAATTATACTTTTCTCACCCCAAAAATGGTAACACGTGTTACCGGACACTTTTTTGAAAATATTTTCTTTGTTTTACTTTATTGATTTGGATTTAATTTACGCCACTTATAACTTTAATTCTACTAGTTAGGCCCTATTTAAAAATAGAAAACAATTAGATAAATTTATAACCACCACTCTACAATAGGCCATAAAAATGTCGTAACGCGTGTTACCAAACTCATATTCAGGAAAACGTGCTAAAACCTCAATTTTTCAAGTGTTATTTATCACTATTTATGGTTAATATGTTAGTTCAATTGCCAAAGTCAAAATTAATTTTAATTTAGAAATATAATAAAGAATCTAAGGCTAGTAAATTATGGCTGGACAAAGTGTAACGCGTGTTACCGTAACACGTGTTACCAACTATTTTGCATTTTACAAAAAAGTGAGAACTTTAATTCTTGTAATTATTCTAGTTTTATAAACCTTATAAAGGTACTTGCTTACAGTAGTGACCAATTGATTGTAGGTTGGTTAGTTGGTTCATGAATCAATTTCAAGGAGGTGTTTTACTAAACAGTTATAGTAAACATACAGGGCGTCTCAGAATATCTATACCGGGTTTCAAAAAATATATAAAATAATTTTAAGACAAATAGTGTTTTAAATTTAAACAATTGCGATATGATCATGGTGGTAAGGGACACAAAATGGTGTTGAAGATTTCTTTTTAAATTAAATTAATTTACTTCAGAATTCAAGATGAACGTTAAAAATTACCATTAGTGTTGTTTCTACACTGTTAGAAATTACGATTCCGTGCAAGGTTTGTAACATGGAAACTAAAAATCTCATTTCATTCATGCAAGTTTACATTAATTTCAAAAATCCCGCGTCCCTTTCAATGGATAATGGCCATGAATTGATTCCGATAAATCATGACGCATGGTGGATGCGGGGGTGGATGCCTATTCTGTAAAGCCGATCCCTGAGCTGATCGATGAATACGTGCAGCCGGTCTATAGACTAGAGTTAACGTTACGTCCTTGTCGCGGTTGGGTAGTATTGTTTGGCATGTATGATCCCTGAAACGTTTAAGTGAAAGACGATACCATCTAGTTAGACAGATTTCGCCAGCTTTGATTGATCCATCTCTTATGATGAGAGATTGAATTGAGTTATTCTGGATATTACATAAAGTTCATACTCGCATTGAAGCGCAGGAAATCCTAAATAATTTCGAATTCACATTCCAAAAATGGTGTAATGGTGTGGAGCAATAATAAATATAACGTTGATAAAAGTAATCGATAGAAAAAAATCATAGAAGATCTGGTAGGATTTAAACCCCGGTGATCTCGGATTTAGAATCTAGCGCTCTACCACTGATGTAAATGTCATCTTGCCTGTCCGGTGTGCATATTGGAGTAAAATAAATCAACATACCACCCTCTAATTCTGATTATAATGTCAAGAATGAAACTATGATTTGAACAATTTTCAATCCAATGATTTCGGAAATGAACTCTTTATGAAGAGATGTTGAATAAAAGCAGGCAACTTTTCTAGTTACACCAGGGAGATGTTACACCTCCCTGTTTACACAGTCACGGTACAATATTAATACTGACATTGAAACACAGGATATACTAAATAATTTCACATTCCAAAAAATATAATGGTATTGAGCAATAATAAATATTATAACGAATAGTAAACGATCTCGACAAATTTTAAACTAAGAGTAAGTATCTATACAAAAAAATGATAGCCGGTTGTAGTAGGATTCGAACCTGTGATCTCCGATTTAGAATCTAGCGCTCTGCCATTGAGCTGAATGTCTTCGATGTGCGTAGAGTAAGAAGGGACATTGATTGATATGTAAAAATTCAACACACCATTACCCTCTAATCAGAGACTTATTAAAAATGCTTGATTTTTTTTTCTATGCGTTTTAATATAAAATTGTCGCTCAAAAGTTGTATATATGCTCTAGAAAGAATCTAATTCGGATTAAAATGTCATGAATGAAACTATAAACTTAACTTTTTGAAACAATTTTCAATATCCATTTATTTTAGTTCATACACAGATCGTTGAATAAATACATGTACATGTAGCGTGGAAAGTTTTGTATTGCATAGGCTAGGTAGTGTACATACTGAATACTGACATTGAAACGCAGGAAATCCTAAATAATGTCACATTCCAAAAAGGTTTAATAATAGATATAACAAAAAGTAAACAATTTCGAAAAGTTCTAAAATAAGAGTAACGATATAAAAAACACCATAGCCGGTCCTGGCAGGATTCGAACCCTTGTTCATGGATTTAGAATCGAGGGCTCTACCACTGAGCTGTATGGTTCGATGTGCATAGAGTAAGAAAAAACATTAATATAGTTCAACACATCATTACCCTCTAAATATCAGAGGCATAAAATGCTTGATATTTTTTATTCTATGCGTTTAAATATAATGTTGTCGCCCAAAAGTTGTTTCTATGCTCTAAAAGAATCTAATTCTGATGAAAATGTCATGAATGAAACTATTTAACTTTTTGAAACAATTTTTAATATATCCATTTATTTTAGTTCATACACACATCCTTTTGAATAAATACATGTACATGTAGCGTGGAAAGTTTTGTATTGCATAGGCTATAGGTAGTGTACATACTGAATACTGACATTGAAACGCAGGAAATCCTAAATAATGTCACATTCCAAAAAGATTTAATAATAGATATAACAAAAAGTAAACAATTTCGAAAAGTTCTAAAATAAGAGTAACGATATAAAAAAAAACATAGCCGGTCCTGGCAGGATTCGAACCCTTGTTCATGGATTTAGAATCGAGGGCTCTACCACTGAGCTGTATGGTTCGATGTGCATAGAGTAAGAAAAAACATTAATATAGTTCAACACATCATTACCCTCTAAATATCAGAGGCATAAAATGCTTGATATTTTTTATTCTATGCGTTTAAATATAATGTTGTCGCCCAAAAGTTGTTTCTATGCTCTAAAAGAATCTAATTCTGATGAAAATGTCATGAATGAAACTATTTAACTTTTTGAAACAATTTTCAATATATCCTTTATTTTAGTTGATACACACATCGTTTTGAATAAATACATGTACATGTAGCGTGGAAAGTTTTGTATTGCATAGGCTATAGGTAGTGTACATACTGAATACTGACATTGAAACGCAGGAAATCGGTATAAAATAAGAGTAACGATATAAAAAAAACCATAGCCGGTCCTGGCAGGATTTGAACCCTTGTTCACGGATTTAGAATCGAGGGCTCTACCACTGAGCTGTATGGTTCGATGTCCATAGAGTAAGAAGAAACATTAATATAGTTCAACACATCATTACCCTCTAAAAATCAGAGGCATAAAATGCTTGATATTTTTTATTCTATGCGTTTTAATATAATGTTGTCGCCCAAAAGTTGTTTGTATGCTCTAAAAGAATCTATATAATTCTAATGAAAATGTCATGAATGAAACTATCTTTTTGAAACAATTTTCAACTTCCAATTTAGTTCGTAAACGCATCGTTTTCGTTTTATTTCGTATTGAAAGTAGGAGACACCTCGGCCAGCCTTTGAGACAACTCGGCCAAAACAACTCGGCCTCTGAGACAACTCGGCCATGAGACTGCTCGGCCTCCGTTCACATTTCAATTGTAACATATTTTCTGAGACTAGAATACCCCCACCCCAGGGCCCAGTTTGTGTATGTGTGGGATTTGATAGACCTAGTATGGGTCAGTTTCATGACTTCATTACCCAGGTCTTTTCCCACCTCAACAGTGTTTAGGTCTTCCTGTAAGATTTGGGGCATCACTTGTGATTGAAATCTGACTTTTCATAATGATAGCACTGAACAGTTCATCCTAACCACACGGGCAAACTTCTACAGACATATTAATTATTATATATATCAGGCTTTTTAACGGTACAATAAAACTGTGTATTGAGTATTGTTCAATCAAAGTACCCGAATGCGATCAATTTGTTTAGAATATTGCTGCCCCAAGTTCCTTTGCGGCACAGAAGATGTGCGCGAGGGTAGATGCGCAGGTGATGCGCATGGGTACATTGAGATCGGCGTTTCAATCTCGTTGCGATATTAAGGTCAGTAGGGATAACTCGTTTATTTTTTATCATGGCAAAATATTCTTATAGCTCGTACAATATTTTCGTGTATCACCCTCAAAGCCATTCTATATTATATAAACTCCCCCTACATACAACATCCCACACATACCATCTCACACACATATTATAACAATAGCCCTTTCTTGCTATTTAGCCAGCTGATAAAAATGCGTAAATTTGATGTCAAACACTATAGTATTAATACGGTTTTCCAGTTGGCGACACAACAAAACCAAACAATATTTTGGAAACAATCCCCGTTACTCTTCATAACATAAAGAAAATAAGAAAATGCAAAGAGCAACGAAACACGGGTCTGTGGGCAGAGTTACCTTACATGTGTATGGCACATTGTCACTTTTACGTAGGGCGAGTTGTCTTAGCGTCGAGTTGTATCGGAGACCTAGTTGTCTCGAATGCCGACTTTTCTTGGCCGAGTTGTATCAAAGGCAGAGTTGTCCCGATTCCATCGTTTTGATATGACTAACGGCAGCGGGAAAGTTACCCCATGCATCGCGAAGGTTCCTAATTTTGAATACGATTATAACGTGAAAATAAACAGTCGGGTTCCAAAACGTCGGCAAATAGCCAAGTTTGCTTTCATTTTCATGCTGCCGATAGTGAGATTTCACTGGGTACTAATAAAAAACACCATTGAATTCATATACCTCGATATTTGGTAATATAAATAGGGAGCTATTTTGTAGTTTATATTGTGTTTCACATTGCTCAAGTACTAAAAGGCAACACGGGTTCAACACCTGGGGGTTTGGTTAACCTCCGGGATGAGCTCCTCGTTTGCTTCCATGTTTAGGGTTCATGGTATAATACGTCCCCTTGTAATTGAAACATTTGATTAAAATAACACATCCTTTTAAATTTTTCTCAGGCAACTCTCAAAACTGGTGGCGCTATAACATAATCATGAACAGTCACACTGACCACATTTACCGATCCCAAAGTGCATCTCGTTAAAGATGCTAAATTCAATTTGTAGCCACATTTTATGATACCCATGATCCTTTGCGCGAAATTATCCGTCCCCTCCCCCCCCCCCCCCCCCCCCCGGCGATATAATCTTCGGAAAAGCCGTAATGCTGTTTTTTATCAGGTCCGATAGTGTACCACTGACCACAAGTATAGGAATTGGCAGTCAGTCGCTAGGTCACTCACCAGACAATATGACAGACAATGTTTGACAACGGATTTCTTTTTACGTCACGACCAGCATGACCAGATAAATATCCACCATCAAACTTAGGCAAAGTTCGATTACTTTCGGTAATCATTGGATTCTCAACTTTCGAGTGCAAGTATTGTTGTTTAATGGCACATACTTGCTGTTGGCTTGATAGTGTAGGTGCCGAAACTTGCTTAATGTTGATACAAACGTCCCCTATTTTGATGCTATTTAGGGCTTTTATGAGATTTTGGCACAAAACATGTATTTTTTACTACAATTTGACACACTATTTACTATCCGTCGCGTGGTCTTCATTACATCTAAGAAACTAGCGGTTTGCGATGATTGTGTTGTTTAACAGGAAGGGTCTGCGCTTTCAAATGACGATTTATTTGTTTAGGATCGATTTTAAAGCAGTAATTTGATTCCGTATATAGACCCGATAGTCAACAAATGTCGAGATTCCTCCATATTTGCGCTTTGCGTCTTACGTCTGTGTCACGGTGATATCATAATCAACGAAAAATTAAATATGTAACGCTCTGTTAGCAGGGTTAGCTCAGTAGTACAGTTTTCCTTTTTAAAGCCAGAGAGACACGGTTCTATCCCCGCAGTGATACTCTTATCACTTTGAATTAAAAGCATGGAAAGTGTCCTGTTGCATATATAGCCTATAGATATACCGTGGTTAGGGACCGTTCATAAATACATTGGTGTGGGGGGGGGGGGGGCTGGATAATTTCATTTTTGGTATATCAAAACATTTTTGACCACCATTCTCGCCATGCCACAAACTTTTTGACCCCCCAACTCTGAATTACTGCCTGCACCTGAAACTTTCTTGCCCACCCCCCTTCATTGTTATCAAGTTCAGTGAACATAGATATGACATCTTTTATGGGTTTTTTTACAGAATTTGACCATGTATCATATTCTATTTTGATGGACGCATCACATCTACATGATCTAGGAGGGCAGGTTGTAGAATCTATGCGTTTTATCATGTTGTCGCTTTAATACTAGGCTCTATAAAAGAAATTAATTCTGATTAAAATGCCATGAATGAAACTATATACTTAACTTTTTGAAACAATTTTCAATATCCATTTATTTTAGTTCATACACAGATCGTTGAATAAATACATGTACATGTAGCGTGGAAAGTTTTGTATTGCATAGGCTAGGTAGTGTACATACTGAATACTGACATTGAAACGCAGGAAATCCTAAATAATGTCACATTCCAAAAAGGTTTAATAATAGATATAACAAAAAGTAAACAATTTCGAAAAGTTCTAAAATAAGAGTAACGATATAAAAAAAAAACATAGCCGGTCCTGGCAGGATTCGAACCCTTGTTCATGGATTTAGAATCGAGGGCTCTACCACTGAGCTGTATGGTTCGATGTGCATAGAGTAAGAAAAATCATTAATATAGTTCAACACATCATTACCCTCTAAATATCAGAGGCATAAAATGCTTGATATTTTTTATTCCATGCGTTTAAATATAATGTTGTCGCTCAAAAGTTGTTTCTATGCTCTAAAAGAATCTAATTCTGATGAAAATGTCATGAATGAAACTATTTAACTTTTTGAAACAATTTTCAATATCCATTTATTTTAGTTGATACACACATCGTTTTGAATAAATACATGTACATGTAGCGTGGACAGTTTTGTATTGCATAGGCTATAGGTAGTGTACATACTGAATACTGACATTGAAACGCAGGAAATCCTAAATAATGTCACATTCCAAAAAGGTTTAATAATAGAAATAACAAAAAGTAAACAATTTTGAAAAGTTCTAAAATAAGAGTAACGATATAAAAAAAACCATAGCCGGTCCTGGCAGTATTTGAACCCTTGTTCACGGATTTAGAATCGAGGGCTCTACCACTGAGCTGTATGGTTCGATGTCCATATAGTAAGAAGAAATATTAATATAGTTCAACACATCATTACCCTCTAAAAATCAGAGGCATAAAATGCTTGATATTTTTTATTCTATGCGTTTTAATATAATGTTGTCGCCCAAAAGTTGTTTGTATGCTCTAAAAGAATCTATATAATTCTAATGAAAATGTCATGAATGAAACTATCTTTTTAAAAACAATTTTCAACATCCAATTTAGTTCGTAAACGCATCGTTTTCGTTTTATTTCGTATTGAAAGTCGGAGACACCTCGGCCAGCCTTTGAGACAACTCGGCCAAAACAACTCGGCCTCTGAGACAACTCGGCCATGAGACTACTCGGCCTCCGTTCACATTTCAATTGTAACATATTTTCTGAGACTAGAATACCCCGGCCCCCCCCCCCCCCAGTTTGTGTATGTGTGGGATTTGATAGACCTAGTATGGGTCAGTTTCATGACTTCATCACCCAGGTCTTTTCCCACCTCAACAGTGTGTTTAGGTCTTCCTGTAAGATTTGGGGCATCACTTGTGATTGAAATCTGACTTTTCATAATTATAGCACTGAACAGTTCATCCTAACCACACGGGCAAACTTCTACAGACATATTAATTATTATATATATCAGGCTTTTTAACGGTACAATAAAACTGTGTATTGACTATTGTTCAATCAAAGTACCCGAATGCGATCAATTTGTTTAGAATAGAATATTGCTGCCCCAAGTTCCTTTGCGGCACAGAAGATGTGCGCGAGGGTAGATGCGCAGGTGATGCGCATGGGTACATTGAGATCGGCGTTTCAATCTCGTTGCGATATTAAGGTCAGTAGGGATAACTCGTTTATTTTTTATCATGGCAAAATATTCTTATAGCTCGTACAATATATTCGTGTATCACCCTCAAAGCCATTCTATATTATATAAACTCCCCCTACATACAACATCCCACACATACCATCTCACACACATATTATAACAATAGCCCTTTCTTGCTATTTAGCCAGCTGATAAAAATGCGTAAATTTGATGTCAAACACTATAGTATTAATACGGTTTTCCAGTTGGCGACACAACAAAACCAAACAATATTTTGGAAACAATCCCCGTTACTCTTCATAACATAAAGAAAATAAGAAAATGCAAAGAGCAACGAAACACGGGTCTGTGGGCAGAGTTACCTTACATGTGTATGGCACATGGTCACTTTTACGTAGGGCGAGTTGTCTTAGCGTCGAGTTGTATCGGAGACCTAGTTGTCTTGAATGCCGACTTTTCTTGGCCGAGTTGTATCAAAGGCAGAGTTGTCCCGATTCCATCGTTTTGATATGACTAACGGCAGCGGGAAAGTTACCCCATGCATCGCGAAGGTTCCTAATTTTGAATACGATTATAACGTGAAAATAAACAGTCGGGTTTCAAAACGTCGGCAAATAGCCAAGTTTACTTTCATTTTCATGCTGCCGATAGTGAGATTTCACTGGGTACTAATAAAAAACACCATTGAATTCATATACCTCGATATTTGGTAATATAAATAGGGAGCTTTAAGTAGTTTATATTGTGTTTCACATTACTCAAGTACTAAAAGGCAACACGGGTTCAACACCCGGGGGTTTGGTTAACCTCCGGGATGAGCTCTTCGTTTGCTTCCATGTTTAGGGTTCATGGTATAATACGTCTTCCCTTGTAATTGAAACATTTGATTAAAATATCACATCCCTTTACATTTTTCTCAGGCAACTCTCAAAACTGGTGGCGCTATAACATAATCATGAACAGTCACACTGACCACAACCGATCCCAAAGTGCATCTCGTTAAAGATGCTACATTCAATTTGTCGCCACATTTTATGATACACATGATCCTTTGCGCCAAATTATCCTCCCCCCCCCCCCCCCCCCCCCGGCGATATAATCTTCGGAAAAGCCGTAATGCTGTTTTTTTATCAGGTCCGATATAGTGTACCACTGACCACATGTAAGGAATTGGCAGTCAGTCGCTAGGTCACTCACCAGACAATGACAGACGAGGTTTGACCACGGAATTTGACCATGTATCATATTCTATTTTGATGGAGTGAATCAGAACTCCTACTTCAATTGTATGGATCTTTGGTTTAGTGCCATGGTCTTTTAAATCCCCTGAATAACTTTACATATTTATGCACGGATCTCTGTTCTTGAAACCAATTAGGATGCTCCCTCCAATTATATATCGTGGCTTTTAAATACAATGTGCGCGCAATTGTTGTTTGCTATTGATATGAATTTGCCCTTCATTCTTTTTTAGCTTTGCTAGTACATGAACATAGGCCCGTGGACACCTGCGCGCGTATCGCGCCAAAAATAGCTATTTTAACGTTGATTTATGAACGTTCCGTAAATAATGTGCATCTAGTAGAGCAGGGGATTGGGGGGGGGGGAAGCCCCCAGAAAATTTTGGAAACTAATAACAGTTTTAAACTTTTTTAACCCCCCCCCCCCCCCCCCCTTACCTCTGTTGGGGTTTTGACTTGAAATGGGGGGGCTCCTAATGGGTGGGCGCCATTCCAGTGTCAAGAAATGCGCGCGTAGCGCTTGAAAATGTTCGACTGTACACCTACCTTTTAAACGATTGAGCTACATTTCGGCTCTAAACAAGCTTGTTAGAATATTGCATTTTGGGAAGGGGTGGGGGGGGGGTTCCAGCCCCCCCCCCCCCCCCCCCCCCCCCCCCCCCCCCCCCACCGCTGGTTACGCCACTGCTTGCTGGCATTTTCAGCAAGATGTGTGTAGCTTGTTAATGTGCGCACATACTCAGTCAGCTGAATCGAGCATTTCTTGTCACATATCTCACTTTGGGCTGCGGATTCATAGGAGTACCTGGAAGGAATTCATTTTTGACTAGCAGTGGCCATGCACATGTTGTTCAAAAAAGGCCACTTATCTTGTCATGCTTGTGGTGATGCTTTTTTCCCCTGTGACTGTGAGGCTGTTCTTCGTTGTCGCATCACTCGCATGGATATGAAGAGAGTAAAGAGACCACTGGCTACTTTTATCTTTGAACTCCTGATGCTGGCAGCTCGAAGTCCAATTTGTAATTGTACGCTTGTTATTATAATCATTGGGATTTATGTCTCTTTGTGTATTTTTCATGTGCATCTCCTTTTTTAACTTTCTCTATTTTTGCATTAAAAGGGTTTCTTTTAAATGTGACTATCAATTTGGCCTTTTCTTTCCTTTTCGTCCATTTAGCAAAAATATTATATCCTCAAATCTGAGATATTGGTGTCAGCTGCTGTCCTTTTAGTCATCTCCATTGTGTGATTGCTTAGGGAGCACATCAACACTCGACCGCGCGGCAACCGGCGGTTCCGCCCGGTTGGACCGCATATCATTGTTTAGAACAATAGAAACCGGCTGCAACCTCACGGAACTGCACGGAACCGGCGGTTGCCAGGCGAGTTTTGATGCGCTCCCTTATTCCTCTTGATGTTGATGATTCAATTTCCTCAAACTATTCTACTTTTCAACTTGTTTGGTGCTTACGGTTCTTCTTTATATCTCATTGATCCAATATTTCCTCAAGGTTTTCCAGGTCGTCCTCAAGTTATTCCTTCAATTTTTAGTGCTGCATTGATAAATTGAATTTTCTATGGCTCTGAACCCTTTTTGTGGAACCTTCCTCAATGCTCCGTTATTTCTTACATCTTCACGACTCGACTCGTCTTATTTTAACTATTTTTCATTGACTACCTGCCTTAATGATATTGGTAATTTCTTCAAATATGAGTTGTATTGTATTGTACCTATTTCTATGTTCAACTGGTACATTCATAATGTAAATTCCTGAAAGGTCTTGAGATTTCCTTGTTGGTATACTGTAGGTATACATTCCATCCACATACGTCAGTTTGTGGCTTCACTGCCTCACTTCAAATTGAATCTAGCTTTGCCCAGCCCTAATCGTCATCTTTTCCTTTCTTTTCTTTTTTCCTTCTTTTTTTCTTTCTCCTTCTTTTCCAATTCTTTTCTTCTTCGTTTCCCTTTTTCCTCTTTCTCTTTTCTCTTCTCTTTTTCCCCTCTTCTTTTTCCTCTTTCACCACACACCCGTGGTCTTGTACGTTCCCATTCTTACATACCCCATGATCAGATGATCAGTCATACCTGTTACCTGTACCATACCCATCTCGTCGTACCCAGAGGATGCATACACGTGTAGGCCTACTCATGGCCGGTCTACTCGTGGACCGTACTCAACTTATACAGACCTTACACGACTTGACAAAATCTTTGGAACACCAAAAACAAACTGACCTAATAATTATGGACTTTTCCAAAGCTTTTGACACAGTCCCTCACAAAAGACTCCTACACAAACTCAAACAGTATGGTGGTATTGACGGCCAAACTCACAAATGGTTAGGTAATTTTCTAACAAAAAGACGCCAACGTGTAGTTGGAGGCGAGAACTCACATTTGGTGAATGTCAAATCAGGTGTTCCCCAAGGCACGGTTGTAGGACCACTGCTTTTCCTCATATAGGCTACCTTAACGACATGCCGAAATGGTCTCAAGGGAGCACATACCTAAATAGGTATCGCGACACGCTATCGTCGCGATCAATCAAAGTTGAATACGACAATAGTTCCTATTTGGCGGGAAAGAGAGTTATTTTTTGACGGTTTATGATATAATTTTTCACTAATATGTTGTGTTTGAAATGTGTAGTTGATGTTCTGACATTTAAACTAGGTGATTGGAGGTCAATTTTAATTTCACGGACCGATTTACACATGCGGTAATATCCAGACCGGAGACCGAATTTAGGTAGGCATATCACTACGTTGTTATGCGGTGGCTTATATCAAAAAAAGTGCACGGTGATGTCTACTTCATATTCAGATATGTTGTAGATAACCCTTGTAAGTAAAACATATCAAAATTTCATTGAACCAAACGCACTAATATAGAAACTAGAGCCATTTAAGTAAGCCTTTTTTAACAGTAAAGTCTATGGAGAGCGCCTTGGTGCTGTGCTCCCTTATAGCGCCAGGTTCCCGATCTCCCGCGTGCTCCGATCCAGTGTAGGTGTATTTCACAATGCAATAAATAAAAGTTGGGTTTCACCCAGATCTATGCGTTTTGATATCTACTGGGCAGTGTATTTATGGCATAGGCCAACTTTGTCCGGTTCAAAAAACAGGGGGGGGGGGGGTGTGGTTGCTCTTTTTTTAACAAAAACACGGCGTTATTTCCGTTGATGTGTTATAGGTGGGTTAGGTCGACATAATCAGAGACTGATCAAAATCAAAATCAGTTGAATTTGAGTCAAAAAGTGTGAATTTCGTGAGTGTAGGCCTAACAAGTCAAAGCGTGTCGCGTCTAGAGTCAAAAAACGGGGAAAAATAGTGATTTTACGGAAGATGCGGCCTCCGTGATCAGATCATATCTCAAAAATGCATTGTTCAATTGTCATGTTATTTGGCTAGTTTGTTCAGAATTTTACGCTGAAAAAGTTGATATCAATTTCGAATGATTTTGAACAAGTTTGTCCCTCTATAAGGGAGCTCATACCTAAATAGGTATCGCGACACGCTATCGTCGCGATCAATCAAAGTTGAGTACGACAATAGTTCCTATTTGGCGGGAAAGAGAGTTATTTTTTGACGGTTTATGATATAATTTTTCACTAATTATGTTGTGTTTGAAATGTGTAGTTGATGTTCTGACATTTAAACTAGGTGATTGGAGGTCAATTTTAATTTCACGGACCGATTTACACATGCGGTAATATCCAGACCGGAGACCGAATTTAGGTAGGCATATCACTACGTTGTTATGCGGTGGCTTATATAAAAAAAAGTGCACGGTGATGTCTACTTCATATTCAGATATGTTGTAGATAACCCTTGTGAGTAAAACATATCAAAATTTCATTGAACCAAACGCACTAATATAGAAACTAGAGCCATTTAAGTAAGCCTTTTTTAACAGTAAAGTCTATGGAGAGCGTCTTGGTGCTGTGCTCCCTCAAGTCATCAATATTCAATACGTCTCTTCGCTGATGACTGCGTTGTTTACAAAGAGATCAAATGCAAAAAGGACGCAGAGATCCTACAAACGACCTTAAGACCGTGGACGCCTGGCAAAATAAATGGCAAATGTCATTCAATATATTAATACTGACAGATGTTTACGTCCATCAGGAACTAAAGACTGTTGGAAGCACTCATACTTCCCCCCGGGGTGCGGCAGTGGTTATACAAGGGGGTATCATGCGCGTCCAAGGACTTTCAAAAAGTACCCTAAATAAGTAATTGCATAAATGTGAAAAAGTACCCCCTAAACAAGTAAGGACAGTGTTTTACATACCCTAAGCAAGTAATTTCAGTATTTTCATACCCTAAACAAGTAATCCAAATACTTTTATACCCTAACGAACGTACCCTAGCACGAAATTTGTATATTTTGAATCCTAATAAGAAACAATGCACGCACTCTAAACCGGGCTCTAGGCACTGATTTCCTTCCCTATTTTAGTAGTATGAAACAAATGGTGTTTAAGATCAGATCTTTTGAACCCGCTCTTGAACTAGGCCTAACCCGAAAGAATATAATCACAGACGAATGAAACAAAATAATGTATATATCGCGGCTATTTTTAAAGATTCTCATAGATACAAGAAAATAAGGACCCTAAATACGTAAGACCATTGTATGAAAAGTATACCCTTTTTCCTGATTTTCCTTGTTTTGAAACCCTAAACACGTTACGTGTACGTATCGTGCCCCTGCTTCAAAAACCACCCTAATTACGTGATTTCTTGGACGCGGGCATCTTCCCAAACACAATCAAAGATTGGAACAATCTACCGCAACAACTATAGTCTCTATCGCTGAGCCAGGAACTTTCAAAGAAGCTGTAACTAAACACTACAGACAAGAAATTAATGGAGTGTTGACCCGGAGTGTTGAGAAGTATTCTCACAGATACAGATACAGATACCAATATGGACCACCCGTGATGGTTAGACTATGATAGTCTTGTATTTAACACTTTCGACGCGGCTTATACAAAACAGATTTTTCCAGAAACTTTTCCCAACTTCCGAGGTCTATCTCAAGGATTACTGAACCGAAGTCATGTTTGTACTTGTGTAAATGCATTTCTCATGGTGAATCCAAATATAGAAATGAAATTGAATAATTTTGACATTTTTGAATAATTTTGTGAAATTTTGGAATGTCGTCTGCAGACGCCTGCCGCGTGGAAAGTGTTAAGTATACCCATGACCCATGATACCCATGACCCATGATACCCATGGTCTGCCCATGAATCGCGCGTAAAAACCTGGAACGGATCGGGGAACGGATCGACACCGTGGGGTCCCATAAAGTCTCCACGGGACGAGACATAGGTTAACGCACTGTGTGTGCGAAAGGTATTTTGATTTTCTGGATCATCAGTTTGTTGTTTGTGAAATTGTACTCACATAAGTTTAGTTTTGTGCCAAGTTCATAAAAGGGGCGCCGAGTTGCGTCCTTAGTTGCATTGCTTCACTCTTCAGCGTTTTTGTTGGGCACCATATAATGCGTTTCTGTATATATTCATAATGGTGTCTTTTTCAACTTAATAGATTTCAAGAAATGTCATTGTGTTTAAACGATAGGAGGGATGTAATAAGCGGCTGGTCATTACCACTATACTACAACTACAGGATGTCCCAAAATGATTAGTACCCATCGATGCCCAAAGTTCAATTAATTCTTTCATCATCAAAATCAATGAAATTAGATCCGTTATTTTTGTATCATATTTGTTATACTGTATACCCTTTCATTAGAATTTTAGATCATGAATATCGGACTTATTTTAATGAAGTTACACTCCATTGTGTAAGACATGGTGATTTCACCTTTGTGGCAAAGTGCTAATAATTATCTTTGGTTTCTTTCTATTTTAAACTGCTGTTGTATCATATTGTTGATCAAACCATTAATACTGTTTCATTTTGATTCAATTCGAAGAGTAAAAATGGATCGTCACGCATGAGCGACCCCAAGCTTTGTTTCTATAATGAGTTTGTTTTGAGGCAAAACTTGAGGGCCATTTAAACAGGTAAAGACGTGGTCATGGGTAATTAGCAGTGGCTTAGACTTTTTCATATTGGGGATGCAATTTCCTACAAACTTAGTAAAAATGATATAGTCCCTTAGTGTTTAACCTCACGAAATCCATTCTCCAATGTGAATGAAATCTAAGCCACTGGTGATTCACCAAATACCACCTAAACACTTGTCAAATAAAACAATGCATGGGGTCACTCAAGTGTGACAAACTTCTTGTACCCGTTAAATTGAATTAAGGAGAAGAATTATTAATGATTTGAACACCCATAAGTAATAACAGTTACAACAGAAAGATACAAAAGATTATATTGAGTAGACAAGAGATTATGAAAATACACAAATGTCTTTCAAACAAGCTGTAATAGCACACACATTTTTTTAGCACTTTGTCAAAAAGGTGAAATCACCATGAAATCAACACAATGGAGTGTATCTTAAGTTTGATAAATCTGATATTCATGATCTAAATTCTAATGAAATAGTACAGTATGACAAAGATGATGTCAAAACAACGGACCTAATCTCATCGATTTTGATGATGACAACAATTATTGAACTTTGGGCATCGATGGGTACTAATCATTTTGGGACAGCCTGTACTAGTACTGTCACCATTTTGGTATTATAATGTAGTGTCATGCCGTCCGCAAGTTGCTGAATTCATGAAATTGGATCTGGTTGAAAGTGACCCTAAGTATGTCAGTGGTCAGCGTGGAAGGAAGGGGGAGGATTACTTTTTAATGGTCACCGTTATTTTATAACTCCAGTACTGTATTAACCTAAACGGCAGATTTAGGTCAATGATGTCCATCCTCCTCTGTTTCGATTTTAATTGGTGAATGTCCGCCCTCTAGAGTATAGTGTGAGCAAGTACTGAGCAAGTAGGTCAAAGTTCCCTGGCGGCTCATTGATTCGAGAAACTACGCAGAGTGCGAATGCAAAGCTTACAGCATCCGGATCTGTTTTTCCGTAGGCTTACACACATTTTGAGTTATTTTTATCATTTAACGGAATACGATTGAGATTTTAAGGTGACTATAATAAGTGTTGTGTAAGGTATTATTGTTGAAAGAGATAGTACATTTTATTGTTGTGTCATGTGACAATTCTGGCAATTATTATGAGTGGCAGGGATCCGGACCCCGGGGGGGTCACTCACATATAAAAGTGCTACCCATGCTTGTTAATCAACCCTCAAAACTGACCCATATTGGCGTAACTGGTGGAAGTTAATTTGATACCCTTATTGGCGTCAAGTGTTATCATTTCATACCCATAATGGCGTAATGGCGTCAAGTGTTAAAAACTCATAGTACATTTCAATGCACAATTATTCATGATATCCATGATATCCCTTCCATTTTATACTTTTATGAGTAAGCAAAACTGTGTGTACTTACCGCCCGACTTACCGACGTTTTACTTTGGAATATTTTCCGTGTAGAATTTATATTTATTCCATGCCCGATTCCATGTGACTTGCAGCTTCGTTCATCGGCCGGTATACGCGAAATATTGAGAGTGGGAACCAGCCCGGGAACCAGCGATGGCCAATAGTCTCATACGCACGTTTCACGTGTCCAATATGCCAATATCAGACAGACGCCACATATACATTTCCGTGAGGCATTTGCTTTCGCGTTGTTGTGTGAGGATGATATTAGTTCCCGTATTAGTTCAGAGGGGTTGCACGAAAACAGACGTCTTTTTACCGGCCGATTTATACCCAGAAAATTTGACCCATTATGGCGAAAACTATGGTTTGAAAATGAACCCCTAAACGTCGAAAGAGCCAAAAAATGACCCCTTATTTTAAAAAACGTCGACGACGCTATATACTCAAAATCCGACCCATTTTCGACGTTTTTATTAACGCGGATGCGACGCACTGTTATATGTGAGTGACCCCCCCGGGATCCGGACCGGGATCTGAGCACTGAATCAAAAATGAATGTAAGAAGAGGTCCCATGAAATTTTTCAGGAGGCCCCGTACTACGGGCCGTAGGACAAATTTTAGGGGTCCTGCAAGAAATTGAGGGGTCCTGACCTGAAGTTTGGGTATTTATTTTTTAAAACTTTTTTACGGATAGTTTTATTTTTTAATGAATTTATATTTTGAATAAAGGATGGATGTAATTTACGCTTACAAACAGAATTTCTTAACATTTTTCAGTTTCCATTTCCATACATCGTCAAATTTTAGGGTCCCTTCAATTTTGGGCAATGTCTGGTTAGACGTCCCGTAACTCAAGTGCGCATGCTCAAACCAATTAAAACTACGTTGTAGCTATACGGTTTATTCCGTACGGGACGCGAGGCAAGATATAGCCCAATTTTGATCGGGACCCGCAATTCTTTCCAATTTGAAACCTGACGCGTCAAACAACATGAACAAGAAAGTGCGAGGTCCAGGACGCGCAAACGCGTCAGAATGCGACCCCTGCCTGGTGAGTGGTGGTGGTGCTCATAGCAAAAAGGCTAATAAGTGATGCCTGATTGATCGACTGTTTTATTACTTCATTGTTTGTTTGGATATATGAGTTTGTTTTGACTCTATGAAATGTTTTTAACTAGCTGAAATTGCTTGCTGTGACCTGTGATGCAAGACGTTGTCTGAGTCAGTGCACATTTCTCTTGTGTCATTAAAGCAAACAATTGGTTATTGACTGCCATTTGAAGCAATACATTGCAGTATATTGTATCCAAATTTGGTACATTTTCATGCACAGAATTTTATTTGGTGATCTGTTAAAATTTATAAGTTTCTTTTTTTGCTCAGTGTATTTTTTCGTTTATGTATACAAATCACGGGATAAGGGAAGAACAACATTTGTTGATTCTGATTAGCGTATCGTTTTCGTTATTGTGAACATTTGTGTACACATATTTATAATGCAATACTCGTCATCATGTACATGTTGTAATTAAAAGAAATGTAAGTGAAAATATTTGTAAATTGTAAACAAATTGCACTGTTTGTAATGACCAATTCATTGTTCCGATGAAAGATTACGAAAATAGCACAAAGGCCAAAAATCAAGGGCCGTAATGACCACGTATGAGTACGACGTTATTACTTTACTTTAGGGATATTCCAATGACGTTATCATGGGGATTCCCTTTGATTACGTCATTGGAATATCCTAATAACTTCATACTCTCACCACGTGGTCATTACGGCCCCTGATTTTTAGGTTGGGAAACCAAACATACGGTACCATCGAGATTCAGAATTGAGAATTGAAAATTGAAAATCACCGCTACAGCGGCGGCGGTGAGATGAAAAGACCCAGTTCGATCATTCTACTTCATGCACAGTGCATGCGATCGCTATCTTTGTTACTGTAAGTATGTGCAAAGAAGATGTGATTTTTAACATGCTATCACTTTTTGTCCATTCATAAACTATCAATGTTTCGATGGGTGATTTGTGACTTTTTTTTATCACTTCCGAGGTTTTCTCTCGCGGAAAATTGCAAGTAGCTTGCCGGGAAAAAAACATTTTTTCAGGCGGTGGCTCTCATTCAGTAGAGAGTGATGATTCAGAGCTAGGATTCGTTCAACGTAAAGTTTCATTAAAAGAAAGAACATTTAACATAGTCAATAATTTTGATACAATAACACAGTGTTTTGAGATCCCACATCTGACACCAATTTACCATTGTCAAACACCGTAGATTGGGGGATACTTTGACCCACTATTCTAACATTTTTATTTTTATTCATTGCATGGAAGATACTTGTTGGTAAACTAGTTAAATCAGTGGCGTACCCAGGGGTGGGGCAGGGGTCCGGTGCCTCCTCCCCCCCCTGAAATATCTCCGTCGGTAAACTTGAGCTTCCGTTGGTAGATTTGCGATTTCTACCATGCAGCCGTTTTTTGAGGACAACGTCATCCCACCCACGTCTGTCTTTGGGCGATGTACATCTTGATGAAGATGTCGAGATTTTATAAAGGCAGGTCATCAGTCTGTGTACTCGTCTGCGTTCTTGAAGGCTCTTCCACTTTAAAGGATATTGAGCATATGTGACACTAGCTTCGCGTAAGTAGTTTTTTGAAGTGAAGGGGCCAGCTCTGCGTTGGACTTTTCCCAGTATGTTGATGTTTTGGCGCAGTTAGGGTCCCATGCACCTACATGTACACCATATTCCAGGTGAGGTCTTACCAGTGTGTGGTACGGTTTCTCTTTGATGTCACTATTAAAATTCCAAATTATTTTTAATAAAAATTGGTCAAAATTTAAAATATTGCGCAAAAAACACTGTTTTTTGACATAAAATATAACCAACTTTTGGGGGTCCAAATTGTGAACAAATATTTTAAAGCGATAAAAAAAAAAGAACAAAAAGGGCGTCGATTGGACAGCTTTTAGGGTGTCCATTTACACAACAGAGTGTCGAAATGACGCCTGGACGCCGTCTCTGGCTTAATGCCTTGAATGTACATGTACATGTATGGCCATAAACTCTCTGTAAGCCTAGGTTAAAAGGCACAGCTCCAGACAGAGGAGTTTGAATATTATATCCAGTGACAGTCACCATACATGTACCTACACCCCCCACCCATATGGTATCTTAATCTGATGATCATGATCATTGATGGTTAATCAAGGATTGATTTATATGGATTACTGTAAAGTTTTGTAAATCACAACTTGTTTTCACTTCTTTCTTTAGCATAATTCTTTTTAAACTGTTAATCCATTTTATACTTAGCTTCTGATTCTGAGATCTCAAAGATTCACCAACCTGTGCTGTATAATTATAATCTAAACCCCACAGCGCTATATTATAAGCACTGTTTTATTATTATTATCCAAACACCTTTTTGGATACCAGACCTTGAGGTCTGGTCTGGGGCAAGGCTGGGGCTCCAAATATTGAGTCTATCATGTCTAACAAATTTCCAAAATGTTTCAAAATTTAATGTGCTGTTTTTCTAGATCCCACATCTGGCACAGTCGGAATTGCGTGAATTGGTGTACATGTACATCTTACTATAATTCACCGTATGTATGTGTGTATGTATGTGTGTATCCTGAAAAGACTTTCTCATTTTGCATCCTAAAGCCGTGAATATTGCACTGATAATAGATGATGTCTTGAGACAGATTATAAGCTATAAATGGCCGAAAACCGTACAGAATTGACCGAGATATGAGCAAAATGATGTCCAATTTAGGCCTTTTCAGCCCGGCTTTTGAGACTAATTTCTACGGGCCATGTTTGTTTTTCTCTGCGTACACTGTAACCATGCAGTCGGCGCGCGTTACACATAGCGCGCAGCAGTGCGCCATGCAAAATAAACGCGCACACGCACTACACCCACGCACCCCTACACACGCGGGCGGGCAAATATTGGAGAAATACGCTGCGCCACGGGAGTTGGTTTCGGTTTAGGCCTTGGGGTTGCATAAGCCACGGGGCGGGGGCGGAGCTTTTGAATTAGGCTACAAAACCTTTTGATTTAAAACAAAAATGTTTTAAATATTGTTCTATTCCTATGTGTTTCGTTATAAATTTTCAACACTTTATTTTTGTAGGTGTCTATCTGGTAGGCCCTACTCCCTAGCGGGAGAGCCCGTCCGCAGGACGGGCGTGCCGCTAGTGTATATAATCCATACAATTCAATTGTTTAAGCCTATATAGCTAATGCATCAGCTAAAATAACACCTCGGTTAACTATCATTTAGTGCCAATGATAGATATTGATAGTTATTATTAACTTAGTGTTGATCTGATAACCCTAAAGGCAAGCTTTTAACCGGGGGATCACAATTTTCAAAGAGAAAACACAAACTAAATCGCCGGGGACCCTCCGGACATCAGCCTGTCGTCCCACCCACTAAGCCACAGCCCTCGGCTACTCGTTCGCGCAGTATACCACGCGCAGTATACCACACTCACTATATCATTGAAAACTGTACAGGTGCTCAGAAATAGGCGCACAAGTAGTATGTAGTATTTAGGGGGGCGGGTAAGGGTTATTAAAATGCAAACTTTTTTGTACCATAACCCTAACCCAGCTTAGAGTTTTTAACTGGGGACACAATTTGTGAAGAGAAAAACACCAACTGAATCACCGGTGACCAGCTGGGAATAGATCTAGAGACCCTCCTGACATCGCCCCGTCATCCCACCCACTAAGCCACGGCCCTCAGCTACGTGTTCGTGCAGTATACTGCGCTCACTGTTTAGACTTGGCTGATTACGTCATCGAAAACCGTCAGCACAGGAGCTCGGAGACAATATAATGTTAATGTGTTCTATATGATGTTAGTATTTTTACCCAATTATAGGTGTTAGGCATCAATGAATAAATGAACTTAAAATGCTATTGTATTGTTCTTTGGCCCTAAAGTTCTGGGGCTCAAATGTTTAACCGTCTACTCAATTTTAAAGCTAACCCTATCCTAGTCTGCTTTAGTATACCTTTTTCCTTTTCTTTGTCACTCTATGAACATGTACCGATAGAGGGCTCACTCCCCATGGACCGCTCCCCATCCTCTGATCTCACCCCGGGGAAAAAAGGTCTACTTGCATTGGATTGACCTCGTTGACCTCCGTATACTTTTACATTAGTGCTCGTCCAAAAATTGGACGCATATGTAATGAGCAATTTGTTCGCGTGGGGTTCAAAATTAACCAATGGGAGACACGATAAATACGAAGTATATGAGTATTTATATACGTCTTCGCAGAGAGACGAATCTTGCTCACTTGATAAATTCAAAATGTCGATTTTCTGGCACTGTATAGCCGCCGTTTCGATCTAAAATCACACTTTAGGAGTTATCTTTGACATTGGTCCTCGCCCAAAATATGTTCCTCATAGATATAGCTACATTTCCGCATATGTGACTATTTCCATGCTATTTCCTATCTTTCAATATCGTGTAATAAAAAACCTTTTTACGTTTAAACAGAGACAAATAATTTGATCATTGTTTACGATATAACTAGAGACTCTTACACAGCCACAGAAATACCCCCTTCACGCGTTTCTAGATGTACAAACAGCAAATTCAATATTAGCGCGTTATGAAGGGGTGTGATACTATCGTGACGCATAAAAAGCATCGTCCCTAGTAATCCCTAGTGTGCTCAAGCACAGTTCTTTTGTAAATCCAATGCCAGTAGACCTTGTATTTGGTCGGTTCTCGGATGGGAAGTATCAGGGGGTGTTGTTCGATTGTGTGACAGTGAAATTATACAAGGTATACGAGTCGACTAACCCTATCCCCAACCTACTACATGTAACTAGTACTAGACATTTGTCAATCGCCATTCAACAGAAGATTATATCAATCAAAAATTCAAAATCTGTTTAATGGTTGGGTTGAAAGTTTTGTAATAGGAAGTATTTAATCAATAACAAATCAACTGGTTTTAAATTTTACTACATGTAATTAGTACTAGACATTTGTCAATCGCCATTCAACAAAAGATTATATCAATCAAAAATTCAAAATCTGTTTAATGGTTGGGTTGGAAGTTTTGTTAAAGGAAGTAATCAATAACACAACAAATCAACTGGTTTTAAATTTTAAAGGCAATGTTTTGTAAATTTGAAATAAAATTTGTAGTTAACCATCAGTATCAGTAGATTGTTTGTATTGTAGCAATGATGCAGACATCCCCAGTGATACATACTGTTGGAGGTTTGGAGTTACCGACAGCAGCAATTTAGATGGGAAAAGAGGTTTATCCGTCTTGAATAAATCTGTTTTTCTTTTTTTCCCCCTTTTTAAAATCTTTTCTTTTAGCTAGGAAGTCTTATCAAAACACCTTGTTGTTCATCATTTCTGTGATTCAAATAGACAACACAATGAAAACTGTGCTCCATTTCTGTGATTATTTACTTTTCAAAATGTAAAGCGTGTGTGCAATTACAGAGTTCAAAAGAGTCACCCTTTTACGAAATTTGCTTTCGAATTTCTTTCTTTGTTGAAAACGAGTTAAAAAAGAAGAAGATTATAACAAAATCTAACAAGAGTGTGTCCTAGTAGCCTATCACAACACCAATCTCAATTGCAAAACGAGTGAGAGCCATTTGCCCAGGAAATTGACGTCCTGTTTATTCAGGAAATCAATTTCCCTTCATCTGCTGGATAATTGAAATGGTTTCGTATTTTGAGAGGGTTGTGGCGTCTCTGTGGGCCTGCTTTTAGCACACCTGTAAACTTCAGGTAGTTATAATATCAATCAAATATCACTATAACCTATACAACTGGTTTGTTCGTGGCTGAATAGGTTAAGTGTGACAAAAAAAACCCCAAAAAAACCAAAACAGAACAACAATAAAAACATTTAATAAAATTTATATTTAAAAAAAAATGCAAAAACTGTGTTCCCTTCAAAATTATGGGTCAGTAGAGTTGTAGAACTGTTTTCCCTCGTAACTATCTGCGTAAAAATCTTAACCTATAAAGTACACGTATTCTCTTTGCACTTGATTTGTCTACTACAGTGGTTCTCAACCTTTTTGCCCCACGACCCCTTTTGACATTCCTGGACAGTACCGTGACCCCAAAACAAAAATTGAATAAAAACACCAGCCGGATATCATAAATGAAACTGCTTAGTTTGGATGCGAGCGTAGCGAGCAGGAAATTTTGCATATTTGAACTGTGGGTGTTTTTAAGCTATTTTAAAGCAAAATGTAACACGGTTCCCCAAAAAACCTATATTTATAAGCCCTTCATGACCGCCTGGAAAACCCCAAACGACCCCTTGGGGGTCACGACCCACAGGTTGAGAACCCCTGGTCTACTAGATAAGGTAGATTGTAATTATTTAGCAATCTTATGAAGCTTGTTGGTTTGGTACTGATCATACTATAGACATGTTCTCAGACAAATAGTACCAGTCATTGCCATCCGTCATTGTTTTATCACAGTTGGAGGTTGTACCAGGATATTATATAATACATGTAGTGTGTTTCTATTGAGACACATTATCCGGGTTAAACCGGATAAAAGATTAATGTTGCTTAATAGAGCAACTGACATTATCCGCTATCCTCTCTGGATAATAGCGGGGCAACTTTCCTCCGCTATTTATCCTGCTTTGTTCCGATACAGTGCGCAAGCAGTAGAGAACCCAGAAGTACATGTACAATGTATGTATACAACTCAAAATAAAGGAAAACTTTAAAAATGATGAAAAAACACCTCTGCCGTCTTCGGTGGCAAACACAAATTCTGCCCCACCTAAACTTCCATGCACCCCCCTGGATATCAAATGGTGCGTCCCTAACACCTTATACAGTAGGAATTAGGATTTATGATTCAATTAGTATATTTTATATGGATAGCCATTTAAATCAAATGCAATGGGAAAAAGAAATTAGCGCTTGTGATTAATGTCATAGCCAAATGTATTTACCCAAAGCATAGTGCAAATATGAATATTTACATGTGGTATTAAAAGATTTGACCATCCTTTGTGTTCATTTTTGGGGTCGTGGCAATGTGTGTGTAATTAATAATTGTATAAAAGACAGGAACTTTAATAACAAAAGGATAACCACATGTAAATTAAATTAAGATATCATGCTCATTTTTACATATATTCTTTGTTTTAAAGGCCCAAAAGGAAGTCGAAGCATAATCTCTTTTCTGAACCGAAAGAATAATCAAAACCATGGTTTATTTTATATAATACCCACTTCAACAAATCACATCAATAATACCATGAAACAATTCAGCATTTCCAGAGATGAATATCGACATATGAGATGCATAATTTAGTTGTTACACCTCTGTATATAGAGTCTGTTACAGCCTGAGGGTCTCTTGTTCCTTGTGGCGAACACAATAATCCTTTCCTATTGAAACAAGGTAGGCGAGGTGTATAATTGAATCTGCGATCTGGGATGCGTCGGTTATTGACTCGTCGTGGCTGTTGGTGTCTGTTTTTGCGATAGATATACACCGTGCTCAGATTCCATGTGCATCGATAATGACTTTGGGGCGTGATTTCAGAGCTAGAAATTCGGCGAGAATCTGAGAATCCGATTCTCAATTGATTCATGTAGGTAGACAAGTTTGCGAGAATTGGATTCTCGTTTATTTAAAAAATCACACACAAACTCAATTGTCGAGAATCTAGGATTCTCGTAAAATGTGGTTGGGAGAATCTGTTTGGATTCTCGCAAGGTGAAATGAAATTCTAGCCCTGGATTTAGGTTCGATGGTTGTTTGTAGTTGTGTGATGGCTTTGTTGTTTGAGACACTAATGTCGAGACTATTCAGGGACGTACATGTAACTACCCTTGCCAGATGGCTCGCCCCCTGATGCTCCCCTAATAGAATGACAATCTCTTATGTACATGTATACAAAATGTAGTAATAAAAAACAGTCCGTTATGCCCCTGATCACAGGCTTGTCCCTCGTTATGACCCCCACCTCCACCAAAGTTGAAGACCCTAATTACGCCGGCCACTGCGACTATTCTGACTCGCTGTTATGATAACAGTGTTTAATATGGCATGGATACCTTACCCACCTTTACTTATACATGTATTTTTGTACGAACTGCAACAAATCAAATCAATGGCATGATACAGATCGGCATTTCTGCAAATGAATATGGACATATGAGATTGAGCAATCACACACAGTCAATTTACAATCTAGAAACAATTTAGTTGTTACACCTATGTATAGAGAGTCTGTTACAACCCGAGGGTCTTGTGATCCTCGTGGAAGATGCAATAATCCGCATTTCTTCCGCCTTGGTAACGAGCGTTGGTGAGGTGTAAAATTAAATATACGATCGGGGCGCATCGGGTATTGGCTCGTGGCTGGTCGGTGTGTGTTTTTTGCGATGATGGTATACACCACGCTCAGATTCCATGTGCATCAATAATGACTTTGGGGCGTGATTGAGGTACTTCTACTTGCTGTATAGTGGTTGTCTGTGTGTGATGGCAGTGTTGTGTGAAACAGTACTGTCAGGACTATTGACTATTATTCGGACTTTTACTGTATATAACTATCAGAGTGTATAAAATGTGGCATGTTAATATATCCATTTATGCTATTTTCAAATGAAGGACTAGCTGTGTCTTTAGCAGTGGAGGCACCAGCATAAAAAAAAGGGGGGGGGGCGCGGCAAGCAAAAATTGAGGGGTGCAAGATTAAAGAATAGGGGCACAATCTGTATGAAGCGTGGGGAAATTTTGTCTTGTCAAAATTGCCTGTTGGTCTGAAAGTAGATTTTTTAGACAAATGTTAAGCTATTTTATGAAAAGTCAACATTTTCAATTGTTTGGGGGGAAGGGGTGCAATGATTGTGATTGGGGCATCCCCCCCATGACTATTGAAACTCAATTAAATCCACATAAGGATCATGCAAAGGATACAAGCTGATTTAGTGAAATGGATAAATAATATATAAAAGAGAGGGACCGGGTGCCAGACCATGTATTTTTTGTGTATTATATCACACTTGGGCAGTTTTTGCCCATTGCATTGCACATTGTATAATATTTCACAACTCAAATCTATACTCAAAATAAAGTCATTGGTGAAAATTAAACCACAAAAAAAGAAAAAAGAATAAATACTAGTAACAAAAGTACATCAAGATTATAATGCTAATCAGACATACAGGTCATTCATTGATAGTCTACTAATACTATCTCCCTTATGTTTATATTCACCCACTGCCTGCATACCGTATCGTACTAAACTCACACTTCTTTATCTATCTATCTTTGTGTTCCAATTTTCATTACAGGTCTTTCCCATTTAGCAGCTACAGATACAATTACAACTTAATCTTTCCCATTTAACTCGTGAAAGTAACATCACAAAACAACACTATGTCGTACAAGAAGCTTGGGTTCGGAGGTGATGATGAATTGTCCGGGGGTGGTGGCGCCGCCATTGGTGCCGAAGAAGTGATGCTCGGCGTACATGTGTCGGATGTCAAACCGAGGAACTTTGATGGTTTTGAGGACTCTAACGCACCCCTGCTGAACATGGCCAATGCTCCTGCATATGAGGTAAATAGGGAGGGTAGGGGGGTTTTCAATTTTTTAGAGAAGTTAGAAATAAAGGACACTTATAATGTCAGTCAGTATTTTCCTTGAAAGCTCCCCCACTAGATAATACGGTAACACAAAAGTGACATGAGCTTCATTGTATTGCAACACAACATTTTTGCGAATTATGAGAAAAAGTTGGTGAAAAATTGCTGAGAATTTGATTTTTTTTAAAGATTATGTACCATAACAATTTTGAAAATAAAACAAGAACAAAACACCCCCTCCCCGACCAACTGTCCCTGAGAGGTCTTTTTGCCTGTAGATCGAGACATTTTTATCACATGTTATAACAAATGTGACAAACCCCAAAATATTTGCCTATATAAGGCGACAAAAATACCCCCTCTTCTATAGATGAGGTGACCGTTGTTTACATTTAGGACGCCCTCTGTTGATTTGAGACAAAACACACCGGGCAAGAGTTCCTATAGTTTACATAGGCCAGATCAGGTTTTCTAACTAGATTGTGGTGTCACAGCAAATTGTTATCAAAACTGTCTTTAAACTTGCTTAGGAATGCTATAAGCTATCGCATTTCACACAAAAAAGAACAAAAAAAAAGTTTTACAATTCATTAGAAAGAAATTTCATGTTGTCTTCATTAACTTTACTGTATATTCTGCCTGGAGGGAATCAACAGAGGGTGTCCCATTTGTAAATACATGACGTCACCGGTCACACCATCTATAAGCAAAGGCTTTTTTGTGTCTGTTTTCAAAATTTCTGTGAAAATGTTTATGAATTTCAACAATTAAAAATAAATGGTTGGGTCAGGCCCTTAAAACAGGTTTTGATTTTTTAGTTGCATTAATTGAAAAACATAATGGTACTAGTAAAATAGTATTTTTTTCCTACATGTACATCGAATACGCAGTGTCAATATGTCATTGTACTTGTACAAGCAGGACTTTAAGTTATCTAATCTCCCATTGAAATTCAGGTATTCCTTTCAACAAATGAAATCAAATCCTTTTTTTTAAAATCGATGACGTTTGATTGTTGTGTATGTACGTGAATGCTAAGAATACCGAGATGATCTGATTTGATTAATCATTAAATTTGTCATACAAACAATGCTGAAACGCTCAAGTCAATAAAACAGGTAAACATATTTGGATAATGAGTGGGCTATTAAAACCCACCTTGATTGAAGCATAGTATTAGTAGATACATCATGTACTTATAAGTGCATTGGCGTAACCCGTCATCGTTGCATTGAAATTAATGGATCTGTTCCAAGGTTAAATTATTGTCATTTAGTCTTTCCCCAAGTACTGTATAAACACTTTTATTTCGCAGATACTTTATTTCGTGAATTTAAAATGACTGCTATTTTATTTTATCAGGCATTTAATTTTGCGAACCAGGAAATGTTACTGTTACTTTCAATGCAAAATTATCAGTTTCGCGGGTACTTAATTTCGCGAATCCACATACCTCACGAAATTCGCGAAATTAAATCCCTCGCGAAATTAAGTGGTTTTACAGTATGTTGCAATAAATGTATTCCACTTGGACATTATATCATGTATTTATATAATCCGTATATTTTATTTATTCATTTTTTTACAATTTTAGAAATGTCAGTATAATAATTGTTTATTCATTTTGTATGAAAGTTTTGCTGCAAGTATTATTATTTGGGTTTCCAATTCCATTCAAGAATTCAATATTTACATATTTTCTTAATTTTTTTTATTTTTATTTTTAAAAATTAATTTGACACTAATGGTCCAAAAATCATTTAATGTGAATAGACCAGCATTTCTTTAAATTTTATTTTAAAGCCTTACGCTTCATTGTGGGTTCTGGAAGGATGTTATTAGTTAACACATTTTGTTTTAGTTTCCATATTTTAATTGTGAATTTATTGTCGAAAATGTTATATAATTTGTGTTTATTTTGTTTTACTTGAAAAAAATTCAAGTCCCACCAGCGTCCAAATAAGATCAACAACCACACTGTATGGGTAAGATGGATGTGTAAGACTTAGTGTATTTACTCTAGATCTACAGCTATGATGTCTCCAAATGAACCCATATAGACGCTGTTCTAAAATATCATGATTTTTACACCCTTTGACATGTAAAAAAAACCAAAATGCTTTTATTTTTTTATTTTTTGAAAAAGTTACAATTTGTTTCAATGTTTTGAACATCATTTATGTTAACCAACCAGAAATGACAGATATTTCTGAGATGATCGAGAATGTATCTTTCAAAGCAATTTTACAGACTTCCGACTTATTTTCGAATTTGGCGGTCACCTTGCATTTTATTAGGCATTATTTTCCACTTCTTTCACCTGTGACGTCACTTTGCTCTACATATCAAAGTTAAATGTAAACACTTTCCACGCGGCAGACGACTTTCGAAAATATCACAAAATGTTTCAAAAATGTCAAAATTATTGGATTTCATTACCATTCGGAATCACCATGAGGAAAACATTGAAATAATTACAAACATGCCTTGTATTGGCTCAGTAATCCTTGAGATTGGTCTTGAAATTTAGGAAAGGTTTCTGAAAAATCTGTTTTGTATATGGTATGGTCAAACCAAGCCGCGTGGAAAGTGTTAAGCTTATTCCGTTTGGGCGGTTAAAGCAGATAATTGCCCACAATTTACACAAACTAATTTATTAAAATCAATATTTGAAAAAAATCAACACTTTTAGAACAGCTATATGAATGGGTCGAACCCTTTGCACTGATGACATTTTGTATCACACTTCTGTATGTAGTTTTTAGAAATTTCCTATGAATTGTGGCTCCGTGATTTTCATCTTATTAAAGTATGTGGGGTTGAACAGACCACATTCTCACTAGCTTCTCTCCTATACATTTACTTATTCTCACAAAACCGTTCCAAAAACTTTTAGCATGAGATATATATGATTGATACCAAACATGACTCCTATGGCCCTGTATTATAATCATTTTGGTTCTCACAACTTCCCCTGAAACATTTTCTCCCTACTTGATAGTATAGATTTAAGCCTGCTATATATGGTCCTGAACCTTTGATAATATTTTGTATGAACTCTCAAATCACCATTTACTAAATTCTCCCCTACTCCTTTGCAATCTTGACAATGTGTATGAAAATTCTCTCAAATCATTACCTACTTAATTTTGTAGGCAATTAGTATATTTATGAAAGAGAGTCTCTGCACACCTCCTTTTTCAGCAGCATCCATTAGTAATTTAGTTCCTACCTCTTTCTTCAGCTTGCTTTAGTTTCTATGATCCAATTTCTCACAAACCTCTAAATATCACCATTGAGGTGTGTGAATTATAACAAGAAGTCAGGATTTTCACACAAATTTGGTTTGTATTTTACTGCTATATTTGTCTAAATCAAGCAAGACCTGCAAAGTGCAAACCTTATTTATAACTTTTACGTATCTGTTTCCAAGGCCCCACACTTTTGAAAAAGAAATGGACAAAATATGTACATGTACCAGTAAAATAATCATTACTTTCTTTCTATTTATGATTTGTACATTATTATGGGTATGCCAGTGATTAGCAATATCAGTGTATATTATGATTATCAAAGACGGATACTCACTGAATTAGTTGTACAGAAGACAGCATATGGGTTGATTACACATGTTATCTGTATAAGATCGAAATTATTGCTATATTTCTGTTAAAATAATTAAAAGTGTCTTGCAACTATTCATTTTAATTAGCATTATATGTTCTTCTCAATATTTGACCCTTAACAAAACATGGATCAAGTTATTTAATATAGGGGTATGTGGGTGGAAGAGCTGATTATTCAAAAGCATCATTCACATCAACCGATGCTACCAATGCTTTTACAGTACCCTTTCCGATTTTCTTAGAGATAGAGATATGGCCACCAGAAAAAATCCCAAATTAAGATAATAGCTTCAAAGTTTGGGTTGGGGGGGGGGGGGGGGGGTTCTGAATTTTGGCCATTAAATCCACATTTTGATTAAATAGGGGAACATTTAAAGGGTTTTTAATTGCTTAAATATAGTCAGGTGCTTGTGTGTGGAATTGTCACTTCGCCAAGGTTGCACAATATTCTGAACGATTTTTGCTTATAGTGCAGGTTTGAACCCCCTAAAACCCTTTTTTCTTTGTAAAAGATCTTTGTTATGTTAATGAATATATAAAGATGGTGTTTATTTGCATTCTAGAGAAATTAGTTGTCATCAGTTGACTACTTAATGAACATCGCCCTCACAAGTAATTTGGGGGTCAAAAGTCAATGGGGTCCTATTGAGAATGTTATCTGTTTGGCTTTTAATAACAACAACAGCAGCAACATTGATAACAACAGCATCAACAACAGCAGCTGCAGCAACAACAACAACAACAATAACAATTAAGATTCCTATTTTGCTTTGTATAAACTAACATGCTTTTGCTAACATTGCTTTTCAACAGGTCTCGTTACATGAGAAACTAAGAATGCTTTGTCCAATAATGTCACCATCAATTGTAAAAAAAGCGTAACAACTATGTTGTTTCTAGTTGTTTACAATTTCAAATAAGATTTAGTTGCTACTAAGTGCAGCTTTAGTGACAAAAATGACCCTGTTCTATGGGCCCAACCATAGATTGTTCAGAAATTGGTGAAAACATGCTCACATGCAAATGAATACCAACCCAAATTTAAATGATCTGCATTTGTTTACAGATTTAAACAAATTGTGTGCTGTTTTTAGAGAGAGAGAAAAAGCCGTGACCGACAGACCCAACCTGAGAGGTCTGTTTGCCCAGAGGACAAGGTTATTGTTTTTTGTCGCCTTATCGAAATGTAACCCTTTTGACAAATGTTTGCTCCTTGTTTAAAAAAAGTAGGTCATACTACCGATTAAACTCTGCAGAAGAAAAGTATGGATTTTTTGGAAACAGTTATATTGTGAATCTGATCATTTAAAGATGTAGCTATATAAATGCCATGATATCTGCCACAGATTTGTTTATCATCCAAAATGTATGATTGAAAATATCAATTGCGCAGTGTCTACGCATGGGAGCATGCATGTATCAAATTGATTCAGATCTGGTTCTGGATACATATTGCATTATGTAAGCCCGGATGCTACATGAAACTGTATCATTTTCATAATCTGTTTTTTTAATCTTGGCTTTTGATACATGTACATGCAGCAAACAGAGTATCGAAATGTAGCGAACAAAATTCCCAAACAGTCTATATGAATCAAATCATTTAAAGATGGTCAGATGTACAGTTATACATTGTAGCCTCCACAAAAATCCAGTACTTTGATTTTTTGCGGAGTTTGGATTAAATGCACACACACACATGCTCAAGCACACCCCGACGCATACCCATACCCAGATTTCACTTGTGGCACTGTAAAAATGTTTGAAACTGTGGTTACCTTGGGATTAATGTATAAGATAACTTTGAAATTCCAGATATCTTGCTAATTCATTATTACGTAATTAAGGTCTTTATTTTATTTATTTCAGAAACTGACAATAAGGTGTTGAATAATTGACCCATGTTTATGTTAAACACTTTCCACACGGCAGTCGTCTGCAGATGACAGTTCAAATATTTCAGAAAATGTTTCAAAAATGTTTCAAGTATTGAATTTCATCACCATATTTGGAATTACCATGAGAAATGCATTAAAATAAGTACAAACATGCCTAGTATTGGTTAAATAATTCTTGAGATTTACCTACAACAAGAACCATATAAAAGGTGAAGTATGAAAGCGTAGACTTTCAAATTTACTACTCGAAAGTCTCAGATTTATTGGCCCAGCATGTTTGGTATTCATCAAGTATGCAACACAAACACCTAGTAAAAACATACTGGGACAAGTTGTTAAGCTTGGTTTACAGAAACATTTCTGTAAATTCAGTAAGTAGGAAAAAGGGCACCTACTTTCAAAGCATCTGGCAAGGGACAGCCCAAATTATGATTATCTGAAGGATCTATGATTTATCTATAGACAAGGGGCAGTCCATATATGTTTTAGCTTGGAATAATTTGGTTCTAAAGAGGTCAGACCTAATCCTGACAAAGCTAGACCGCTTTTAATTTGTCAGACGGCAAACTTCTTAGCTATATTATGAGTACATCAGCTTTACATGTCAGGGAAAATCTCAGCAGGCAACAAGAATTATTGCCAGAACAACCTCAAATAAACCTCCGAGCCTTGCAAGCGCTTAAGTAGCGCTGTGTTTTTGTATTCCAGATGATCGATTAAGTGCTAGTTCTCATCCACATACATTTAGGGGCTGTTATTTAAACGGTAAAAAAATTCTGACAACATAAATCACTACAAAATATGGGATTTTTTTAGAACCCGGGGTACTTCCGATGTTTGCTGCAAAACAACCGTCTGGATTTTGTGAGCAATGTATTTGATCACTTTTATTTTACTATCATTAATTATTGAAAATGGAAAGCTTACATTTAAGATTTAACCCTTTCCACACGGCAGCCGTTTGCAGACGATACTTCCAAAATTTCACAAAATGTTTCAAAAATGTCAAAATTATTGAATTTCTTCATTATATTTGGAATAACCTTGACAGATGCAATAAAATAAGTACAAACATGCCTAGTATTTGTTCAGTAATTCCTAAGATACACTTTGAAAGTTGAAAGGTTTCTGATTGTTTGTAAAACTAAATAGCTGCGAGGAAAGCGTTATAAGTCATGACGTCTTTGTTTTGCACCACTATTTCTGTGTGCTTGGCAACCATTGGTTAGGCTTCCTCTGTTATATAATTGATATCATGTGTCATTTCTTGTCAGTGTCAATGACAAGGTGGTCACAAAAAGATTCACTGATAAAGTGTTCAGACAAGGGGCGCTAAGCTAGACACTAGAGTCAAATTCGCTAGTCACATGGGTGCATCACAGTGTACATAATTTTTACGAACAACAAAATACGTACTTTATAATTCAATTATATGCCATACTATACCACCTACCAGGCTTTACTTTACAGCAAACATCACTTTTCCAATATACCGCATGTTCTAAAAAATGCCTGAAATAACTCAATCTCCGTGCAAGTGTGCAAGATCGCCAACGGGGGTGCGTCATATGGTCTGTCAGAATCAACCAATGATGCGTCACAAAATTGACTGAGGCTGCGTATATTGTATGACAAAGGTCCGTCACTTTTTTGACACAGGGTGCGTCATGGTACATGAGAAGTTGACGCACCATTCCCGGGGGTCGTAAAGTGCGCCTTACAACTGATAGGTGTATTAGTCTCGAAGCTACCGCAGTGGTATTGCTACATGTAGACTTGAGGCTTAGATTGTCGTCTGGACAGGCACTCTGGATAAGGGGTAGATATTTTTTAAAGCTAGCTCAAGACTAATAACTAGTCTCTGGTTCCGTACAGTAAGTGTAAATCAGTATAATTACAACTACATTTTTGCCATTAGACAAATTTCAAACCTACGCAAAGAAAGAAGATATATTTTAATACTTTTTAAGATTTCTTTGCAGGACTATATAGCTAGTACTCGGATCACGTAATGTACCATCAAATAATGTTGTTGTCTGACATCTGAAGTGCCACATGGACTCTGCAAGCATAGAGGGCACGCACTGAAGTGAATTCTCATGGGTATCCATATTCATATATCGATGCGAGCATACTGCTAGTGGAATGGCTAGCACAATATTGGTTAAAAAAATAGCAGTTCTTTCGAGATGCTAATTGTATAAATAGGAAAAGCTTCACTTTTGGATCATTTAATGTTTGGGACATTATGTAAGGTGCATATATTGTTATAGGATGCAATGGCTTACATTTTACTTGAATCACATCCAATTGGTAAAAAGAATATCACAGTAAGGCCAAAAAAAGAAGAAGGTTGCGTTGCCCTCAAATCGTAAAAACTAGGGTCAGCTTTTTATTTTATTTTTTATTTTTTATTTTTTTTAGATTTAAATGATCTTTTTAGTTTCTAAATGTTACTATTTCTTGCTTGAAATGAATAAGTAAGCTTGAATAAATGTTTTTTAGACTATTATCACACTAGAAACATTAGTTAAATTGACTTAGGGCTTATACCAATTTTGTCTCAACATAAACCATTTATTTTTCAGCCAAGAAAAAAAGATGAAAAAGCACTTGAGGGCAACACAACTTCTTTTTTCCTTTTTTCCTAATACATTGGTTCACATTAAGCACTCAAATCACTTGTAATGTACCATCAAATAATGTTGTTATCTTTTATTTGACATCTGAAGTGCCACATGGACTCTGCAAGCATAGAGGGCACGCACTAAAGTGAATTCTCATAGTGTATCCATATTCATAATCGATGCGAGCATACTGCTAGATGCTATTTGTATGTGTATAAATAGGAAAAGCTTCACTTTTTGGATCATTTAATGTTTTGGACACTGTATGATCATGTCCAATTGGTAAAAAGGATATCACAGTAATACATTGGTTCACATTAAGCACTCAAATCATGTAATTTACCGTCAAATAATGTTGTTATCTTTTATTTGACATTTCAAGTGCCACATGGACTCTGCAAGCACTGATGGCACACACTTAAGTGAATTCTAGTGTGTATCCATATTCATATATCGATGTGAGCATGTTGCAAGTGGGATTGCCAGTATTTAATATTGGTTAAAGAAAGTTATCAGCTCTTTTTGGAGATAAATGTATGTGCGTGAATAACAAAGGCTCACAAGTAATGGGTCATTTACAATGTAGTAGAAGGCTGACAATATTATGTGTGAACCACATGAACCGCACCAAAGGGCACATCTTATTATTCTTACATCCTTATGGTTGTTTAAAGATATAAGACTTCAACAATACCTGACACAAATGTTCAATGATAACTAGTTTTTACATTTGAATATATTAGGGGAAAAGGTATACAGGTACATGTTTCTCATTTTCTTTACATTTTAAAAGCTATTTTGCTTTACATTCTAATCTAAAAATAAACTTAGTAAACTGTTTGACATGTGTCACAAATGGGGTCACTGCACTGGGTATTTTAGGCAAGAAAATAAAATGCCGAAAGATACTGACAAAAGACTGAATTTTGCAGGAACATTGCGAAACTTTCAGAAATTTTGGCAACTTAAAAAAATTGAAACTTTTAATTTCTAAGGCAATTTTGCGGCAAGAAAATGTTGGGGGAATTGTGCCCATTTCCCTGCAATATCTGTATTTTATTATATTTTGTTTAACTTATGGCATTTCCCTATGACATGACATGGATGGCCTTAAGTAAACCATTCTTTGGGGGAACATTCTTAGGTATGGGTATTGGCTGTACATACCCCCCCCCCCCCCCCTCCCTTGAAAAAACCCAACTGATCTAATCATTGACTGAGTCTTGCTTTAATAGAAACTTGATATTTCTTTCCAGCCTGTGTCTAGACATACGCGCACTTACGCATTGTTTATAAACCAAGTCACATACATAGACATTTATTTGATGCTGCAATTTGTTTTTGGTGTCAATGTAGATTCATGAGAATATGTTATGCAGTGCAAAATAACAGGTGTGTCGTTTATGCTGCAAACCAATTTGTACAATATTAGAATGGCCATTTCCGCCACCTCTTGATCAATTCATTGTGGGAAGAAGCACTCTCTGAGACCATTTCTGCATTGATGGCTAAATTTGTAACAAATTGGTGAATCCAGGAGAGAGAGAATGGAGTAGAGAATTCAGTGCCTTGGTACCATTACTGCCATTGAGGGGGGAAATGGGGAATCTGGAAAGCTCATTATAGGTAAATTTTGGTATTTGGAGGAAAATCTTAGCATTTGGAAGAAAATCTTAGCATTCGGAGGAAAATCTTAGCATTCGGAGGAAAATCTTAGCATTTTGAGGAAAATCTTAGCATTTTGAGGAAAATCTTAGCATTTGGAGGAAAATCTTAGCATTTGGAGGAGAATCTTAGCATTTTGAGGAAAATCTTAGCATTTGGAGGAAAATCTTAGCATTTGGAGGAAAATCTTAGCATTTGGAGGAAAATCTTAGCATTTGGAGGAAAATCTTAGCATTTGGAGGAAAATCTTAGCATTTGGAGGACAATTTTAGCATTTGGAGGAAAATCTTAGCATTTGGAGGAAAATCTTAGCATTTGGAGGAAAATCTTAGCATTTAGAGGAGCATTTTAGCAATTTGGAGGAATAGATATCAAGGGTTTAGTGCAACAAGGATCTATCTGCAATAGCTGCCAGATGGCATCACATGTGGTAGTTTGTAGCAGACCCTTTTGATATTTACTAAAAGTAACACATGGCAGCTATGGCAGATAGGACATTTATTCACTTACATCTCAGTTATGCGAGAAGGCAATATCTACGATAGCTGCCACATGATTATTAAGAGTGCTTTATTTAAAGATATCCCTTGTGAAAACACAATCTAACAAATGGCAGCCATTGTAGATAGGACTTCGTTGCACAAAACCATCGATATATAGCTGTTTTGTATGTAAAACATTGTGGGAAATTTGATTTGCTTCCAGGGAAATAAACATTTTTTCCAGCCCTGCTTACCGCACTAAACCTTACAGGATGAAACATTAAACGAATGCGAGAGGAGGACAGCAAAAAGTCCATTAACCCTTACAGCCCCAGATCCCATGAAATCCCATTTCCCAGCATCCTGGTTCCGCGTGGCGCTGAGGTTTTTGTGTGAAATAATGGCCCCGGGCTATATAGCTGGGCGAATACACTCGCCCAGCACAGCTTCCCCCGTGGCGCAGTTGGTAGAGTGTCCGCCCGCCAACCGAGAGGTCGTGGGTTCAAACCCCGGGGCGTGGCACCTCTTGTTGTGTGTGCTTTTTTCGCTTGAAAAAAATTTCGTTGGAAAATCCACCGGGTGGGTTAGGGTTAAGGAACGATTTTTTTTCTTCTTTTTAATTTTCACTTTTTTTCTCTAATTTTACCCTGATTAACCCTTACAGCCCCAGATCCCATGAAATCCCATTTCCCAGCATCCTGGTTCCGCGTGGCGCTGAGGTTTTTGTGTGAAATAATGGCCCCGGGCTATATAGCTGGGCGAATACACTCGCCCAGCACAGCTTCCCCCGTGGCGCAGTTGGTAGAGTGTCCGCCCGCCAACCGAGAGGTCGTGGGTTCAAACCCCGGGGCGTGGCACCTCTTGTTGTGTGTGCTTTTTTCGCTTGAAAAAAATTTCGTTGGAAAATCCACCGGGTGGGTTAGGGTTAATGATGACCAACAGCACAATAATACTCCCTGATCCCCACACAGACCTGGAGTAAGGGGCTACGCATATATTATTTTTTGGTGTGAGTTGTGAATAAGCTTAGACTTATTCCATTACAGGGCAACCGTGCAGGCATTGCATAATAATATCCCCACTCTATTATACTTTGTATTGTACTTGATGCAGTGTTTGTGTATATATAATTCTTAGATGAAATATATGATAAATTATTCTTAAAATGTTTTTATTTTGTGATTTACAGATAGAATATGTACACACAGAATTCGGTACCATTCTTGTGGCTGTACAGGGCGACAAGAAGAAACCGGCTATCCTCACGATGCACGATATTGGCCTTAATCGTAAGTATTTCTAACAGGATGATAAATAGCATGGATGGCTTTGCATGTTTAGCATGGCCTTTTATGTGTTAGTCACTCAATAAAAGCACAAATTTGTTATCCTCCTGGCCTGTATTGACTGCAATCGTAAGTATCTTTAATTATGCCCAAGAACATGTGGCTTTACTGCTTGCTTAGCTTGGTGTAAACGTGTTATTAGTGACACAATACAAATGACAACAGCTATCTTCAAGGCGCATGATATAATGATTCTTATCGTAAGTTATTCTAATATGATGATGACAAACCAACAAGCACTAGAAGCCGAGTTGTACCGAAATTCAATCACACAATAATGCAATTAACATGGTATTCAACAAAGCAGATGAATTAACCGTTGACCCCCAAAGCCATTGAAGTGCAAAATGCTCATTGCATTGTGGGATTGAATGTCGGTACATATCGGCTTCCGGTACTGAAACCTGCGTATTGACATAATTGCATTTGTATTTGTAAAGCGTGAAATTGTGAATCTACTGTTTGTTTTGCATGGTGATGATATGTTAGGTAAAAAAGGTCTGTTTCATTTGGGAAAATAGCTATGCTATATGTGGGGATTTGTATTATTATTTTTGTAGAAAAAATTGCTATGCTAAATGCAGAAATTCTTTTTCATTGTGTTTTTGGCCCACTTTTCTTTCGTTTTTTCCCTTTCGGAGCCAATATTCTTTTTGGAACTAAAAAAATAAAAGCCTAAAATTGGGCTTATCGCGTAGGAGTATGCGGAAAAAGTGACTCCACTTACTTGTATGCGTGCGGGTATGTGAGACCACAGATAGTCTTGACTATCTGTGGTGAGACAGATCTATTTTTTTCTACTTGGACTTAGTGGCACAATATTTAAATGGCAAGCAAAACCTGGCCATCCACATGGATCAAGATATTAGCCGTAATTGAAAGGTAGCTCTGATGGTGATAGAAAAGAATCGCCGGAACTGATTGTTTTGTATGGTGCTAATTGACACAGTCAAAAGTGAAAAGATAAGCTTGGCTGTCCTCACGATGCACAATGATTGGCCATGGCCATAAAAAGCTGACGGTGATTTATCGTAGAAGTGGACATTTTCAAGCTACATATATTTTTGCGCTCAAAGCAGCTACCATGAATATAATAATGCGTGAATGTATTTTTTGTGTGTATAGGTCAATGTGATGAAGCTACAAATCACAAATTTAAAACATGTAAAACACATAATTGTTGTTGTTGTAAAGCGTTAACAATTAACTGCACGAAATTTACCACTTTTATAGTATGGGTAATACGACATGGCATTAATATTTGTTTCGCATGGTGTTAACATGTCAATGACACCATCAAAATGATGACAAGCACACGCAGCTATCCTCATACTGTCCAGTTAAATCTTAACACTTTCCACACGGCTATCAGTTTAACCATTAGGCCAAAAAAAGAAATTGTTTGGTTGCCCTTTCCCGACCGACCGTAAATATTGAAAAATCTCAGTCGCGTTTTTTTTTTTTTTTTTTTCAAAAAAAAAAAAAAAAAATTGATTTCATCAATTTAAATGCTTACAAGATGGTGAATTACGGTTGCTGTTCATTTAAAATGTATTGCAGACACATATTCTTAGGCCATACATATTTTATTCCTCTCTAGGAGCTTCTAGGCTGATGCTGAAAGAGCAGGTACCACCCCGGGCAGGTACACGACAATCGTAAACATAACACCTCGCCTCACATGTTTCGCTCGATCACCTTGGTGTGTTCCTATGCTATTGTGCATGAACGTTTCCAAGAAAATATTGAATAAAATATTAACATTAAAACTTATACTTTGGTTTTATTGCATCATAGAAATATTAATATATTCATTTAAATGGAATGCGAACATAGAAAGTGCAATTGATTCCCCTATTTGGTTCAACATTTTGACGAAGCAGATATTTTTCAAATTAAATATTGCATATATTTCAAAACACCATATGCACTACATCAAGTTTATAGATATCTGATTTGTCTGAGTGTGAATTGTTTGAGTAAGAAAAGATTGGTAATGTATGTAAAAATCATGTAAAATCCCTTTCATCTTCCATTTTACATTTGTAAAAACACTTATATTTCGAAATAAAAACATCAAATTCACTTGAAAGTGTATTTTTGGCATTCTTTGACATCTAAAAAAAAGAAAGAAAAAAAATTGACCTACCGACCCAAAAAAAAATTGAGGTGAAAGGGCAACCAAACAATTTTTTTTTTGGCCTTATACTATACAGATTTTTTAGAAACCTTTCCCAACTTCCAAGGTCTCTCTCAAGGATTTCTGAACTAATACTAGGCATGTTTGTACTTATTTTAATGCATTTCTTCTGGTGATTCCAAATATGGTAGTTACATTCTATAATTTTAACATTTTTGAAGCATTTTGTGAATTTTTGGAATGTCGTCTGCAGACGCCTGCCGCGTGGAAAGTGTCAAGTTTTTCTGGGGATGGAAAAGAAGTGTTGGGTTGTGGTTAAAAGTAAGCATTACTTTATAACAAATAAACCATTTTTGAGATCGGTCAAAACAAGTTTTAATGTGGAAACACTGCACACGTACAAGCCTTATTTTCATACAATTTGAAAATGCATTGACCAAAACCCCCAAATATCTCAAACAAATTGGGGTTATAATAATTTAGCTGTAACATGAAAGATATTTATGAGTTAGACTGGTTTCCAGACCTATTACGGATGAAAGTGGTATAATCCTTTAATCGCTCAATAGAGGACTTGGTGCTAGGTTATTTTCGTGCTGTCTTACACCAAGGATAAACCCATTATTTGCACTTTTTGAAAGATGTGTGTTAAACCAATACAAATGTCAAATGTGGGGAAATGTCATCCACCATTATTTATAGAAAAACTCCTCCTACACAGCCCTCCTTTCTCTTGATGGGAACCAACAACATAATATATTTTTCACATAGCCTTTGCGCTGAGATTTATATTAAATCTTTATGTTCGCTGTCACCCCATAGAGTTGTATGCCCGGAGACAAACATATCACTCTGCCAATAACCCTTTGTAAAGTCAACAACACTATTAAAGTTGTCAGGGCAAATATTTGCTTTTATATCAAGATGAACAAAACGTAGTCATAACTTTCAATATTGCTATGTTATTACTGATGTTAACAATACATGTAATACTTATGATTGAACACTAGTTCTCATTGAAAATCATTGTGATTACTGTATATTAGGCCAAACAAAATAATAGGTTCGTCTCAAAGCTTGCGCGCGCATTGGTTTTGAAATGCCAAAATACCGCGTCTGAAATGCAGGAAATTGTCAAATCAATTTTTTTTTCCCTACAAATTTTTATTTCGAGTTTTTTATTAAAAATATCGGCAGATTTTCCTTTTCTCAAACTTTTACATGCATGACTCAGTTCTTCAAAAAACGTTGCACAATTGTTTTTACACAACTACATCACAATATTCATTTCAAATAGAAAAAACAAATATCAGAAAGTGTCAACGGTTGCAAATAGTAAGAGTAAAAATTGCCACACAAATAAAAAAAAGTTAAAAAAAAAAGGAAGACAAAAAACAGCGCGCGTCGCCCAATTTTGAAAACTTCGCAAGCTTTGAGACAAACCTTTTTTGTTTGTTTGGCCTTATGAAGATGATCAAAACGTAATCATAAACTGTCAGTCTGGTGTCAACAATATATGTGGTACTTACGAATGAACACTAGTAGTTTTCATTGCAAAACATTGCTTTTATACGAAGATGAACAAAATGTAATATCGTAACTTTCAATATTGCTTGGATATTATTGATGTTAACAATAGTGTATATGAATGTACACTAGTTGTCAGTGAAAATCTTTGCTTCAATGGGAAGATGAGCGGAACGGTTAACGTAATCATAACTGTCAGTGTTGCTCTGATATTACTGGTGTTAACAATCGAGTTTATGAATGCGCCGTATGAACATGCTAAGAGAAGTGGACGTGTTGAAAGATTAATATTAACAAACTGCCTTTATTTTTATCACTTACAACTGGGATGAACTTGAAGTGGCTTCAATAAAATGATGAGCAAAGAAATGTAGACAAACATTTAAACCAAAAAAACATAGATGATAAATCGGAAGGCAGTACATACTTTTGTAATGTGATATCACTTTGCACTGCTCAGGTGGGTTGAATGGTGTAAATAAAGCTAAAAGCTTATTTTGTTATGGTGGCATTTATGTAGACATTGCCTATACTAGGAAAATGTAATGTACATAGAGGTTTTGACAGATAAAGACTTGCGGTTCCCTCAGGTGAGAGCCTGAGAGGCCAGCCACAGCAAATAAAAGTAGGGCCAATTCAATACACCAAGTGACCATCGCTAAAGTAATAATATGCTCACATTGATGAATAACATTTGGAAAATGACCAGCATAGAACATTCAGCATAGACTTTGTGGTTCACTCAGGATGAGGCCATGGGCAAAAGCAATTTATAACATCAAGTCGAGTGAGTAATAACGTAATTATAGTAAAGAATTACATTGAAACATGGCCTGCATTGAACTGTACATGTAAAGACTGGCTGCTCTCTTGAGATTGGCCCAGAGAGGCTACGAGCAAAGAAAAGTATAGAAGCAAGATTGATATCTGCAACACAACAAGGGACGCCGAATGTATTGACATCGCATGACTACCGCCTACACCGAGTGTGTTAAAAAAGCTCGGGAAATCGTGGTATATCATATCAGGCACTAGCTTATCAAGATATGCCTCCTGGCAAGGCCTAGCTTTGTAAGGCCTGAATGAAATGATTTCCACATACCATAAAGTAAACATGATCACGGCCTGGGTTGAGTTCACAGTTGACGACCACATAAATGTTAGCCTATACCTCATTAATGAAGACTCTGGCTAAGCTGTCATATTTGTGCCATATATTAGGGTTGAGAAGCAATTTTTTTCCCCCTAACCCCAACATTTCCCAAGTTTGGTTTCTATAACCCTAACACTGTCAAATCCAACAGAGTCTAACAAGCCAGCCTGTTAGCAGGGGCGTACCGACCGGGGGGGGGGGGGGGGGGTGGGGCAGGGGGGGCAAATACCGGGACGCTAAATTTGCAATACCGGGACGCCCAAAAATGGGCATAAAAAAAAAATAGGACCTAGGCCTAAAACCCTGATGATTTGGCATTATTTGTTGATTTTTTGTTGTTTTGGACTGCGAAATTTTGTGACCGTGCGAAATTTTGTGACCGTGCGAAATTGTGTGACCGTGCAAAAATTGTTGACACTACCCCCCCCCCACTTACGTGAAATTCACGAGGTGACTGACTTGGGAAAAAATTGGGGCAACCTTTTACGAAAATTTACGCCACTGTCGGGACGACATACTTCTGTCCCCCCTGGCTCACATGCCGCGGTACGCGCCTGCCTGTTAGTATAACCCGGCGTGGACGTTTTTCGAAGAAATTCTGGACCCAGCCTATTACAAGCCTTGACACCTGTGGTGTACTAGAAAATCCTTCGCCCAGTGTGCCGGAGGTCCGTGGTTCAAATCCTGAAAGGGGGGGGGGGGTGGTCGCGGCAATTTGGGTCACTTTTCGCGACGCAGGGAAAAAATTCTGAAAAAAGTGGCAGTCAGGGTTAGGGTTAATCTATTTACTTAAAAATATGAACACAAACTCATTTATCAATACGTTTAGAAATACCAAGCGAAGTCACAAAATAAAAGTGGCGAACTCTACCCTGACTTAATTGTGAGTCTTTTACGACAGGTATTCATAAGATAGGTTACACTGACTATATAATTTACGGTATCTTAGGCCAAACATAGAAAATAGTCTCAGAAACATTTTGCAAATAAGCTAAGTGCTGTGAGATTTTATTATTTTTTAGAAAATAGACGGTATGCGATTTTTTGTTGTTGCTAAATCCAGAGAACTTTTGTTTAATTTTGTTGAAAAAAAAAAATTAAAAAAAAGTTTTTTTAAGCCTCAGCTCATAGTCCTACGCGCCGTAGCTCATTTCACATACCAATGCGGGCGGGCTTCTAAGACAGACCTTCTTTGTTTGGCCTTAGCGGTTCCTAGCAGTTTCAAAATGACAGCTGAAACTGCCCAAGTGACAAGCAAAAAAAGTAATAATACTCATGTTGATGAATATCGTGGAAAACCCAACCAGCATAGTACATGTACATTACTATGAGTGTACAACATTGAACATGGACTTCCAAAGATTCTCATGAGAGTGGACGGAACACTGTATGCTCTCTATTTACCAAGTGACCAAAATGTAATACTATCATATCGATACACCTGTATGTAACATTGAAAAGTTAAGTCGGGGGCTATACTCTAAATAAAATGTCCTGCTCTCTGAGTGTAGAGGAAAAGACTTCAACACTTCTGAAGAAACTCAGTCATGTTGGGTAAAAAAAGAGGGAGGAGGGGGAGGGGGGGGGGGGGGGGGGAGGGGAGAAAGGGGATGTGAGATAAAAGAGGGAGTGGAAAGAAAAAGTGAAAGAATTGGACAAAAAAGTGGAGAAAGGGGATTAATTGATATTTTGTAATGGGAAGAAACTAAGTGACCATACGAAAAAAACTAAAAACCTAAAAAAGAAGAAAATATACACCTAGTAAATGGCCAGCATGGAACATTGCACATCAGTAGATGGAACGGAGGGAGGGGAGAGGGGAGAGCAGGAGTACTCGGGGACTAGCTCTGAACAAAAGACACATTTATTTCAGCGCCATTCAGACACATAGTAATAATCTATACAATGGTATACAAAATAGTGCGTACATTGTAGTTTATTTTCATGCTCCACCAGCAGTTTTTTAGAACTCGAGAAAATATAAATTTAAAATTGTGTGGTACGGAAAATGAGAAGATGACGACATATTATGTCTCTCAACCAGATGTCATCAAGAAACACACCTGATAGATGATTAATGATCTGTTGGACTTTGGATCAATTATCAATTCATAGTCAAATAATGATCTTGTTTCATGTTAAAAAAAACCTGGAGTAATTTTGCCAAAGCAAAATATTAAAATTCTTTGGTTAAGGTGTGTTCTGCAAAGCAAAAATACCGACCAAATTACTCTTTTTTTAAGAGAAAAAAAATGACTACAATATTTATAAGAATTTTTTCGTTTGAAAATCTTACAAACATTCCGGAAAAATGAAGAAAAAACAGATTTCTTTTTGAAGTTGACAAAGCTACTAATTAAAAAATGTTAAAACATTTTAATTAGTGGGCTTCATTATGATGCAAATGGTAATTAGCTAAAAGTCAAGGTACATTTTTTGCTCTCCAAGTGTATACCAAGTCACATCATCATAACTCATTTCATCTATCCGCAAACTTTACTTTGCATATTTTATGCATACATATTTGGGTATTAGACCAAATGGATATTAGACCAAATGAATATTAGACCAAGGGGAAATTATACCATATTAGACCAATTGGCATTAGACCAACTGGGTTTTAGACAAAATGGTTATTAGACCAATTGGATGTTAGACCAACTGATATTTAGCCAAACTGGTCTTAGACCAATTGGTATTAGACTACATGGGTATTAGACCAAATGGTTTTAGACCTAATGGCAATTCACCCATATTTAGACATAATTAGGAAACTACCTGGCAACTGGAATTTAAAAAGAAAAGAAAAAAGAGTTGTTGCTAGATGTGTTGGTTTTATGCGCCTTTGACCTAGCATATCTTGGCAACCGAATGTCCGATTGAAATGACATTTTCAGTTCCAGAATAGTCAGACCAATGGCTAAAACATATTTGATTTGAAAGGAAATCTAAATATTAGACTCTATCAATACAGCCATCTTAACACTCATATTTGTTTTCTTCACATTTTCTAGAGCAAGATACACAAGTTAAGCGTGCAAAGATATCCAATGTTTATAGTTTAGTAAACGTGTCACTGCCGATGTAACTGAGAGTGCTGTGCACACAACAAGAGTGTTGAAATGTTAGTCACACAACAAGAGTGTTGAAATGTTATGCGGATAAGGCTATATTAAAAGAATCATTTGTCTCAAAGCTCCAGCGCGCTTAAGTTGATTGATGCACGTTTAAAAAAATTATATAATTTATTGTTTATTTATTTAAAAAAAAAAAAATCCCAAAGTTTCAACGATTTTTCAGATTTTCATTGATCACATCATTTTAAATACAAAAGTTCACTTTTACAAGGATTTCAATATTTTATATTCATACAATTTTTTAAGGTTTTGAAAAACTAAAGAGCTTTGAGACAAAAGATCTTTTTAATATAGCCTAACATTTTACTTTTATTTGTGGCTCTGTTTATGCTAGTCGCTCCTTGACGCACATAGCACCTTCAGCACGCCTCATGTCTGGGTTGTTCACCGGTTTCTATTACGGTACCTTATTCCGTGTTATCTATAAAAATACTAAAATCGGCTTATATCCAAATATACGGATGCTTTGGGTTTTTAAATTATTACATTTTGTATTGGGTGGGTTAAATTTACATTTTCATGCTTATGATATTTGTACCATGGGTATTGAAAAATAAGGGATGGAGTAGGTTTGGTAAATGTTGGTGTTTATAACCAAGAAATTATCGTGTACCTTCAAAGATTCGTGTAGTGAAGTAGTTTTCCAGACTTTTTGGCATGTGACGTACATTGGTGTAATAGGGGTAGTATAAAACACAATTAAGTCGATGGAAAAAATGAAAAATTGACAATTATTAAATATCATCAACAACATCAACAACAAACAGAACAAAATAAATAGCAAAAACAATAGTGATAATGGGGGCCAGTTTATTGACGATTATACACAAAAGATGCTAAATTTTGTAGTAAAATGATCTATTCCGTATCATACAAATAGTTTGCCCCATAGCTATAGTATCAGATGCGTGTGAAAACTATTGATCACCGTCAGTGCCCTTAGGGAGCCCTTGATGATTGTATGAAGAGGTCCTTCAGTAGCGGCAATGCGATTAATAATCTATATTCTTGGCGTGCAAGGGGCAGAAAAGCACATGTGTGCGGGTGGTATGAATACTTCATGATTAGATTGATAACACACATTGTGCTTGCCTGTGCGGTGTTAGCAGCAGTATGACGGTGTTCTTTTTATCAGAAAAATTGTGATGCACTTTAGATGAAAGTGATATTTTGGTGTGCAAAATGTGATGCAATTTCATCCCAGGGTAAAGGGAGAATGTGCAAACAAATATTGACGATAGTGCCTCCCTATCCACACTCCTGTAATAAGAGATTGCAACCAATGTGTTGGATAATTAAAGCCCTGTCTCGGAGTTACTTATTCCTGTGATGATATTTCCTTGTTACAATAGCCAGTGGCGTAGCTAAGTTTTTCATATTACGGAGGTGGGAGTGATATCGCCCCTTGCCCCACCCCTTCCCCCAGGCAACGCCAGTCATAGTAGCCCTCAGACAGTTCTTATCTTCAGTAGCCCTCAGATGGTTCTTATCTTCCCCTTTACCCTCACTCCTTAATGCAAATTATGGTGCAAACTGTAATGTCAGCACTGGATAGAACCTCTTGTTCCCTTTACAACAATTTGTACATTTACATTTAACTTATTTGTCTTCCAACTCTCACCGCTCTTATCTCAACAAAATCAGGTGGAAACCAATGGATGCCTATAAGCCGGTCCTATCTCCCAATGAAAACATTCACACACGTTATTCCTCTAATTTTATCGCTTGCTATTGTTTTATTTGCAGACGTGACATGTTTCCAGGGCTTCTTCAATTTCAGCGACATGCAGCCGATCCTCAAGAATTTCTGTGTCTACCATGTCAACGCTCCCGGACAAGAGCAAGGAGCTGCACAACTGCCTGATGAGTAAGAGCTTTTTATAGTTTAATCAGTTTTAAATTGGCGAGAAATATTCGTTTTTTATCTGTCCTTGTGCAAAAGTAATCCTAGTGTTCGCCCGCTATTATGGCCACACGCATGCGATATTTGTCGCACGTACACGTCACACATACGATGCAAAGTACACTTGATGCCTTCATGCGCGCCCGCGTCATTCTGTATTCATTCGCTGCTGTAAGGCCTAAAAAAAAAAGAGGTTTGATTGGCGTAACATGACCAAAACAAATAGGGTAGGTCGGTCGGGATTTTTTATTTTTTTATTTTTTATTTTTTTAAATCACCTACTTTTGAACACTTAAAAGACAGCAGTACACACAAATGAAGAGACGGCAAAAATTCCTTTTTCTTTAAACATTTTTCTTTTATTTATAGAAACCAACAGACTCTATGAGTACAAGTTTCTGAAGTTTTAAACAATAACAAACTTCTTTTTTTAATTAATTTTTTTCCCCCTCAAAATAATAAAAAATATTCAGGGTCGGCGATGTATTTAGGGTCGGTCGGGTTACGCCAATCAAACCTTCTTTTTTTTTAGGCCTAAGGTGGCTTCGTCAATTTGGAACTGATCAAACTATAGATGTGTATATTATACCTGTAGTGTATGCACCTGCAGTTATTATTTATTAAATCAATGATAGATTAAATATTTTGCACAAGTGTCAGAATTCGTCTATTATAGATGATTTCAAATCGAGATTGGAAAACTTCGGAAATACGGGTCACATGGACCAGATTTTCTGACAGGACGAGATGCGCAGAATAGGTTCACAGACGATAAAATTGTGAAAAATTGTGATTTTCTTTTACTGGGTAGCTACTGTTGGACTAAAATTGTGGCTTTGGGATTGAGTGATGGTATATGGTCTTAGCCCAAAATATTTTCATCATGGATATAGCTACATTTCTATATCCATATGCAGAGCTTTATTAATATATGTGGCTGTTTTCTATCCTTAAAGACAGATAGTAAAAACATTTATACAGGAACTATACGAACCCCCCCCCCCCCAACCCCCACAACAACAACAAAACACCCAAAAAAACAAAAGACAAACAAACAAAAACCACAAACAAAATGACACCTACCAGTGTGTCTCACAGCTAATATTAGTTAAAGTTGGTTAAAGTTGTTTACATATTTCGTTTACCGTTATTATGGATGTCTTTATTTTATTACCGTCTGTTCGATTTCCGGAAATATATACTAATTCCTTAATTCAATCATGTATCATGTTTACCATCGTGAGCTTGTGGCGATACAATTAGTCGATCTAAAAATAGCACCGGAACATTTTAATCTCATCAGTGGAGATGAAAAGGATTTGAGTTCATTATGATAATAACCCTTGTTCATTATTATTCATTGGTTGTAGAACGAAAGGTGTCTGTTTTTTGCGTAAGGTTATTGATTCCCTTTCACATGTACTCACTCTTTGCTACATGTAGTAAATCTAGCCTGGGGGTGGGTAATTGGTAGAGGTGTGCCGCCAGCAAAATAAAAATGGATCCAAATATTTACCATTTTTCGAGTGGAAAAGGGACCCATATGTTTACTGGAGACCCATCATTTTCCTATTTATTTGACAGATGTTCATAAAATGTTGGTGGAAAAACAGCAAAATTAAGGATTTTGGACCCATACATTTACCAAAAATGGCTATGAAAAGGGGTCATACGTTTACCAGATGGGTGAAAAATGGGACCTTATTTGGCGGCACATCCCCATAACCTCATATCCACTTCGTACAACCCCACCCCCCCCCCCCCCCCCCCCGATCTAACCCTTTGCGCTGGCTTGAAACCCTGAACACAACAATACCTCAAGTGAAAACAATCTTTTTTACATAGATGATAAAAATTCCATTGAAATGGAATGGGGGCGATCCAAGAGAAAGAAGCATGTTTTGTAACCATTTTCTGTTGCATACCAAACAAAATACCATGGAAATGGTGTATGTATTTTCCATAATTCAAACCAAAAAACAAATCAAAACACAGCAGTCTAAAAAGAGTACAGGAAACCAATGAAGTTGATTTGTGTACATGGAAGGGGGGGGGGGGGGGGGGGGGGGGTACCGTCTGAAGAACAATCTAGGTATATATGACAGCCACAACTCACCATTTGTTCAAAGATTTTCTGATTTATTAGACAACCCAACAACAATTGGGAGATTTCTCCTTAGTCAAACACGATAAGCTATTATGTCTCTCTGTTGGGAGTCTAATACCATCTCTCTGATTGAATCATTAAGGCTAAACAAATATAGCTTTGACTCCATCACCGACTGCAGGACTGTTGAAATAAACTGCATAGGTACATGTAATTTACAAAGACTACAAACATGGCGCCCCCACTTATGTCTAGAAAGACCAAAATGTGTAAGTTTTTGCAATAACATGCTATTAAGGGTGGCTTCGCCCCCCAAAAAAACAACAAACCAATGTGTCTCACAGCAAATTATTACTAAAGTTGTTTACTCATCTGCCGTTTATTATGGGTGACCTTATTTAGCGCATAGATCTTTATTTGAATACAGTCGGTTGGGATTCTGGAAATAGCATCCCAACCAGACTAATTCTAAAATTCAATCAGGTATCTTGTTTACCATCTACAAAATGTAAAGCTGGTGGCGATACATTAGTCAATCTAAAAATAGCACCGGAACATTTTTAATCTCATTAGCGGAGATGAATAGAATTTGTGTTTGTTATAATGATAACCCTTACTTGTTCATAATCATTCATTGGACGAGAGTGCGTTTTCTTTGCTAGTCAACTTAGCCCTCTGCGTTGGAATGTAGCATTAACCCTTAAAATCCTAAACCAAGGAACCCATAACCCCTTGAGAACTACCGGCCGATTGGTCAGAAAGATATATACATGATTTATTGCACCAAACAGAGACATTTTTACAATAGTTGTATCCCTGATAAAGATTGGAGTGAAATATTTTACAAGCTGCATTTTAATTGGCTATTCAAATGAGTATATCTTGCAATAAACCAATCAGAACCACTGTAAGATAGGCCGGTAGTGCCCAGAGGGTTAAGTGAATATTAACACTTTCCACTTGGCTATCAGTTTTACTATACAAACAGATTTTTCAGGAACCTTTCAAGGTCTATCTCAAGAATTACTGAACCAATACTAGGCATGCTTGTACTTATTTTTAAATGGTGATATGGTGATGAAATTCAATAATTTTGATATTTTTGAAACATTTTGTGACATTTTGGAACTGTCGTTTGCAGACAACTGCGTTGTAAAAAAATGTTAAGGCAGCCCTGCTCCTCAGTCTTCTTGGGCAATCGTGGCAGAAAAGTGGTTTAGGAAGCATGCGGTAGCAGAGAGCACAGACTCCCATGCAGGGGGAGCAGGGTTTAAATCCGAGAAGGTTACCCTTCCAATTCCATAATTTGGATAGATTTGTCCCTAATTCCATCTCCAGGGTATTAGGGTTGAATAAATATTGTAACCTATTGTCAAACATGATCATATTCCAACGCTTAGCTTCGTCACATTTTCCCCACCAGGCTTTATTTTGTCCCCAATCGGCTTTAATTTGTCCCCAATCAAGCAAATAATTTGCAGACGACACAAACTAAACGCACCTGCATCACAAATGGAAATTCAGATAACATCAATGTTACTGTGCCCTCTAAGATACCTAACCACTGACGACGATGCCTTGATCGTGAAGTGGAATTGCATGCCCCTGAAATGTCTCTCCAATTTCTTTAGTCACATATTTGTTCCGGGGAATGCCAATATTTGCTGAAGGAAAGCGCTTTTAAACCACATTCTATAATGTTAATGGAAATATGAACCAGTTGTATACCTGAAGAAATCATAATTTTACTTAATTACTGGTAAACACCATTTTTATGTTTGAACTTGGAGTAATTTATAGTGTGCGGAGGAGAAAGCACAGGTTGATGAAAAAATTAGTAAAATGGGAATTTGCCGTTCAACTCCAAAATGAAACAATCAAACAATGTCAAGAACGATTATGTTTTCAGTGTAAGTCTATTACTACTGACTGCCATAAATCAGTTGAAAACATAGAACAGCACACTGCGCTTTGCTGCTAGAAAGAAATAATGTCCCCCTATAAATATTACATGAAAACAAAGATCATGGCAATTAAACTGCAATTTTACTAATGTCAGGCTGGATTTAGGTGGCTTGATTTAAATGAGTATTTGTTTGGATATACTTTCCTGAGCTCATTCTGATATTGGAAGCACACTAGAGTAACTTGTCACTTCGGAACAGGATCGTATTGGCCAAACTAGGTTTTCATTTGTTTCTTTTGATATTCTTTTAACAAAACAAAAATACAGAGCCGTCATCATCGGTTGCATTGTGAATTTGCTGTTTAAATCCCAAACTAAATCACTGTCATGCATGATTACGATTTCAGTTCAGTTATTGACTTCAATAAATCAATAGAAAACACAGAACATCACACTTCACTTTCCTACTAGAAATTGGAGATTTAAGAGGATAATTTCCCCTCTTATGTTAGTAAAGAGCAGGGCAATTACACTTCAATTTGACTAATAATGTCAGGTTGGATTTAGGTGGCTTGATTGAAAGGATGAATTGTTTCATATACTTTCCTGAGCTCATTCGGATTTGTTACTTTGGTGCAGGTTTGTTTGTATTGACTAAACTAAACTTTTATTTGTTTCTGTTGATATTCTTTTAACAAAACAAAATTACAAAGCCGTCGTTATCAGTTGAATTTTGAATTTGCTGTCTAAATCCCAAAGGAAAACACTGTCACGCATGATTACGATTTCAGTTCAGTTAATTACAAACGACTCCAATAAATCAGTTGAAAACACAGAACATCACACTGCACTTTGCTACTAGAAATGGGAGATTTAAGAGGAGACTTTCCTTCCCCTCTATGCTATAGTAAATTCATAAACTCTGGCGCATCGGTATCGATTTTGGACCTCGTCCATTGGGCGTTAGAGGAACCCATTTTGACCAATGATGAAACGGGGGTACTTTTATAGATGTTATTATCATGACTATTTGCGCTCCATAATCAAATGCTATTCATGATAGTGTGGCTTTATGAATAGGGCTGATCATATAGCTTTACAATCACGACAACCAAAAACTTAATCCAGCAGCTTCAAATGTGTTATCCCTTTGGAAGCGGTTACCACAATAAAAACAAACCGACCATCATCGACCGTAATAGAGGTTTCGAAAGGAAAGTATTATGTATGTCATTTTACCTATTCATAATTTAGTGGATACTTTTTATCATTTTCCGTTTTTATTATGCACGTGGAATAAAGGAAACATTAAAATGAAAATAATAGTTCTACGTATTTATTTGCGAGAAAAAACTGGAAAATAAAATAATTCAATAATGTTTTTTTATATACCTAGGTACAAAACCATTTGTCCTAATTAAATGGAAAAACAGTTATATCAACCAAGATACGGATTATAAACGTAACTTTAAGTATTTCTGGCTATGAGACCACCTGAATACCTTGATCAATTTATCTGAATAACAATACATTTCTTTATCGTTATGCTGATAATCCAACCGCAAGTTCCCTGTCACTAGGTACACAGTGGTGACTGCATCATAGTAGTACATCACACGAAGACACGATATTAACCTTGCATATTACGATTAAATTCGAGTGCCTCCCCCTCTTTTGCTTCTGTTACCCCTTTACTGAAATGGTAAATCGCTAAAATCGGCCAATGTCTGCGAATCGACTATAGTAAAGAAAGAGCAGGGCAATTACACTGCAATTTGACTAATAATGTCAGGTTGGATTTAGGTGACTTGATTGAAATGATGATTTGTTTCATATACTTTCCTGAGCTAATTCGGATTTGTTACTTTAGTGCAGGATTGTTTTGTATTGACCAAGCTAAACTTTTATTTTTTTAACTTTGATATTCTTTTTAACAAAACAAAAATACAAAGCCGTCGTCATAGGTAACATTGTGAATTTACTGTTTTAAATGCCAAATGAAAACACTGTCAGGCGTGATTACGATTTCAGTTCAGTTAATTACCAACGACTCCAATAAATCAGTTGAAAACATAGAACATAACACTGCGCTTTGCTGTTAGAAATTGGAGATTTAAGAGGAGACTTTCCCCTCCGTAAATATAACATGCTAGCAATAGAGCGGGGCAATTAAACTGCAATTTGAGTAATGTCTAGCTGGATTTAGGTGACTTGATTGAAATGATGATTTGTTTCATATACTTTTGTGAGCTCATTCGGATTTGTTACTTTAGTGCAGGATTGTTTTGTATTGACCAAGCTAAACTTTTAACTTTGATATTCTTTTTAACAAAACAAAAATACAAAGCCGTCGTCATAGGTAACATTGTGAATTTACTGTTTAAATGCCAAATGAAAACACTGTCAGGCGTGATTACGATTTCAGTTCAGTTAATTACCAACGACTCCTATAAATCAGTTGAAAACACAGAACATCACTCTGAGCTTTGCCGCTAGAAATTGGAGATTTAAGAGGAGAACTTCCCCTCCGTATGTTAGCAAAGAGTATGGCAATTAAACAGCAATTTGACTAATGTCAGGTTGGATTTAGGTGGCTCGATTTAAATAGTGATTTATTACTTGTAGCTTCGCAAACTCCTGATGATATTGGGAAAACAACACCGAGTAACTGATCACTGAAGTGTGGGATTGTATTGGCCTTATTTCATTTTTGTTTTGTTTCCTGTATCTATCCAGACTCAGATATTACAAAGAGCAATACAGTGTTACTTCAGCGTATAATATTTGCCCAATTTTAAATTTGATTTGCTCCATGTATATTCCTATACTTAGATATTGGAGGGAGCTCCATGAAGTTTTATTTAATATGTTTCCCAATACCTGCATCTTGATTGAAAAGAGCCAATATTTGTATGTATCGCAAACATTTTTATATATATTTTTTTGATTACATTTTTTTGTCTGGATTTACAGCTTTCAATATCCAGATATGGATGCACTATCAGAAATCTTCACAAACGTAGTGGAACACTTTGCGTAAGTACAAATGTTTGTTTATTTGTTTGTCTAGTGGGGCTTATATTTTTATGATTTATGATTTGACCAAGCAGACTGGGTTTGATGTCGGGACATTTTATTTTGAGACATGGGTGAAAATAGCTGCAGAGGGGTTAAAAAAGAGAAGACAAGTTTATTTGAATAATTAAAAGGGGACACTCTATTATTTATTAAAATTATTTTTTTCAAAGTTTTGTTGATCAAGGGTAAAAAACATGATTTCTGACAGCTATCTCATAATTGGGTAATTAGTGCAATCTGTAAGCATGTTTTTCTCTGTTTTCGTCTTTTCAATGTGTCAGGCTTCAAACCTTTTGTCTTGAAAACCGAATGTCATATCAAAATTGGGTTTTCATAAAATTGAAGTTTGAATTAAACCCTTTAGAAAATACTTTTTTGTTGTTGCAATATCTGCCAATTTAACTTTTTGTTGCAATTTTTTGTTTGCAGAATCAAGAAATTTATCGGGTTTGGTGTCGGAGCCGGGGCCAATCTTTTATGTAGATTTGAGGTAGGTCACTTGTACTGCTTTTAAGTGCTAAAGAGACTCTTTCCGCTTCGACGATAAAGAAAGTTGTTATATACTGCCCCCCAATAGATGATGTGACCTGTGACGTAGTGCCCGGCAGTATGTGTAAGCATCTACAGGGAATGTGCTTTGTAAATTAAATTCACACAGTTTGATTGATCATTACTTACGTTATACTGTGGTTCAGGTCAAGAAAAAAATGGTAAATGTCAATTTGACTAATGTTTCTAGTGTGATAATAGTTTAAAGACAATTTATTGAAGCAAACTTACTCAATTCAAACAGAAAATAGTAATATTTTGACAATTTTGGTAACATTTTATGGCCTTAGTCACAAGCAGTTGTTTTGTTGTCTTCCACCACCTGCAAAAAATACCTACTCACATTTTGAAAATTCTTGAAAAGATTTTTTAGAAATCTTTCCTTTCCATAATTGTATGTTTTTTTGTTGCTTTTAATCTTTCCTAACTTCTGGTCATTTTTAAAACATATATCAAGTGTATCGTCTGAAAAAGTAGGAAAATATGCTTGAGAATATATTCCTGCACCTCTTTGGTTAGTTGTAACCCATCATTTGATAACCCTTAATAAAAAAGTGAGATTATTAAAATCCTTTTTCCGTGTTCCTACCAGCTCCTCAAAAGAGAGACGTGAAGGATTACTAAACAATTCATTTTTAGGCCTTATTGTAAAACTATCTAAAGGTATAGGCCTACATGCAGGTAAAAACTGTTGGATTAATGCCTCACAATATCTAACCCTTAACCCCCTGAGAACTACCGGCCGATTGGTTAAAAAGATGGATATATCATTTATTGCACCAATGAGAGACATTGTTAGAATAATTGTATCCCTGATAAAGATGGGAGTGAAACAGTTTACAAGCTGCATTTGAATTGGCTATTGATATGAGTACATCTTGTAATAAACCAATCAGAACCACTGTAAGATAGACAGGTAGATTTTGTTAGGCTACAATGTTAGTGAATAATCATGAGCAAAATACTCCAAAGGCACACGTGTGAGCAAAAGTGTTAAATTTCTAATCTAATATAGGGAAGACGCTATATAGGCAGTAGCGAACCTGCATGCTCTATGTGTTAATGATTAGTGTTTGTCGTAAATAACACACAGTTTGTAAAAGCTAATTGAGGACGTGGGTGCATAATTTAGGTTAAGAGTTAAACGGGTTCACCCTCGGACAAGTTTAAAACAGACAGTTTCAATCTTGTCTGACGGCAAACCCGTCTTAAAGGTGTATCTCACAGATTGCATAATTATTGATCAAACAATCCAAAGGCTTGCATGTGAGTGAAAGTGTTGAACGCCTGGTAATTTCTAATCTAATTTAGAGAAGACGCTATATAGTCAGTAGTGAACCCCGCATGCTCTGTGTGTTAACCCTAACCTAACTGAGTACTCTAAAATACTACGCCTAAGCCCATCTCCAAGCGCATGTGCGGATGGTTTTCAATGACGTAATCAACAGAGTCTATATAGTGAGCGCAGTATTAGCGATTTATTTGTTGATTTCTCTTCCAAAATTGTGATCCTGGTTAAAAACCTGGTTTGGGGTTACGGTTAATGATGTGTATCTGCCATAAATAACGCACAGTTTGTAAAAGCTAATTGAGGACGTGGGTGCATAATTTAGGTTAAGAGTTTAACGGCTTCACCTTTCGGACAAGTTTAAAACAGACAGTTTCAAACATGTCTGACGGCAAACCCTTCTTAACCTACATTACAAATACATGTCATAAGGTGTATCTCACAGGTTGCATAATTATTGATAAAACAATCCAAAGACTTGCATGTGAGGGAAAGTGTTAAACGCCTCGTAATTTCTAATCTAATTAAGACAAGAAGCTATATAGTCAGTAGTGAACCCTGCATGCTCTGTGTGTTAATTATTCATGTCTGCTGTAAATAGCGCACAGTTTGCTTAGCTAATTGAAGAATCTGGGGTTCATAATTGAATAAGGGGTATTCATGACCACCTTCCAAACAAATTTAAAGACTGTGTTACTCTTAATTGAATCAGGGACATGTGAGAAAACCTCTGTTCTACGGGCACGACCGACCCATATTTTGTTCATTTTATGAAAAATGATTTTGTCGAAAAAAAATGATTTATTTTTTTTGGTTGATTTTTTTCACAAAAATCTAGAAATTTTTTAAGTCAAGGAAGGAATCAAGTGATTTTTAGGAAAAATTGAAACTGGACACAGCAAAATACCTAAACATTTTAAAATAACTTTGTGTGCTTAACATGAGTAACAACAAAAGTAATTTAGGCTAAAATGATCAAAATTAACAAAATAGTCTGTAAACTCTATCAAAACCATTCCACAAAAAGCTTGATGTGTTTAGATAAGGAACTGCAAGCAATATGACCAATGTCCATGATATTCATAGCTAAACATTTGAGCTTGTCAAGGTAAAGATCATACAGGGACAAGCTGTACATTTTTGATAGTGACCAGTCTCATCAAAAGAGGGCTTCTGTTCTTAAAAATGAAAATTGAGATTTTTTTTGCATGCAGAAGTATATTAGCTGATCTTTTAAATGACACCTCACTTAATACATTTGGTCAGAGCATTCACATTTTATGTGACATATTAGATGGAAATTCCTTTGTATTTCTTCTTTTTTTTCTCTTCATGCTTTACTTCCTCAATATCTTCAAATGCATTCATCAAAATCCTCCCTATTGATATGACTAGTCACATATGGTACGCTATACGTATGTAACAAAGCACAGGTGCTCATTACACATGTAACCCTGTACTTCATGAATTGAATAAAGGATAAAGGATACTTGACACCCACTCTCTGTAATAGAGTTTGATGAATTCAGTGAACTAAAGAACTGTTAAGGAACAGAGCCAGGAAATTAATTAGGGTTAAGCTTGTGTGGTAATATGCAAAAATAAAATCCTGTTTTAAAGTCCCAAACAACTCATAATTGGCAAATTTGAGACTTTTTTGGGGACATTTTTTGAAAAATGTTAGATTTTTCTTTCCAAACAGTTTGTTAAAAGTTTATGATATTGACAGTTAAAAAAAAAAGAACATCTAAGGAAAAAACCCTCCTAACCAACTTACTCTACACTGCATGTGAATAGGAGTTGGTTTTTGTACCCTAATAAAGTGCAAACATAGCGTCCATGAAAATTTGAGTGTGAGATATCCCAATCACAGAATGCTTTCCTGTGGCACAGGTGAAAGAATCATACACTTCTCGATTCACAATTCAATATAGAGCGATTATTACACGGGGAGAAATCAAATACTACAGTCGATAGTGAACCTTGCTCTGTGATATATGGGTTAGCCTTTTTTATATCACTCAGTATCATCTTTCACACCAATTCAAGACTGTGTAAGTGGTTATTTTCATAGTTATTTTTGTAGTAGATTTCAAATGGAGTCACCAATGCAGGTAAACTCATTTGAAATTCACACTCACTGTGGGGAGATATAGGTGATGTCTTCCATATGGAGAGTGTATGGATTTCAAATGGAGTCACCAATGCAGGTAAACTCATTTGAAATTCACACTCACTGTGGGGAGATATAGGTGATGTCTTCCATATGGAGAGTGTATGGATTTCAAATGGAGTCGCCCATGCAGGTTACCCCATTTGAAATTCACACTCACTGTGTGGAGATTAAGGAGATGTCTTCCATATAGACGGGGTATGGATTTCAAATGGAGTCACCCATGCAGGTAACCCTATTTGAAATTCACACTCCCCGTAGGGAGATTAAGGTAATGTCTTTCATAGGTGTACGGATTTCAAATGGAATACCCCAATAGATCACCAAACAAGGCATTTTGTTTTCCTAAATCATACATTGTCTTTCACACATGTATTCTCTGCAATCATATATGAATATCCCTGTGCCCAAGTTTCCCTTGTTGTTAACACTTTCCACACGGCGATTAGTTTTACCATATTATATTATACAAAACCTATTTTCAGAAACCATTCACAATTTTCAAAGTCTATCTCAAGGATAACTGAACCAATACTATGCATGTTTGTACTTATTTTGTACAATACATTTCTCATGGTGATTCCAAATATGGTAATGAAATTCAATGAATTTGACATTTTTGAAACATTTTGGGAAATGTTGGAATGTTGTCTGCAAAAGTGGAAAGTTTTATGAACAAATCTGCCCTATTTTACATTCTGTTTGCCCTTTTCTTTTTATGACTGCCTCACTTGTGATTTATATACCTTGTATGCACCTGTGTGATGTTAAACTTCTCTTTCCCACATTTGTTTGTACTGTGTGTTATTGCCCTGTAAGTGATTCATGTCGATATTTATTTGAATCTTGAACCTACCCTCCTCAATCCTTCACCTTTATTCACCTTCCCTCAGAAAGGTTCATCCTTTCCTGTAATGTATCAGTTAAAGATTCACCCAGTGCAATTTGTTTGGTTTCGATAGTAACATTTGAGAGAAGTTGAATGAAAGGTGAAGACCCATCACATATTCATTTCTTCGAAATGTAAATTAGCTCAAAATTCACCACATCAAGAAAACATAACTAGGCAAATATTTTGCGTCTAATCTTTGATTTGTCGTCTAATTGAGGAGGGTTGGTTCAAGGTTCACACTGATGCCTGCATTAGGGCTTTCATCTGCTTCATTCAAAGCACTATTTTCCGCTGTGTGTCTGATTTGTTTACTTTTAAATTTAAATTTTTCAAAGTTGTTTACTTTTAAATTTAAATTTTTCAAAGTCTATCTCAAGGCTATTACTGAACCAATACTAGGCATGTTTGTACATATTTCAATGCATTTCTCACCTTGATTCCAAATATGATAATGTAAATAATGTTGACATTTTAGAAACATTTTGTGACATTTTGGAATGTCGTCTGCAAAAGTAAAAAATAGGGCAGATTCAGTCTTAACACTTTCAGTGTTAAGACTGAATCTGCCCTATTTTACATTCTAGGCACTTTTTTTGCTGTGTTTCTGATCTTTTGACTTTTTACATTTTTAAATCGGATTATTTAGAGCCCCCAAATTTGGATTAAGTATAATGACATTGTCCATTAATCACATAACTCAGATCATTAGAAGCCACGTTACAGTCAATTTTAATTCCTTTCGGACCCCCAACATTTTAGAGGACAACTGGTGTCCCCTGGCTTAGACAGGCACTGTATACCTGCGGAATGGATGGCAAACATATTTGTCCTACATTAATTTCTGCGTGATCGATTCATTTCAGTGCTTTTACTGCTTTTGATATGTGCTACAGAGTTCTGCTTTAAAAACTATTCCACTAAACACGATGGCCCATGCAGATTTGGCTCGGTTGGTCCAGGCATTTCTTAATTATTTGTAAAACCATCAAATCACAAACTGAGAAGAAAGAAATATTTCAAGAGGAATTGTTGGTGAAATTTTCAAATCCTGTAATGATTCATTTTCAAAATTATGTAAAAAAATGTCTCATAAAATCTGAATTATGTAATTTGTATGACAATTTGGTCCAATAAAAACAGGTGTTTTTTTAAGCAGATACCTTACAGGCAATGCTCATTGTGGATCTTGTCATGACAAAAATGTACTTCACTCAGGTGTTCTGGTGGAGGGGCAAACTTTATTTGTTTGAGGATGTCATATGCGAGAGTTAACCTGAACATCGTCCTATTCTTGCCTACTGTTTAGGGACCAAAATGTGGGTAGTTTGCGGGGGACTTTTTGGAATTTATACCATGTTTTCCATTAAAAGTGCAAAACTTGAAAGACTCTTTTTCCTTCATTTAAATTAGTGGTAGAAAGTATGCCTTCATATATGAATAACATATCATGCTCTATTGAACACCTCTTTCAACTTTGTATATCACATTTGGCACACCCGCATCACTAATTACAATAACTTTTAACCGATGCACCACTTAGCTTAAAGCTAGCCTGTAGGTTAGAAGCTATCAATGAAAATTGTTATTTCTAGGCATATTGGAGAATTAGTACGCAATGCAAATAAAAACCCGGATGAGGAATGTTGCTTTTAGAAGCTATTGAACAAGCTAATGAACCATTATAGGCTGATGCTGTTTTTAAAGAAGCAGAGAGGTTTTTTTCAACCACTGTCCAATTAGAAGCGCCCTTTAGTGTGTTTTTGTAGGAGTTGTATAATATGTGATGCGATCTGTGAAAACCCGCCACATGGTGGCATTTTTCATATTGGAGATATTTATATCATAAGAAAGCTAAAACTGTGCTGATTACATAAAAAAGATACATAATTCAATATAATAACATTATAAGGTTAATAATAAAAGTGACTTAAGTAAGTTTGTCAAGGTGAAATTTCATTAAAGATGATGACACAAAGTACTGGAAACTAATTTTTTTTTAAAAAATCTTAAAAAAAAGATTTTTTATTTTTTATTTTTTATTTTTTATTTTTTCTATTTTACCCATAATCCCTAGTTCACATTTTGCGACATCCGACGGGTTTTCTCAGATCGCATCACATATGTGTTTTTTCCTGCGACACTATTTCTTTTCCCGAAGGGTATTTGTCTAATAACATCTCCACAGGTTCAGACTTGTTACATGTTGATATAGTACAAGCTGTACATAGGTTTTAATGTAATTCATGTGTTTTTGGGAATGTTCAACAAGTATTCAGTCTAACACGAACAAGTAGTCAGTCAAACATGCCTCTACATTTAACCGTGTGCTTTTATCGAGTTCATATGTGCCTCTCCTGTAAGTGTATATCATTATGAGGTGGGCCTTTTTGGTAGTGATCAAAGTAGAGGGAAACTTCTCATGAATAGAATCATTAAGTGAAGCCTTGGGGTTCTCAAACTATTTTTTATGGGAGTGGGCCCATTTTGGTTATTTACATCATACCCCAGGTTCTATGTGCACATGCCTATATACCTTATATATGCCAGTACCCCCAGTCCCCTTCCCGGGAACTTCTCATGAATAGATTCAGTAAGCTATTAAGCACTGCTAGACTTTTAGTGTGAATGTGTGATGGCTGCAAGGATCTAAACATTTACACCCTATTTGGGATCAAGGAATTCCAGGGTCTGGAGAGGTGTCAAACATTTTAATTAACTTGTCACGTAATGTCAAGTGCTCTATTGCTAAGGGAAGTCTCGAGCAGCATGTGTACATGTATATAAACTTATAGAGGCTAGCAATGACACTAGACTTAAGTGGGAGCCAAATTGGCAAACGTGTACAATGCTCACATGGCGCAAAATGTCGCATCGTGGATCGTATGCGTGACACTTGCGTATGTTAAAATAGCACAGGTATGCGCAGAGAGATATAGAAAACAAATATTTCTCGTCAATTTGGAATTGATTATATAACTCTGTGTGAGAAATCTTGAGTGCTGTATATTGAATGATAATTATAAGGTGTGTCTATATTTCCCCAGGCAGGAATAGTTAACATATCCCTTTGTAGTGATAATCATTACTAGCATAGTATCAGACGCCCTCATGCAAGCGGGCGAGACGTGCTGTTTGGGAACCGCCTTGTACTATGTGTTGCTCTATGTGCAAAATGGTCTCTTGGTCCATACTCCCTCCCTTTAAAGATCTCCAATGTCCTCTCTCTGGCTTTAAAAATCAGGTGTCTTTTGTGCATGATTTCAACATCCGTTCACCAGGCATGAGGATTTCAGGTTTAAATCGGAATTCAGGTTGTATTTTTCTTCCAAATGTCTACATTTTAGTTAAATTTCAGCGTGTTTCTGGTAGTTTTAGCTCAATTTCACACACTTTTTTTCTTCAGATTTGTCTTCTATTATGTTCATTCTCATTCCTGCAGGGGATAATTGAGAGCTGTAGATTATGCCAAAATGACCACTTTAAACCAGTTCATAACCCTAACCTTTTGACCAGGATCACAATTTTCGAGGAAAAAACACATAACTAAATCACCGGGAACCTGCCGGGATTCGATCCAGGTACCCTCCGTTCTCAAGCCCCACCTTCTAACCACTAAGCCACGGCCCTCAGCTACACATTTGCACAGTATACTGCGCTCACTATATAGGCTCGGTTGACTACGTCATTGGAAACCGAGGGCGCATGCCTTTGGAGAGGGACTTAGGATTAGCATTTCTTAGCACTCAGGGGGGGGGGGGGGGGGGGGGGGGTTAGGGTTAATATCTCTATTATATTGTAAATAATGCATCTCTTTAATTTGAGGTCACAAATTAATAAAGCAGTTTTCACTAATATCACTGTGACGTGATCATTGATCAAATAATGCATCTCTTAAATTTGTTTTTCTCTTTCCAGTTAAATCACAATGAATACGTTGAGGGCCTTGTATTGGTCAACTGTGTCTCTACTGCCTCCACATGGTCGGAATGGGCTCAACAGAAGGTAAATCAAATATGCAAATTAAGTTAGAAAAGTAATAAACCTGAGAACATTTAAGCCCAAAAACAAATATTGCATTCTTCTTGTAATGTCAACTTTAAATCCCAAGCAAATGTTTGAAACTATTAGCATAAATCACCAAAAATGTTGGTGTTAAGTTTTAATCTTAATAAGCATTAAATGAATAAGTAACTTTCAGTTTGTGGGATTTTGACCACCGAGTTGATTATTTGATTTGATTTTAACCACAGAAAGTTTCTCACAGTGAACGCTTGTTAAAGGCATATTATATGATCTTTTCCAGGGGGCGCCCTGCCTGTATTCATGATTTTTTTTAGAAAGTAGATTTTCTTGCAGATTTACATTTCTAATCATGGTTTTAGAGTGAATTTAGAGTGAAAATAAACTGCTAGCAGGACAGTTTATTTTCACTCTTTATGATCGCATAATATGCCTTTAACACTTTCCACACAGCTATTAGTTTAACCATAATTATACAAATAGATTTTCCCGAAAATTGTCCCACCTTTCAAAGTCTATCTCAAGAATTACTGTACCAATACTATAGGTACTTCTTTTAATGCATTTCTTATGGTGATTCCAAATATGGGGATGGAATTCAATAATTTTGACAATTTTGGAATATTTTGTGAAATTTCGGAACTGCCGCGTGGAAAGTGTTAAAGTTGAAGTATTGTGCTGCGATTCACTTTCTATAAACTTTCGCAGTCTATAGTGTCTCCAACTGTACCCAACAGCTGCAGCACTACATGTATAGGAATACATTGTATTCAGTGTCTGTGCACCCATTTGATCCATTTGCTGCATTTACGTGCTCCAAATTCTGAAAGTAGACAGACAGTCTAGCCAAGACAAATCAATATATTGCTTGTAATTTTGTGGTGATTTTACTTTTGTGTGAATTTTTTATTTCATATTATGCAAACTGACACCAAAAATAGTGTATCAAAACTTAAATATCCTCCATTTCGCAACAAAACCCCCTTCTTACCAACAATCTGACCTGTCTTTTCTACAAACTGATCATGTACTGAAGTTGTTCAGATTGGGACTGTTCAGTTTGGGCCATATGGAACTGTTTGTATATAGCGTGAAATACAAATGGCCAATGGAAAAAACCAAACTTGTCTGATGCCAAAGGTAATACATCATCAATATTGTTTGCCTGTCAGAGTGTACCAAATGATACGAACGAAGTATGCACACAATCGGTGTATACTATAAATGTTTACCCGAGGGGCAGTAGTGTTAGTCTCGATCCTCATGTCTTCCATATTTTAAACACGGCCCCTGCGAGGGTGCTCAAATGTGAAGACAAGAAAAAATACAGTTCCAAAAGTGTGCATTGATAAACTCGTAAATAAACATTGTGAGCTTATTCATGCACCATCACGCCACAGTGCTTTGTACACCGCGTGACGCGATAGGGCGCACGATCATGCCTCCCCGTGGCGCAGCATGACGATCGTTCGATGCTGCCTTTAAATTGGACCAATCACCATCACGCCACAGTGCTTTGTACACCGCATGACGCGATAGGGCGCACGATCATGCCTCCCCGTGGCGCAGCGTGACGATCGTTCGATGCACTGCCTTTGAATTGGGTGGTATTTCTGTTGTTGCAATACAAATGCGCATGCTCGGTATTGGTATGAATATTCATATATGCTAAATAGTACACATGGAATTCCACGAGTAACCGCACACTTTTTGGATGTACAATTTTCCCAGTCCCTCTTTTTGGTCCGCCATTTTTATAGATGGCGGCCATATAGAGGGACGCGGGGACCCAGTCTAGGGGCAGTAGTGTGCTCTAAAATAAGTCCCAAGCATGCACCAATAACTCTGTCTCAGCCACTTGCTTGAGAATGTGGGGAGGTCTCAATCACAATGTGCCAAATTCACCACTATAGTTTAATCAGTTCCAAGTTGGGGAGAAATATTTGATTTTGATCTCTCCGCGCGCAAAAGTAATCCAAGCGTACGCTCAAGATTATGGCCACACACACCTGGTTTTGGTCGCATGCACGCATCACGCATATGATGCACAGTGTGCGTGTTACCATCATGCTCGCCCGTGCCATTCTGTATTCATTCGCGGCTTTAAGGAGGCTTCACCAATTTGGAACTGATCAAACTATAGTTTGTGCTCAAAAGAACAACTCTGTGATCTGTTCATGGAAGTGTTACATTGACAACTATAGTGATGATCTATCAACTTTTGAGCGATAATTTTGTCATATTCATATTGAGACCTTCCCACAATTTCAATCACAGTGTGTCAAATTTACCACTAGTTTGTGCTCAAAAGAACAACTCTGTCATCTGTTCATTGAAGTGTTACATTGACAACTACAGTGTAGAGTGATGATCTATCAACTTTTGAGCGATAATTTTGTCATATTCATATTGAGACCTTCCCAAGATCTCAATCACGGTGTGTCAAATGTACCACTAGTTTGTGCTCAAAAGAACAACTCTGTCATCTGTTCATTGAAGTGTTACATTGACAACTACATTGTACTGTGTAGAGTGAGAATCTATCAACTTTTGAGCATAACATAGTGATAATGTTGGCACATCAGATTGAGACCTCCCCGCAATCTCAAGAAGTGACTGAGTATAATGAAACAAGTTATAGCAACACATTTGGTATCATTGATGTGCAATACACTTTGAACATGTAACGAATAACATTAAAATATAGGCTGTAGAGTTTATATCTGCCCTGGATACTCATATGAACTTTAAGTAACTTAACCTTATTTGTCTTTCTTTTCTTCTCCTTCAGCTATCATCGTTTTATCTCAGAGGCTCAGGGATGACCAGCTACACACAGCAGTATTTATTGTGGCATTACTTTGGCAAAGTAAGTATGAAAGGTTGCACCCTTAGATATATGGGAAAACTGTTTGGGAGAATTTTCATTTTCGTTTGAACAAATCGAGGTTATTGTATCATATCAAAGCAATTAGTTTTTGTTGTGTGTTTTGTTTGCTGTGACAGAGGTACCTGGATTATGATGGGGACCAGCCAGCAGAGAGGTCACGCTGCATTTCAGATTTTGTTGTATGCAAGAAAACAATGGAGTCTCAGTGACTGCAATATTTGCTAGAAATAGCTTCGGAAAATGGTCTATTTGGGCATCTCAAAAACTGAGAAACGTGTTAAAACTTATGTAGAATTTTAGAGGAGGGCTAATAACATCTGCAGAACGGTAAAATGAAAAGTATTAAACACCTTTTGTGACCAAATTTGTGTAGTAAAATGTTGGAAAATTTATGTTTTGAAAATCTGTGGTCTACGAAATTACAGGAATCCTAACTCATTCTAAACCTCACCATATCATGAAATGAACCCTTGTCTACAAAAAAAGTCCATGTACGTATTGCTCTATCTGCTTGGAGATAGCGAAGACCACGGAAACTTCATAGCTTCATACCACGGAATGAAATCCGCCATAGACATTACATGGCGAAAATCGTACAGATTTGCACTGCAGTCCTCTGTGTAGGGAGTGTTGACAATAGCAAGGTCGTTTGACTATTGTGTTTGTGCATGTTTGTGACGACTGACCCGTTTAACAATCTTCATAGCTTTCATATAGGGCTTGGGTGACCTAACTATTGACTGGGACCAAACTGAAACTTCTTTCCACTTGCCACAAGAAACTATGCAAACCGCAACAATATTCGGAGAAAGTCTACCTAAAGTCTACCTAGAAATCTCATTATTTATCAACTCAAATAATAGTCCCTCTCCCCCACCATTACTGGGAAATAAACCTTTACCCCTTTCCAGGATCTGGTGACCATACTCCGTTATAATTTCGATCAGCTCCAAATTGGAGAAGCCTCCTTACAGCAGCGAATGAATACAGAAGGCAACAATCACACTGTGTATCATATTATGCGTAGTGCATTCGTGCGATCAAAACCGTGTGTGTGTGAACATAAATATCGCGCGTACGCTCGGATTACTGTTGCGTGCGGAGAGATAAAAACCGAATATTTCTCGCAAATTTGGAACTGATCAAACTATAATATCTAGCCAAGAGTGTCAAACTGCTAATCCAGTAGTTATATATAACGCCCCTTCTCTCTACTAATTGTAACTTATCATTTACCCATTCTTTCAATCTTTTATAGGAGACCATGCAAACCAACCATGATCTGGTGACCGTATTCCGCGAGTACCTATCTAAGAGTGTCAACCCATTCAATTTGTCGTTATCTATCAACTCGTACATCAGGTGAGAAGACATTTGGTAGCTGTACTATATTTCTCTTTCTCTGGACAGTGACGTAACTTTGCAGGCGCAGCATTTACGCATGCGTGTGTATCTTCCGCCTTTCTAGGCGGGCGAGTTTATGTGCTGCAATAAGTAAATGATGCAGTTATGTCACTGTCTAGTGTTAGATAAATATACTATTATATTGTATTTATTTGCTTTCTGTGCAGTGATGTCGGAGTGTATTGCAGTGATCGCACATAATTAAAAACCTCATGAATAAACGTGATATGTATGAACCAATCAAATTGCTGTCTTAAGTGGCATGCATAAATAAGCACAGGTCACTATCAGAGAACCAAGGAAAGCCGAGTAAATTATATTAGTCACCCCGCATATAATGCGTATCAAGTTAATCATCAAAACAATTTGTATAATGCCACAAACCCATGGCGTATTTGCACGTGTGCGTGGTTCGCTTGCACAATTTTCAATCAGACTGGTCCATTTTTAATGGGGGAAGCATTGTTAAATTGCCATTAACTTTTTAAATGAATAATTAAATGGCGATTTTAATTGACAGTTTTGAATCAGGATAATGACTTTGATCAGTTGTTTTGTTGGTAATTGTGATGAATCAAAACATTTTGCCCTCAAGGCTACGCCCCTTGTATTGTGCAATTCCTCAGTTCCAAACTGAAAATGTTTTGATTCTTCACAGTAACCTCTAGACAACTGATACACAGTCATAAACTGATACACAGTCATAATCATCGCATGCATGATTCAAATGCACTATGGCAATATATACACGCATGAGATCAAAGAGGATTCCTGGTATGTGCACAAAATGCTGGATGGTCAGTAAAATACAATCTAACTTCACTATACAGAGTTTGATTGAATGTAACGTAGTAATCAGACATAACAGATGTCAAATGCTAATGTCACAATTAAAAATAGGCTTATTACAGTCATATTGAGAACCTGAGGTAATTATTCAGGTGCTACTGTCATGTAAGGGGGAGGCAGAGTTAGTCTAGGGTAAAGACTTTATTGAGGGATTATACGGAATAAAGCTTATAATCCCAGAATGAAGTTTTCACACTAGACTAGTTTCGTGATTCCCTTACATGGAGGTAGTACCATTATTCACTCCCCAAGTCTTAATCGTCTTGCCATATCATTGCTGTTCTGTAAAACCTCATGTTTTTCAGGCCCTTCAACGTGTTTAAAGTAAAACTCCCTAACGATAATGCAGGAGAAGTGTTGGTTTATACATGTTCAGGGGCAGAGCACTTACAAAGTTTTAATAATGTTTAGAGCAGACTGCCCAAAGGTTTTAACCATAGGAAGTATTGCTTTATACATGCTGAATGGCCAGATGGGGATACAAGGTTTTGACAGCACAGCGACGATGTATAAGTCAGTCCAAGAACTATGCATCATAGCAATGTGTGAAGATGAGAGACAATGTATATAAAGTCACATATGCATTTGTTATAATGTAGACACTATTTACCTTAGTTATGAACACTGCTTGTTCTGAAAGCATAAACTCATAACTAATACTCTGATTTCACTCATAAATACCAGGCAACCTTAAAATTGCACAATTAGTCCACAGAGTAAAACCCTTGCAGTACTGTTTTTATAAATACAACAGTGAAATATAACAATATAAAAAAACAGAGTTTCTTTACTTGGTATTTTACTAATTCACTGACCGCTTGTAAAACCATTTCCCCCGAATATTTTGTGTTTTTAGACGGACAGACCTGAGAATCAACCGAGAAATGGATCCATCTAAACAGAAGAACAATAGAACAATTAAATCTGACACCATGCTGATAGGAGGAGGGTCATCGCCACACATACATGACACAGTAAGTAATATGAGTGGCATATCGTGTAATTGAGAATTCCCCTTACAAGGTGGATCAAAAAGTGTTGTCACTTGGCCAATGGTTCTGAAGATGGCCATACAATTTCAAAAAAACTACAGTCACATTCCCTTGAAATAGCTTCTCTTGACGTCTATAGAGCGTTGCATCCTCATCCTCCACTTCTCGAAGCATGGGCGGTACTCCAAAGTAGGGATTGTCTCATCTCTGAATATGTACAGCTTTAGCCAGGTCTTGAGTCCTTGAATAAGGCCTCCCAGCAATCTTTAATTTGATTGTTGGGAATGAGCCAGAAGTCGCAGGGAGCCAAGTCGGGTGATGAGGCCAAAAAAAAGAAAGTTGTGTTGCCCTCACAAGCCTAAAAAAAAAATTCTTGAAAAAAAAGAGAGAAAAAAAAAGAGAGAAAAAAAAAAAAATTAAACAAAATACCCGGCCCACATTCTCGGAATTTTGACCCGGCCGGATGAGGGCAACACAACTAATTTCTTTTGGTCTAAGGGTGGATGTTCCACCAAATGGAGACCATTTTCATCAAGGTAAGTCTGGGTGAGGAAAGCTTTGTGACACTTGCACTGTTGTGATGCAGCATGATTTGATACTATCTTTGTAGGCTTCATTTCACAGTTAGATAAGTAGCTGCAGAAATGGGTTTGGCTAATTCTATACAGGCTATACCGGGTGGTTCAAAAATAAGTTGACCGAGGTTCAAGGTAACTTTTCGACCACATTTATAGTTTCAGAGAATTTGTGTTTACTTAGTATTGATCAGCAGTAAGTTTTGAAATTATCCTGAAAATATGGTACATTTAGCTTGGTTGGTTCTACAGATATGGCTCATTACAGAAAGCATACCTGTACAAAACTGCCTTGCCTTGACTAAGTAAACACAAGTTCTCTGAAACTATAAATGTGGTTGAAAAATTTCTTTGAACTTGGGTCAACTTTTTTTTGAACCCCTGTATATCCCCATTAAATTTACATAAGATGGAGCTAAGAATATAGTGTAAAGGATGACATGACGCAACAAAGACAGTATTGTCTTGTGTAGCTGAGGCAGCCTTCGGTGACATAACTTACTGATCTGCCCTTGTAATATGTGTATTTAAAAATGTCGTTTTGTCTTTTGTCGTTTGCTCTCAGGTTGAAATGAACGGCAGACTACAGCCCACAAATTCCACATGGATCAAGATTTCAGACTGCGGCGGAATGATCCTGGAGGAGCAGCCAGCAAAATTAAGCGAAGCCGTTAGACTCTTCTTACAAGGCCTGGGATATGGTGAGTTTAGACAGATTTATTTGTATGTTTCTGTAATGCACATGCACTTATACACTCTTATGGTGAGGGACTGGTCATTTTAAATTAAGTGATAGGTTGGTTATCAGAATTCAATATCCAATCTCCTTTTCCCATTTTCACCATACATCAAATGTTTTTAAATATTTGAAAATATGAAGGTGAAAATGTTAAAACACAGATCACTTGATTTGAGGTTCATAATTTCAATATTCTTTGACTTTTACACTCTTTTGGTGAGGGACTGTTCATTTTAAATTAAGTGATAGGTTGGTTACTAGAATTCAATATCCAATCTCTGTTTCACATTTTCACCTTACACTGAATATTTAACACAAATCACTTGATTTTGAGGTTCATAATTTCAATATTCTTTCACTTTTACACTCTTTTGGTTAGGAACTGGTCATTTTACATTTATAAAGGGGCACTGAGAGATTGCTGGGAAAAATGAAATTTTGAAAAAATGAATTGTTTCAATAGATAAGGTACGTTGGAACCCTGAAATGTAATAATGTATGGGAAAAGGATTGAATGATGGCCCTAGATAGAAATTTGGTTGAAACAATTTAGGTGGTGAGTGGTGCTGATAACTTTGATGTGATCTACATGGAAATGACCAAATGGTGAAATTTTACACATTAGACGGATCTCTCAGTGCCCCTTTAAGTGATAGGTTGGATTCTTGAATTCAATATCCAATCTCCTTTTCACATTTTCACTTTACACTGAATATCAGCACATACCACTTGATTTGGGTTTATAATTTCAATATTGTTCACATAATTATAATTACTATTGGTCTCTTTTTGGGGTAAACAATTGTGTTCAAATATATGTTACAACAGTATCCCATTCAAAAAACCAACAACAATAAATAATTATTGGGATTTTAACATTTCAAATTCAGCGACGTATTTACCTTTTCCAAAGCTATAAAAAGTCAACATTTTTGTTCCTTCATGCAAAATACATAGAAAAACATAATTTATAAGTTTCTAGATTTTGGTGGCGAGTCATGATATTAATTTGTGATAGCACATCAAAAGGGGGACTTTGTGGCTGTGTGTTTTCCAAGATATATTTGAAAACGGACAGAAAAAAGATAGAAAATAATAAGAATTTAGGGATTCATTTTCACTCGTATAATCTGAATACCTTGATCAATTTTGTTTCCTTTTAAAGCTTAGAAAATGCTCTGAGAGCACACATAATAATCATAAAATTGACTTCACCTGCAAAAGTCCCCCCCCCCTCCTTTTGATGACTGCTGCATCACATTTTAGCAAACTTGTTCAGTCATTTTCCAAGTTTTGAAGTAAAAAATTATACATTTAACTAGCTAACATCTGACTTAGCCCCAAGCACACTCTGTACATGGTTTTAATGTATTTTGGGGATAAATTGTACTTCACTTCAGGTTCCATGCATGCATCAATGTATACGATAGAATAAAGAACCTTGTTATAACTATACAATGCACTTTATTCTATCAAAGATGTAATGCATGGCTGGGACCTGAAATGCACTATTTCTGTCATTGCATCATGATGTGCTATAGAACATGTGTCAGCTTTAGTCTAGTTTAGAGAAGGCAGAGGGAAGAAAGTACTTTGTTTCAGCAGTTTTCCCAGTGCACATCAAATATAGCTTTTTGGAATTTGTTTTGGTTGCTAATTTTTCTAAACATTTGCTAATTTCCCTGAGAATTTGCTAATTTTTAATTTAAAAAAAAAATCTAAAAATGTGATTGATTGATTTAATTATTTTTCTTAAAAAACCTAAACTAAACATGGTATTTCGTTACTTTGTATCAGAATGCCCCCCCCCCCCAACACACACACACAACAAGAAGAAGCTTGAAGCATATACTGTAAAACCAGAAATGTTTGTGTGCACTTAAATTTCGCTAATTTCGCGAGGAGCACTTACTCACAAAAATTTCATGACACAAATATTTCCAATCTACCTTTTAGCGGTACATTGTAAATTTACACAATGTAACTCCACAAAGTTTACATTCACAAAATTTTCATGCTGTGAATTAGGCCAGTATTGCTGATTCGTGAAATTTTGAACTTGTGAAAATATCTGGTTTTACAGTAGCTTTTAGGCCCAGGGAAATCGAGCTGAAACAAATGAATTTCTTTGCTTGGCTCAAGTAGAGAATCTAACACTAACATTCATGCTAATATTCTAGTATCATGTGAATTGATATCATACTAACATTGTGCATCATGTGAGTTGGCAATTGCAAGCTACTAACACACCACACATTAATTCTGGTAATGGTAATATATATGTGACCAGTTGCATCGAAAGGGATAGGTTGGTAGCCCAAAGCAGTTTTCAGATGCAAGTCAATAAAACTTGGGTATTATAATTTCCTTTCCAAAACATTCAAGTTGAAAATTTGACCCTTCACCTAACACAGAAAGTTCCTGACTAGATGCTTTTATGTCAGCTAATTCAAATTTAGTAATCGTTATCGAAAAATGAAGATAGATATTAGGCTAGCAAAATTTCGTTCCCTTTATTCGACATCTCATTCACAAAAATTAAGTGATACTTAAAAAGTTCATTGATTTTGTTTGGGCACTGTGTACTATTGAATGCAGTCAGGTATGTGAATGAATGGGAGATGTGATTCATTACACACATAATTGTCACTGTGTAGCACACAGTTAGCAATGACAACCTATAGAAATATTTTTTCTCTCGTTAGGTTTAAAAAGTATCCACTCAGTTTTAACGAATGAGGTGTCACAGTATGTGGAAGAAACTTTCCTGCTGATATCCTGCTTCCTAGCATAAAAGTACCTGGTCAGGAACTTTTTGTGTAAGGTGTATAAATAGCTCATGTAACTGTTTCCCTTCTGACTTTTACCTTTCGATGTGACAGGTCAAATCTTGTTTAATCACTTTGTGACATCTGCGGGCGTGTGTGTCAGAATACCAATTACAGTTGCCTTCATTTGGACACCTCTCATTTTGTATGCAAACTTATGCTGCATCGTACCAAAGGTAGCTCACATTTTGTGTGACAACTAACTAATCTTGATCGGAAAAAATAAAGGTTCCTATAGAGTGTCCGGTACCAAATAGGCAGACATTTGTTGATTGCGATAAAATTATACTAAAAAGGTAATGACGGTGACTGTGCTTTTATTGAACCGAACTTGTTGCGATCTTCATATTCTGTGCAGACTTTAAAGATTCATTATGCCATTAGGGTCTGAATAGTTTCGAAACTTGCAAGATCAAATTCCTTGACCAATTCGAAATAGTTTCAAAAAGAAATGGCCGAATGCACCTTTAACTTTAACACAATGTCACATCATTCATGTAAATAACATACACAGCCATTTTCTTATGTCTGTAATTATTATTAATTGGCTGCCAGTACCGCAGCGAGATGAATCTTGGCGAGTTTACAGATTTAATCAATTTGCGTAGATTCACACGCTTTACTTCGTAAATTACTTTTGGTTTTAAACTCCCCAAGATTCAGCTTCCTGCGCCAGTACCTGTGCTGGTATTGTACGCCTAGTATCTGTATGGGAACTGTACAGTACATATGAATTTCAACCATAGTAGCCGCAGAGTGGCACTGTGCAGTTACTTTGGTGGTACTTCACTAGTACTTTTAACAGTACCCATACAGGTACTTTGGTATACAGTAACTGCAGAGGTATTGGCAGCATAGTAAACCATGATGCCAGTGCAGATGGGCATACGAAATGGCTGTGTAGTTTGCACATTGTGGTTGTAGTAGGTGTTAGGATATTCCGTCACAGACGGATCTCGCACAAGTTCGTAGTTAGCACATATACCAGTTAATTTTCAAAACCACATACCATCTAACATCGACACTCATTCCTCCACTAGCGAAGAAATTAACAAGCCAGTTTTTCCAGCTAACATGCTAGCTGCTGAACTAGTAACAACACATGCCAAGGCGTGCAAGTTTCGACTATTTCACTTTAACCTTCACTTCCATCTTCCTAATTTTCTTCTTCTCATTGGGGGAAATGTACATCATCTTTAGCTCGTGGTGAGTGGTGAATCTTTTCTTTTAATTACGTCTTTGAGTATTTGTACCATTATTTCTGTTAAAAATACTTACAAGATATTATATAGTAGTAATTTGTCAATCTTTTTAAAGATATTAATATTTCAAATATTATTTGAGACTTTTTTTTTTATTTACAAAATGTTTTATAGTTGTTATTTCCCACATTTTAAAGATATTTGAATAAGTTCAAACATTAATTTCAATATTTAATTTTTTTTATTTGAAGTTTTACAAGTTGTATTTAAGTATTTTGGTATTGATTTGAACCGTTTGATTTTTTAAATAATTTGCAAAAAATATATGGTTTTAAATTTGAATAGTTTTGGTGTATATAATTTTATATTCTTATTGGATAATGAATTTATCTTGGTTTATTCCCAATGATCTCCCATTGTTTCAATTGTTAAGTGTTTCACAAGAATGGCTTTATTTATCCATACAAATGCTGGCTATTTTTAAAGGTTTTGTCATTTATTTCACATGTTTCGATTAAAAATACAAAAGCATGATATCTTTATTGCAAGAATGGTGTGTGTTGTTTGTTTTTCCGATATTTATTGTAAATTTATAAATTCCTCACAAAAAGAAAGGACCTTTTTTTGCAAGTGCTATAACTGGGAATCGAATCATTCTGTAATGATGTAATTTATATAAAATTGTTCTGTGTCTTGTTGGGTACATTTTGATACTCTTTTTGCTGCCAAAGACTGAAAATTGTCCAAGGTTGAACTTGATTTATAAACAAATATTGTAGTTTTGAAAGAAACACTCCAGCCTATTACATGCAAAGACATTAACCCTAACCCTGCTAAATCCAGCAAAATCTCATTGCGCAATCATGAAAGGTATATTATAGGCTCTGAAAAGTGTAATACATTATACATGCAAAGACATTAACACTAACCCTGCTAAATCCAGCAAAATCTCATTGCGCAATCAGGCAAAGGTATATAATAGGCTTCGAAAAATTATTTCCGGGAGTGCTACCCCTGATGCACGATCACCTGGACTCCGGCCGTGGCGGCCCGGGTTCGATCCCTGTGGGCGGCACACCCAATTTTGTCTGTCATTATTTTGTCCAATATTTCCCCCTATTAGCTTCATTGCTACAATCTATCTGAATGGGTTAGGGTTAATTAAATTAGCTACATGCTCCTATGCATAGTCACAGTGTGATTAATTTTTAACCCATATTGGGTGATAACATTACTTTATATTTGGAACTGTATCATTGATTGATTTTTTAACCGCCAACCCTTGGACTCAAAATCTGTGCTAGCAAATGGGGATATCAAGTTGTAACTAATATGACTTTCAAATGGTGTATATAAATTGAATCATTAAAAGACGATAAGATCAACTGTTATAATCTCTGCGCAAGAAGGGTAGGCTTACTTTCTTTTTGTTCGGAGTTTAGTATGCGAGTCTTATTAATATATTATTTGTGTGTTAGTGTGTGTTAATGAGTATAACAATGTAAAACACATTGATAAAAGGGTGTATAATAGGTCTGTTGTGTAACTTGGGATAAAAGAAAGAAATTCTTCCATCTGCGGAAGGGGCTCATCAAGTAACGGGCTCTTAACACAGTAATGAGGGTGTATGACACTTGGGGTAAAGTCCTTACAATATGAGTCCTGTGATCAAACATGCCCCTGATCGATTTCTTTTATGGCTTCATAAATTCGAAATAAATAAAGGGTTTTGTTGTGGTTGGGCGTTTAGACAAGATCATAAAATTCCTGTATCGCGTCGCATTTTGCACCTAAGATATATCTTTTGCAATTGAATTCTCAAGTCTGGTACAGATTGCAAACAACTTTTTTCTAGATCCTTAAATAATGCCTTTAAAATTGCACTCAATAAAAAAAAAATCCCAACTTACAAAATGAAGTTCAAAGGGAGAAAATAAAGAAGAATACTGGAGGTGTAGGGAGCACATCACCAAGACGCTCTCCATAGACTTTAGTGTTAGGAAAGGCTTACTTAAATGGCTCTAGTTTCTATTTAAGTGCGTTTGGTTCACTGAAATTTTGATATGTTTTACTCACAAGAGTAATCTACAACATAATTATCTGAATATGAAGGTGCAATTACCGCACACTTTTTTAAAATATAAGCCGCCGCACAACGACGTAGTGATATGCCTACCTAAATTCGACCTCCGGTCTGAATATACACCGCGTGTGTAAATCGATCCGTGAAATTAAAATTGACCTCAAATCACCCAGTTTAAATGTCAGAACATCAACTACACATTTCAAACACAACATATAAGTGAAGCATTATATCATAAACCATAAAAAAATGATAAATTTCTTCTATCATTTCCGTAAAATAGGAACTATTGTCAGACTCAACTTTGAGCGATAGCATGTCGCGAGACCTATTTAGTTGTGTGCTCCCTGTACAGGTTTTCTTCAGAGCAAATTGTGTCAGAAACTGTGTTTGTCCCCAAATAAATGTTGGTGAATTTAAGGGGGCAGTGAGTGCTAAAGGATGTCATCCATTTTACAATTTTAAAAACCAAATTTTTAACTCTGTGTACTCAGTTCCTGTAGTAATTTTTTCAATGTTTGATATTATTAGATGAGGGTGTTGTACAGTTTTACTTAAGCTAAGTATATGTGGTTATTAAAGGTGGCATGGATGATGAACATAGAGGCTGTGTATAAATTAGACAATTATGTGAGAAAAAGATGTTTTGCTTGTGTGGAAATTGGCTGTTGAATTTGCTTTCGTAAACGTTTGGCTGAATTAATGAGTATGGCTTTTGTGTACGATAGAAACGTATTGATTTACAGTAATCAAGTTTGAAATTACATTTGCTCATCCTGTTTGTTATTATAGTTATCAAATGTTTATAATTAAAAAGAGCAATAATTCAGTGATTTATCATTAACCTTAAATATGAAAACAATATCAAGCTGATTGTGTAGATTTTCAAAAAGAGAATATTTTGGCCAAATTTGGAATCGCTCCTTCACACAATGGTCTGTAATTTCTGTAAGAAACATCATTTTTATAAATTAAAAATTCTAAGCAAGCTTAAAATGTGTAGATGTTACAATCACAAGCATAACCAAATAGCAATGGTATTCAAAGTAAAATAATTACAGTTTTCAGGTATAGATTATTCTGACACATCAATATGCTGTTTCCTGTTTTTTCTTCTTAATTTCAATCGTAAGATGAATACTGATATGGAACTGCATCAATCTTTTGATGGTTTGTCCTTGTAAAATACAGATTTCTTAGTCTCACCTGCCCTTCTTGTCTCCCTCCAAGCATGAATCTTTCCCCCTACTAACGGCATGCCTTATATTGCCCCCCATTTGTTTCAGTGTTAAGAATCCGGGTGAATAAACCTGCCCACTCAATAGAACAACCCAACCTACCGGAACCAAAGTACACTGCCGATCCAGTGATGGTGTAGGTAGGGTAGACCAGAATGGGTGGACGGACTTGGCAGATGGACTAACGGACTTGGCAAATCTGGACTAACGGACTCAGCAGATGGACTAATGGACTCAGCAGACAGCACAATCAGTAGCTATAAAGAAGAAGCATCTGGACATTACATGCACAGTGCCACCTGTGTAGTTACTCTGCAAAGCCGGAACATGGAAGGCATCAACTACTGCAAAAGTGGACATTTTTGTGCATGCAATTATTTGTGCGCTTTGCACATTTTGAACAATTTTGCCTGTTTTTATTATTTCCTTACATAGACATACATACTAAATTAATATATTCACACATTTGTTTACTTGCTGATTTTAGCACAAAAAAAAATAAATGTAGAGCAAATATGTCCACTTTGACAGTATTCATCCTCTCTGAGAGACTTTGGGTCTACTATTTACCCCTGTAAGAGACTATGTACCAAATATTAATGATGCCATCTATAAACACCACTGCATCCCAGGGTCAGAAATGTGCAAAGAATTTTGTCACTGATTGTGAGAATCCATTTTCTTATGTAAAAGAATACGTGTGTGTAAATGTAATTATACTTTAAATATGGTCACATTATTTTTATGATAAATGGATTTGGCGATAAAGATTGTTCTTATGTGGTGTTAAACACCTAAAAATTCACACAAAAAACAACCATTTTTGGATCATCATGTTTGTCTAATATGCTCCTGGTATAGGGATAATTACAACTATTTTATTGGTCAATTCATGTAAGATTCCAATAGCAGCATTAGGTTATTGACAAATGCATTTTTGGAATAATTATGTTATACCCTTCACATTGTACCTGACACACTCTACCTACATATAAAGTGTATTATAATATAGGGTTTGGAGGGTATTCCGGAATGGTTGCATATTTTTTAGTTTGCATCACTGTACTGCATGGTTGCAGAATGTGTAACTCACAAGGTTCACACATCGATAGCACTCGTGCTGATGATCAGCATAAGTTCATGAATATTTATGAGATGTAATTATAAATGCACGGTTGCAGAATGTGTAACCCACGAGGTTCACACATCGATAGCACTCGTGCTGATGATCAGCATAAGTTCATGAATATTTATGAGATGTAATTGTATAGATTAATATTTGTCTCCCCTGTTTTCACCCAAGTATAAGCCTATTGCCAATTGTGTGCCTCAGTTATGCTATTGCTGAAAGTATAAATGAGCATTATAACATAACACTGATAGGGAAAGAGAAAAAAAGGATATTTCCTGTCGGTGGCCTGAAAAATCAAAATGTGAAAAACTTTTTAAAAATTATTTAAAATAATTTATTTAGAAGTTAAAGTGATTTTAGCATTAGATGTGCTTCAAGACATGTTGATAGTGAAATCAGTCTTAGACTATTAAATAAAGACCAACTTGATAACTGCTTTAAAAAGTGTTGTGCCAATTTGCTCTAGGTCAAAAAATCCAGGCATTTTTGGTGTAAATATAACATTACATGGGTTTTCCCCATGATTTTCAAATGTAAAAACATGAATTGCGGCTGAAATTGCTCAAAAGTGCCCGCAGTCTGCCGGAAACAACTTTTTTAAGTGGTCTGTTGCATTGGAGGTGAATTATGGACGTGTTCAGAAAGAATCGTATTAATGGGCATAATTTATTCGCTTTCTGAGCGAAAACGATTTCCTGTGTTGATAAATTCCCAAATGAAAAATTATATTAATGAAGTATGAATTATTGAAATATCAAAAGTAGTGTTTTTCTTTTTTATTTATACTACTTTTTTTCATTTTCGACCACTTCAATGAGCAGGGTTTCATACCACTCAAATTAATATACAATAGGTGTTTTATTACCATATAGTAATTATATAAGATTTATATTACAATACGTTTTTCTGTTAATGTTAATATTTCAATAGAAGAACCGCAGATTTCTTTCTTTTCTGTCTTTTAAAGTATGATCAGTCAATTATTATTTTATTATTATTTTGTTCTGCAAAGATGATCAATATCAACTTTATGTCCAAAAATATTAATGAATTTTCCCGTGTAGTGAATTCCATTGAAAGTAATTATATATGTTGAGTATTGACCATTTATGCCAGAAAACCAAATTGTTATTGTTTTGAAAAAAAAATCATTTAAATTTCATTAAACTGTAATAAATTAATATATTTTAACAATTTAACTAAATTTATATGTTACCTTTGTAAATTTACTTAGTTTACACATGGGTTTGGTTCTGCAAATTGAGTATTTCGGTCCAAAACATGTTATGTTACCGATAATTTTTGATAAAATGAAATAAGAAAATTCTTAGTTAAAACAGCCTCTTCTATATAGTGTTAACTTAAGTTATGAAACAAAATATTAGGATCACTTGATGAACTGCACTCATTTCTTACTAGAGTTTGACCCTTGATTTTCATGAATTTCTCTAAGTTTGAGATTAGGTTTTCAGCCAAGATTGACCTTGCGGCGTCATTTATAGCAATATTTAGGCCATTCTCAAGTTGGGTGGAGATACTGTCAGGGTTGGAGTTAGGAGAGTATGGGGAGATAATGCTTCATATTCCAGTCAACACATTTGGTTTTAGGTATCTGAAACTACCCCGATTAAGTGTTTAAGGTTGTTCCTATGGTTATTGAAGTTGTTGATATTTTGATAGAGCTTGCTGATCTATCTCAAATTTCAGATTATTGTGGAGCTCAGCAAGCTCTTTCAAAATATCAAATAAAAAAATAGCCATAGGAACAACCTTAAATTGAAGACTGGCTGGATAAACCCATGCATCAATTTATTTTATATCATTTAAATAGGTTGTTTGAGCAAACATTTGGCCAAAGCACTTCAGTTTAAGTCTATGCAACATATTCAACTATAACCAAAAAGAAGAAAAAAACAAAACAAAAACATGACCAAATCCGTGATGTCAGTCTTTATAGTGCTTCCAAAATATGGAAATCTCCATTTTTTTGACAAATCTAGAATCAGCTGTGTGCAGAATATATAGTAGAGTGGTACTACATAGTAATAAAATTTGATAAACACCCATATCATGTATATATGTGCAAAGTAGAAATTATATAGAATTAGTTTGATATGCTCTTTCAACAAAAATCAAAGTATAATTAGATCATATAAAAACATGCTATTTTATGAAGAATTGCTTTCAGAATTTATTTTTCTCTCATATGTAGAAACAATTATGTGTATTGTTTGTATATTTTGTGTATATTTTGTATGATTCAATATATTACTTGGGTAATGAGTTTGTATGTAAAATACTTTATTAGATAGCAGCATTTATAACCCCAATTTTGGTAAATTTGTATAATTCAATATGGGATTTGGAACGCACCTTCTCTCTAGACAGACTGCCGATCAATTAAAAATCAACCATACTCGTTCACTGGCAATTTGCCATCTTTTGTGTAGTGATGTATTAGTGTGTGTCGCATGGACTTGTAACACAACTCGTACTCAGACCGTACTGCACATCTGTTTGTAGGTAGTTGTGAATGCTCATATTCTTACACATGACAAATTACTCTACAGTCATCAAAAAAGTAACTATACAGGTAATAAATGGGCTTTTAACTCTACAAATATATTATATCCTATTTAAAAATATTAAATTATAAAGTTGTTGGAAAATTTATCTTCTTTAATATGAGATATTGCACACAAGGATAGGTTGAATATTGAAGAAGTGACAATCCAAAATGTAAAGTAAAGTCACAATTTCATTTTCACATTTTACTTTTCAACACGGGGGAGAGTATGACAGGTAGCTTGTGTGTGGCATATTGATCCATCGGAACAATACGGCCAACTATCCAACCTGCGCATGCATCCCCAATTGTACTACCGGTAATCGGTAATGTATCAGTAGCTGGGTCCGCATGTAGAAAAGAAAAATGTGAAAATGAAAATCGGACTTCACCTTACATTTTGGAGTGTCACTTCCTTAATAATCACCCAATCCTAGCGTGCAATATCTCATATTAAAGAAGATAAATTTCTCAACAACTTTATAATTTAATATTTTTAGGTAGGATATATATTTTAGCTGTATAGTTGCTTTTTTTGATGACTATATAGGCCTAGGCCTATATGCTTACATATTACACATAAATCAAATAATGACAGCATTTTCAGAAAGACAATTTGACTATACAGATCATTGCAAATTGAGATCGAAAATGGAGTAATCAAAACGGGCGCATGGCACCCAAAGGTATTTCGTTCCCACTATAATTATAACATTCAGCTTTTGGAACTTTTTCATTTGAAAAGGTCTAGGTATTTTGAACGTAACCAGATTTCATATTTTGGTCCAATTTTGTTGTGTATTTAGCTGAACCCCTGCTGGAACCCAGTAGTTAAACACAATAGTAGATCATGCAATTCGATCCTTGATAACCCGTCGTTAAAATGACTCCAGGCGCAATATATACAAAAAGTAATGATAATTCTTGTGATTAAGCAATAATGTATACAGTGTGTATATAAAAACATATAAAAAATTCAAATGATATTTTATCTAATTGTAGTGGGAGTTTCATTGTGGCCGAATCTGGTTTTCATGTTTTTGATGCGAGTTTCAGTCATTTCACAATGGTGGTTGTGGATGTTTAGGTTCATATAGGGTAGAAACAAATTAAGTTGTAATGAACTTCCAGGATCTGCCTTAAAATCATATTTATTTGACAGTTAGCATATTATCCTTATAAGTTGTATTAGTTTTGTGATTATAAACAAATACTGTTAAAGTGAAATTGTTGTTAAAATGAAATTTTTCACGCTACATTTATTTTCGCGCTCGAAATAGCTACCGGGAAAATATCAACACGCAAATACATTTCTTTAGCGTATTGGTCTTATGTGATGAAACTATAAATCGTGAATTTAAAAACACGCAAAACGGTTAAAAATCTGCAAAGCGCGAAGATTTAATCGCGCAAAAATTACCACTTCTACAGTATGGCTTTTAGAGCCAAGTCAACTAAGAAAGTATGTGTTAACACTTTGCACGCGGCAGGCAGCTGCAGACGACATTCCAAAATTCATAAAATGTTTCACAAATGTCAAAATTATTGATTTACATTACCATATTTAGAAACACCATGAGAAATGTATTGAAATAAGTACAAACACGCCTAGTATTGGTTCAGTAATCCTTCAGATAGACCTTGACATTTGAGAAAGGTTTCTGAAAAATCTGTTTTGTATTTGGTAAAACCAACAGCCGCGTGGAAAGTGTTAACCTTAGGAAGCAGGGTATTCCATATGTTGCGTTAAGGTTTGGGGAGGATTTAGACATATTTTTTGCAAAATTAACAACTCAAGAAAGTTTACTTTATTGTATGGTGCCTATTTGAAGAAATTGGACAACCATGAAATAAAAAAATGGAAATGGCATACCTTCTCTTGTGCTATAATTTGTGAAATTAGCCGTATGTGGAAAATGTGCTTATCTCTGGTCAGTTTGCCCAGTTTTGCCCAATAGAAACTGTATTTCCTGATAAATTATTTTGGAAGTTATTAATGTTGCAAAGCATATCCATTTACAAGAATTATGAAAACAAATCCTTGTAAATCTTGTAAGGAACTATGATAAAAAGTCTATAGTTTGATCAGTTCCAAATTGGCGAAACCTCCTTACAGCAGCGAATGAATACAGAAGGATCTTCGCACACTGTGCATCATATGTGTGACGCATGCATGCGACCAATACCGTGTAATCGTAGTCGCGAGCGTATGCTTGGATTTCTTTTGCACGTGGAAAGATAAAAAATGAATATTCCTCGCCAGTTTGAAACTGATTAAAACGTAGAAGTGATTTATTCATTCATAAAGCCACACTGCAAAACCAGTATGAATGGCTTTATATAAGCGACTTATACGATAGTTGCCAAAGTGATATTTTGCATCACAGTACGTACACGCACCCATACAAATTGAACTGAGATCAAAGTAATTATTTCTATATTAGTATGGAAATATTTTCATGGATCTCATTTATAGTTCCATTGTACCAATGGTGATGCAAAATATCACTTTATCTACTGTCGTACAAGTCATATGTACAAGTTCCTTATGAGCCATACATACCGCTTTTACAGTGCGTCCTTACTTTGAAAGAGAAAGTGTAATCCTATTAGATTGATAATTATTTCAGTTAGGCGAGGGTCAGTTGGGCGTTTTTTCCAAATATTTCAAGACATATTGGTGAATTTTTGGAAATGTTAAAAAGAAATCTAAAGATTTCAACAACAAAATCCAAAAAAATTGAAATAAATAATGTTCTAACAAAATGTTGTTTTATTTTGCAAATTCGAAAAAAATAATGGGTCAGTCGAGCCTGTAAAACAGGGTTTTTCTTCGTCGCCTTACAGAGAAATGATTGATGTCTTATGGAAAACATCATCATTTATCTATCTGATAAAATAATCCACGTATACCTAATGTTCCTACCCAGAAGCTTAAATTCTAGCTATTGTGACATTTATTTATATGTTGTTGATATCATAAGTTAACGTTTAAAGACGGCTAGTATTTAAGCATCAGCTTAATTTCAGTACAAAGTGAAGCTATATGATTGACTGTGTAATATGTGCTTCAGTAACGCAATAAATATGGTATATGCAAACGGAATAATTTGTGATTTAGTGGGTGTTGTTACTTTTATATTCTACCTATGTTAGCCATACACATTCAAACAGGATATGCCCAGTTCTTGATTTTGAATTGGTTTAACACATAATCGCAATAATATCTCATGTCTTGTTTGATTAATCATTTTCCCCCAAAACCATTAAAGTTTGAAAATGAACTCCAATGTATCATGGGTATTTTCAAATATGATAATTTTGGTATGCATGTTTCAAGTTGGTTTGCATCTAATTACATAATTTAAAAAAAATCAAAAACAAAAATCTGGCCATCATCAGAATGCATTTGAAAATATTCACTTTTAAGGTTTATTGTATCATCTTTGAATGATATTCAAAGTTGACATGATCTTAGAAATGAAATTAAAACAAAGCTTTTAACAACCTTTTGGACATGCTACAGGGAACAAAACTAATTTCAAGTGTGGCCATATTAAATGTTTCCCAGAAAGTTTGTCCTGGATCGATGGTTTCTGGTTGGATAAACAGTCAACAAAGACCTGGTGAGTTCTAATCTCAGTTGATGAATTATTCACTTTCTTTGATGATAATTTTTAGGTCTGCACATTAGCCTTTTTGAAGAATGGTAGACGCAATATGAGGTCAGTATTTGGAATGGGTATATTCAATATACCAATAGCGTATCTCCCGTGACCCCAGATACGCCACTGGGGCGTTCTTTGAGAAATACAAAGAATGTGCGATCAGGTGTGCAAAGTTCACCATGCTTCTTAAAGGCTGATGATGTTGCTATTTGTTGCCCAGTCTTCTATTATGGCTGTGGTTCAATTTCTGCCCAGTTCAGGCTGTATTCAGCCCAGCATAGGCTAAATTTATGCATAGACGGTAAACCATCTATGATTTATGCAAATATCCCAACCTAATTTGTGATATGTAGCAGGATTTTTCTGAATTTCCCATTTCTCCTGCTTTCAAAAATGAATATTTTGATTTGTATCAAATTCCTTGCTTTGATTCCTTGGTAAGATGCCTTTAAATTATTTACATTTTTGTTTAATATCCACTGATGTTCACTATGACCAGATGCTCAGTGCCGACGGAAGCATCAGATGCTGACACACTTATAATCGTCGTCGGAATACTTCGGCACTTTTTTCTGTGACAACAGCGTACAGCGTAAACACGGAAGAGCGTTCTAGAACAGCGTCGCAACAGTGTTAACTTTGAGCAGTTCGACGCGTCGCAGCCCCTGTAATCCGATTGGCCGCGCCCGTATCTATGGGTCATGAATGTCCCTGCCCACACGCTCTTAATTCAAGACGCGTGCGTTGGCGGTTTTAAAAAGTGCCGAAGTATTCTGACGACGACTAAAGGAATTCAGCAATTTTAATGGAATAAATCAATTTATTTCTGTAAGGTTTCTGAATTCTGTTCTGTGTTATGTAATGCCACCATAGAAAAAAGGGTAAGTACAGCAAATTTGAGTCAAAACTGCGGAGCAAAGGTCATGTAGGATAATTGAGATTATCCCCTACTTCCACGTTTGCCAAATATTGTGTTACGACATAATTGGAGTATCTAAATGTATTAGGCAACGGTCAAAACCAAAAGGTACTGTATTATCAAAAAGTGTGTGGTTTTCAAAAAAATATGTTTATTTTATAAATAAAAAGCTTTTGATACAAAGCAGGGTGTGAACAGTGTACAATGGTATTTTGTGTGTGGGGGTGTGTGTGTCTAATTCTTGTGCTTGCTTGCCTGTCGAAGTATGCCATTACATAGTTGCGCATGTTTAAATGTACGCTCAATGTTTAGCACCGTACTCCATGATATAATGATAATAGAAAGAAAGCATGATTCTTTTATGTATGATGGGAAGTACCAACCCTCTTAGAAAATGTGAAGTAAATTGACTTTTTTGTTTTGTTATTGTTTCCATAGCAACTACACTGATGCATACCAAGAAGGAGGTGAAACAATGAGGATGAGGTCATCAAGCAATGCACCCCTACTGGTACAGATGGGCAACTGTGGACCCCTTTCTGTGTTCCAACTGAAGATACCCACAAATACTTGAAAATAACTTTTACACCCGAGACAAATATACCTAAAAGAGATCTGAAGCATCCATTCATGCCTGCTATGTGCAACGATCTAGCGATATAAATGCATTTCAACAACTCCCCCATACCTTAAGTACAGTAACAAAGCTTTGTTGATTTGAGATAAATCCACTCTTCATATGCAAATTAATAGGATGGCGAACCTTATGAAACCATGCATCGATGCAAAATTGTAAACAAACAACAAATGTTCGCAAAATGTGTTCATTCTTTCGCCCGGTTTTTCAGCGTATAAATGCATTTCGCCATGCGATCCTTAAAGTTAGCAAACAGCTTTATATACCAAAATGTAGCTATATCCCTGAGGAAAATATTTTTGGCGAGGGCCATATGTCACGGACCATTCCTAAAGCCATAATTTTAGCCGAAACGGTCGCTACCCAGCACAAGAGAACCGCCATTTTGTATCATCGCGCGGTAAAAAGACAACCCTCAGATCTATTTGGACCGTACCACTATTGAAATAGAGGGGTGTGTCTAATTTGATACAAATATTCTGTAAACATATCAAAGTGTGTTTTGTAAATTAAACGCATTCTTGATTTAATTTTTCTCTGAATGTTAAAGGTGGTGTGTGAATAAAATGCTATTTACAAAATATTTTAAATTCCACAATTACTTGCGCAATAATTTGTCTTCTCTAATGTTTACCTTTTGTAACCCATCCCATTCAGAAGTTCCCTCGCCCTGGACGATGTCCAAATAAGGGCCTAATTATAATAAAACGTAAACATTTTGTTCCGTTTTTTAAAGAGCAGCTATTTTTTCATGTCAAATTTAAGCCTATTAAACCACGATTTTTACTTGTTTTCATCAATTTTCCAAAACGCTATTCACATATGAATGATGTAAATATGTTTGGTCGTTGTTGAACGGGGTTCAACAAGGTCTTCGTCGTTGTTTATCTTGAATCGACAACGGTAAGACGGGTTTATTTTGCTCGGCCAGCTGCCCTCGCAAAATAAACCCGTCTTACCGTTGTCGATTCAAGATAAACAACTCCGAAACCTTATTGAACCCCTAAATAATCATTTTAGAAATCTATCATGGTCTGTATATCGGTAACCATCCTATACTAAAGTGTGTTTAGATTTTTTAGAAAATTGTAATACACATGGAGATAACACTGGATTCAAATAAGCGTGCTAACTCAAATGATGAGGTTGTGCTACAATTTAAACTGAATGATGATTGGCCAACTATTAAGTAAGCCGCAGACCTGGATCTTTTCACATAGTGGGTATGAATGAGCACTTCAGGTCTCTTTAGGTATATTTGTCTCAGGTCACAGTGTGAACCCATGAAGGGGGCAGACACTAGGAATTTGGATTTTAACACTAACTGGGCCCTGCATGCATTTATGCTACTTGGCCATTATAGTGAGCTATGAGGCGTTATAATAGGCATTGATCATGAGATGACTTCAGTACATGATTATTACTTTAACCCTAACCTGACCAGCCTGTTTTTTAACAAAAATTAGGTTTTTGGAAAAGTTATAAAAAAAAAAGATAGCCGCTCCACCACCAGGATCGTTCAAGCAGTATATTGCGCTCACTATATAGGCTCGGTCGATTACAGCATGGAGAATACCCGTCACGCATGCGCTGGGAGATAGGCTGGGTTGTGGTATCTGGTCATGTTAGGGTTAATCATGTTATTTACATAAAGCCGTGGTTGAATAGGTGTCCATGTATATGTAGGGTGTATCCTGACACCGGTCCATAGTTGCCGCTTAGCCCAAAACACATCTGACCCGACTATACTTTGTAAGTTATCTAACTCTGTGCAGTGACGTCAGAGTGTATCCTAGTGATCACACCTATGTGTGATTGTAATGTGCTGGTGCAAGTACCCATGGGATCAAAGATGAATTCCAGCATTTGCGTGGAAGTGCTGCATCGATCACTATAATCCCCGGATGTCACATCACAGAGTTAGATTAACAAAGAGTAATACTGTATGTGCCATGTACTCTATAATATTTGACCAGTCACATCAAAAGGGGGCTTTTGTCATTCAAGTTTATTTTTCATGCAAGTTTGTATTTCATAAACTTTAAAATGACACCTTGCTTGATTGATACATTTGGTCAATACATTCAGATTTTATGTGAAGCATTAGGTGGAATTTCCTTTCTGATTTTCTTCGTCAATATCTCAAAATGCATACTGCCAACAAAAAGCCCCCTTTTGATATGACTGGTCACACAATGATGATGAAGAGGATGTATATTTGATACCTTGATTTAAGGATGTACACCATTGATTTCAATGCAAATAACCACTGGTTTAAATAGAGAGTATGATTGTTTACTTTAAACATTGCTCAATAGACCTTACTCAATAATGACCCCTTTATTAGGTCGTCCGTAGGAAGAGACCTTATGGCAGCATCCTTCGTGTGTAGTCTGTCTGTGTGTGTGTGTAGTGTGTGTCAACAATTTGGTATACACTTTTTTCAACAATTTGGTATACACTTTTTGTTTTGTCCATTTCTTTTCCATACAATGTCCAATTGCAATCAAACTTCGGTCATAGATGCAACATGGAAGCCTTCATATGTTAATGAGGTCAAAGGTCACATACCAAGGTCAAAGGTCATCTGAGGTCAAGATGTAAATGTAGAAATGGCTGCATATGTAAAATTGATTACATTTGTCCATTTCTTTTCCATACAATGACCAATTGTAACCAAACTTTGGTCATAGATACAACATGGAAGCCTTCATATGTTAATGAGGTCAAAGGTCACATACCAAGGTCAAAGGTCATCTGAGGTCAAGATGTAAATGTAGAAATGGCTGCATATGTAAAATTGATTACATTTTCCCATTTCTTTTCCATACAATGTCCAATTGCAATCAAACTTCGGTCATAGATGCAACATGGGAACCTTCATATGTTAATGAGGTCAAAGGTCACATACCAAGGTCAAAGGTCATCCGAGGTCAAGCTGCATATGTAAAATTGATTACATTTGTCCATTTCTTTTCCATACAATGACCAATTGTAACCTAACTTTGGTCATAGATACAACATGGAAACCTTCATATGTTAATGAGGTCAAAGGTCACATACCAAGGTCAAAGGTCATCTGAGGTCAAGATGTAAATGTAGAAATGGCTGCATATGTAAAATTGATTACATTTTTCCATTTCTTTTCCATACAATGACCAATTGCAACCAAACTTCAGTCATAGATACAACATGGAAACCCGCATATGTTAATGAGGTCAAAGGTCGCATAGAAAGGTCAAAGGTCATCTGAGGTCAAGATGTAAAATTTAGTACACTTTTTTTGTCTCTTGTTCATTTTTTTTTGTCTCTTGTTCATTTTTCCATACAATGACCAATTGCAACCAAACTTGGGTCACGGATGCAACATGGAAACATTCATATGTTAATTAGGTCAAAGGTCACATACCACGGTCAAAGGTCATATGAGGTCAAGATGTAAAATTAGCTGCATATGTAAAATTAATTACATTTAAACAGGTGAAGTACAATTGCAACCAAACTCCAGGATGTTTATTTTATTTTTTATATCCTGGATCCGCTAGTGGTCTAACCTCTTTCTTTCTAGATGCCTGTGGTTTGAGATCCACCTTGTTTTTAATCTACCCATATAAACGGACGACCTATTTGGGACCGCTGTCCCTATTTTTCTGTCGATTGTGGAAACATGGGCCTTGTTACCGGACACAGAACACCCGATTCTAAAATACCTCAACCGACTTTTTAGTGTGTGATAGGCGACTGGCCATCAATAACCACATGTGTAAGACTGGACGCATTATCTGCATGGTGCAGTTATCTGCGTGCTGGTTTCCCATAGCAGCGTGGTTGATCTCAAATTAATAACGCTTTGCTACTGTACTTTTGACAAGTTATAAAACCTGAGATGCAATTACCTAAACTTGGTTAAAACAAAGGAAATACCACATGCCAAAACTTTTTCCATTGAAACGCAATGGTGTACTCCTAATTTATATGCAATTAAGGCAAAACTGATATGGTTTGTATCAGAAATGTATGTCCTAAAGCGTTTCAGTATTATGCTGCTCAAAACAAGGTCGGTATATATATTTTTTGATCCATGAAATATCAATGAAAGGCTGATGTGTTCCTCTTTTTAACACTTTCCATTGATATGCACAACACAATATGAACATATCCTGAAATATTTGAAACATTCGAAAAAGATTTAGGATTTTTCTTTTGAACAATTTACTTTAAAGGGGTACTAAGAGATGTGTTAAAGGCTTCGCCCTCAATAAGGATAAAAAACGGATTTTTACAAGTGTATTACTTACAAACTCACAGCTGTAAGGATTAAGAAAAATCAGCGGTCTTTGTGCAATGAAACGTTGTTTCAAAATATTCCATCCCCGGCTTGGCAGCATTTTATGGTAAACAGCGTTCGTTACGCTATTTTTCTTTTCGATTCAAATTACATACGATATTACATAGAGGGCGTTTTAAAAAACAAGTTTCAATAAATAGTGATGATATAACTCGAGATCACCACACGGCAACAGATTTCTTTTCCGACACCCAAAATTCACCAGAAAGGTCACCTCGACCCCCCCCCCCCCCCCCCCCCGGATTTGAACCACGGACCTCCAGCACCCCAACCCAGATCCTAGCCACTACACCACCGCTGCCAGTCGACACTCGGCGAGTATATTCGCCTCGTTATATAGCATGGGTCCGTTTTGTACCCCAAAAACCTGCGCACCGGGTTATAAAAACATTTTTTCCGCACAGTTGCCGTGTGGTGTAGTAGAGTTAGGGTTAATCAAGTTTTGCTGCTTATTTTTGAGTAGAAACAACAATAATGGCCAATTATAATGATTATCTTAAATATTAAGTCAATTTTGTAAAAATAAGAAAAGTCTTAAACATCTCTTAGTACACCTTTGAGGGATAGGAAAAGAAATTTGCCATCAAAAAATGATACTTTGTGCAAGGTTTCTGAAACAAACCAATCTCTTGTTTGCCTAATCATGTAATGCCTTTCATTCTGTATATTATTTATTTTACTGTATTTGTCCTTATTATAGATGGGGTGACAGGTGACGTCACACCGGGCAAAACGTGGCTAGTTGCTATTGTTCTTTGCGCGCGCATCATGTTTTGTTCAGGACCCGTGCTTTTAAAACTCGCGCCAAAGCATTATAAAGGGCAATACGGCATAGCGGACAGTGTTGTGGTCATATGCTGTTCCCTCAAGCGTGTATTGACAGTCCAGTCCCTTCGCCCGTTGCGTTTGTTGATAAACATTGGATGTAAACAACGGTCACCTCATCTATAGAGAAAGAAAAAGTGCTCTCCAAATCATGTCAAAACTTATTAAATTATAAAATTCTGTGTAGATGTGTACATAAGAAAAACCACATTGTATAAGACTGCTCTTCTTTGTTCATCTGTACATGTATTCATATATCTCTACACATTTACATTTACGTTGATTATTTTCAGTCTTTCAATGTAATTCTTTTACCATATGGGACATTATTATGTTGTTTCTTCTTTCTTTTTTTCGTACAATACTGGTACAAAGTCAGTGTTCCAGTATCGGGCGATACTGGTACATATGAAATGTACCAGTATCAGGCGATACTGGAACAAAATTATGTACCAGTATCGTTCAATGCTGGGACAAATTACACTGGTAGCAGGTGCACTAGTATCGCCGGATACTGGAACGTTTTTATGTTCCAGTATCGCTCGATACTGGAACACAATTTGGTGTTCCAGTATAGACAGATACTGGAACATAAAAATCGTACCAGTATCGACCGATACTGGCAACTTTATGTCCCAGTATTGTACAGTACTGGTATACCAGTATTGGACCTAAATTACACTTTTTCCGAAAAAAAGTGCTACTAAAGTTCTTTGCAGCCGACTATATAGTTGTTCCGTTCAACGTTTTATTTATCAAATGTATATACATTTTAAAAGTTATTCAGTGACAGTGCCAAGAATTTGTCTCTCCTACAGAGCCCAACAAGCACGACAAGGACTCTGGTTGGGACGTCACTCTTGCGGGGGACTGCACGTCTTTCAAAATTATACAATGCTCATAAAAAGAAACGTACCAGATTATAAACACGATCATAACTCTAATGTTTTGAAAATGTTTGATTTTTTTTTAACTATTTCAAAAATTGTTGAAAATTCACCAAATTTGTCATGAACATTTTGAAGAAAAAAAATGCTGTTCACCCTTAGAACAGATTTAGTTGTGATTGCCCAACCTGATATTTTTCAATTTTGTCACTTCCCTACCCTATTCTCTTGTTGGCACCTCCATTACTGATGTACTTTAAACACAGCAATATTTAATATTTGTATTATTTAAATAAGTTTATATCATATTTGTGACATTTGTTTGTTGGTCAAAGTGAAAACTGTTGAATATATTCAATAAAATACCAAGAACATGTATCATGTTATATTTGAATCATTTATTTGCTGTGTATTCCTAAATAACAAAAAAATAACACATAGGTTTTGAATGCATCACAGGTTACCACTAAGATAGAGGTTACATGGTATGGGGTCACATGAGGGTCAATCAAGATCATATAAAAAGTTTTAAAAAAGAGTTTTAAAAGAAAAAGAAAAAAAGAAAAAGTTCACCAGTCAGGACTGTAGTACAGTCGGCAGGACGAGGGCAAGCAAACAAAACAAATTTGCCTAACAATCAAGTAAAGCAATATCAATAAATTTAGGCAACTTCTATTTGGTATAATAAATAATATTTTATTTTCAAATAAATAAGTTCAAAAAATATAATATATATTTTGACTGCTGTTTTACTTTGTGACCAGTCACATTAAAAGGGTGCTTCTGTTGTCCAAATGAAAAATAAAATTGAGATTTCTTTACATGCAAAACTGTATTTTGGAAGCTTTAAAATGACAACTTGCTAATAATAGTAATACATTTGGTCAGTTAATTCAGATTTTATGTGAAATATTCGGTGGAAATTCCTTTTTATTTCTCCTGTTTTGTATGCTTCATTTTATCAATATCTTAAAGTTTATTGTGTGATCTTTTCCAGGGAACGCCCCTAATCCTCAAAAAAAAATTGAAAGCAGATCTTCGTGCAGATTTACATTCTGATAAATTCCAAGTTACAGGGCGATACAATATTAAACTGTCGGAATCTGCGCCGACAACTTATTTTTACTCTAAATTCACTCTAAAACCATGATTTTGAGGTAATTAGGAATCGTATCGCTCTGTAACTTGGAATATATTCATGATTTATGATTCGAAATGTAAATCTGCAAGAAAATCTACTTTCTAAAATAAAATCATGAATAGAGGGCGCTCTCTGGAAAAGATCACATAATATGCCTAATAACTGCATACTGTCGACAAACGCCCCCTTTGGATGTGACTGGCTACATCTTGCACTCAATACTGTAAAAGTGGAAATTTTCCGCGTTTCGCATGTTTTGAACAAGTTTGCTTGTTTTTACTTTTGCGATTAAGAGCTTCCTTACATAGACTTACCATATTGTCCCTTTGAAGCGATAATACAAAAGGAATATCTTTACACATTTTTTATTTTCGCGCTTGCTGATCTTGGCACGAAAATAAATGTAGTTTCCACTTTTACAGTATATATTTGCACTTACACTTAATCTTGTGTATTTGAAAGCTCTTTATTTGTGCGCATAAGTTTTGGTTGAACCAAACATTTTGGGTGGTAAATATGGTAAAGCAAAAAAGAAAATTGATTGTAGCTAAAAAATAGCTACTTCTACTGTTTTTGTATTTCCTTAAAGATATATTAGATGTGCAATAATAGTGCATCATTGTTTGACAAATTGAAATAAAGTCTATGCTGAACAGCAATAAAGCATTAGGCCCTCGCCCCCAAAAACATGTCTTAGAAGAGATCTGTAAAAAGGGTACGTGAAATGTGTTATCTTCTTTATAAACATGAGACGGGCTTTGTGAAATGTGTATTTTAACACTACCACAATAGAAACAAATCACATTTTGTTGAACTGTATTTTTAAACTTTGTATATGGCAATTTTACTCTTGTAAGCAAGAAAATGAAGCTGACATGGTTCTTCACAATGTGAAATTAAAATTTGAGAAGCATTCAAAAGTGTAACAAAGTTGTGCGCTGAAATGTGAATTATAAAAGCTACGCACCCAGTCTTTTGAGAAAATCTTTGGGTTGTTTTGGTCTTCGGGAGAGGGGATTGGCACTTGTATACAACAGCGGATTGCATTATTCTCAGATACTAACTTTCAAAACCGAAATATTTTGGGAAAAACCCCCCAAAAAACCCCTTGAGAAGAAATATGTTCAACAATGTTCATCAACAGTTTGGGAATTCATCACGGCACTGTTATCACAATAATAACTGAATAATACCATTACACATACTGTACAAGGAAGCACTTCAACATAGTTCACAAGAGTGGAGATTGTCTTAAGGGCTATCACAGTCTGGTACTTCATCACTGCCATCACTACATTGAATTATGCCATCACACATTCTATCTGCAGGAAGAACTTCAACACCGTTTGCACAAGTAGGGAATTCTGCAGTGTAATAAATGACAAGAAATATTTGCATAATTTTAACAATTAAAGGGACACTAAGAGATGTGTTGGAGGCTGCGCCCTCAATTATGATAAAAACTGGGATTAGTATATTTTTATAATTGTATTACATGTATGAACTTACACCTATAAGGATTAAGAAAAATCAGCCCTCTTTGTACAAGAAAACGTTGATTCAAAAATGCTCGTACAGCCGTGACGAGCATTTTACGTCCGACAGTATCTCCCTGCAGTACGTGTGATACATAACGCGAACCATATTTGCATAGAGGGCATTTTTCAATAAATAGCGATGATATTGTTTAAATCAAGTTTTGCTGTGTTTTTGTTAGTAGAAACAACAATAATGGCAATTTTTAATGTTCATCTTGAATTTTGAAGTAAATTTTTAAACATTTAAAATTTTCAACACCACTTAATGTCCCTTTAAGGCATAGGGTACACATCTTAAATTTGAAACCTCATGAATATATGCCATACGCAAGTCACAATAAATGCCGTCCTTTACTGCTACGCATAAATAAGCGCAGGTCACTAAAGGAGAACCGAGTACCGCGCAAACATTAGTCACCCCACATATAAGATTGTACTTTTCCTCACCTTTCCCACATTAATAAGGTGGTCAATGCTGGCGTGAACAAAAATAAGTGCTCATGTATAAAAGTTGCAAACATCGGCTTGAAATGCACCCTCAGAAACCACCTTATTACAGATTCTCAACAAAAAGGTGACCCTTGGGCAACAAAAATCACTCTATGAGCCCACAGACTCATCTTCCCCCTAAATTTTCAACAACAAAATTAGAAATGTTTTGAAATGTTTTTGAATTTTTGTGTGCAAATTTTTAAAAAGCAATTTTTTTCTTGGAAACTTTGAAAAAAAAGCATAACCAACAGACCCTACCTTGTTTTTGTCGCCGTAACAAGAATTTTGCTCGGTGAATCCTACCCACCCCCACATGAAATTGCAACCAAACACTAGAGTTTTTATCCGAGGGGGGGGGGGGGGGGAAGGTTTTGTTGTTGTAGGGGTGTGTCGCCCAGGGTGTCAAAAAAGGGGGCTTTGGAAACAAACTGAGAGAATTTTATGACGAAAAATAGGGTCTTAACCCTTTGAACCCGAAAGGCCGATATATCGGCCTTATTTAGAACGCGCTATAATCCGAAAGGCCGATTTATCGGCCTTGGAACAGGTGACACATTGATCACATGATTTTTAGTGGTCATATGACTTTCACATCACGTGATGTTTACCCGATGTTAGATACCTTGTTTTCGTAGGAAATTCTCAGGTAGACAGTAATGCATTGTAGAACGGTTATGAATTGCCATATTTGCGATAAAAACGGATGTTTATGTTATAACATTATACGTCTGAGTAGATTGGCATGATGCGGACTGCCCTCTGTCATCGTTAACATATATTACCGATGATAGATGGCAGAAACATTCAGTCAGAGCTAGGGTGTAGGAATGACTGAAAATTAACTTGAGGTTTGGCTCCCGACCCTGCCTATACTTCCGGGTTCAAAGGTGGCATACTGGGTATGAGGTAAGCAAAAAACACAGTTGTTTTGTTTCATTATCATGTCTTTATTCAATATAAATACATTTACACACAGATAAATACAAATCCGGACAGTATAACATTGAAACAACAAATTATAATAGCATGTACTATATTTAGCATTTTACCCCCGGAGAAGTCAGGGTGGGTGTACCGAACCCTTATAATAACTTGGGTTCAAAGGGTTAAGAACTGATTTTCTCAAAAAAGTAGATCTTAACACTTTCCACGCGGCAGGCGGCTGCAGACGACATTCCAAAATGTCACAAAATATTTCAAAAATGTCAAAATTGTTAAATTTCATAACCATATTTGGAATCACCATGAGAAATGCATTGACACAAGTACAAACATGCCTAGTATTGGTTCAGTAATCATTGAGATAGACCTTGAAAGTTTGGGAAGGTTTCTGAAAAATCTGTTTTGTATTTGGTAAAACCAATAGCCGCGTGGAAAGTGTTAAAAAGAACTCGTTTGTTTTTCAGATTTTTGAATTTTCAATAAAATGTGGGTCTTAAGAACTGATGCAGGCTCAAAAGGGGATCTAAAGAGCTAGCAGAAGAGGGTGAAAGAAAAAGTGGGGTCTTCAGGGCACCACATACCTATACCCCTTTCCAATATCAGTGCCCCCCCCCCCCCCCCCCCCCACTTCCTGTTTTTTTTATCCATGGAACAGCTGCCATCTTGTCAGGAATAATAACTGTGTTTAAGATTTTTAGAAATTCAACACAACCGTTTCATGATGGTCACGCGTTATGAACTCGCCTTCCAATAGGGTGGTGCTGTTACATTTTTTAGCTTCATGCTGTCATTTTCCTCAAATATTTTTAAAACCACAAAAGCTATCTCAACAAATTTAGTATCATTTTAAATCAGGGAAGGGTTCATCCTTAAACAAATATTTCTGAAATTTTTAAAAATAAATAATATAAAAATTGGAGATATTCACTAGCCGGTATAATTACCATACCGACGTAGTAACTTTGACAATTATATATCATCTAATGGGTAATTTCATGAGGAATTCAAATATGTAAAAAAAATAATGATAGGGGTAGGTATAAAAAATATATGGATTTCAAATTAAATCATACCATTTTAGTTCTTGGTCGTACTATAATTTTAATGACATATTTGGTTTCCTCATGCAATTTCCCTTCAGAAAATGTATACTTTTACTACCTCAGGGGGGTATACAAGCAAATATAATAAATGTGTAAAGTTAAAATCATGTCGCGAAAGCCAAAATCCGTGTGTAACGCGAAAGGAGGCGAGCTTAAAACACATGACCATATGTAAGCCCATTTGGTAATACACGGTTCATGCAATGAATTGGACGTTGTGCGCATCGATTCACTTGAATAGGCCGGGTGCAATTCCCCTTTGTAGTCTGTTGTGCATTGGCTACCTGGATAACCGCCCTTGATTCATCACACTATTGTTACTATTTCCTTTATCTGAGAGATCTTGAGTTATCTTACCTGTTATACTTCTAGGAGCAGTAATTTTCATCTTGAAGCCCCTTCTGCCGAAAGATTCATCTGGCGTAAACGAGATCACCAGTTGGTTGCCAGGTGACACGATATCCAGCGGAATCTCATCGCCTTTATACTCGAGTGATGTCATGGAGTCTTCGTCTTCAAATGAGAGCGCATCGCAGCATTTCTCGGTCTCAAAAACCAGGAAATGAACGTAGACGCGGTTAGATTCGGGGACGTTGACGACCCACCGGCAGTTGTTGTTTGGGTAGTTGTCTGGGTAACTAGGCGATGTTAACTTATAGGATGATTTACGTGTTGCTAAATTGATTATTCTCGGGCCACAAACTGAAATGATAATTAGTAGGCTTTAGCATTAGTTGATCGAGAGAACCATTCTCATGCCATAATTGTTAATATGTACAACAAAAGCAAAAGGGGGCATTGGCTCTCAAAAAAAAAATCTTGATATAAAAAAAGGAGCTTTTTGATTGGTTTCAAAATGACACCTTGGTGGTTAAGATTGGATACTGCATTCTGATTTTATGAAGAAAATTTACTGTCAAATTGTTTTTATTTTCCTTGTTTTTCCATGTCTGTATAATTCCATAATATCTCAAAATACATTTGACCAACAAATGCATCCTTTCCCAGCAACAGTACACATATATGATGCAATTGTGGACTTCTTTTATTGCTTTTTGAATGAGAGATGTATCGATATACTAAATGAGCAAATAACGTAAAGATAATCATCAACATAGCCCAAATCCAAAATATCATACAATTCCGACATTGCCTTCATGCCAAATAAGCAAATAACGGCACTACCAGGTTGAGATTTGCCTAGAAAATATGTGAGCAAAACGATGGCATAACTTCCGAATTCAGCACCTAGTTTCGATATGATGATATCGAAACAAAGTAAATCATGAAATTTTATATGATAAACGGCGAATGTTGGTAAACTGTTTCAGATGGTAGTTAGTATATGCCTAAGTATTACTTTGATGCAAAAAAACGGATTTCCAGGATAATTGAGGGAGCACTCCCATACGTATCTCTCAAGTTTAGTTACATTTCACTAAAAAAAGGGTTATACACAAAAAGCACAATTTCAAAAGACTTCTGTTTGCGTCTGTGAAGATGGCAGAGTCACATGATGAGGATGCATGCTGATGTAAATGGATATCAATAGTAAAAAATCAATTTGACAATCAGGTCTGTTTCACTGTGATGGATCACATTTTCAGGTTTTATCACAATTCAGAAGATTTTCTTCACCCTATTCCTGGACTTCCATGTCCCAACAATCCCCAAACCCGACCCTACTCAAACATATTACTAAGATAAACCAAATTTACAACAACATGCAAATTATTTTCCAAAGACCAGAGCGGACCGGATCGTTTCTTTTTGTCAACCTCCTGATATGACGCGAATCGTCAGTTCACGCACACTATTTTTTGCGCGTGTAGCATTTGAGGTATATACACAGAACGTAGTGCAATAATAATGCTAGAAAGAGTATTTTAAATGAATGAAATGTTACATGGATTTAATTTATTTCTCCGCCCTGAAAGTAGCGCAGCCCCAACCCAACTCGACTCGACTATGCTCCCTAAACCGAACTGGACCTGCAAATAATGGTGAAGGTGTATCCCGAACCGATTTAGGAGATATTTGGGGTTTGGGGGCACTTCGCAGGGTACTACTTACCACACTCTGACTCTGATTCATGATCACTACCATCACTACACTGCTCAACACCATCACACATATAATCTGGTGGAAGTACTTCAACACCATTTGCACAGGTAGAGAATTCTGCAGTTAAAGGGATGGATAATAAGAAACAAAGTTACCATGGATGAATTGAAGGTGGGGGGGGGGTACTTGCGTATACTGTAAAAGTCAATATTTTCGCGATAAGATATTTTCACAAGAATGGTCATAACAGGCATTTCGCGATATTTCATTTTTTGCGATTTTCAACATTTGTGTACAAAACGGTTAATAATAATAATTTTCGTGTGTTTATATTTTCACGGAAAATTTCTACTTTTACAGTATATTAAGGTTTACAGGTAAATACCGCTATGAGTTGCTTTTGGGCAAAAATTCCCTAAACATGGCATATGATTTGTGCTGGAAAACCCTAAACATGGGTCCTAGGGTAAAAAAACTCTAAACATGTGGGTCCAAAGTCGCAAAAAACCAACCCAAACAGGTCCAAATTGCAAAAAATGTGCTATTTTCATGTTCATGATTGGATTCATTGAACCGTTTTCTTCAAGAAAATGTATACTTTTATATAGAATAAATGAATAATGAAGGAATTACAGTAGTTTTATGTTGGTTATGCCTGAGAGTTCACACCCCCTAAATATAACCTCAAACTAACAAATGAATATCACAGCACAAATCTAATACCTGTATCAGTTATAGCCGTGATCCTCAATTCAAAACCCGGTTTGCTGAAACTTTCGTCCGGTGTAAATGTTATCTCCAGAACGCTTCCTGGTGACACGATATCCAACGGGATCACATCGTCCCGATACTCTAGCATTGGCATGGAATCGTCATCTTCAAATGATAGCGTGTCGCAACACCCTTCGGTGTGGAAATTCAGGAAATGAACGTAGACGCGATGAAGTGCGGGAACGTTGATGACCCACCGGCATACGATGTTAGGATAGTTTAGAGGGTAACCCGGTGATGTTAATCTATAGGGTGTAGTGGGTGTCACAGTAATGCTTTCCTCACCACAATCTGAAGAGTGAAAAGAATAAGATAAAATGCATATTGGTACAGTTTTGAAAAGAACAGAGGAACCTCGTTAACACAAAGTTGCCGGGGCCTCGCATTTTAGTTTGTGTTAACAGGAATCTGTGTTATCCAGTCATAATATAATAGTAAAATATAAGCTTGGGACCTAATTAAAACTTTTTTTTGTATCAGGAATTTTGTGTTAACATACAGAGTTTGTGTTAACGAGGTTCCACTGTATATTGAATTGCTACTAACGCAAAGACCATCTTTTTTTTACAATTTAGCCATACTATAATAAAATTGTACTTTTAAGGCACTGAAAAGCTCCCCTTCCATCTTGTTCTATGGAGCTGACAGACCCAGAGGTCGAAAAGTTTGGATTGTTGTTCTTTTTAAAAATCTCCATGAAGAAAAAAAATGTGCTAACTACAGGGTGTCCTAACATGTTTGATTCCCTTTTCAAGCTTTATATCTCTGGGAAAACTTATTTGCGATATAAAACTGATAACATATTAATTTGGAAAACTTGTAGAATTATGTTGATACTAAATTGCAATTAACAGCTGTCTGTATTGCCAAAGTACGGAAGAAAGTTTTATGAATTGTAAAACTGTACTTTCATGCAAATGTGTAATATAATGAGCTTACGTAATGCATTGAATGGAGTACGAGAGAGGGAGAGAGGTAGTGAAAGAAAAAGGGTTTCCATGGCGATTAAAAACATCTCAGATTATTGATGTTCATAATAGGAATATTTCAATGTTGTGGACGAAAAGGTGTACCAGATCACATCTGTTTAAAGACTCGAACCCCCATCTAATAACAACCGGTATCTAAATCAATGAGTCATTTTGGTTACAGGTAATTATCAAATTAGGAGAATTAGTTCATAAAGTGTTTGCACTACATTGTGTTAAAAGATGCAAATGTTTATCTATGAATTTAAAAATGAAAGATGCATATGCAAGGTTATAAAATCTTTTAAAACTTGGAAATATGAAGAGCTTGTTTTCTTTATTTTTATCTTTATAATCACATCTCCCATTTTGGACCCAATGTTGGGACATGCTTACCCGCTGTATTTGGTGGAGCGCTTGAAGAGACACCCATAGTTGAAGTCATGCCTTCAGTTGCAAGTACAGTTTGTGAGGTAGGATCTGCAGACGGAGAGATATCAGCAGTTGTAGTCTTTCCTTCAGTTGTAAGTATAGTTTGTGAGGTAGGATCTTCAGATGGAGAGCCATCAACAATTGTAGTCTTTCCTTCAGTTGTAAGTACAGTTTGTGAAGTAGGATCTCCAGATGGAGAGACATCATTGCTTGTAGTCTTTCCTTCAGTTGCAAGTATAGTTTGTGAAGTAGGATCTCCAGATGGAGAGACATCAACAATAGTAGTCTTTCCTTCAGTTGTAAGTATAGTTTGGGAAGTAGGATCTCCAGATGGAGAGACATTATCGCTTGTAGTCTTTCCTTCAGTTGTAAGTATAGTTTGTGAGGTAGGATCTCCAGATGGAGAGACATCAACAATAGTAGTCTTTCCTTCAGTTGTAAGTATAGTTTGTGAAGTAGGATCTCCAGATGGAGAGACATCAACGCTTGTAGTCTTTCCTTCAGTTGTAAGTATAGTTTGTGAGGTAGGATCTCCAGATGGAGAGACATCAACAATAGTAGTCTTTCCTTCAGTTGTAAGTATGGTTTGTGAGGTAGGATCTCCAGATAGAGAGACATCATTGCTTGTAGTCTTTCCTTCAGTTGTAGGTAAAGTTTGTGAAGTAGGATCTCCAGATGGAGAGACATCAACAATAGTAGCCTTTCCTTCAGTTGTAAGTATGGTTTGTGAAATAGGATCTCCAGATAGAGAGACATCATTGCTTGTAGTCTTTCCTTCACTTGTAGGTAAAGTTTGTGAAGTAGGATCTCCAGATAGAGAGACATCATTGCTTGTAGTCTTTCCTTCAGTTGTAGGTAAAGTTTGTGAAGTAGGATCTCCAGATAGAGAGACATCATTGCTTGTAGTCTTTCCTTCGGTTGTAGGTAAAGTTTGTGAAGTAGGATCTCCAGATGGAGAGACATCAACAATAGTAGCCTTTCCTTCAGTTGTAAGTATAGTTTGTGAGGTAGGATCTTCAGATGGAGAGCCATCAACAATTGTAGTCTTTCCTTCAGTTGTAAGTACAGTTTGTGAAGTAGGATCTCCAGATGGAGAGACATCATTGCTTGTAGTCTTTCCTTCAGTTGCAAGTATAGTTTGTGAAGTAGGATCTCCAGATGGAGAGACATCAACAATAGTAGTCTTTCCTTCAGTTGTAAGTATAGTTTGGGAAGTAGGATCTCCAGATGGAGAGACATTATCGCTTGTAGTCTTTCCTTCAGTTGTAAGTATAGTTTGTGAGGTAGGATCTCCAGATGGAGAGACATCAACAATAGTAGTCTTTCCTTCAGTTGTAAGTATAGTTTGTGAAGTAGGATCTCCAGATGGAGAGACATCAACGCTTGTAGTCTTTCCTTCAGTTGTAAGTATAGTTTGTGAGGTAGGATCTCCAGATGGAGAGACATCAACAATAGTAGTCTTTCCTTCAGTTGTAAGTATGGTTTGTGAGGTAGGATCTCCAGATAGAGAGACATCATTGCTTGTAGTCTTTCCTTCAGTTGTAGGTAAAGTTTGTGAAGTAGGATCTCCAGATGGAGAGACATCAACAATAGTAGCCTTTCCTTCAGTTGTAAGTATGGTTTGTGAAATAGGATCTCCAGATAGAGAGACATCATTGCTTGTAGTCTTTCCTTCACTTGTAGGTAAAGTTTGTGAAGTAGGATCTCCAGATAGAGAGACATCATTGCTTGTAGTCTTTCCTTCAGTTGTAGGTAAAGTTTGTGAAGTAGGATCTCCAGATAGAGAGACATCATTGCTTGTAGTCTTTCCTTCGGTTGTAGGTAAAGTTTGTGAAGTAGGATCTCCAGATGGAGAGACATCAACAATAGTAGCCTTTCCTTCAGTTGTAAGTATAGTTTGTGAAGTAGGATCTCCAGATGTAGAGACATAATTGCTTGTAGTCTTTCCTTCAGTTGTAAGTATGGTTTGTGAAGTAGGATCTCCAGATGTAGAGACATCAACACTTGTAGTCTTTCCTTCAGTTGTAAGTATAGTTTGGAAGGATGGATCTCCAGATGGAGAGACATCATCGCTTGTAGTCTTTCCTTCAGTTGTAAGTATAGTTTGTGAATTAGGATCTCCAGATGGAGAGACATCATCGCTTGTAGTCTTTCCTTCAGTTGTAAGTATAGTTTGTGAAGTAGGATCACCAGATGGAGAGACATCATTGCTTGTAGTCTTTCCTTCAGTTGTAAGTATAGTTTGTGAGGTAGGATCTCCAGATGTAGAGACATCATTGCTTGTAGTCTTTCCTTCAGTTGTAAGTATAGTTTGTGAAGTAGGATCTCCAGATGGAGAGACATCATCGCTTGTAGTCTTTCCTTCAGTTGTAAGTATAGTTTGTGAAGTAGGATCCCCAGATGTAGAGACATCAACGCTTGTAGTCTTTCCTTCAGTTGTAAGTATAGTTTGGAAGGAAGGATCTCCAGATGGAGAGACATCGCCAGTTGTAGTCTTTCCTTCAGTAGTAAGTATGGTTTGTGAAGTAGGATCTCCAGATGTAGAGACATCAACACTTGTAGTCTTTCCTTCAGTTGTAAGTATAGTTTGGAAGGATGGATCTCCAGATGGAGAGACATCGCCAGTTGTAGTCTTTCCTTCAGTAGTAAGTATAGGTTGTGAGGTAGGATCTCCAGATGGAGAGACATCAACAATTGTAGTCTTTCCTTCAGTTGCAAGTATAGTTTGTGAAGTAGGATCTTCAGATGTAGAGACATCAACGCCTGTAGTCTTTACTTCAGTTGTAAGTATGGTTTGTGAAGTAGGATCTCCAGATGAAGAGACATCAACGCTTGTAGTCTTTCCTTCAGTTGTAAGTATAGTTTGTGAAGTAGGATCCCCAGATGTAGAGACATCAACGCTTGTAGTCTTTCCTTCAGTTGCAAGTATAGTTTGGAAGGAAGGATCTCCAGATGGAGAGACATCGCCAGTTGTAGTCTTTCCTTCAGTAGTAAGTATAGTTTGTGAGGTAGGATCTCCAGATGGAGAGACATCGCCAGTTGTAGTCTTTCCTTCAGTAGTAAGTATAGTTTGTGAGGTAGGATCTCCAGATATAGAGACATCATTGCTTGTAGTCTTTCCTTCAGTTGTAAGTATAGTTTGTGAAGTAGGATCTGCAGATAAGACATCAACGCTTGTAGTCTTTCCTTCAGTTGCAAGTATAGTTTGGAAGGAAGGATCTCCAGATGGAGAGACATCGCCAGTTGTAGTCTTTCCTTCAGTAGTAAGTATAGTTTGTGAGGTAGGATCTCCAGATGGAGAGACATCGCCAGTTGTAGTCTTTCCTTCAGTAGTAAGTATAGTTTGTGAGGTAGGATCTCCAGATGGAGAGACATCGCCAGTTGTAGTCTTTCCTTCAGTAGTAAGTAAAGTTTGTGAGGTAGGATCTCCAGATATAGAGACATCATTGCTTGTAGTCTTTCCTTCAGTTGTAAGTATAGTTTGTGAAGTAGGATCTGCAGATAAGACATCAACGCTTGTAGTCTTTCCTTCAGTTGCAAGTATAGTTTGGAAGGTAGGATGTCCAGATGGAGAGACATCAACAATTGTAGTCTTTCCTTCAGTTGTAAGTATAGTTTGTGAGGTAGGATCTCCAGATATAGAGACATCATTGCTTGTAGTCTTTCCTTCAGTTGTAAGTATAGTTTGTGAAGTAGGATCTGCAGATAAGACATCAACGCTTGTAGTCTTTCCTTCAGTTGCAAGTATAGTTTGTGAAGTAGGATCTCCAGATGTAGAGACATCAATGCTTGTAGTCTTTCCTTCAGTTGCAAGTATATTTTGTAAAGTAGGATCTCCAGATGGAGAGACATCAACACTTGTAGTCTTTCCTTCAGTTGTACGTATAGTTTGTGAGGTAGGATCTTCAAATGGAGAGATATCAACGCTTGTAGTCTTTCCTTCAGTTGTAAGTATAGTTTGTGAAGTAGGATCTCCAGATGTAGAGACATCAACGCTTGTAGTAGTCTTTCCTTCAGTTGTAAGTATGGTTTGTGAAGTAGGATCACCAGATGGAGAGACATCAACGCTTGTAGTCTTTCCTTCAGTTTTAAGTATAGTTTGTGAAGTAGGATCTCCAGATGTAGAGACATCAACGCTTGTAGTCTTTCCTTCAGTTGTAAGTATGGTTTGTGAAGTAGGATCCCCAGATGTAGAGACATCAACGCTTGTAGTCTTTCCTTCAGTTGTAAGTATAGTTTGGAAGGAAGGATCTCCAGATGGAGAGACATCGCCAGTTGTAGTCTTTCCTTCAGTAGTAAGTATGGTTTGTGAAGTAGGATCTCCAGATGTAGAGACATCAACACTTGTAGTCTTTCCTTCAGTTGTAAGTATAGTTTGGAAGGATGGATCTCCAGATGGAGAGACATCGCCAGTTGTAGTCTTTCCTTCAGTAGTAAGTATAGTTTGTGAGGTAGGATCTCCGGATGGAGAGACATCAACAATTGTAGTCTTTCCTTCAGTTGCAAGTATAGTTTGTGAAGTAGGATCTTCAGATGTAGAGACATCAACGCCTGTAGTCTTTACTTCAGTTGTAAGTATGGTTTGTGAAGTAGGATCTCCAGATGAAGAGACATCAACGCTTGTAGTCTTTCCTTCTGTTGTAAGTATAGTTTGTGAAGTAGGATCCCCAGATGTAGAGACATCAACGCTTGTAGTCTTTCCTTCAGTTGCAAGTATAGTTTGGAAGGAAGGATCTCCAGATGGAGAGACATCGCCAGTTGTAGTCTTTCCTTCAGTAGTAAGTATAGTTTGTGAGGTAGGATCTCCAGATGGAGAGACATCGCCAGTTGTAGTCTTTCCTTCAGTAGTAAGTATAGTTTGTGAGGTAGGATGTCCAGATGGAGAGACATCAACAATTGTAGTCTTTCCTTCAGTTGTAAGTATAGTTTGTGAGGTAGGATCTCCAGATATAGAGACATCATTGCTTGTAGTCTTTCCTTCAGTTGTAAGTATAGTTTGTGAAGTAGGATCTGCAGATAAGACATCAACGCTTGTAGTCTTTCCTTCAGTTGCAAGTATAGTTTGTGAAGTAGGATCTCCAGATGTAGAGACATCAATGCTTGTAGTCTTTCCTTCAGTTGCAAGTATATTTTGTAAAGTAGGATCTCCAGATGGAGAGACATCAACACTTGTAGTCTTTCCTTCAGTTGTACGTATAGTTTGTGAGGTAGGATCTTCAAATGGAGAGATATCAACGCTTGTAGTCTTTCCTTCAGTTGCAAGTATAGTTTGGAAGGAAGGATCTCCAGATGGAGAGACATCGCCAGTTGTAGTCTTTCCTTCAGTAGTAAGTATAGTTTGTGAGGTAGGATCTCCAGATGGAGAGACATCGCCAGTTGTAGTCTTTCCTTCAGTAGTAAGTATAGTTTGTGAGGTAGGATGTCCAGATGGAGAGACATCAACAATTGTAGTCTTTCCTTCAGTTGTAAGTATAGTTTGTGAGGTAGGATCTCCAGATATAGAGACATCATTGCTTGTAGTCTTTCCTTCAGTTGTAAGTATAGTTTGTGAAGTAGGATCTGCAGATAAGACATCAACGCTTGTAGTCTTTCCTTCAGTTGCAAGTATAGTTTGTGAAGTAGGATCTCCAGATGTAGAGACATCAATGCTTGTAGTCTTTCCTTCAGTTGCAAGTATATTTTGTAAAGTAGGATCTCCAGATGGAGAGACATCAACACTTGTAGTCTTTCCTTCAGTTGTACGTATAGTTTGTGAGGTAGGATCTTCAAATGGAGAGATATCAACGCTTGTAGTCTTTCCTTCAGTTGTACGTATAGTTTGTGAGGTAGGATCTTCAAATGAAGAGACATCAACGCCTGTAGTCTTTCCTTCAGTTGCAAGTATAGTTTGTGAAGTAGGATCTCCAGATGTAGAGACATCAACGCTTGTAGTCTTTCCTTTAGTTGTAAGTATGGTTTGTGAAGTAGGATCACCAGATGGAGAGATATCAACGCTTGTAGTCTTTCCTTCAGTTTTAAGTATAGTTTGTGAAGTAGGATCTCCAGATGTAGAGACATCAACGCTTGTAGTCTTTCCTTCAGTTGTAAGTATGGTTTGTGAAGTAGGATCACCAGATGGAGAGACATCAACGCTTGTAGTCTTTCCTTCAGTTGTAAGTATAGTTTGTGAGGTAGGATCTCCAGATAGAGAGACATCATTGCTTGTAGTCTTTCCTTCAGTTGTAAGTATAGTTTGTGAAGTAGGATCTTCAGATGGAGAGACATCATCGCTTGTAGTCTTTCCTTCAGTTGCAAGTATAGTTTGTGAAGTAGGATCTCCAGATGGAGAGACATCAACGCCTGTAGTCTTTACTTCAGTTGTACGTATGGTTTGTGAAGTAGGATCTCCAGATGAAGAGACATCAACGCTTGTAGTCTTTCCTTCAGTTGCAAGTATAGTTTGTAAAGTAGGATCTCCAGATGTAGAGACATCAACGCTTGTAGTCTTTCCTTCAGTTGTAAGTATAGTTTGGAAGGAAGGATCTCCAGATGGAGAGACATCGCCAGTTGTAGTCTTTCCTTCAGTAGTAAGTATAGTTTGTGAGGTAGGATCTCCAGATGGAGAGACATCGCCAGTTGTAGTCTTTCCTTCAGTAGTAAGTATAGTTTGTGAGGTAGGATCACCAGATGGAGAGACATCATCGCTTGTAGTCTTTCCTTCAGTTGTAAGTATAGTTTGTGAGGTAGGATCACCAGATGGAGAGACATCATCGCTTGTAGTCTTTCCTTCAGTTGTAAGTATAGTTTGTGAAGTAGGATCTTCAGATGGAGAGACATCATCGCTTGTAGTCTTTCCTTCAGTTGTAAGTATAGTTTGTGAGGTAGGATCACCAGATGGAGAGACATTATCGCTTGTAGTCTTTCCTTCAGTTGTAAGTATAGTTTGTGAGGTAGGATCTCCAGATGGAGAGACATCAACAATAGAAGTCTTTCCTTCAGTTGTAAGTATAGTTTGTGAGGTAGGATCTCCAGATGGAGAGACATCAACGCTTGTAGTCTTTCCTTCAGTTGTGAGAATAGTTTTCGAGGTAGGATCTGCAGTTGTTTGAAGACTCGAGGAATCTTCAACAGTTGTAACATCTGCAGTAATGGGGTGAATAATTTTTTTTTATTGGAGTAAAACAATAAATGGTTTTCATGTCTATGTTGAAAGGTTTTGGTATACAGGCCTACTAGCTTGAGATTTAAATTTGCATTAAAACAGAAAAGAAACTTAATGCTTCACCCGCCAAAACTAATCTGTAATGCAATCAAGCAAAATGAATCTGAAGTCAAAAATATTACATTATATTGTGTTGGTCATGTGTGATTTAACATAATGCAGAGAACAATTACTTCCAGAGATATGGGCTATTTTAAGTCCTTTTAAGGACTTAAAAGTCCTTAAGTCCCCCCTTAAAAGGGGGACTTAAGGAAGTTTTTGATTTGATTTTTTGAATTTTGTGAGTGCTGTAATTATTGAACTATTAATCAAATGCATATAAAAGTATACATTTTTGGAAAGGAAATGGATCAGAGAATCCAAATTTGGCGTCAATTTTGACCAAAAAAGTATATTTGTTGAGAAAATTACAAAATTCACTTTTTTGACCCAAATTATTTTGAACAAAGCTAACAAAAATAATTTTGAGTAAAAAATTTCAAAATCACTTTATAATGATGTAAAGATACTAATGAAGGGACGATTTTTTTTTTTTTAAACCTAATCTAATATTTTTGAAAATTTTGACCAAAAAGTGCCAAAAAACGTGAAAAAATGGATTTTTGTTTTTTACACTTTTTTGTCAATTTCAAAAAATATTGGATTAGGTCAACAACAAAAAAATTCGTCCCTTCATTAGTGTCTTAACATCATCATCAAGTGATTTGGGCATTTTTAACTCAAAATTATGTTTGTTAGTTTTGTTCAAAAAAATTGGGTCAAAAAAGTGTTTTTTTGTGATTTTCTCAAAAAATCAACATTTTTGGTCAAAATTGATGCCAAATTTGGATTCTCTGATCCATTTCCTTTCCAAAAAGGTATACATTTATATATATTTGAGTCATGGTTCAATAATTACAGCACTAACAAAATTCAACAAAAAACTTCCTTAAGTCCCCCCTTAAAGGGTTTTCAAAACAGTAGAAAACAACAACAAATCTTTCCTGTTTTTGGTTATATTTCGGAATCAATATTTGCGACTTCCGACTCATTTTGCTTGATCACAACACATTTGTGTCTGTCACATCAAAATGATGCACTTGATGGCAGTTACATGTTGCTCCTATTGCAAATTAATCCTTTATCACATCCAGATAAATTTCTTCTCTGCAGTTTAATAACTCATTCAACAAAATCGAATGAATACTTTTAAAGTTATGCCGATTTCAATGACCGTGCATAACAACAGCAAAGTTGCACTAGGTATAGGAAATCATCGATTTGTGTGACAGTTATGACAGTAATCACACACAATTCAATGAATACCTAGTGCAACTTTGCTGTTGTTATGCGCGGTCATTGAAAGCGCCATAACTTTAAAAGTATCCATTCGATTTTGTTGAATGAGGTATCAAACTGTGGAGAAGAAGTTTTCTCATTTAAAGTATATCTCAGATTGTTGGTACCGATTATATATTTTGAATTAGCCAACCTCAAAGCACCTGGTCAGGGACTTTATGTGCTAGGTGTAGATTGTTCACGTACCACAATAGAACTCACAGACCCTAGAACTTTATATAATTGTTTTGTTAAAATCAGTAACATGTAGGTCCAGACAAATGCATCCTTTTGATGTGACTACACATATTTGTTTAGATTCAACTTACTTGCGTTAGGACATAACCTGAGTCAAGTCTTTAAAAATGTAAATCAAGTCGTCTTTTCAAAATGTAACTCTAGTTTTCGCTTTCAACGTGGCAGGGTCTGCAAACGACATTCCAAAGTTACCAAAATTTCAAAATTATTGAACTTCATTACCATATTTGGAATCACCATGAAAAATACATTGATAAAGTACAAACATGCCTAGTATTAGTTCAGTATCCTTGAGATAGACTTTGAAAATCGGGAAAGGTTTTTGAAAAATCTGTTTTGAATATGGTAAAACTAATAGCCATGTGGAAAGTGTTAAGTCAAGTCGTTTGGAAAGTTTGAACACCAAGTCACAGGTCAAGTCAAGTCATGTCATTGCTCTCAGTGATTTGAGTCAAGTCAAGTCATCAAATATGGTTACGTAAATCCAAGTCAAGTCAAGTCATTGCTCTCAGTGATTTGAGTCAAGTCAAGTCATTAAATATGGTTAAGTAAATCCAAGTCGAGTCAAGTCATTGCTCTCAGTGAATTGAGTCAAGTCAAGTCATCAAATATTGTCCCCTAAATCCAAGTCAAGTCACCGAGTCGTCACAACACTGGAAACAGACCCAAGTATCCTTTCTCAAAAATCAGATTGTCTTCTCCACAGTTTGCTCTCTTCTCCACAGTTTGCTCTCTCTCCCTTACCCAGGTTAAAGGGGCATTAAGAGATGTGGTGGAGGCAGCGCCCTCAATTATAAAAATGTATGATAAAAACTTAGATTTGTATATTTTTACAATTGTATTACATGTATGAACTTATACCTATAAGGATTAAGAAAAATCAACAACAACAAAACGTTGATTCAAAAATGCTGGTAGAGCCGCAACCAGCAGTTTACATGGTTAGGGGTGGTATTCCAACATATTTCAAACATTGTTATATTCAAGTTTTGCCGGGTTTTTTTTAGTAGAAACAACAGCAATGGCAATTTTAATGTTCATCTTGATTTCTGAAGTAAATCAATTAAAATTAAAAAAATTAAACATGACATTGTGTCCCTTTAAGCCAAGCTTATTTACCTTGCGTAACGGTGGCAACACTGATCTGAGTGATCTCCAATGAAAATCCTGTAAAACCGATGTTTCCGTCTGAAATGAACGTGACGACCAATGTATTTCCGGACATCGCAACATCTGAAGGAAGCGTATGGCCCTTAAAATCCAAAACATTCACAGGGTTGTCATTCTCGTCTTCACTCATGGACAAGACGTCGCAGCAAGTCTCGGTGTCCAGATGCAGGAAGTGTACATGTATTCGGTGCGATTCTGTGACGTTGATGATCCATCGGCAATTGAGGTCGTTAGGGTAGGCTTGCGGGTAGTTTGGCGATGTCAGAATGTAGGAGGTGTTTGGTGGCATAGATATGGTTTCGATGCCACACGCTGCCATAGTGGATGGAAAAGAAAAGTATTGAATATATTTAGAATTTTTTTCTTCATAGTGTGCTTGGTATATAAAACTTTAGCTGCTCAAAAGTATTTTTTTAAATTGTGCGCACTAAATATAACAATGCAACAGCGTTTGCATTCTCATGATCAAAGACAAAATTATCGATGGACGCTGTGGTGCAGAAAGTACTGCGACTATCACTCAGTTATGCACTCCCAGCTTGAATAGAAACAGAGAATAGCATTAATCATGAATCTATTTTCATCAACACACCCTAACGATTATAGGTCAATAAATGTGTATGTGTTGTTTCGAGAAAAATTAGACAAATCGATGCACGCGCACTGATGTTGGTGTGTGAATAATGGCACGACCCCCGCAGGGGGAGTGCTATTGAGAGCATATTCATACACTCTATGTAGTGTTGAACCAATCAGGAAGCAGGAATTACAAATACGCGGAGTGCATTGAAAGTGTCCACTGCACTCCGCGTGTGCGCCGTTCAAATCATGCAGTGCGCATTTTGTTTTGATTCGTTGTTCAAGATTCGCGGGTTCGCCGATTTTCACTGCGGGTGTTAGCAAACTTGTTAAAGTGTTTTTAGTGCCATTTACATAGATCAAAATTATGCTTAAATTGTGAATTTTTATTTGTATAGTGTCGTGTATGAATTAGGTCAATGCATGCATATGTTTTGTTTCTCAAAAAATTAGAAAAATCAATGCACTTGCGCAAATGTTGATATGCTCACAATAGCACTCCCCCTTCGGGGTCGTGCCATTATTCACACATCAACATCAGCGCGCGTGCATTGATTTGTCTAATTTCTCTCGAAACAACACATACGCATTTATTGACCTATAATCAACATTTGCGCAAGTGCATTGATTTTTCTAATTTTTACGTACATACGTATGTATAATTTTGATATGTAAAAACGAATAAAAACACCCGCAGTTAAAATCGGCGAACCCGCGGCTCCTGAACAACGAATCAAAACAAAGCGTGTGGTGCGCTCATTAAAATCGGCGAACCCGCGGCTCCTGAACAACGAATCAAAACAAAGCGTGTGGTGCGCTCATTGAATGGCGCACACGCGGAGTGCATTAGACACTTTCAATGCACTCCGTATATTTTAGTTTCTTGCTTTCTGATTGCTTCGACACTCAAGAGTGAATATAAGGTTTGTCACATTTATTGGACCGATTTGCCAACCAAAACTGAGATTGTTAAAATGTACAGAGTCTTGGAAAATGCCTTCAAACGTGTAGAAAAATACATAACCATATTTTCAGAATACACACGAGGAATGCTAAATATTATTTTAAGCCACATTGCCATCAAATAAGAGTGGATTTGCCAATGGGTTAGAGTCAGATGGGAAGGAGTCTTTTTCATTTATACAGTTTTCTTTTTTTTCGAAGAAATAATGACAAATTAACACATTTTGGAATTTAGTATGAAAAGTCCTGAATCGTTGTTGTTGGTGTGTCTGTTTTGTTGTTGTTGTGTGTTTTATTTTGGGAGGGGGTGAGGCAAGAGAACCTGGTCTAAAACTAGGCATTTTAGATCAAGTTTTAAGCTAACATGGTTAAGGGGTGTCAACCCTAAATACATTATCAAGGGCTGAACTATTAATGTGATGTATATGAAAGCATACATTATTGAAAAGGAAATAAGTCTGTGAATCCAATGTGGTATCAAATATGACTACAAATGGTGATATTTTAACGTTTGACCAAACAATCCCTTTTTTTGGCTCAACATTTGCTGCCAATCGTAGCAAATGTATTTTTTTGTAAACAATTCTGAAATTGCACCAAAATCATCCAAAGACACTTCCCTAGGAAGCAATTTTTGTTTGGACATAACATTTTTTAGTTTTTAAAATGTTGACAAAATGTGCCAAAAATGTGATTTTTATGTTTTTGGAATTCAAAAAGGTTTTTTTTTGCCTTATTTGGTCAATAATTCAAAAAGTAGGTCCGATAAAAAAAATCCTTCGTAGGGGATTTTATTAAGATTATAATAAACGTAGAATGACACATTTTGATAAAACCTTAATTAGGTCAAAAAATGAGTTTTTTTATGATTTCCCCCAATAGTGTAACTGAAATTAGAGCAATTTCATGTTTATGGTAAGATTTATTGAAGCCTTCCCTTCAAGAAAATGTATACTTTTATATGGATTATATGAATAATGACGAAGTTACGGCAGTTTTACGGAGGCTATTCCTGACACTTGACAGCCCCTTAATATTGACACTAAAAGTAATTTTGTTTACCCTTTACAAAATGAAACCTGTTTCCGGCAGCCTGGTGCTAAGCATTGGTTTCCAGTTTCCAATACGATTTATTCCGTTAAAATATACTACCGGGTTCCAAATTGTCGGTTCCTTTCATTTATGCTTAGCTCCAGGCTGCTGGAAACTAGATTCTTACAAAATGGTGTGGTGCTTGAGAGGACTAGGGGAATAGGAGAGGCCAGGACTGTGGCATTCCACATGCCATGAATGCAGGACGTTGATAAATTGAGCTCTGCGACCACACATTTTCCTAGTCTTGTTGAAAACATGGTTTAAAATAATGCACATTGTGAATTGGGCTTTTTGATAACCCAAAACAAGTTGAAAGAGTGACATGTACCTGGTATTTGAGACGGGGCACTTTCTATAAAGTATCTATGATGTGATATCCTGGTGTACAGTGATAGGCCACCGGGCTCTGAGCAATTTGTGTTGATTTGGATGCCGACAAGATGCCACAGATTATCGGCAGTCCCGAGACACATCAGAGGAGCGCCCTCGTCTTCCTGCAATTGACAATTACAATTGGGCTATTCCATTTGAAATCCATACACCCTCTATGGAAGACATGAACTCAATCCTCTACACAGGGAGTGTATAATATTCAAACAGTCACCCATGCAGGTAACCCCATTTGAAATTCACACTCCCTGTGGGGAAGATTAAGGTTATGGCTTGGGGTGTATGGGTTTCAAATGGAATAACCCATTACAATGAAAATTAAAAAGATTTTTAACAAGCGAGAAGATTTTGTACAATCATTTTTGAGAAAAGTGGTCTTTCAGCATGTATACAGTCAACACAATAAGTAACTGACCAGGTAATAAATGTGCTGAACTCTATAAAAGTGTAACTCCTACATAGATATATTAAATTATAAAGTTGTTGGAAATTTTCTCCTCTTTAATTTGAGATATTGCACGCTAAGAATGGTTGATTATCGAGGAAGTTACCATTCCAAATGTAATGTCAAGTACGATGTTCATTTTCACATTTTGCTTTTCTACACACAAATTATTGATTATTGTTAGTGGTGGTGCTAATTCACCGGTCGATGCCCAGGTTGTTGGATAGTCGGCCGGCCGCATTTTTACTGTTGATCAACGTCGCACACGCTTTATCTGCCATTTTTAGCATTAAAAATGTACTACATGTACATCTAATTTCTTTTCAATCGGCTCTCACTTCCGAAAATTGGGTTTTTTTCCCCGATAATTTGCGAAATGGGGTCTATAATTAAGCAAAATCCTTAGAAATGGGTACCGTTTTTTTCTCCAAAATCACCCTTAGAAATGGGTAGGGGTTTTGAATCTCCAGCCGCACACCCCCGTCCAAACCAAATCCGAGTACCTCCCCCACCCCCCCCCCTGGGAGTTTATATTACTTACAATACATAATGGCGCCTTCCCTGATGTATTGTGCTGTGCGCATATCAAAGTATTGATGATGGGATGGGTCCAGTTATGAAGTCTCTGACATTCATCATATGGTATCAGTTCCACGGAAATTCCTTTAAGCAGATCAGAACCTGCTGGGTAACAAAATGGTGAGTTGGATGTAATGAAAACATGTATGATATGTCAATCTGCAAATGTAGTCCTAGTCCTAGACCTACACTCTTAACACAACATGGTCAATTCGACTAAGGACAGCATATAACTATTATAATGCACCCATCGGATCGTAAAAAAAAATCAAAACATTTGGACTCTGTTTTTTTAAGTTAGGTGCAGTTGATGCCATCCTTACTGTCAAAATGACCCTGTTGTTTTTAGAGTGTAAGTGCATTTGAAACTGCATCTATTTTGTAGAGGCTGAAACTCCTATAGGCCTAAATATGGCTGTAGAGAATTCCCAAGATGAGGCTTTCAGTTCTTATTCACAACAAGTTCTAGAAACACTGAATTATCTGCCCGTATTTGGTATTCTGTAGGGCATGTATCTCACTTTCTAAAGACTGCTGTGTGAGAGCTAGCGTTCTCTTACGTCTATGATTTCACTGAAGCTTGTGACGCGATCAAGCGGAATGAGGCGGATGTGGGGAATTTGATTTTGAGTTATAGGTAAAAAGAAGGACAAATTCTCATGTTTTACTATGTTTTCTCAGATGGTCAATTGTTTGTAACTTAGAAACTAGAAATTCAATTTTAGTTAGGTTTGGACCATACTGTAGCATTTTTCTCCTGCTTTTAAATGATATTGAAAACTGCCGACATGCGACTCATTTCGCTTGATCATGTCACAAATAATCTTTTAATCCGGTTCTAAATCGCCAGTCACTTTCATATCCAGTGGCGTAATTAGAGGAGGATGGGCGTCGTGAGCTGAAAAGAAATTACAATGCTTACTACGGTTTCCCCAACCAGCAACAAAACAGTTGTGATACGCTTCACTTTCGTTCAACTTCGTCGCCACACAAATTGGTCTCACAAAGTCGGTGTAGTTCCCTGGTTGTTCTAGCCTTATCATAACTAAGTCATTGTTGTAATCCAATGCGCTATAGTATGGATGAACCAAAACTCCGCCGGTGGTTAACTGCTGGCCATTATCTGGGAGTAGTGGAATTGCGGTGAGGAAATTCATTCCGAAAATGATCTCATATGCATAATTTCTGATAAAAATCAAAAGAATATTACAGTTAGACGTCAAATAAATCCATGTTCTATGGGCAGTCAATAGTTAGGTCACCCAAGCCCTATATGAAAGCTATGAAGATTGTTAAAACGGGGTCAGTCTTCACAAACATGCACAAACACAATAGTCAAACGACCTTGCTATTGTCAACACTCATATCAAATCGTTTGGGGCCATTCAAATAAACTACTAAACGCAAAATTTCTATTGTAGAATTTCTTTTGAAAACCCACGAAAAATCCTCCTAAAATGCTGGCCGTTTACACTTAAATTGTCATAAATAAAAATATATAATTCGGAACCCCCAGTAATCGACCTCCATGTGAAGCTAATAATATTCTCTCTCGAAATATATATTTTTCAAGTGCATATATATTACAGTCGAACCGAAAATAATTTTTATCTGTGTCAAATTTCAGGAAAAACATGCACCGTTCTGTGCTTGAAAGCTCGCGTTACACAGAGTTTTTAGAAATTCGAGTCCTACCCCGGGTTCTTATGGACGCCTTAAAGGTCCCAAGAGGGCGGCCTAATGCCTGGTAATCGGGTTTGAGATGAAGCTAAATAAATTTCCTGGTTTCTCGTGCAAAAATTAATCTGATTGGATAATCAGGGCGACCGTAATTAACATTTAAAGGGTCAGAGGGTAATTTATTGTAAACTGGCATTTCCCATATCTTCCGTGTTAAGAACAAACGGTACTATAGAGAATGTGTTTGAATAGTGGTGGCCTTGTGCATTGTTGCGTAGTCGGGCGTTAAGTGCTTAGATAAATACAACCTGAAAGCAGGTTAAAGTCGGCATACATAAAGGTCCCTTACAGCTCAAAACGTTTTGATATGCCCTACACAGAGGACTGCAGTGCAAATCTGTACGATTTTCGCCATGAAATGTCTATCGCCGATTTCATTCTGTGGTATGAAGCTATGAAGTTTCCGTGGTATTCGCTATCTCCAAGCAGATAGAGCAACACGTACATGGCCTTTTTTGTAGACGAGGGTTCATTTCATGATTTGGTGAGGCTTAGTATGAGTTAGGATTCCTGTAATTTCGAAGACCACATATTTTCAAAACGTGAATTTGCCAACATTTTACGACATAAATTTGGTCACAAAACGTGTTTAATACCATTCCGCAGATACTATTGACCCTCCTTTAAAATTCTACATGATTTTCAACAAGTTTCTCAGTTTTTGAGATGCCCAAATAGACAATTTTCCAAAGCTATTTCTAGCAAATATTGCAGTTGCACTGAGACTCCATTGTTTTCTTGCGTACAATAAAATCTGACATGCAGCGTGACCTCTCTGCTGGCTGACGGGTAAATGGATAAATGGATCTCTCAGGTATAGAGTGAATCAAGTGTTTTTTGTTTTTCAAAATGTCTGAACATTTTGTTGAATTTTGAACAATATTGGAAATTTTCAAAACATTTCAAAATTTTAGTTATTTTGTCGAACTTTTATTTTTGAGTTTCGGGAACTTGCGCGTCCAAATGGACGCAAAATACACATGTCTAGAGTTTAAAAAAGGCGTCCAAATTTTCAAAAATCATGTCTGGACGCGCTTACGGAAAGCCTGTTCCATTGTATGGATTTCAAATCAATTGGAATAGCCCAATGATAAAAAACATACATAGAGGACTGCATGGTCACACTCACATGCAATCTGCAGAAGTTATAGCCATCTGTTCACTAAGCAAAACAGCACTGCATAGATGAGCGCCCTCTGTGTCCCGCATTGAGCCTATCCATGGCCAATCCCCAGGCTGGGCATCTAACCAATCAGAGTTTGATGTATTGTAACTAGATGTCATCATAAGAGGACTGGTTCCGCATAGGGTGGTTTCAAAAATGTCTGTTAAAAGTGGGGTGTGAATTAAACAATTAATTAAAATTTAAGTAAAATGAAGATCACAAAAATGTCCTTTCAATCAAATGTTTTCTGAAAAATACCAATATACTCCAGCATCACTAGCCTCCCATACGGACATAATCTAATGACCTATGTTTGTGGGTTGTGACATACTGTAATATGTGTCTGTAGGCGCTAGGCTACCATGGGCTTTAGTCCAAGTAAGAGGGTGGGGGCAAGAGGGATAATACGGCTAAACCCACACCCCCAACATATCAGTAAAATGACCCACCTTTTGATATTTTCCGCCCCTACAGTGATAGTTCAGGATGAATGTGTACCTGGGTCATTCTTCAGTAAATGTTACATTTCGAGTTTCTAGAAACTCGGTTTTAAATTTCAATTTTTTCTAGCTTTGAATATTTGTTCACAAAGATAAACATCTCTAACATATTAAAAACATGTTTGACGCAATCTTTGATGTACTGCTAAATAATAGCGTGTTCTAACCTCGCGTGTGTTAAAGTTTATGTGCGGCAAGTTCAAACGGTCAAAGCAGTGTTTCTATTCTCCTTTTATTTCGAAGGATATGGTGCTGCATAAGGCCTGTGACGGAGATGACGCAAAACATAGGGACAGAAATGTCCCGACAAAAACTGGTAAATTAAGCTCCAATAGGCATATAATTCCATAATTGGCTGGATGAAATACGTTTAAATTGTTAATAACTAGCGTTTATAAGTATTTTCATGAAAACAATCCCCTTCACCAAATTAATATGGCAATCGGAAATTTTAAGTGTAACCATCGGGACATAGGTGTTTGTAGGGTATTGGCATCAAACATTTGACAAATGTTATATAAAAAAATAATTCCTCAGCCTTTTTTATGATTTTATTATTATGGGGAATATGTTTATGAACAGAAATATACTAAAAGAAGTATTCAAGTGTAACAAAATTACCAGATATAGGATATCAAAATGTCGGGACATGAAATGTGACATTTACTGAAGAATGACCCACCTACATTTGATGATTGAGTGTGGCATGTTCGGTACCAAGGTGTTGGACTACAGTAAATGCAAGAAATCACTTTTTAGCTTAAAATAAAGGAAAAATAAGAAATGAACATTTACTTTGATTTGTATTTTGATGCATTTTTAACTTCAGTGAACTTGACTTGACACCAACCTACTGTGAATGTCAACAATCAGTGTTTATTTTAAACAAACATCATTGGTTGAAAAAGGCTTGAAAGGAAACTAAACTACTGTGAAATAGCTGCCATATGCTATAGTATTTGATGATAATATTATCTTACTCAAATCACTAAAGCATGTTATCAAATGGCATTTACAGCAGCTTTTATTATTTTTCTCTATTCATTACTGTTTGCCAAGAATGATGTCAATTTGCAGTACATGTTCAAAACCAGTTTAACACTGTTTAAACTGGTTTAACTGCAAAAAGGTCGAAACAATCATTGCCGATTTGTATGCGCTTCAAAGAAAGGGACTGTTTTTGTGCATTGTGACATACGTGATATGTCAAAATGAAAAACTATATAGAGCGCCCGCTGTAGCGGGTAGCCCAAAAAGTTATGATTTTAAAGAAAAATAGAGCCAGAATTGCAAGGGTAAGGCACTCTTATTGATATCGACAGGATTTCGATTTCTCTTTTTAATGCTTACAATATTATAGTACTAGTTCCTCAGGCCACATACATACCACATGTATGGGTAGGGAAAATCTGTGATAATGTTATTTCCTTAACCCTATATAACATATAGGGGTAGGGAAAATCTGTGATAAAATCTGGGGCGGGGTGGCACGAAAAATTCCGCAATGAAAATCTGTGATCATATTATTTCCCATTTTGGCTTTTATTGTAAAAATGGCCTTACATTAGCTTAACTTGTTCTGAATTACACATTTCAGACTAATTTTAAGCTAATTTTAAGTAATTTTGACATTAAAAGTCAACATTTTTGATTGTTTGGGGGATAAAATGGGGTAGAGCTTGAGCTGACTGGGGGGGGGGGGCAAAAGTCCTGACTATGCCCTCCCATGCCCCCTGTATTGCCGCCAACTGGTTCAACAGGCCAACAGACCACTCAGGTAGGGTCGTCAGTTGAGCGCTTCTTTGTTCACAAGTTTTGTGAACATGTTGGTTAATTTTCAAGATTTGTCTAAATTTTAAAAACAAAGTTTAAAAAAAATTACAAAATGTTCAAAACATTTTTTTTTTTAAATGGTTTTTTTTTTTTAAATGGTCATTTAACAAATTTAACAATGTTAATTTATTTTTAAAAATGTTCAATTAACAAATTTAACAATGTTAATTTATTTTTAATCCAAATTTATTCGAAAAATTGTGAATAGTTTGTAAACAATTGGTAAACAAATTGTAAAAGAATTCAAAGAAAAAAAATGGGTCAGTCCAGTCCGTAGAACAGATTGTTACACCTTACCTCCCTCAGCCAAAGTGCACATTCTCCTGCTTCCATCCTCTTCTGGATGTTTCTCACAATTCAGAAACAATGGCTCTCCAGAAGCAGCCAGATACGGGCCGCTGCAAGCCAACGATATATTCATGCAGGCCTCGCGACAAAACCAGTATATTGGTTGGTCGTGGGGGCATTGTGGGAAGATAGACCCACAGACGAATGTTAGCAAGTCTGGATGGCATTGGAATATGGGTAGGTTGAAGGGGATCGAGGCATCATCATTATCGGCAAATGTTGTGGAGTAAGGCAGCAACGCACCGCATGTTGGGTCTGTGATTGGTTTGCACGGAGCTGAAAGTAAGATATTAACTAAATATAATATACTGTAAAGTGGAAATTGTACATATATTAATTTTGTACGTAGATCTATGTAAGGAAGCTCAAGGTAGCATGCGTGTTCCCATTCTATCGCGGGGCGGGGGTTCTGACATTGGAAAGGGTATAGTTATGTGTCGCCCTGAATACCCCCCTTTTCTGCTAGCTCTAAAGATGCCCTTGTTATCCTGCATCAGCTCTTAAGACTCCCATTTTATTGAAAATTCAAAATTCAAAATGCATTCTAAAACCCACATTTTTCGAAAATTAGCGTTTTTACTAATCAAATTGGAAAAACAAACCAGTTCTTAAGACCCTACTTTTTCGAGAAAATCAGTTCTTTCCCTTATTTTTCGTCATAAAATTATTTCAGATCAGTTCCGAAGCCCCCCTTTTTGAGACGCTGGTTGGCACATCCCCCCCAAATAGTTAAGTGGCCCCCAGAGCATGCTGTCTCCTGGTATGCAAAGGTGGTCTATCAAATGGTGGGGAGGAGGGGTTAGCTTATTAGGCCCCCCCCCCCCCCAAAAGGTTGTGTTGCCCTCAGCGACCGACCCTAAAATCGCAAAAACAAGGGTCAGCTTTTTTTCCAACTTTTTTTCAACTTTTTTCTTTTTTCTCATTTTTTTCTTCTAGATTTAAATTTGATCTTAAAGTGTCTAAATGTAACTATTTCTTGCTTGAAATGAATAAGTTAGTTTTTTAGACTATTATCACACGAGAAACTTTAGTTAAATTGACTTATGGCCTACACCAATTTTGTCTCAACATAAACCATTTATTTTTCAGCAAGAAAAAAAAGAAGGATTTCCGACGCGATTTAAATTTGTTAGCACTTGAGGGCAACACAATTTTATTTTATTTTTGCCTTATATACTTACGACATGCTAACTCATCAGAGTAATCCCCACAGTCATCATAAAAGTCACAGGTAACATTGCGATTCAAGCATTCTCCATTGTCACACTGAAAACCATCTCCATAAAGACAGTCTATTTATAGATATAAGAAATAAAATAATGCTCATCAAATTAAAATACAGAAGGGTATACAGAGTTCCCAGAATAATAGACACCCATGTATATTGTTCCAAAATAGGTTAAAGGCATATTATACGATCTTTTCCATGGGACGCCCTCTATCCTTGATTTCTTTTGAAAGCAGATTTTCTTGCAGTTTTACTAATTATTTCTAATCATAAATCATAAGTATATTCCGAGTTACAGAGCGATATGATCCCAAATTACTTAGGAGGTTTAAAATAGATTGTCCTGCTGCAGGACAGTTTATTTTCATTCTAAATTCACTAAGACGGAGCTGCAATGGGGTCAGAGATGGGGGTCGCCCGCAGACTGGATTCAGACTAGCTTGGTCGGCGATAGAGTCACAGGAACGGGCCGCTGATTAGAACAGCTTGGTTTTAGCTTGGTTGATTATACTAAGAGGGGCAGGGAAGGGGCGAGGACGTTGATTTCGTCTAGAAGATTACCAGATTTCCACCCAAATTGACACCCTGCTACGATAACTGCCTCACTCATTTGTTTAAAGTTTTGATTAAACACACAAAAACATATTTCAAGCATATGTTTATTAACCATTTTGGTTTTAGAAAAAACACATGGTTTAAAAGATAGCATAATTGAACCTCTACAAGGCCCCACACCACCAAATCAGTTCCCTATTGCTTTGTGTGGTTAAGAGGTCAAGTTTGTGTTAATTTTTTTCACCTTTAGAGCAAACTGGTTCATTCAAATCATTGTTTTTATTGAAGATCTAGATGTCTTCTGCTTCAAAACAATCACTTTTGTGGGGGGTAACCAGCATTTTTCCCCGCTACGGGCCAATGAAATCTATCTTAGGTACGACAGACTACCTTCATCCTAAGATCAGAGATTCTAGCTCTAAATTGGTGGAAACAGTGAAATCGTGTAAAATGATACCATTCAAGAAAAAGCTAGAGATTTTGGGCCTGATGTGGAGGAAATAACCTACATATGCAAATTATGAAACATTTAGGTACATTTACAGCATTTATTACCATTTCTGGGATGTTAAATTTAGACTTATGATGGGGTCAATCTTAATTTCAAACACTGCCATGTAATGTCAGATTGCAAAATATGATTTGGTGGTGCAAAATCTTTGGGTGGTGTGTACTCTTATGCACTGCAAAACCTGTGTCCAATCTACTGTAAAAGTGGTAATTTTTGTGCAATTAATTGTTCGCGCTTTGCCGATTTTCAACTGTTTTACGTGTTTTTAAATTCACGATTTGTAGCTTCATCACAAAGACCTATACTCAAATATTTGGGTGTTATCATTTGGTTCGAGTTCGAAAATAAAATGTAGCGTGAAAATTTCCACTTTTACAGAATATGTTATAAACTGCTCACAAAAAGTATCGAAACACTTAGAAATGATCCAATATATAACGGCTCGAAAGGGTATGCATTAATCGAAGCAAATAACCAAGTGCATAATTTTGTTCTGCGTATTTCGATACCTCAATCGATGAGATGCGATGTTGCGGAGCGAAGTTATTGTCATTTCAATGGTCGTGGGTCCAGTTTCAAAAGTGACAATCATCCTATAGAAAGAGGTTTGCATTACTGTGTAGAATGATCAGATTCGTGCATTTCAATAGGGATGAGTGTCACTTTTGAAACTGGACCCAAGATCATTGAAATGACAATAACTCCGCTCCGCAACATCGTATCTCAACGATCGAGGTGTCAAAATACAAAATTATGCACTTGGGTATTTGCTTCGATTAATGCATACCCTTTCGAGCCATTATGTATTGGATCATTTCTAAGTGTTTCGATACTTTTTGTGAGCAGTTTATATTATTTTTAAATAAAACATACCATGGTCCGGAACAGCTTGAATCAAAATCACAAATCCTTGCTCGTTGACCGTCCGATCCGTCACAAATCTTAACCACACATTAGATCCATTGGATTGAAACTCTGTCTGGGTTAAGTTTCCCAGAGAGCCTGCAAGCATCCCCAGGATGGAGGTATTGTTGGAAGGGTCCAGTCCATCGCCTAGCAACAGATAGTCGCAGCATGCTTCAGTGCTGAAATTCTGCACTTGAATGATTATATGGGTGCGAGGCGGTCCTTTGAACCACCACTGACAGTCGATATTGTTGCCATAGTTATTTGGGTGATTAGGTGAATAGATGGTGAGGAGTTGGTTGACCACCAGCTGTGGGTCATAGGTCGGATCGCAAGATTTTACTGCAATGGTTAAACAAATTTAAATGAAAAATTACAAAATGTATTTCTATTGGTAGTTATCATTACCGATTTGGCAAAGCCAACGAGGTTAATGACTCATTTATCATACGATATAGAGAAAAGCATATTGCGGAGTTAAGGGGGGACTTAAGGAAGTTTTTTTTTTAAATTTTGTGAGTTGAACTATTAATCAAATGCATATAAAAGTATACATTTTTGGATGGGATTTGGGTCAGAGAATCCATTTTTGGCATCAATTTCGACCAAAAATGTTGATTTTTTGAAAAAATCATTAAAAAAAATCACTTTTTTGACCAATTTTCTTTGGGACAAGCTAACAAAATTAATTTTGAGTAAAAAATGCCCAAAATTGCTTGATTATACTATTAAGACACTAATCTAGGGAAGATTTTCTCATTTTTTCTTCTAAAGCCGTATTTTCGAAATTTTGACCCAAAATGGCAAAAAAAGTGGTCAAAATTTCAACAAAAAAAAGTTTAGGTGAAAAAATGAGAGAATCGTCCCTAGATTAGGGACATAACATTAGAATCAAGCAATTTTGGTTATTTTTTACTCAAAAATAATTTTGTAAGCTTGTTCAAAAAAAAAAATTGGGTCAAAAAAGTGAATTAAAAAAATGTCACATTTTTGGTCAAAATTGACGCCAAATTTGGATTCTCTGATCCATTTCCTTTCCAAAAATGTATACATTTGTATGCATTTGATAAATAGTTCAATAATTACAGCCCTCGCAAAAATCAAAAAATCAAATCAAAAACTTCCTTGAGTCCCCCCTTAAGACGCTATGTCTCGATAGAAAAACAACCTGTTGTACCTGCCTGACCAACCCATTTTTAAAAACAAATCAATATTCTAATTTTTTAACCCGAACAACAGGTTTTATTTTTTGTCGCCTGAGAAATGTCTAGACAGTGAACTATAACCTATAGTAACTGCTCAGAGGCAAACGATGGGTATGATATTTCAAGAAAAAGTATGATAAATATCACACTCACGTCAAAATCTATAATATTACATCAACTTATGGTTGTTGTTGAAAGCGTGCAGCCCACCTATCTTGGGCAAGATTTGTCCTCTTTCCGAATGATATCAGCTCCAACGTTGGGCATTTCCATTTAAATCCATACGTCACCCCCTATGGAAGACATGACCTTGATTTTGCACATAGGGAGTGTAGATTTCAAATAGAGTCACCCATGCAAGTAAACTCATTTGAAATTCACTCCCAGTAGGGAAGATTAAGGTAATGTCTTCTACAGGGTAGGGGGGTGTATGGATTTCTAATGGAATAGCCCATTTTGAAGGCTCCAAGCCGAACATGGGTCACTTATCAGAGGGAGAAAATCCTTATTTTGGGTAGATTTTCCACTTAGTGCAAAGTGTAGTTTAGGCGAGGCCAAAAACACTCTGTTACGGGTTGTGAGTTGGTTAGTCATTCATTTCAAAATGACACAAAATATCACCAAAAAATGTAAAATCTTTGCCATTTTTGGACTAACTATAAAAAAATAAAAATAATAAAAATAATATAAATAAATTTAAAAAATCCCCTCAAACTTGTGTAATTTGGGTTGGTATGCATTTTAATGTGAAACTTTCCCCCCATTTAAAACAAAATCTGGGTCGGTCGGTCAGGGTTGGTTTTAGTCGTCATTGAGCTGGATTTTCTCCAGTATTTATCACCTGGTAAAACGTCAATGGTTGGCAGCATAATTCTTCACGGTTTTAAAAATCAAAAACTAAAGTCATCATTGAGTGTCTGCTGTTCCCCTTATCATTATGCAACTATACACTCTTAAAATTACAGGGTCATTTTTAATAAGGATGGCACCAACTATGCCCCCCCCCCCCCCAACCTACAAGAGGTCTAAATTTGACCCCATTTTTTTAGGTTAGGTGCAGCGCTTGTGATTAAAGGCATATTATGCTATCTTTTTCATGGGATGACCTCTATCCTTGATTTTCTTTTTTTAAAGCAGATTTTCTTGCAGATTTACATTTCTGATCATAAATCATACATATATTCTGAGTTACAGAGCGATACGATTCCTAATTACTTCAAAATCATGATTTTAAGAGGTTGAAAATAGATTGTCCTGTTTCAGGACAGATTATTTTCATTCTAAATTCACTCTAAAAGTAATTAGGAATCGTATCACCCTGTAAGTTGTAACTCGGAATGCATTTATGTCGATATATCATCAGAAATGTAAATCTGCAAGAAAATCTGCTATCAAAAAAAAAGAAGGATAGAGGGTGTCCCATAATATTTATTTATTTATTTTAAAAATTCAATTAATTGGCAGGCGTCTGCAGACGACATTCCAAATGTTCACAAAAATGTTCACAAAAATGTTTCAAAAATGTTGAAATGATTGAATATCATTACCATATTTGGAATCACCATGAGAAAATATATTGAAATAAGTACAAACATACCTAGTTTTGGTCCAGTAATCCTTGAGATAAAGTTTGAAAAGTGGGAAAGGTTTCTGAAAAATCTATTTGATATAATATTGTAATGGTAAAACTAACATGACTAATAGCTGCGTGGAAAGTGTTAAATAGATCACCACCAGGCCCGTAAGCAGGATTTTTTTTAGGGGGGGGGCGTATTTTTTTGAAAAGGTACATTGGTACCCAAAAAATCGTAAAAGGTTGCCCCCAATTTTTTTTTAGTCATCTAAGACAATTTTGAGAGCGGGGGGGGGGGGGGGGGGGGGGGGGGGTTAGGACATGTTTTAGTCCAAAACGGCCCGAAAAAACGCTTTTCAAAATGGGAAATGGGGCGTTTTCACAAAAAAAGGTACATTAGTACAAAAAAAAGGTACATTGGTACCCCAAAAAGGTGGGGGGGGGGGGGGGGGGGGGGTTAGGACATGTTTTAGTCCAAAACGGCCCGAAAAAACGCTTTTCAAAATGGGAAATGGGGTGTTTTTCGGAAAATTGGGGTAGGTGGGGGGCGTTTTCACAAAAAAAGGTACATTAGTACAAAAAAAAGGTACATTGGTACCCCAAAAAGGTACATTGGTACCAAAAAAAGGTACATTGGTACAAAAAAAAGGTACATTGGTACAAAAAAAAGGTACATTGGTACAAAAAAAAGGACTTTTTCAGATTTGGGGGGGGGGGGGGGGCATCCGCCCCCCCCCCCCCCCCCCCCCCCGTCCCCCCCCCTCTAGTTACGGGCCTGATCACCACCTACCACATAAATCACATAATACTGGACAATATTGAGCTACAACTGCCTCGTTACAATGACTTGTTGCTGTCTTAGGATTACACAGTCTGGACTTTTGGACACATGGCTCTGTAAGAAAAAAGAAAAGAAAATCCAGATAGATTGAAGATACAAAGCATTGATGAAAGTTGTTGCTGTTCTGTCAACTTTAAAAGGCTATAGTAAATAATGTGCCATCCGAAAAAGATTTGTCAATATGGCATTTCTTGATAGATGTAAAAGTTTGTAGATAGTGGCTTTGCCAGCTTGGCATTAAAAAACCTTCTTGGTTTGTTGTCCGAGTTCCTTTATGGACGATCATTTTATACATACATACAAAAGCTTAGTTTTCCATCCGGCCTATCATCATGTACAATGTATACTATTGATATATCTTCATTGCAGTCACACACAGTCAAGTTGACAGTTTTTGGTGATCGATCATCATAGCGACTGTTACTACTGCGCATACAAAAGGATGATCTATGTCAGAAGATCGATCGCTGGGCCAGTGTGAAAAGGCTTACTGTGGGCTATTCCATTATAAATCCATACACCCCCTATGGAATACATTACCTTAATCTTCCCACAGGGAGTGTGAATTTCAAATGGGGTTACCTGTATGGGTAACTCCATTTGAAATCTACACTCCCTCTGAGGGAGATTAAGTTCATGTCTTTCATAGAGGTGTATAGATTTCAACTGGAATAGCCCATTTACCTGAGCAGTGACTTCCCCTCCAACCAGGACTGCATATACATTGGCACAATTCCACGTCTAATTCACCACTGTGCTCACAATCTAGGTTACATTCTGTGGAATAAACAGGACAAACATGGTAATAATGTTGACGTTTTACTGCAAATCGAATGGATTAGGACAGTTTTTAAGTTTGAGACAAATTCTACTTACTAAATAAACTCATGGGCCTAGAATAGCATGAGTGCAAGCCAAAACGGCTGGGTCCGGGGCCCGCCTTAAGGCCCCTGGTGTTGGTGAGAGCTCCTGTCTTTTAAGGAAATTAATGATCTTTGCGAGCCGTATGAAATGAACTCCCTGGCCAGATCTGGCCCGCGGGCCGCCTATTGAGAATCCTTGGTTTAGTGGTTAGGCTCAGGGTTAGGTTTAAGATTAGGTCTAAATAACTCATCTAATTCAACTCCATGCTCACAATGATATTTTCATGAGAATAAACATGGAAAATATGGAATGGGCTATTCCAGCTAAAATCAACATGCCCCTTGTGGAAGACAATCCATGACCCTTATCTCACACACACAGGGAGTGTATATTTCAAACGGAGTCACCCACGCAGGTAACCCCATTTTAAATATACACTCTCTGTGGGGAAGATGAAGGTCATGTCTCCCATATGGGGTATATGGAGCTTATGTTGGAGCTGTTCCCAAAAGAATTAGGTTTTGTGTTAGGAGTTTGTGATTGGGGTTACATTTTTAGGGATAAAGTTACGTTTAGATGCAAATTCCCCACTTGATCATGATCACAATGAAGGTGTTTTTGTATACATTATGTAGAATAAAAATTGCAAACATGGAATGAATGAAAAAATGTATCGCAATAATGCGAGGGTTTAAAAAAAAGGCTAGTGGATAAAAAGGTATAGGCCTAAGGGGTTAAGGGGGATGTGCACCTTCGCATAGCCTCCGTAAAACTGCCGTAACTTCTTCAATATTCATTTAATCTTAATAAAAGTATACATTTTTTTGCAGGAAAGGGTTCAATGAATCCAACTATGATCATGAAATTGACCATTTTGGAGAAAATTATAAAAAACATGTTTTTTGACCCATTTTAGGTTCTGCAAAGATAACTCAAAATATATTTTGCCAAATTGTGTCATACTAGTTTTATTATATTCCTCATGCAATTCCCTAGGAATTGTTTTTTTTTTTAATTTTTACTTTATTATTTTTTGAATTATAGACTAAAAAGTGATAAAAAACATGATTTTTAACCTCCAAAATCGTGAAAATCACGTTTTTTGGTAAAAAATCATATTTTTTTGGCACTTTTTGGTCGATAATTCAAAAAATAATAAAGTAAAATTTAAAAAAAAAAAACGATTCCTAGGGAATTGCATGAGGAATGTAATAAAACTAGTTAGATAAAATTTAACAAAATATATTTTGAGTTATCTTTGCAGAACCTAAAATGGGTCAAAAAACGTGTTTTTTATCATTTTCTCCCAAAATGGTCAATTTCATGATCATGTTTGGATTCATTGAACCCTTTTCTGCAAAAAAATGTATACTTTTATATAGATTTAATAAATAATAAAGAAGTTACGGCAGTTTTAGGGAGGCTGTACCTGAAGGTGCACAGCCCCCTTAAGGTAAGGGTTTGAAAAATAAAAATGTTTAAGTTGGTTCAGTAGGTTAATAGCTGTTAGGGTTAAGGGCCTCCGTAAGGTTAGGTTGGGTTAAGGATAAGAGTTTAATTGGCTAAGATTAAAACTAAAATCTAAGTTTAGGCTTTTGGTTAGTAGTTTGGGTAACCGATTAGGGATGCTAGTTTGAATTTGGTCAGTTGATTACTTATCTTCACTATTTACATACAGTTCCTGCGAGGGTGCTCAAGATGACGGCCATTATATAGATAGACACAGGGACAAGTCTTAAACATCTGCCAATATTGTTGGGACACTTTTATACATGTGTTTAAAAACTCCCCTCTCCCCTGGCCCTGGATCAATGTTGAAACATGGATTTTTGGAGTATGGGATACTGGAAGGGGTCAACATTGCCCAGCGGGGGGTGTGTGTGTGGGGGGGGGGGGGGTATTCATGTTGAGGAAAAGGCTTCAACCTTTCCGACAAAGACAGCAATGTTTCCGTAGTGACGGGAACCCATTCAAGTGTAATTATTACCAGGGTGTCCCAACTAATTATGACCTCAATTGTAGATCCATTAGATCCATTTTCATGCTCATTGTCATGATTGTTGTTGAAATACTTGAAATGTTACCTTCACATGCAATGCCACTCCATGGGTATGGACAATAACAGCGACACATGCCGATCTCAGACTCAAAACCAGCTATCTTCGCTACAGTTCCTCCGTTTAAACATTCAAGACTGGGGTCACATGCTGTTGGATATAAAGAAAATCATATAAATCGAAGGGAACAAATGAATCAATGATCAATTATGATGAAACTTTTTTCAGAGTTACCTATAATATACACTATACAGTCGCAACAAGTCAATTCAATTCAGAGACATACCCTCAGATGTGACCAGTCAATCACATCAACAGAGGATTTTTATCATTTAAAATGATGAGATTTTATTTTCATGCAAAATTGGATTTTAAAAGCTTTAAAATGACACCTCTCATCATACATTTGGCCAATACATTTAAATTTGATGTGAAATATTATCATTATTATGAGGAAATTCATTTTTATTTCTTCTGTTTTTTGTAGCCTAACATAATTATTTAATTTTATTCAAATCAAACTACTGTAGATTATTTAGTAACACCAGAAATTCCGATACAATTTACAAGATTAAAAATAGGAACAATGCTGGTATTTTTGCTGCAGTGGACTGACGAAGCTCCTGTTACCGGTAATATACCTACCACATTCACCGCAGTAGACTGGACAGGAATCGCTATCATAGTTCAATGAGGGCGTTTTATATGGCAACCAACAATTTGAGTTACCTGGAAGACACAAATCTGAAATACAAAATCAAGAAAAATAGAAGAAATAGGGCCGTTAAAAATGTGCGAGATATGAGGGGTTTTTTTAAATGGGAGGGGAGAGGGGAAATTCCTTAAAATGGATGATGGCGAGGATCGACCAAAAGAAGCTTTGTAAGGTAAAAAAAAAAAATTGTTATCTTGTCCTCGACCGCCCGCTTATCAGATTTAGGGCCGCTCAGATTTTTTCAGATTTTTTTCAGATTTAAAAAATAAAAATAAATAAAAATAAAAAAAATCAGATTTTTTTTTCTTCAGATTTTTTTTTTAACAGTTCAATTGGCATTGAATATTAAATTAAGTGTTTATAGCATAAATATGTGCGACTCTTAGAGTGATTTAAACTTCTTGTTGGCTGAACTTTGACCTTCCGCTGGTAAAAAAAAGAAAAAAAGAGAAAACAAATCCACCCGCCCGCCCCTCCTCTCTGAAAGCTGTGGAGGACAACATAACCTTTTATTTTTTTGGCCTAATTTGGAGCACTGAACTGAACAATACTGTGATTAATCCTCACCCAAAGACTCCCTTTTTAAACAAAAAATCTTTGTTGTTGTAAGATCACTGAATGTTCCCATTCATGAATAAGCCTGTATGGAAAAAAGTATTTTTGCTAAATGAACCCCTTTTTGATTTTCTTACTGGTTGACCCCAACTATTTTTTGCTGTCCCATTTAAAGGTAGGTGTTCTGATTGCTGGCCCAATTTTCAACTTGATGTTTTCTATGTGTCATCCTTAAAATAGTCATATTTCAAAGTTTGAGTTGCATAACTTTATTCTATTAATGGTTCTTGTTTTAGTTTAGAAGTACAAGGTGACATGACATTTGGCCATTGAGTAGTACACAAACTGGTCTGGTGGTTAACCACCTTTGGTAGTAGTTATTCATTTCATTTTGACCTTTAAATGGAACATATCATATCTAGATTTTAAGAAAAAATGAGACAAATATGGAGTTTCATCTGATATCAAAAATATTTTGAAGTGAAAAAAAGAAGCTATAAGTGATCGGAACATACACCTTTAATTTTCACTTTCATTGTTGATTTCTGCCACCTCCCCCTCCCCTAAGCAGGATTCAATATATTTCCCCATAGTTAACAGTTGACACCGGGAGAGGATGAAAATGGTCTATTGTAACAAGCCGGAGAGGGGATCGGGGAGGGGATTGGGGAGAGGATTGGGAAGGGGATCAGGGAAGGGATAGGGGAGGGAATGGGAAGAGGATCGGGGAGGGGTTCGGGGAGGGGATCAAGGATTGGATCGGGAAGGGATCGGGGAGGAAATGGGGAGGGGATCGCCCGGATCGGAGAGGGGATCGGGGAGGGGACAAAAGTCAAACCAACACTCTTACAGAATAAGGCTAAATATATAGTATTTCTGTACCCCTATTATGTTATGTTCAGGGGCAGATCCAGGATTTCTTGATAGGGGGGTGCCAAAGCGGGGGCCAAGGGGGGCGGTAGCCCCTTTGCGATTTTTACATGTTTTCGCATGTTTTTACACGTTTTTTAAACGTTATTACACGTTTTTAACTTAGGCACCCTGTCAAAAAAGCGCTCCCCCCCCTAAATCCGCCCCTGATGTTTAATATGGAAATAATATCGCAACCCCCAGGATTGCAACCGGGATTCCGGCTTGCCTACCTGTACATTTCACGCCATGGTAGCCAGACGCACAGTGACATTCGCAAGTATCATGGTCAACCACACCATGAACGCTGCAACTTTCTTCGCTACATCCGTACCATCTCCTGACCCTCAGCTGAAACAAATGAATGAATTTGAATGTTTGTCAAATCATAATTTTCTTCTCAGGCAACAAAGATTCATAATTCTGAATGGTCAGTTTTAATATGGGCAGATACAGAAGCAGCCCGACATACAATCAGTACCCCAAGCCCCCCGACATACAATCAGTACCCCAAGCCCCATACAATCAGTAGCCTACCCCAAGCCCCAAGCAGTATGAAAGAGGAAAATCTTAAAGGGGCATTGAGAGAGATGTATCGATATACTAAATGAGCAAATAACGTAAAGATATTAAATCATCAACATAGACCAAATCCAAAATGTCGTACAATTCCGACATCGTCTTCATGCAAAATAAGCAAATAACGGCACTTCCGGGTTGAAATTTGCCGCGAAAGTACGCATGTTAAGCGATCGCATAACTTCCGAATTCAGCACCTAGTTTCGATATGATCATATCAAAACTAAGAAAATCATGAAATTTTAGATGATAAACGGCGAATGTTGGTAAACTGTTTCAGATGGTAGTTAGTATATATGCCTAAGTTTTACTTTGATGCCAAAAACTGATTTCCAAGATAATTGAGGGCGCACTCCCATACGTATCTCTCAATGCCCCTTTAAATGAAAGCTCTGTATCTGTGGTGATAGGTCGTATAGTCACTTCCTAAATGAAAACTTGGTATTTCATAGTTTGTATATAGACAGCTCGTAGTCTTTGCAGTTCACTTATATGCGCATGCTCGCAAGGATTGTATTTTAATTGGTAGAAAGTTTACGGTCATGCTTTCTCTCGCTATCTAGGATACGGTATGACTGAACTTTAAACGCATTTGCAATGTTATGTAATCTTTTTCAAACTTTTACACATTTTTTTTCTCTTATATGAAGTTTGAAAGACGACTCATAAGTCGATCTTATGACTGTTTTTTTCGTAGACAAATCTCATAACTTTACTAAACCACAATGAGAATCTACCTTCCAATTATTTAGGGAATTTCCAACATATTTTTTTAATTTTCATCATAAAAAGCGTTCCGTACTATTATGTTCACTTGTGTACAATTGCGATCGCATCCGGAAACACTGTAAACGGCAGGCGTAGCCAGGTATTTCATATTGGGGGGGGGGGGGGGGGGGGGGGGGGGAAATGAAAGTGAACCGACAGTGCAGTGAAATGTTCGTAAAAGGTTGCCCCACATTTTCCCCCAGTCACCTTGCGAATTTCACGTAAGGGGTGGGGGTGGGGGTGGGGGGGGGGGGGGGGTGGGGGAGACCCAGACAGTTTATTTTAACCAATTCAAAACATGATTTTGAAATAATTAGGTTTAGGAAGCGTATTGTCCTGTAACTTACAAGATATTTTAGTTTCAAGTTTCATGTTTATAAATCTAATTTAACCAAGAAATTGCATTTCTAGGAAAAAAATCAAAGATAATAATAGGGCCTAATAATAATATTACCGTTCTTATATAGCGCTTTCGACAATGCAAGCACAGTCCAAAGGCGCTTTTTTATATCAAGATAGAGGGTGTTCCATGAAAAAGATCGCACAACTGGCATAATATGCCTTTAATTGGCATAAAATTGACTAGGTCACTATGCAATTAAGCAAAATTCATATGAAGTCAAAAATACCACATTTTTAGTTTCTAATTGATTGCATTGCCATTTGCAACGCAACATTTGTAAGGGGGTGTTAACCCATAACATGACATTTATCAAGCACTGTACATTTTGAAGTAGGCCTATTAATGTAATGTATAAAATGTATACATTTTTGGAAAGGAAATGAGAATCCATATTTGGTATCAAATTTCACTAAAATGCTGATTTTTGAAAGGAAATGAGAATGTATACATTTTTGGAAAGGAAATGAGAATCCATATTTGCTATCACATTTCACTAAAAATGCTGATTTGTTGAATTTGGAACAACAACAAAAAAATCAAATTTTTGGCTCAAACATTGTGGTCAACGTAGCAAAATCAGTTGTTGGCAAAAAAATGCCAAAATTGAACCAAAATTTAAGACACTTTTCTAAGAATGGTTTTTAGTTTTTTACAATAAAATTGCTTTTTTGGGAGTCAAAAACTGATTTTGCTACGTTGACCACAAGTTTTGAGCCAAAAAGGGATTTTGGTCAACAACAACAACAACAAAAATCAGCATTTTAAGTGAAATTTGATACCAAAAATGGATTCATCGACTCAAGTCCTTTCCAAAAATGTATACCTTTATATAATTTACATCACATTAATAGTTCAAAAGTTACAGCGCTTGATACATTCTGAGACTAATACATTTCATTCTTTTTTGGGGTTAACACCCCCCTTACAAATATCAATGCAATCAATTGAAAACTAGAAAAACATGCATCTGGGGTGTGTGTGTGTGGGGGGGGGGGGGGGGGGGGGGGGGTGGGGGGGGGGGGTCGGGTGACCTTTCTGGTGAATTTTGGGGGTCGGAAAAGAAACCTGTTGCCGTGTGGTGATCTCGAGTTAGGGTTATTGTAGCATCAAAGTCATGAGTAATAGGAATGAAACTTCTAAGAAAATGTCAGCTTTACTTACCGATCTACCTGTCCTTGGTTCCACGACATCCTTGGCTACATTGCGATCCAATAATGTAGCGTGTTTTTCAATGGTTACGGTAGTATGACCAGCTAGTTCCGATGAAGATTGAGACATTGAAGATGAAATGAAATTACTTATCAAAAATAATAATTGAATAATTACATAAGATTGGCTTGTGCTACCGCAGCCAATAGAACTGAGGGTGCGTAAAAACATCGCAAATAAAGGAACCGGGGAAATTAAATTATCAAAAATAAACAATAAAGGGAAATAAGACGGTGTGGACTGGACGTCTAGTTCATGTCGTCTTGATTGGCGAATGACCCCGGGAAAAATAAGCCCGTTTGACTAGTCAATTGCTACACGCCATAATTATATAATCCCTGAACACGCGTAGACACGCTTCACGAATCTGGTAAATATGATTATGTAATCAATGTATGTAAATTATGATGGATCGATGGTAAACTGTCTTTTTGTACTCGAGAATAATTGAAAATCGGTTTATATGTTGTTATAAAAAATAATCAAGCAGTATTATAGTAGATTCATAAACTCTGGCGCATCAGTATCGATTTTGGACTTTGTCCATTGGGCGTTAGAGGAACCCATTTTGACCAATGATGAAACAGCGGTACTTTTATAGATGTCATTATCATGATTATTTGCGCGCCATAAATCAAATGCTATTCATGATAGTGTGGCGTTATGAATAGGGCTGATCAAATAGCTTTACAATCACGACAACCAAAAACTTAATCCAGCAGCTTCAAATGTGTTATCCCTTTGGAAGCGGTTACCACAATAAAAACAAATCGACCATCATCAACCGTTACAGGATTCGAAAGAAAAATATTATGTATGTCATTTTACCTATTCATAATTTAGTGGATACTTTTTATTATTTTACGTTTTTATTATGCACATGGAATAAAGGAAACATTAAAATGAAAATAACAGTTCTACGTATTTTTTTGCGAGAATAAACCGGAAAATAATTGAATAATCATTTTTTAATATACCTAGGTACAAAACCATTTGTCCTAATTAAATGGAAAAACAGTTATATCAACCAAGATACGGATTATAAACGTTACGTTAAGTATTTCTGGCTATGAGACCACCTTTATCAATTTATCTGAATAACAATACATTTTCTTTATCGTTATGCCGATAATCCAACCGCAAGTTCCCTGTCACTTAGATACATAGTGGTGAATATATCACCATGATCACAGTAATACATGCACACGAAGCCACGGTATTACCCTTGCATATTACGATTAAATTCGAGTGCCTCCCCATCTTTTGCTTCTGTTACCTCTTTACTGAAATGGTATATCGCTAAAATCGGCCAATGTCTGCGAATCGACTATAAAGGTCTATGGGAAAATGGGGGGGGGGGGGGGGGGGGGGGGGGGGGGGGGGGGGGGGGGTGGGGGGGGGGGGGGGTAGCGATAGGCTGTCCACAAAACCGGCAAAAAAACGCATGGTCAAATACGCAAATTTACCGACGGAGGTTCGAATTTACCGGCGGGCTTATTCCAGGGGGGGGGGGGGCTGGCCCCCCTGCCCCCACTCTGTGTACGCCACTGCGTAAGCTGTTTGCATGGTTAAATATTGTCTCTTCTCTAAGTTTCTTTTCGATTTTCACTTCTTTCCACTTATTTTTTCCCTTCCGTAATCACGTGCAGCATGTTCCTAACATTCCATTTATGTGGATTTTTGCAAAAAGGCTTTCACATAATGATAGGCTACTAAACTTTGTGCACAACATTAAAAGGATAATTTCAACCTGAAATCAAAAAGAATCACCGTTAAAACCTTTGTTCCCCTCTCCACTACCCCACCCCTCCATTAAAGGCATATTATGTGATTTTTTCCAAGTAGCGCCCTCTATCATTGATTTTTACTATGAAAGCAGATTTTCTTGCAGATTTGCATTTCTGATTATAAGTCATAAAGCTCTTCTAAGTTACAGATCGATACAATTCCTAATTACTTCAATATTATGGTTTAGAAAAAGATTGTACCGCTCGGTACAATCTATTTTTTTAAATTTTATTGTAAATTCACTCAAAAACCATGATTTTGAGGTTATTAGGAATCGTATCGCTCTCTAACTTGGGATATATTTATGATTTATGATCAGAAAAGTAAATCTGCAAGAAAATCTACTTCCAATTTTTTTCGAGGATTGAGGGCGTCCCCTGGAAAAGATCACATAATATACCTTTAAGCTCGTTATATACTACGCGTTTATTCTGTGCTTCAATAAAAACAATTCTACAAGTCTTCTCTATACAAATTATGTTTAAGTCTTATATTGCGAATTATTGTTTTGAGACACCTTGTACTTGAAAGGTAGCGATTATTGTAACCAGTCTGCTCCGGAACGGCAGCGCGTTCGGCTTGAGGGCGGACGATACTGGAACAATAAAACTGTACTACGGTATGGGAGCTAAAGTACACTTTTCCCAATTTTCAGTTAGCCTTAAAACGTAAAGAGGAATGGAATCAGATTATATCCCTAGCTACAAGAGACTCAGATATGAATGGGAAGATTTCTCTGAAGCACACGAAAGTTTCGGATTCGGAGTGTACTCTTCATGTCACAAAATTGTTTGTTTGATACCAAGGGCTATTCAACCTTATCAACCCCTTGCTTTATCATGCTACTTTAGAACAAAATGCTAAAATGAAAAACGGACTTTGTTTTGGCTTGGGACACATATAGCTGTGATGTTAATATTCAATCAATATTTTTTTTTTTAAATGGTAAAACTAAATGCAAACAAATGAAATTAGACTTTACAAGTAATTTATGTTTGGTACAAAAGCAGAATATTTATATACATTTTTATTGACTTTTTGGAATCCGGATTTTACAAGTCTCAATTTGGAGATTGTGAACATTTAGGTTGTTCTTAAAAATATATGTATTTCTACCCATAGCATGCCATCTAAAACGTGTTCTTTCATACTTGAGGGAGAATATCCCCAATGGTAGCCTATAATGCATTCCCTGCAATTTTGTAGTGAAAATGGTAATTACCAAACTGACAATTGATTACCAATTTTAAGGCAAAATGTGGATTTTTGATATTATTTGTCAACCGCAAATCCACCATCTGGCTGTCTTCAATCATGTTTAATACTTTATGTATCATGTAGGCCTAAGCTACCATTTATGCCTATCATACGTTTTCCACCAATTGCAGCATTTGGAAGTTATGATAATGAAAAGTGGGGGGAGTGTTTATGATCGATAAAACCCAATTCATTTCGGGAATGAATTATTAGTATTAGCGGAAAGAATAGACCAAACAAGAGGGGAACCGGACCCGGACACACCAGCGTGCTGTAGAACGTGGGTCGCCTGCAATGCAATGAGTGCTACGTTATGCGGGTACCTAGTTTTTTCGTGCTCATATATAGCCTTCCATTATAATTGCGCGATGAGACTGAGGAAGCGCTTATGTTAGTCTTTCGGAGTGTAAGGTTTAAGAGGGGACATTTCACGTCCCGATTACGTCCTTTGACATCATTGTTTAAGCCTACTGTTTAGGTTTCAAGTTTTTTCTTTATATAATATGTGCATATCTGTCCTTAAATCTGATTGTCTATCCACTAATTTATAGTATAGACGTAGCTAAAACCACAACTTCTATAGATAATTTGGTCTCATATAGGGGAGGATGGGGCAACTGGACCGGTTAAGCATGTTTCATGATATAAAGCTTAAGCTCGTGTAAATATTTATGGAATTGCTATAAAAATATCGCCCATGTAACTGTTTACATATACATATAATCAATGTTAAAAAATATCCAAACAAAAGGCCAATTACCACTACAAAAACTTTACTTGGAACGGTCCAGTTACCCCATCGTTGGGGCAACTGGACCTATATGTTCCAACGGTTAGAATACACAGAAATCATTGATTGACAACACGGTAACTAAGCAGTATTTTCTTTACAAACTCATTTCCATATTATTCAACGTGTAACAATGATACAGGTCTCATGAAACCCATGTTTTATACAGTTTTCGTGGTTAACGTGTAAAAAGCAGTAATACTAATGGTGTACAAAGCAAGCGCAATTTTCGACTGCTCGTTTATAGATAAAACGGTATGAACCTAGTTAAATGGTTACATGGTTGTGATATTCAGACGCCCCATACATTTGTCTATATACCCCTTTCTTTAATGATTTTATTTACTTCTATAATCATCATTTAGTACTTATAATAAACCATCTTGATATTTAGCCAGCTTTTCATGTTACAGGGGAAGTTAGTCAATATGGCAATGATGACCCAACGGTTGATAACACAAAAAGCAGTGGATAAAATACATAATCATGATATTTCGTCATAGCAAATACCTTTACAGACACCATTCAAAATATAATAAGATGTAATTCATATACCGAGGTTTTAAACCATTCTAAAGCAATTTCATGTCATATTGTAATCCTTCAATATCAGAAAAGTGGTATAGACCCGAAATGCCCCAAAATGTCTAAGAACTTGAAAGAATGTGAATTATTTCATATTCTATTCACATATCAATACCGAGTCATGTTTTAATTGACACTAACAACTCATTTTCAAAATGAATTTACAATTTGATTAAGTTTTTGAGGCGGTCCAGTTGCCCCACACCCCTTCGGTCCACTTACCCCAACAAATGACGTAGCACTTTGTCGAGATGAAACGTTATTAAAACACGCCTGTGACGTAATACATTTTACGCCAAAATGTTTTAAAACATACCACCATTTGTCATAATAATCAATAACTCCAATACATTTAAGAAAAAAGGCAAAACTGCATTTTGTTTTTAGCCATTACATATATTTCTGTAGCCAGTGAGTATCTTTGAATTCGCAAATATTACGGCGTTCGGGTCCTACAAGTAGACGGGTGTCTTTAGATAAGTAAGAAATGGTGTACTTTGTTATTTGCAAATTCATAAACTAATAACTCTACCAATGAATACCCGTGATAATGATATAAGTTGAAGCAATCTTTAAATGATAATATTGATCGGAAATCCAAACCACCAATGCCCTAAATTAGCAATATGCGCCATTTACGGTCATTTCAACACACCTATGGTTTTAATCATATTTCTGAATGTCCCTAAGCACACTACAATATAGCACCCATCAAATGCAATATGCACCTAGTATCTTAAGACAACTGTACTGCATGTATATATTTCTGTTGCATATCTGTCAATCATATAAAGTACATTAAACATGATCTAAACCCATCGTCATATATCCCCCATACTATCTGTGAATTTCAATCAGTCACTCGAGGAGTTAGCTTGAAAGATATGGAGAAAAATCACATGTGTAAATACCCTAAAGTTGCAATGTTTTGGAATATAGAAGGTAAAAATATTGTCAAGTATCACAAAAGTCGTATTGTTCAAAAGAAAGCAGTAGGCTATGCCATACAATTACAAATCCTTCATTTCGGTCCAGTTGCCCACGTCCAGTTGCCCCATATTCCCCTAATATGCCTTGGTCTCAAAGTCAACCTCGCAACGCTAAAATTCTCCGCAAATGTTAACTTCTGTTGTTGATCACACAAATTAATCATTATTGCAATCAGCACAGCAACCACTACAATAAGTTTCAGAATGGCTGCCATTTAGACGATTCTTTGTCATCAGGTACTTTTCTTGTCATGGTAGGCGCCTCAATCCGATCCCACGCCGTGTTTATGGCATCTCTGGCGCCATCCCACTTTCCGGTCCCATTAGGCGATATTGGTACGGATAACAAGGTCCGAAGAAACAGCGAATCGCCAGACCTGGCTCTGTGAGGAAGAGTTTAAACAGATCTGCTTGGCTCCAAACTCATTCGCGATTTCATCCATAAACGGTATCCAGTCGACCTGAATGGTATGCCGAGCACGTGTAACAATCTCTTCTTCATATCATTCTTCTTTCTGATGATATCCTTCCACATCATGTCACGACTTGGAAGCTTAACTAGACCATTAAAGACGCGCGTAGCCCATCTACACTGTAGCTCACTTATAGGGTTGAGTGAGCCCAATGGCTGGACCAAACCGATGACAGCTAGCGTCGGATGCTTGAGATTCGGTGGAAGACATACTTGTAGAGAGACACTTGATCTTCTCTACGCGAAACACGGATGGATCCATCATTGGAAATCCAATGTTGTATCCGGTTGCCAAGACCACATTGTCAATGTCTTCTTCAACCGTCCCATCTCGAATTCACGCTGGTCTTGCCAACATATTTGATGTTCGGCTTGATCTGCACGGTTCCGTTAAGGATCCGATTTGCAGCGCGTCGTTAATTGTCACTTGAGCTTGAAACACCCTATGCTTAGGCTTCAGTCCGTACCTGGCGTGATTGAAACGCTTCTCCACTCCTTTTTCAATTACACTGTTCCTCACACTCATTGGCATCATCGCTAAGGACCGCCGCAAGCCAACTATATCACCGGGCCATCCATAATCTCCTACACGGTTCAACACCCAGGTACCACTCCGCGTAACTTGAAATACCTGAAGAGAGAAAAAGAAAACGGGCACAGTGGCAGCTTGAAAACAGAATACAAAGAGTTACCTGAAAGGACTTAGCTGTCTTTGCCATGTTTTCCTTTAAGAATAAGGATGTTGACTGAATCCAAATAATGGTCAGCCATAGTCAAAGATTATTATACTTAAACTAATCGAGCGATACATATAACATGATTTAGGTCATCCAATGAAAGTAAGAGGTGTATTATATATCTAACACCAAAGTTCCAGACCGGGTGCTGATGCCTTTAAAGTAATCAAACGAGCATAAAGTTGTTTAAAGTGATTTTCAATGAGATATCATGCTAGTGTGTGCTAAGCAGTGACAATTTGTGTGAAGAATCACAGCTCACCATCATCTGTATGCCTGACCGGTTTCGACAGCTCAGTGTTCAATACAAATCAATGACATTCCATATACTCGTATAGGAAAACCCATTTCCCAGTAGTAGGTGTCGTTACTAAAAGCATCATAACTTACTATCACATCATGCAGTTTCCAGTTAATTTTATATATGTGGTTGTCATATTGTGATGAGGGAATTTGCTCGTTTAATGTATATCTCAGTTTCTTATTCTTGTACTGATTTTAAATTAAAGCACCAGGTCTGGAACTTTTGTGCTCGGGGAAGGATTTTTATGTATAGAGATATAGAACGAGACAATTTATACAATTGACATACAATTGTGCAAGATAAGACCATGGATCGTTGGTACACCATAATGTATATGGTCATCGAACCAAAGATTAAATGTATAAGAAGTGGAATTCACGATGTGTGGATATTCCTTTCTTTACCTGTTGGCAAACATGACTCAGCTCCACTGCTGCATCGCCACCAGAATTTCCAACACCTACGACGACCGTTCTTGAATCTTCGTACCCCTGGGTCGTCTTGTAATCATGGGTATGTATCACTTTGCTTCGAAGTTCTTCAGACCGGGAAAATAAGGAATGTTTGGTTCCACGTGGTGACCGGAACAGACCAAAACTGCGTCGAATTGTCCTGCCATTCGCGATCATCTTCTCTGCTTTCCAGATCCAATCGCCATTTTCCTGTTGTGTCATAATCATCTGCTCGAGTAACATACTTCACCAAAGTTTGGTAGCTGATGTACTTCTTCAATCCGAAGTTGTCAGCATACATATGGAAGTACTTAAGTAGGTACCTGTTGTGCATAAAGTTGGGGAAGTCCTTCGGTGCGGGGAAATCACTGTACGCCATGTTCTCTTTACTGCTGTTGACAACGGTGGATTTGAATACGCAACCTGACCTCTCTGTCGTCGCGGTACCACCAAAGACCACCTATCCGGTGGATTTCTCGATGCACACGGGTTCAATTCCTTCGTCTAGACAGCATTTGATGGCCGCAAGCCGCCGCTGGCGCCGCTCCTATGATTGCAACTCGCTTCTTTCCCATCATGCTATACGTGAAATAAATATAGTTTCGTAATATTATTTCTAATATCATAAATACGAAAGTGGAGGTCACCTGCGACAAAAAATTACACAACTGAACAGAATATGGCAATCAAATCCTCAAAGGATGCTTAGGAAGAGCAACTGTTTCCTTGGAAGAAAAAAAAGGGAGCGTCCATAAATACTTTGGATGGAGCTGAAAGGGGGAGGGGGGCTCAAACAAGTTTCGAAAACCCCTAAGGGGGGGGGGGGGGGGGGGGGGGTTAACAAGTCTAACACTCATTAATTTCCAAAACTTTCTGAGGGCTTTGCCCCTTGCTTTACCTATCATGCATATGCCCATTATTTATTCAAAGTTCGGTCAAAAAATGCATGCAAATGGAGTAGGGGAACTGTACGGGTCGGTGCAGGGGCAGGTGCGGTCGAGCCCAGGTCCATCAGCTCTCCGAGTCATGAGTCCAATTCCAAATCCAGGTAAAAAGCAGTGTCCAAAGGGATGGGGGCGGGCAGGGTATCATCACCTTTGATTATCATTCAGAGGTATTGCACCGATTATAAACCAAAATGTAGTAAAGAAATAGCACTTTCCGGCGGCTTTCCGGTTCCGCATAATGTCCAGGGAATATTATGTGAAGCCCATTTCAACCAAAGACAGCTAACTTCAGTAAATAGCCACAAAAAAATAACAAACACACGGGCGCTACGCTTTTATATGTTTCAAGAACAATAATCGAGCAAAATAATGTAAAGTCATTCGGACGAATGGAGACCCTGGCACCCTACCCCACCACGAAATCCTGCACATGCCACTGGTAAAAATGATTAAGTCATGACTCGCTCCAGATTTTCAGGCAGATTCTTCACCTTGTCCTCCTAGCTTGTCCATGTGTAAAATAGAATAATGCATGTACCGTATATATTTTGATACAATTGAACTTTATCAATGCAATAGAAAATCACATCAGAGGTCTTTATAACTATAGAATATATATACGTTTTGTTATCGTTCCAAAAGGTCTGACTTTTTTTCTTTTCTTTTTCTTTTTTAAATCATCTTTTATTCAATCATTAAAAATACAATAACATTGAGAAAACAAAAAGAACGTTTATAAAACCCAGGACATGATGTTGGCCCGTCAATGACCAGCACTGACCGACCAACATACAGGCAGGGAAAGACGGAACAAGACAATACAAACATCAACATGTAACCAATTTAAGATATGGATAAGGTATGGCGGAGACCCGAAGCCAAAGCGTCCTGCGTGAACTGGTGAAGGTCCTTGGGTCATACTTTTAGACATGGGGCTGTGTCGATTCCATTGGGACTCGTTTCGAGCATTCCAGATCGTGTAACTGCACAGCAATGAGATTTTTACTAATCTCTTTAATGACAGGATGGGGGGATGTTTGGACCCGACACACCTAAACGCAGTACGCAGCCTCTTCAGATTTCAATCCTTAGTATGTGTATGATTATCAGCATTGTTACATTTCTTATTAAACTAATTTTGGATTGGTCAATACTTGATTATCATACACGCTAATCCAACCAGCTACTGGCTACTGGCTTTTGACTGTTTAGACTTACTACAGGCCTTATGGTGGGTACCTGTATATATACAGGCTTGCATGTCAGCACACGGTCACCTAATTAACATACACCATTATGCTTAAAACCCTTGACTGCACACTGCACACAGCTGAATGGCATTTTATAGTGCGGATTTCAAAGCATTGGTCCCTTAGCTTGAGCATGTCCTTGAAGATTGCTTCTATTGTTTGCGTGCGTGGCTGGACAAATATTAATAAACTTTTGTCAAGTCTGTGCACAGTTGTACAGTTATGAAATACATTGTTATTGTAAGACCACTTGACCACTTTATTAAGCATAATTTAAGGATTAATTTGAAGCCTTACATAACTTAATTAGGCATACAAAAAGGGGTTCAAAATTATTCCATTTAACGCCTAATTAATTTATTAATTACGCGCATAAATTAATACACAGCAACATGTTAACGAATGGCTTGACAGATTTGTGTGGCTAACCATAAACATATTTCTCTGTGATTATACGGTAGTGTGTACAACAACAGGAGTGGTTTGGGTTGACCAGCGAAATGTGGTAGAGCTGCTGTATTTTATACTTACAACCACCTACTTCACCTTCAGAACTAAAATATATCGTCAACTCTTCGGCACAGCGATGGGCAGCCCTGTTTCACCAATTGCCGCCAATATGTTGATGGAACACCTAGAGCAACAAGCCATCGCCACATCCCCGAAGTCATGATTTATGCAAAAAACTCAATTCGCTGAAAAGTGAGTTAGGCAATTATCGAAGCAGGCTGACGATATGGGATTTTTACAGCGTTTTTGTGTGAAGAAATGATGGGCTTCCAGTTACAAATAGAACTGTCGTTTGATAATTTCACCATATTGACAATGAAGTTAATGATGCATATATAAAACAAAGGCATCGTCAGTAAAAATGCGGGTAATGTGAATAAAGGCAGTGGTTTCCCGGGGAGTGGGTTGTACTTTTGCAATACTATTAAACATTATGGTATAAACAAGTTTTTAGTTTCAAATTGAAGATAAGGGATGGTGTACTTACTAAGGTGATATTTTGAAGGAAATAAAGTTATTGTGAATTTGTGGTTTTGAAGTCGACGAGGGTCGGGTGTATAAGTTGTTCACTACTGTCTTAGGCTATTATAATGTGTCTATATTTTTGGAAACCCATGGACATTATTGATGGTCAATTGGGTATCTATTTCATGTGCATTTTGTTGCAAATTAAAACAATTTATTAAAGCCTACATTGTACAACAAATCCTGTACAATTTTCCGTGTGGGGGGGGGGGGGGGGGGGGGGGGGGGGGTGGCGGCACGCGATCACCAGCATCTATTTTTTTATTTAATTTAATTATTTATTTATTCATTAATTGGGGGGGGGTGGGAGGCGGGGTAAGCAAAAAACGGTAGGTGGGGGTGGTCTTAAGCTAATTTTTACATTAAAAGTCAACTTTTTCGATGTTTGGGGGACAAAATGGGGTACCAAGGTGGGTGGGGGGGGGGGGGGGAGGGTGGTGGGGTCCTTGCCAACACCCTGGTGCCGCCACTGGGGGAGGGGTCATAATATCCATCTCTGGGTGGGGGTCGCATAAATAAATCGTAAGTAGTGGAAGGGGGGGTGGGGGGGGGGGGGGGCGAAAGGCAACACTCCAGATGATGTCATTATTTTAAAAGATATAAACAAACTGTTGCCGTTTAGAAGATAGAAATCTACTACCATCTCCAGTTTGATTGCTATTAGTCGGGGATATACAGGGGGTTATCATGCACCCCAGGACTCAACACTTTTGACTTCCTTTCATGGTCCTGAGACATATTTCGGATGTTACCAAAATAATTTTGGTATGCTAACGGTTATCAAGATGGTGTCCAAAATGGCCACCAAAACTGGTTAAAATTCATTAATTGAAATATATCAATCAAAATGTATGGTGAAAGTATAGTTTTCATAGTGGAATGTAGGCATTAGACCACTAGACACTCATATTCAGTACTTTTGCTTTGTTAAAATACCTAATCCAAGATGGCCGCCAACATGCCGCCAAAATGGTAAAATTCCATAAATTGGCATATCATGAACCAACATGTATCATCAGAGCATGGTTTAACAGTGAGATGTATGTGTTAGACCACTAGAAATTCATATCTAGTACTTTGCTTTGGTAACAACTTTAAAACAAAATGGCCGCCAAAATGATGGCCAAAAATGTCAAATTCCATAAAATGGCATAATATCAACCAAAATGTGTGATAAAAAGTATAGTTTTAACGATGGGATATTAACCACTGGTATCGCATAACAGTATCTTTGCTTTGTTCCATCTGTTTCAAATTTGAGAGTCCAACACGTACGCAAATGCGTACGCCCTGTATTTCTAGCGCTGAAAATCCCATATAACGAACTGATAACAACGAAAAATAGAAATTCGGATGCGAAAGTATCCTGTAAGTAAATAAACATTCAGGAAAAGAAACAGTTCGTAAGGTAAACAGTTATATCGCCGTTGCGTACTAAGTAGGTCGACGATGTACGTGTTTGCTCGCCAAGTAAAAAGCAGATCGCACGACATTGTATGGGACATTCCCTGCAACGGAAGTTGAGGTGTTCCGAATTGACGTTCAGCCGATCCCACAATGCAATGCGTGCTAAACTAACTAACCCCATCCTTGGTAGGCAGGCTAAAAAGTGTGGTATGATCCTGATAATATCTCATAATATCGGCTAACTTTAACCTATGATGATGTAATTAGATATTTATTAAGATATGTATAGACCTACATTTACGTTGATTTACGGGCTGAGGCTGCTTTTTAATTCTTTATTCTCTCTCTTTTAAATTAGACCTATTTCAAACAACAATGAACATAATTCTAATTTTAGCAGCCGCGTATGTACATCGCTGAATACTAATATTACGACCTAGTTACAATTATTTGATGTAATTACAACTGACATTAAGTATGCAAATGTAATGCCATCCATTTACTTTTGCAGATCAAATTTCGGTCAAATTTAAAGGTCCCGGTTAAAGGTATTAAATCCTAATAAAGAATATTCTGATATTCATAAAATCAAAATGGTTTATCCGACATTCGAGACATGTGATGGAGTGGGGGTGTGCGTATACAATGCATTAATAGGGCCTACTTATCCGCCATAAACCACCGATAAAATGTCAACTTTTTTTGTTTTTGTTGTAAGATTTAATGTAGGTTACACAGGTGCACCATTTCCTCCCTTCATCATTTCCATTAGCGAGACCAAAGTGTAAAATGCTACACTCTTAAAATTAAATTCATTAACATTATTAGAACGGAGGACATACTTTAATATCGAGAATCAAATTGACACGGTCAATCTAATCATCTAATCACATTTTTGATGCGGGACTCAATTACCAAATACCAAAGAAACACCATAAAATCTGTGGTGAAAATATAAGTATTACAGAAATTCAGCGAGTCGGGACTCGACCCCCGACTCCTAGATAGTGACATAACATTAGAATCAAGCAATTTTGGGCATTTTTTACTCAAAATTAAATTTTGTTAGCTTGTTCCAAAAAAAATTGTCAAAAAAGTGAATTTCTCATAAAATTCACATTTTGGGTCAAAATTGACGCCAAATCTGGATTCTCTGATCATTTCCTTTCCAAAAATGTATACTTTTGTATGCATTTGGATTAGTGAGTTCAATAATTACAGCACTCACAAATTAAAAATTAAAAATCAAAAAACTTCCTTGAGCCCCCCCCCCCCCCCCCCCCCCTTAAAATACGTTGCTAAAAGTACTTTTATCATCCGTTGGTTGACGTGTTGATTAAGTTCATTCAATACGTGTAGAAAGTTAGGCGTTGTTTAAAAGTAAAAAAATCCCCAGCGTTGAGCAGTTCGTCAAAAACAATATCCTTAAATGTTGGTGGAAACTGTTTCTGTTGCTTAAATATGTTGCGTACAAATATTCCACTTCGGCAACTGTTGCATGAGCATTGAGGAAAATCACGCAACAGTTGATGCAAGTTACGCACATGTGAATTTTAGGCAACTGTTGTCCAAAATAGCCAAATTCGTGATACGCACTCAACTATCATGGCGTCTTGTGCACGAGCAACTGTTTGCCCGAGCTGAGATCTCTGGATCTGGATAAATTATAATCTGGTAAACAAAACAGTGAATCCGCATCAACATAAGAGTTTGTGACATCTGACAAAAGGTGGGCATGGGATCCAGGGAACTAGATTTGTTCGGAATTTTCGAGAGTACCTTACGGACCTCAGTATCATCTGCAGGTGTAAAAATATCATACATTTCAAAATCATTATTGCAAACAGTAAGCAAATTTATAGCACATTTAATATTCGAGTTGTTGGTACACATGTTGTTGGTACACACACCCCCCACATACAGGAATTTACATTCAAAACACTACTATCAAGTTCGGATCTAATCTTGTCAACTTTTCCGCTAAAATACATAGTAAAGTTATTACTGAGAGTTTCATTTGAGATGTTGACGGTAAAACAACTACGCTACATGGTCTTTGAATCTGCATCAGCAAAAGGTTTTTTGTAGTACTCGGTTTTTGAATGGACAATCAGATTACCAACAACTTTATTTGCTCAATGTAACTATCATGATCTTGTTCAGATAGAGTCTTACGCCATTTGCGTTAGCGCCTACGACGTTCCCTCCTGCATCTCTAACCTTCTCGCCATACAACATAGGATTTCGAATGAATTTCTGCGAACGAGTCTGTTCAGGGCGTTGTTTTCCAGGATACCACGCACCCTGAAGTTATATTGTTCAGATTGCTTTTCAGGTCACATAGGAGAGTTAAATCACTGAGTTCGTGTGATAAATCAGCTTTGAACGCTTCTAAATCCAGATCTTAAAGTTTCTCGTTTTAATGATCTTTCTTTCCTGTCTTGGCTTTAATTTATTCATACTTGCATTCGATAATGTGGTAGTCTGAGCCGTACCTTAGGTGACACGTTACCATCTGGTGTTGACATGATCAAGCGTGTGACCAGCCTTATGCGTCGGTCTGTCAACAACCTGACAAAGATCGTGTTGCGAAGTAATGTCAGATATTTAAAAAACCTCAGCTTGGAAGGTACATCGACATGAAAATTAATATCACTACAATTAGGGGTTTGCCAGTAATTCTGCGATATCACACCAAAATTGGTCAAATCTTCCAGAAAAGTAGAAGTTGTGAACCATTCTCTTCGAGGGTGGTGGCCGGTATATAGCGATTAGACGAAAAGACTTTGAAATGC
>CM069458.1:30353514-30426719 GCA_035610835.1 Ophiura sarsii
AAGCTGGTTCGCGCATTTGCCCAGCACAATTGGTCCTTGCCCCAAGTGTACCCCCAATACCATTTTCAATGATGGTGCCGCCACTGGTCAATCACTCCCCTCCGCCCAATGCCAACAACATTTTACGCCACTGGGGCTGGGAACACCACTAAGTTGTGTAGTATCAAGCGATACTCGGGCTACTCACGTAGCAGTGAGGTACACAATGGGTCCAATATTCTCTGTGCTGAGAACTACCGGCCGTTTGGTTGAAATTTAGAATGTGTCAATCAGAGACATCGTTAGAATAATTACAATTTTCTTCAAATTCATTGTAAATTGATCTGAGTAAGGGGTGTACTTGTCTGGAGATGCAGTGAAACCCAAACGTCCATTAAGTGTGACTGAAACGGATGAAAAACAGCAGAATATCGCCGAAGGCTAATAATTTGTTTAAGAGATCAATAATACATATGATATCCGTTCTAAATGTCGGATAGCTCTTTAACAGACTATAAACAATAAAGGTGACTGATTATACAAAACAAAAAGCTGGTTCAAACCGTCATTTGGAATGAATCAAGGCGTTACGAATACCAAACTGTGTCATAAAGGAATACATTCTTGTACTCAATTTCATACGATTTTGATTTTTAATAAATGCAATGAAAATAGTTTCACCAATTAATGGCGTATTGATAAATGTTCAAAGTAGAATTATCAAGATCAAGATTTGAGAGTCTACAACTTGTATTTTTTATAATAAAGATGAGGGCCATGAAAGTAATAAATTTTATTTATCACAGGATATTATTTGTAAATGGTGATCGGGAAATGGGGACCTGATGACTGTTCATTGCTTATGTTATAGCGCCTCCAATTTTGAGATAAAACAGAATCGCGAGAACTAAGAGTTGACCAGACTCTGACGGTCATGTCTGTTGATTCGTGCGTAACTGTTATGATGCTGTGGGCAAATCAAAGGAAGAGGAAGAAAAGGGAGAAAGAAAAAAAGGAAAGAGAAAGGAAAAGGGAAAGAACGAAGGGGAGAAAGAAAGAAAGAGAAAGGAAAAGGGAAAGGGTAGAGGAAAGAAAGAAAAAAGAAAGAAAGAGAAAGGAAAGAGGAAATAAAGAAAGGAAAAGGGGAAGAAAGAAAGAAAGAAAGCCTATAACAATTATTGTATGCGCAAATGATAATGTTGTGTCGGCATATATGTTATGTTAACACAAATCAAATCAAAAATGAATTGTAGGCACTGTGAACGAGCCCATTTTTATTAGATTTTGTGTCGGCGCACATGAACAGCCTAGGTCCAAGTCTTTGTTTTGCTCAATGTCAAGACACGCAAAAAAATTGTGTCGGAATAGTATAGGCCTAGGCTAGTAACGGGCAATATGTGGGACTTGTATTGCTCTTTAAGTATACTAACTAGGCCTATTTCATGTCTTTGTCAATGCAAACCCAAGTCAATAATGTCGCCAATGGCCAATCATGTTGGCACATAAGGTTACGAAATATTAAATAATTCGCCTATAATTATGTAAGTTGATGTAGGCCAATTGCTCTCATTGTACTGATTGTAGACTCTGCAAGCCTACTATCAGTCTATCGCAAAAGCAAGTCCAATTTCAACGTTTAGGTGTCAATGCAAAGTAAGAACTTATAAGTAGACTCTGTCCTAACTTCGATCGACTTGAACAATGCAAATTATCATTATAATTAAGACAATAAGCACAACTGTCGTTATTTGCGTGAGACCAGGATTTGTGCGTGCACCAGGGGCACAATCGATATCTCACGTAATGTATAGGTCTATGTCGATGTCGGACATACAGGCTCAGGCCCGTCAGATGGGGGGGGGGCGACGGTTGCGAACGCCCCCCCTTTTGAAACTTTTTTTTTTTTTTTTTTTTTAAGGTAAAAATTGCGAAATTTTTTTGTTTTTTTGTTTTTTAAGGTAAAAATTGCGTTTTTCTTAGTTTCAAATATCAATGATAGTAAAACTACTCATATAACATTGACTACAGTGTTTTTGGAGTGCGAAATGTGTGTCCGTGCGAATTTTTTGACGTGCGAATTTTTGTGACTGACTTCTACCCCCCCCCCCCCCCACTTACGTGAAATTCACGAGGTGACTGACTTGGAAAAAATTGGGGCAACCTTTTACGAAAATTGTAGGTGAAAACGCCCCCCCTTGGGCAAAAGTGTCTTACGGGGATGAGGCTGTAGGCCTATCATGCCTATACTGAACATTTGACCATGTCCATGTTTTGTTAGCATTATTCAACAAAAACAAGATGGCTTCAGGAAAGTGTTCCATGACCATTTTAGTTTAAAAACTGAAAATCTTTGTGCGCTTCGCGCGCATTGTTTCTACAGGTTCCAACATTATAATGGATCTCGAACCAAACCAAATATTATATGGGGGACGTTAAAAACGTCATACTGGACCCTTTAAGTTTTAGAAATGCCAAATGTTGCGCGCTTCGCGCGTATTAGTTTCAATGTTTCATTATTCAAGCTGAACAAGATGGCTTCAGGAAAGTTTTCCATGACCATTTTAGCTTAAAAACTGAAATCTTTTTGTGGGTTTGCTTGCATTCTTTCTACAAGTATCAACATTATAATGGTCTCGAACCAAACCAAATATTATATGGGCGACGTTAAAAATGTTATACTGGACCCTTTAAGTGTTAGAAATGCAAAATTTGGCGCGCTTCGCGCGAATTAGTTTAAATGTTTCATTATTTAAGCTTAGTATCAGAAGGCTTCCAACCAGTTTTCAATGACCATTTTAGTTCAAAAACTGAAATTTTTGCGCGCTTTGCGCGCATATTTTCTACAGGTTTTAACATTATAATGGCCCTCAAACCATACGATTTGGATCAGGACTTGATATGTGTAACTAATAACTATGCAATATCAAACCGTCAAAAACGTCATACTTGTCTATTTAAGTGTTAGAAATGCCAATTTTTGCGCGCTTTAAGAAAGCTTCAGGACAGTTTTCCATGACCATTTTAGTTCAAAAAATGAAAAATTTTCGGCAGGTTTTTGCGCGCTTTGTATTAGTTTCAACGTTTCAATATTTAAGATAAACAAGATGGCTTGAGGAGTGTGCCCCCTATCAAAACAGTCCTGGATACGCCCTTGGCCCCCAGGACTATTCAATCAGCGCTATGCGCTGCTTTGTTTAACACTCAATTATCATTATCAAATTTGTGTCCCCCCCCCCCCTCATGTCTGAAAACTGATTGACGCCCCTGACCATACAGTCCATACTAAAATATGCGTGTATGAATTCCGGCGAGCGAAGCGAGTCGAATTTTTTTTTGTCGGCACAACTGGCTCTGTCGGCAATTGATGACCTTTACACCCCCGCCCCCCCCCCCCCCCCCCCAATGAAAAGGGTCTGGGGACGCCCTTGACTTCATCGCTGCATCAACTTCATCGCTGCATCAACTTCATCGCTGCATCAACTTCATCTCTGCATCAACTTCATCGCTGCATCAACTTCATCGCGTATTGAAAAATCTAGTCAAGACACTTAATTGTGGCTATATACATTTTGATATGTTTTGTGGGCATACCTTCATTACCTTGACATAATCTCATAAGGATGTATTGGATAACTCAACTTGTTAGAGCCGATTTTTAGGGTCCAGGGAGGTGGTTTGACCCCTGCTTTTATGTAGCGTATGGGGAGCGGATTGGTGGTGTCAGATAGCCCTTATCTCCGGGGGGGGGGGGGTTCTCACATTGATTGTGTGCCTGCCTTTTGGGGTGCTTTTTCGCGCAAATTGGTATAGCGATGGGGTGGTTTTCATCACCGACCACAGCGCCCAATGGCATAATTGGATGTATTTTGAGGCATATTTTTGTAAAAAGCGCCCAATTTGTGCAAAATTGGGTGCTTTTTAAACAAAATTGGTAAATGATGGGTGTGAAATTGGCCAACAAATAGGTATAGAGAAAGTCACATTTTCGAAGTCCGGCAGGCACATCCACGTACGATTTTGGCGAGGGCCCCGGCCTTATTTTGTGGTGTGCACTCATCATCGGGAGCACGTCCACACCAAACTTCCCCCATTGAAATACGTGTTAAAAGGGAATATTTGAAGACACCTATTCTACCATTCGGTGACATTTACGACATACAGTGTCACTATATGACCATTTTCATAAAGCCTTGTTTCATTGGGGCGGACATTGGGGTTTATCAACCTAGATTTTTCGCTACGGACCTTCACACAGCGCCCTCACTCTTTCACGTTTTCTGACATGTCTGTTCACCATTTAGGCAGGTGCTTCCGCCTGGACACCATTTAGGTCGATATTAAATTAAAAATATCGTATTTTATCATTGAAGGTGCAATTGCGCAACTGCAACGGATAGGTCCCATTCTTTCATTAAAATACACAAATACCATCCCCGGAGAATAAGTCTTGCCTGAAAACCTCACATTGTCAAGCCTATAATTTATCGTGCTTAAAAATTCCGGAACTACTGCAGGTGAAATTGCGCATTGATTTGGTGTGGGGTTCTCCCTCATCATCAATCAATCAATCAATCAACGCACCAAGACGAATCTTGCCTAGTTTAAAAAAAATAATAGATTTGCGTAGATAGATTGATGCGCTTTACTCCGTAAAGTAGTTCAGGTTGTAAACCAGGCAAGATTTTTCTTCCTGCTCAATCAACGATGTCACATGATCTGTGGTTTAGGGTCAGCAAAAAATCGGGGGTCAATGTTTACAAACCGCAGAGCAGTGGAGAAGCTAAACTACTGTACAGAAATCGACACCTAATTCAGCATTTTTCTCTGAATGATAAACAATACATAGTATTTGATCAGATCTGTATAGCCGGCTATCATCATCTTGATTGAAATAGACTGTTACATTTGATCACAAAATGACAGCATCAGCAATGGACACTGGTTGGAACGCCGCACAAAACGCCCCTCCGGAGGTGAAATCGGCAGCGGCTGACTATGCTACGGATCAGGCTACCGCACAAGTGAAGAAAACTTGCGGAGTTGACATGACTTACGTGAAATCTATCGATGGTATTCTCAAAGGAAAGCAACTCGTAAGGATGAATTGAATTCACTTGACCATTCGTATTCTTTCATTTTTGAAAAGCTTAAAAAATGTATCATTTCATGAGACATGAATTGAATCATGAAGTTATACTAGGCCTAGGCCTATATGATATTAGTATTAATTAAGCTATAAATTATCAAAATTTGGACAATTTCAATAAAAACGAAATTTCCCTTTTTTTACCACACCAATCATATACTAGTAATGACCACGTCCACAGTCAATCAATCAAAAAATTAACCGGCAAGAGCAATAAATATAACAACTCTTTCTTCCCGCTCACTATCCGTCAATGGAATCAACTTCCTGAAAACATCGTAAACATCAAGAATCCCGAAACATTCAAGACCAACGTTGCCGATTTCATCAGACGCAACGAAGCACTAACGCAAGACTAAGAACAACATATGCGCACACCATATCATCTCGTTTGGCTTCTGAAGGAAGCGTTGAGATTAACATTCAGATTCAGATTCAGATAATGCGCTTGTCATTTGCTGCCCCGGCTTCTGGGAACCCAGGCGTTGCTGAAAAAATAGTCGAGACTTTAGCATTGTTTAACGGGGGAATATTCGTACCGAGATGTACCCGGGACTGTTACCCCACTGTTACCTAATGTTTTAAGAGCCAGCCCAGGACTGTGACGTTTCGCCCGGCTGTCAGGGGCCGGGACTGTACCCGGGGTTGTACCAGGAAGATGTTCTGATATTTAGTGCCCCACACCCCCGGAACAGTACCTGGAGATAGCGGGGGATATAAACTATGTATGTTGGCATGTTGCATTACGCAGTTTGAGCGTAAGCAAAAATGTGCATGGAATCGCTGGGCGAAAAGCGTATACGGTATAGATAGTGGAGTGGTGATTTGGAGAAATTTACTTGACTATAGAAGTCTGCAAAGAAGTTCAACACTTTTTTCTGTTCTAAGCGTAAACACAGTGTAGTTGCCATTGGTGGAGTAAAATAGCGCCACTTAAACTAAATCATGTGTGGCACCACATGTATGGCTATGTCACTGTAGTTCGAATCACAGTGCCTTGTTGCAAGTGAATCACAAGGAGTATACAGTTACATGTACATGGGCGATTCCATGGTAACAGTAACACATGTTACATTTTGGCGCGCCATTCTTCATTCTCCACTCTATAAATGTAAGAGTAATTCGAATGAAGTTTTCGACTTTTGTAAATACCCCAGACTTAAGGCTAGATCCTCATGCTAACACCAACATGAAATATCACAGGGCCGTAAGACACTTTTTTCAAAGGGGGGGCGTTTTAAAAAAAAAAAAACCGGAATATTTGTGTGAGTAAAATATGCGCGCGTAGCTCGCGAAAATTTTCGAATTTGCACCTTTTTTTTGCACGATCGAGGTACATTTTGGCTCTAAACAAGCTTGTAGCAAAGAATATTGCATTTTGGGAAGACAAATGCGCGCGTAGCGCGCGAAATTTTTCATCTGTGTACAAATTTTCCGGGGAAGATTTTCAAAGGGGGGGCGATCGCCACCATCGACCCCCCCCTTCTTACGGGCCTGTATCAGCTCATGTTAATGCAAGACCGCTGCTTAAAATCGGTATTAAAGGTAGATGACCCGATCACATTTTCGTAACACAGAATTATTTCAAACATACGGAGATTTTCATATCATATGAAAGCTCGTATTTTTCTCATCATCATACTGAAATTTGATGGCCTAAATCGGTATAATTACGGAGAAATCGATGAATTAACGTCGAATTACCGCGAATGGTGGTATACCACCGATATAGTTTGTGTACAACTCAATGGGTACAGTTCACAGCATCTTGTGCGTCTAAAATAAGAACCATTAGAGCTATGCAACTCAAACTTTGGAACACGACATTTTTAAGGATGACCTTTCATGTAGAATAGAAAACTTCAAGTTGAAAATTGGAAATGTGATCGGGTCATCTACCTTTAACACACGTTATGTGAGAAGACGCACATACTAAATTCCCAATCAATTGGTCACTACTGTAAGCAAGATTAGCAAGTACCATCATAACCCTAACCCCGGTTTAGGATTTTTGACCGGGATCGCAATTTTCGAGGAAAAAACACCAACTAAATCTCCGGGAACCTGCCGGGATTCGATCCGGGGACCCTCCGTTCTCGAGCCCCACCTTCCTAACACTAAGCCACGGCCCTCAGCTACACATTCGTGCAGTATACTGCACTCATTATATAGGCTCGGTTGACTACGTCATCGAAAACCGACGGCGCATGCGTTTGGAGAGGGACTTTGGATTAGCATTTTTTAGCACTCAGGGGGGTTAGGGTTAAGGTTTATTACCAAAATAATAACAAGAATTCAAGTACTCACTTTTTTGGTAAATTTCAAAATAGTTGGTAACACCTGTTACGGTATTACACATATTACACGAGGTACACTTTGTCCAGCCATAATTTACAAGCATTCAATTCTTTATTTAATTTCTAAATTTAAAATTAATTTGGACTTTGACAATTGAACTAACATATTAACCATAAATAGCGATAAATAACACTTAAACAAATTGAGGTTTTTGAACGTTTTGAGTGTGGTAACACGCGTTACAGCATTTTGATGGCTTATTGTGGAGTGGTGGTTATGAATTTATCTAATTGATTACTTTTTTAAATAGGGCCTAACTAGTAGGATTAAAATTATAAGTGGCATCAATTGAAATCAATCAATTTGGAAATATTTTCAAAAAAGTGTTGCTCCAGTAACACATGTTACCATTTTAATTTTTGAAAGGAAGAAAAGTAAATTTTGTTCATAGTATTAAACAATAGCCAAATATTGCAACATTTTTTTCCTGAAGATATTTTTTTATCCTCATCAACTCATACATGTATGATGCATGGTTTAAACTCTGTAGTGCATACTTTGTAGCACACAATAATAATAGTGTATCACGTTATATAGCACATCGTATACGGTACTGAATTTCATGTAAGCTTCTGATTTCTTGTCTTTGTTTTCAGCTATGGTCATTTGTGGCTTTCCTACTCGTGTGCATAGATCTTGGACTCAGCGTGGCAAAAGTTCTCTTCGGTTTAGTAGCATTTCCATTACTGTTGTGTACCATCATTCTAACATTTGTATTTGCAACACATCTGTACAAAAGAGCACCACAAGTTCCATGGTTTCTAGCTGTAAGTTGTTTCAGTTTTTTTTTGTAATGTAAATTAAAACCTTGGTCAAAGTTCAATAAAATGTTTCCCCCCAATTTCAACGTTATATAACTAGTTGCAAGCCTGGCATAAATGACAAAGCAGAACAAATGTAATAAATGTGTCTCTTTCAGTTTGCCCCTAAGTTCTACATTCACCCCACGTAAAATAAAACGCCATTTGACTGGTAAACAGGATTTTACTGTTCTACAATACAAAAATTATTTATTTATAACAAGTGGATTTTCATGTAGATATGATTTAATACTTAATTGTTCTTTATTATGTGAACATTATAGTATCTTTTTGTGATGAACTGATGAAAGGTATATATAATTTAAAATATCTTTTCCCATGCAATTTTAAGATTGTAACATGAGGCAAAGGATAGTTTAAGCTTACTTTAAAAAAAGTAGTTGATTTTGTTCCCAAAGAGCATATAAGTGTGTGACATTTATTGAAAATATTGTTTTATAAACAGTTTATTCTCAGGATTATAACAATAATGCCCAGGAGTGGTGAATGTGCATGTTACCTTCAAGTACGAGAGCTGGAGTCAGTCTAGGGTAAAAACTTCATTTAGTGACTACACAGAATGAAGTTAATCCCTAATGAGATCCAAGATAGATTAGTTTTGTGAAAGGTAATACAGTGTTTTACTCACTTACAAAGAGTGAAATGTCCCCTTCACTTTTGATTTTCACCCATCAACATTTTCCTCAAGAGTGAAAAATGTTGAAAATGCTATTGTTTTACAGCCTAAAACACTATGCCAGCACACAATTTGGCCATCAATTTAGTTTATTCACCCTTGAGAATTTTACCCAGTGAAAGTACTGTTGTACATGAAGGATGAACCTGAACTTGAATGATTTTATTTTTTGTTTTCAGGATTTGGGCATCAGTGCGGGCGGCGGTGTATTTTATCTCATATTTGGAATCGTGCTGATTACGACATTTGATCCTATACTAGTGGCAGCAGGGGTGAGTCTTAGTTCTTTTACCAAATTTACAAAGCATTAATTTACATGTACAATGTGATATTTTTCAAACTTTTACACATATTTTTTCTCTGTTATTATAATGAAGTTTGACTATCACTCAGGAAAGATATTCCTCAAGTCATTCTAGTATTTCGAACTGTTGTGTACTGTTAGGATTGTTGACCCAAACTCGAAGGACCTTCGCCTTTAGCTCGGGCATGGCGGTTCTCGCGGGTGGCGCTCTACCAATGGGACTTCTCGACGGACTATGTCATCTGGTGTCTTTATTTGTGTATTTAAATTAATTAAAAAGAAAACAGTTTTATTTATGTCAACGGAGAGGGAATATATAGGATTTAGAATGTTTGATAATATCAATATATATTCACGCCTTTGACACCGGAAACAAATCCCTTCTCTGTTTGATGCTTACAACTTTTAGATGTTATCTAGCACTAATTTCTTGATCTTCTTGTAGGTGTTTGGGCTCATAGGAGCAGTGACAGCATGGGCACCGGGTACATACTTTTCCCACAAGCGATGGCGTGAAAGCAAGCATATTGTTGAAGAAGGTGCAGCATAGAGTACAACGGACAGTGTACTACTAATTTATACCATGTACCTATTTGTATATTAAAAAGTGCAAATTTACTTTGTCCTGGCCACCATTTAAGATTATTTTTTATTTTGGGCTTCCGAACGGTACAATAAGACTGCATATTAAATATTGTCCACCAGACGTACCCGGATACGAACAATATTAAAGCAATATTGTACGACAAAGAAGATGTGAGTGTGCATGCGCAGATAATGCGCAAGGGTACATTTTTTAGATTGGCGTTTCAATCTCGCTGAGATTAATTTCAGTTCGGGATAATTGATTTATTTTATCAAAACTATTTTCGTGTGATACAAGAATATATTGCACTCGTAAAAAAACATTGTACTCTTCTTCGGCTTGTGCAATAATATTCTAGCTCGTGCAATATGTTCTTGTTTCGCAATCAATGTCATTCATAATTATATAATGTTTTGAATCATGATAGCCAAATTAATGACCAAGAAATTTGCAGTTTTTAACCTTCCCTGTTTATTTGAAGGATCCAGAAAGGGCAGGTAAAATACCAGATTGCACAGTGTTCGTGTCAATAAGTCTCCAATATGAAGAAAAGCACCCAGCAGCTTTTATTTACAATACAAATCAACTGTAAAACCATGGCTGCCTTATGTTTTATTTCATATGGGATACCTACTACAGGAAATTGCAGACTTGTTACATCTATTTGGTGGTTGTCCCATTTGTTGCACTGTTTCCCAAAGGACTTACTTTGAAAAAAGGAGTTGGGCACTTTGCAGGATGCACCTTCGTAACACAGCAAATGACACACATGTGAAATGCTTGCAAATAGAAAATTAAAATTAATTTGTCTTTTATTAATTGTTTTTTTACCAGATACCATTATTTTTGTTGTTGAGATACATCTGTAGAATATCCTTAATATTGTTAATGTATTGAACAAAGAAGCTATTTTAACAAGTAAGTTTTAATACAAATTACAGTAAAGTGTGATTTTGTTAACTCCGCCATTCACTCCAATAGCAATCTTTCACGCCAGAGAGTAATTTGGAACAGCCATAACTGACCAATCTGGTTTCAGTATTCCATTCTGTGACCACACTGTACCAGAATACAAATACATAGTTTGAGTGTGAACCAATCAAAGATTATGTAAGCAGCTGTAGTAGTATTTTATAGGACTCGGTGCCGTTAGGGTTAATACCAGAACTACCATTGGTGGTATTCTGATCATTGTGAACAACCATTTTGTATTTCTATGGTGATGTAAGTAGAGGTGTTTGATATCAAAGTGTAAATGTATTGTAATAAAATGCACTGTTTTTACATTATGTTTGTGGACCATGGTTTATCATGTGATGCAATTGTATAGATATTTTATACATCTTCCCGACCAGCCTAAGAAATGGCTTACATTATCCAAGATATTGTAATATCATACTGTACTACATGTAGTACACCATATTGTGTTATTGCATCATGAGCATGCATTTGGCCTGGAGTAAGTTGGTCAGCAAGCCGCCTCCATGGACACTGGATTGGAGTAGTCAGAGATTGGGGTATACTGAGGATCTATTTTAGATCTAGTAATGTTCATAAACATTAATAGTGTATAAGTAGAGGTGTTTCATATACTCAAATGTGTAAATGTATTGAACTAAAATTCAAATTTATCAGTTGTAACAACCATAAACAGAACAAAAAATCAAATAGATAGAAACATTGATGGTATTGTTTGGTCTCTAGAATGTTGATACAGTAAACCTTTTTGTTCAGTTGCTCAGTATGTTAACCCTAAGGTTTTCCTTTAAGAATAAAGATGTTGTATGTTTGTACCTATCCTCTTGCCCCCTCCCCTAGACATTATGTTTTGTTATGTGAATGTGAACATGTAATCAAATGATGCAGGGTAGTTCTAAAATCATTGTCAATAAATTAGAAATATGTAGAAAATTTAAAAATGTATAGAAAATATATTATGTAATTTGTGTATACTATGAAAAGGAAAATTAGTAAATTATATTCAGCATTTCATTGATGTGTTTTACCATATTTTGTTCTGTAAGAATCTAGCCTTTTGTTATTACGTAGGTCATGACTATGGCCGCCATCTTTCAAAATGTGAGCACCCTCGCAGGGCCGTGTGTAAAATAGAGAAGACGAGGAGGATCGAGCCTAGGTCTTGACCAGGAGCTACTTTTTACTATTTTGACCAAAAAAATGGCTCCTGGTCCTATACTTTACTGTGCAAAGTTTGGAAAACACCAGGAGCTAAAACTTGACGACCAGTAGGTAAAAAACGACTGGGGTGCCTGCTTTGGAAGAATTTGAATTAAATTATTTTTAGACTGGGGTAATGTAGCGCGGTTGTAACCTACTTGAGGTTACTTCTCACTTGATATGACTGGCCATTTATATTATGTAATTTGCATCTCCAAAGAAAAGGAATTTAGTATTCAGTGTTTTATTGATGTGTTTTACCATATTTTGTTCTGTAAGAGATTGAATTATTTGTAGACTGGTGTAGCATATCTGTAACATTGAATTATTTGTAGACTGGGGTGTAGCATGGCTGTAACATTGCAACCTACTTGGGGTTACTTCTCAGGGTGTTTTTTTCTATATCTGATACAAAATAAGATGATTCGACCGGGGTGGCTAGGGTTGGTTCATGTTTCTGTTTCGATTTGGGGGTGTATATTTTGATTTTCACCCACCATGGGGACCAATGGTTAATGTTTGATTTTCTTTGGATTTTTCCATACAAGTATACCTTAATGTGAGTAACCACCCCCCCCCCCCCCCCCCCCCACCTCCCTGGGTACATTACATATGCCAATTTTGAATATGTCAACACCCTACCCACCCTCAGGCTGATATGATACGCTATTTTGTAACTAAAACTGTCCCAACATTTAAATAAAAGTTATTTAATTTATGTTAGGCCAAACAAAAAACAAGTTTGTTTCCAGTATTGCGTGCGCATTTCACTGAGACGCTTGATTATTGCGCATTTAATTTTTTTTATAGAAAAAAAAGCTGAAACTGGGAAAAATATTGTTAAGATGCCATCTTTTGTCAAAATTGTGTCCAGCATGTTTCCAGATGGCGATTGGCCACATGGCAAACACGAAAGTGAATATCACATTTTAGCGAGCGTAAGAGTAACAAAAATGCACAGATTTGACTAACACTGCAAATTATGAGCGTTTACTTTTGGACAAACTAAAAGTAAACTAAAAAATAAACGCAATTCTAAACACAAAAGTAAACGTAAAAGTAAACGCAAAAGTAAACATTTCTTGCATTTTGCACCCAATTGACCTCAAAGCACGCTCCAAGTGAGTGAATATAATCACAGATGTTTCCACCATCTGTGATATAATGGGACAGTTATTTATTAGAGGGTGGGTAGAAAATAGCTTAGTTGTTGGGCTCACATAAGTGTTTAGTATTGGGTTCACTTTTGAGTTTACTTTTAGTTTGTCCAAAAGTAAACGCTCATAATTTGCAGTGTAAATAAAACCATTTCAAGTGAATCTCCACTATGAATTTGAGCAAAAAATAAAAAACGCATTTCGCATTTGACTTTTCAGGCTTGGAAACAAGCTTGTTAATTTTTTTGGCCTAATGGTGATTAAATGTAAAATTGCCATTTTGCTTTCTTAGGAATTTCAGATTTTGAAAATGGGTATTTTCTGATAGAAATAAGACTATTTTGTAAATATGAAAGTTTGGCTGAAATGACCTCTTGAAAATCTATAAAAATAGTGGTTTTATATTTTGAGTATTTTTCATTAAAAGGCTACTTTTTTGTAATTAGAGTTTCAATTTCAACGCCATTTTCACCATATGCCCAAGATATTGCAGTCTAATGTAAAATAATCTCACGACATCTCTAACACTTTTTGAGAAATTTGCCTCTGAAAAAGGTTACCCTCTTTTTGGTCCACTCTGTATTGCACGGATTGTCAATTATGTGCAAATAGTAATGGACTGTTATAAATGTATTGATTGATCCACCTGAATTGGAACCTCGTTAACACAAAGTAGCATGGGCTTCGCATTTCAGTTTGTACTAAACAGGAATTTGTGTAATCAGGTTTATACTTCAAAAACACTTTGTGTTATCAGAGTTTGTCTTAACGAGATTCCACTACACTGTATACCAATATTTGTACCGAGTATTCGTCAAAGAAGTAATTAAAATTACTTATATCAGCCAAAATATTACTGTTTTGAATGTCTAAATTCTTTATAGAGATAGCTTGCGTGATCTCTCAGGCGCTTCTTTTTATCAAATACATGATGGCATACCTCCAGCAAGGTAAAAGAGTAATGCTTTATGAACTTGTTTCTAGATAAATGGAGCATTATAAATGCTTATTCATTTATTATTATTATTAATGCATAGCTTGAGCTTCAATTAGAAGTACATGTAGGCAACAGACATCGTTTCATGTTCTATCAAAACTTTGTATCTCCATCTGGCCCTTCACCATGTATAAAAGTAATACTTCCTATAACCTTTGGGCACTCTGCTCTAAACATGATCAAGGGCCAAACACTGCTCTTGAACATGTATAAAGCAGCACTTGCTATGCATGGGCAGTCTTACTTTATACATGAATGCTGGAAAAAAATACAAGTACAAGGTTTTGACAGTACAGCGAACTACGACCTACGATCACAAGTATTCACAGGAGGTATGCTATATTTAGTCGATAGCATATTATAGCTATAATCAAAATGATCTCCTGGAGGGATCCAGCATGTAATCTAGCCAGAGGCAAAGTGTTTCTATTCAAAGCGATTATTCTTTGCATCGTATCATTTGGGTTAGATTCACATGTATAAGGTATGTGCCACTCTAATGGGTCAATGTTTTGTGCACCAATTTCTGAAACATGTGGTATGATTTGTGCTGGAAAACCCTACACATGGATCCCAATTTGAAGAAAAAAACCTGAAACCTCACACATGAATCCCAGTTTCCCCAAAGAGCAAATCAGCCATTTCTTGAGGTACACATCACGGAGTAATTCTGTTATACCCTTCACAGAGGTATTCATCATGTTCATAGTGCATAATTTTTAAGAACGACGCATACTACCGATGTTGGTGTGTAGGGTATAACAGAATTATGCCCACATCATTCGCAATATTACGATCGGCTCAATAGAATATGCACTAACTTCACCTCAACTGGAGGCAAAACAGTATGGGAGGGATAAAGTTACAATGCTATACAGTATAGCATTCACCAGACTTTCAGGACTTTTCATAAAATCCAAAGACTTTCAAGGCCTTGAAAAAGGAATTTCATTTTCAAGGACTTTCAAGGACTTTTTTGGCTTTTCAAGGATCTGCACGCACCCTGTATACTGCAATACGACCAGAATGCAAATGTGCCATTTTGCGTATATTCGAGTGATCGCATCTTAACCCTTACAAGAACTATCTTCCAATTTGGTCAGAACAATTGTATATTGGTTATACAGGCTGTCCCAAAATGATGTACCCATCGATGGGATTTGGTCCGTTGTTTTTACATCATCTTTATCATACTGTACATTTTAGATCATGAATATCGGATTTATCAAACTCAAGATACACTCCATGATGTAAAACATGGTGATTTCACCTTTTTGACAAAGTGCTAAAAAAAAGTGTGTGCTATTACAGCTTGTTTGAAAGAAACTTGTGTATTTTCATAATCTTTTGTCTACTCAATATAATCTTGTGTGTCTTTCTGTTGTAACTGTTATTAGTTATAGGTGTTCAAATCATTAATAACTCTTCTCCTTAATTCAATTAACGGGTAAAAGAAGTTTGTCACACATGAGTGACCCCATGCATTGTTTTATTTGACAAGTGTTTAGGGACTTCTAAATGACTAGGGTCATGTGTTTTAAGCTCGCCTCCTTTCGCGTTACACACGGATTTTGGCTTTCGCGACATGATTTTAACTTTTACACATTTAAATTTGCTTGTATACCTCACTGAGGTAGTAAAAGTATACATTTTCTGAAGGGAAATTGCATGAGGAAACCAGATATGCCATTAAAATTATAGTACGACCAAGAACTAAAAATAATGGTATGATCGGAAATGTTCGGGAAAATATCAGAGTTTTTTATTTTCAATTTGAGATCCATATATTTTTTACACCTACCCCTATCATTATTTACTTTACATATTTGAATTCCTCATGAAATTACCCATTAGATGATATATAATTGTCAAAGTTACTACGTCGGTATGGTAATTATACCGGCTAGTGAATATCTCCAATTTTTATTTTATATATTTTTAGAATTTTTAGAAATATTTGTTTAAGGATGAACCCTTCCCTGATATAAACTGCATTTCTGAATTCCTCTAGTAGTTACAAGCTTTCCAAAAATGTATACTTTTGCTATCATGGGTTGAACACTTTTTCTGTTATAGTAATTTTTATAAATCCGGTAAATTGAGGCTGATTATTCATGTTGACTGTGTAGCGAATAGGAAGAAAGCTGATGATCATGGTCTTATCCATAATTAATTAGTTGTTACAAATAGTTGACAAGTCTGTTGAACCACATACTTAAAGACTACTAAATATCCTTTAAAATGGGACCAAAATGGTGTTTGTAACATTAGGGGATGACTAGTTATTGTAAAAAGAACAAAGCATGGGATTATCCCCATTGAGTTTGTACAGGCGGCACCCCTTCCAGCACCACCCCTGGTCCCCAAACAGCTGTATCTCCCTTTCTGTATTAGCTATACCAATGCCATTTTGCAGGCAGATAGCTTGTTATTAGGGCTTTAAAATGATACCAGATTTGTTGAGATAGCTTTTGTGGTTTTAAAAATATTTGAGGAAAATGACAGCATGAAAATAAAAAATGTAACGGCACCACCCTATTGGGAGGCGAGTTCATAACGCGTGACCCTAGTGGTATTTGGTAATTCACCAGTGGCTTCGATTTCATTTTCACATCGGAGAATGGATTTCGTGAGGTTAAACATAAGGGACTATATCATATTTAGCAAGTTTGTAGGAAATTGCATCCCCAATATGAAAAGGAAGTCTAAGCCACTGCTAATTACCCATGGCCACATCTTTACCTGTTTAAATGTCCCTCAAGTTTAGCCTCAAAACTAGGTCATTATAGAAACAAAGCTTGGGGTCGCTCATGCGTGACGATCCATTTTTACTCTTCAACTTGAATCAAAATGACGAAGTATTAATGGTTTGAACAACAATATGATACAACAGCAGTTTAAAATAGAATGGAACCAAAGCTATTAGCAGACAAAAGATTGAGAGAATGCATTAGTTTCTTTCAAACAAGCTGTTTAAAAATATATACATTTTTTTTGCACTTTGCCAAAAAGGTGAAATCACCATGTCTTGCATAAAATAGTGTAACTTCATTAAAATAAGTCCGATATTCATGATCTAAAATTCTAATGAACGGGTACAGTTATATAGAAAATATGATAGAAAAACAACGGATCTAATCTCATTGATTTTGATGATGAAAAAAATTATTGAACTTTGGGCATCGATGGGTACTAATCATTTTGGGACAGCCTGTATGTGCATATCTTGTAATTAACCAATCACAAACACTGTTAAATGGGCAGGTGGTACTCCTAGGATCAGCCGTGAGACTTACTCATGACATGCACAATCAAAGATGAAATTTGTCATTGGGGAGTAAAATTGCAGCCTCTCACTGCAAATTATGAGCGTTTACTTTTGGACAAACTTAAAGTAAACTCAAAAGTAAACGCAATACTAAACACTTATGCGAGCCAAACAACTAAGCTGTTTTCCACCCAGCCTCTAATCAATAACTGTCCCATTATATCTCAGATGGTGAAAACATCTGTGATTATATTTACTCACTTGGAGCGTGCTTTGAGGTCAATTGGGTGCAAAATGCAAGAAACGTTTAGTTTTGCGTTTACTTTTACTTCTAGTTTTGTGTTTAGAATTGCGTTTACTTTTGAGTTTACTTTTAGTTTGTCCAAAAGTAAACGCTCATAATTTGCAGTGTCTGTTATTAAGCACACAAACAAACCGTTAAACAAAGAACAAAGTAATTCCAAGATGGCAAGTAACATGGAGTTAATCCATTGGCTCAACATTCAATGAAAAACACAGGAAACAACAATTTTGTGTAAAATTTATAAAAATCATTTTTTGATTAAACATATTTTTATTCATATAATATATATCATATTCATATCATACAATTTTTGGTCATTGGCTTACTATGATATTGCTAATGTTTAAACTAACCACACATTAATTTGATGAAGGTTTATTTCAAGTATAACATATAGGGCTTAAATTATGGGGGGGGGGGGGGGGGGGCTAAAGATTTGGAGCAAGCATAATATGCTTTGCAATACTACATGTAACAGCTGTGTCAACTCAAATTTGGGAAGGTAACGATGTATATAATAATGCATGCCCATTATTTGAAAAATAGGTTTAATTAGTAGTATTATAAAAAAAAAATTACCATTTATTACTTTAGTGCCCATTAATTCATCTCAGAAAGAAGAGCAAATTACATTTTTTCCATCAAATATTTTGTCTCCATATTTTACAACTAAATTCAGACTTGATGAGCTGAAGGACATTCATCTGTATTTTTGTTCATTCAATGTCATAGCAAAGTTCCTCATGATATGACTGTAATACTACAATAAATTCAAATAAAATAGTGACTTGCAATTTGTAGAGTAAAACTTCAGACAACATCATCAAAACACACATTGATTGTATGTGTATGATATGACCAAAAGTAAAGGGTCATTGACACTTGGGGGCAAAGTCCTGGTTTCAGGTTGGTTTGTATGCAGCTCACTGTTGCACAATACCATCCAAACTAGCAGAACCACATTTATGATAATAAGATATAGAGCCAAATTTACATTAGGCCAACAAAAAAAAAGTTGTGTTGCCCTCACAAACCTAAAATCAGGAAGGTTTATATGACCAAACAACGATTTTATACCTATTATTTAAGTCAACATGTGTGAAGATACGAAGGAAAACCCAATGGTGAATATTTTGGTTTCTTGCCCATCTCTGTGCAATTTTCACAGATTGGAAGATCTTGAGAAAAAAAAATCTTGAAAAAAAATCTTGAAAAAAAAAAATCTTGAAAAAAAAAATTCTTAAAAAAAAAAACCCCGGCCCATATTCTCGGAATTTTGACCCAGCCGGATGAGGGCAACACAATTTTGTTGTTGTTGTTGCCTTATATATATATTTTTTGAATGTCCATCAGAAATGCTCACCTGATGGAAATGAAGGGATTTCGCACACCTCTGACAAGTGCCCATATGTACTTGTCACATGCCAACCTGGCCTTACATGCCCTACTTAGGCGACAAAACACACACCTGTTCTATGGAAAAATTCAAAATGTTCAATAAAAAATAATAATTTCAAACATTTTCAATTAAATGTAACATGTCCAACATTTTTCAAAATTCTTTTGGTCCATAAAACAGATTTTTTTTCCCCGTCGCCTTTTATAAATAATTTAAATATTATCTCCCGATTATTATACTTTCACTGCAAATTATGAACGCTTACTTTTGGACAAAAAGTAAAATTATATTCTAAATTCTAAACACAAAAGTTAACGTAAAAGTATATGCAAAACAAAACGTTTCTTGTATTTTGCACCCAATTGACCTCAAAGTGAGTGAATATAATCACAGATATATAAATTAAAAGTTTAACGGGTTCGCCGTCGGACAAGTTTTAATCACAGATGTTTCAATTAACTGTGATATAATGGGACAGTTGTTGATTAGAGGCTGGGTGGAAAATAGGTTTGTTGTTGGGCTCACATAAGTTTTTAGTAATGCATTTACCTTTTTGAGTTTACTTTTAGTTTGTCCAAAAGTAAACGCTCATAATTTGCTGTGTTTGGCATGTTAATTGTTACAATATCTTGCATCCATCTTTAAAAATAAATTATATATGTATAATATCTTGATCTATTGATTAAAAATTAAATACATTTATGCACTGGATACAAATAGCATTTTAGGTTAAAATCATACTGTTAATGTTAGTAAAGATTGCATAACTTAATTTTTGGCAGCATTATATGTTAAACAAGGACAAAAATATATCAATGGACTATACTGTAGCTACTGTACATACATGTATGTACGTAACTTCTACAACAAAATCCATTAATGCCACAATCCCTACTCACCAGTAAAAATAAATATTATTAAATATAATTAAAACAACAACAATTTGTCCCGATAGTGATGTACCGTAGAATGGGGATACTCTAACCCACTTTTCTTGCATTTTAATTCATTGCATTGAAGATTTACCCCACATGGCACATTTGGGTAACTTTGGCCCACTTGCGAAAAACTCATTCAACCCTACTTGGATGATGAGATATTTCACTGACATTGGAAAAGGGTATGTGCCGAGCTGAAGACCCCCCTTTTCACCCTCTGCTGCTAGCTCTTATGACCCCCACCCCCTTTTAAAGCCTGGATCAGTTCTTAAGACCCCAATTTTAATGAAAATTCAAAAATCTTTTCATTTCAAAACCCCAAATTTTTGAAAATTTTGCGTTCTAAACCCCCCAAAAATAGAAAATTTGCGTTCTTGCTAATCAAATTGAAATATAGGCCAGTTCTCAAGACCTACTTTTTTGAAAAAAAAATCAGTTCCTAAGACCCTATTTTCGTCATAAAATCCACTCAGTTCAGTTCTGTAGCCCCTTTTTGAGAGCCTGTGCGGCACACCCCTACTCCAAAAAAAGTTGAGTGCCCCCCCCCCCCCACAAATCATATCCAATGTTACGCCATTCACTTTACGGGGCAGTCGCACCATAGTTTATTACCCAAGGCTCTGCAGGCTAATTTAGTCACGCGCGTATGAAATCCAATATTCTGTCAGATTTGTTTAACATATTGTATGTTCAATTCAAATATCATGATGTGTCATATTATATCTTTGACAAAACACATGTAGTTTTTAAATCATGCCTCACTGTAATAATTCAGACCAAAGATTAGTGAGATACTGAGATTTCATTTCAAGAAGTAAATTTTGCAAATTAATAAGTACTTTGTGTCAATGTCACAATATGTATGAATTGTACTCATTGGGCTATTCCACTTGAAATCCATACACCCCCTATGGAAGACATTACCTTAATCTTCCTCACAGGGAGTGTGAATTTGAAATAGGGTTACCAGCATGGGCGACTCCTTTTGAAATCTACACTCACGGCGCGGAAGATTCAGGTTATGTCTTCCTAGACATTTATATCCCCTATGTCTATGGAAGCTGTTAGGGGATATTACAATATAAGTGCTGATACTGTGTGTGCGCCGTTTCGGTAGCCTGTAAATGAAGCGAAATTATTTGTGACGATTTCCTAATGGCAGCAAAAAACAGTGGTTCGGAAGTCACGTATAAATGGTGGTCCCGTGCATCGGAAGAGCAATACCCGAGCACGTTAAAAGGTTACAGACTCTTTCGTTAAGAGTAGGGAATCATCCCGGTCTGTAGATCTGTTCACACATCTAACGGACCCCAATGGAAATAAGCTAATAAGCTTATTGGGTTATCCAGGGTCGTAGGACCCAATTCATAGGGGGTGTATGGATATCAACTGGAATAGCAGATCACAATATTCGGATTTATCACAAATTACCGTCGGCTCTTTAATCGTCAGTGTTCAGTGCAATGAGTTATTTGTACCAATCACCACCCCACTCCCTCTAAATATAATCATACTATGTCTGGTAAATCCTAGACTTGGAGCGCTGCCATTGCAGACAGACATACCTTGAAGAAACATCAATGCGAACACAGTGTTAAGTCACCCTAGACTTGAAGCACTGCCATTGCAGACAGATATATACCTTGAAGAAACATATACGAACACAGTGTTAAGTCACCCTAGACTTGAAGCACTGCCATTGCAGACAGATATACATTGAAGAAACATCAATGCCAACACAGTGTTAAGTCACCCTAGACTTGAAGCACTGCCATTGCAGACATATATACCTTGAAGAAACATCAATGCGAACACAGTGTTAAGTCACCCTAGACTTGAAGCACTGCCATTGGAAAATGCAAATTTGATTTGCCGCAGTGGTAAGTCGTCCTAGACTTGAAGCACTGCCATGATAGCATGCAAATTTGATTTGCTACAGCGGTAAGTCATCCTAGACTTGAAGCACTGCCATTTTAAAATGCAAATTTGATTTGCCGCAGTGGTAAGTCGTTCTAGACTTGAAACACTGTCATTATAAAATGCAAATTTGATTTGCCGCAGTGGTAAGTCGTCCTAGACTTGAAGCACTGCCATTACCATATAGCATGCAAACTTGATTTGCCGCAGTGGTAAGTCGTCCTAGACTTGAAACACTACCATTATAAAATGCAAATTTGATTTGCCGCAGCGGTAAGTCGTCCTAGACTTGAAGCACTGCCATTACCATATAGCATGCAAACTCGATTTGCCGCAGTGGTAAGTCATCCTAGACTTGAAGCACTGCCATTACCATATAGCATGCAAACTTGATTTGCTGCAGCGGTAAATCACCCTAGACTTGAAGCACTGCCATTATAGCATGCAAATTTGATTTGCTACAGCGGTAAGTAAGTCATCCTAGACTTGAAGCACTGCCATTTTAAAATGCAAATTTGATTTGCCGCAGTGGTAAGTCACCCTAGACTTGAAGCACTGCCATTACCATATAGCATGCAAACTTGATTTGCTGCAGCGGTAAGTCACCCTAGACTTGAAGCACTGCCATTATAGCATGCAAATTTGATCTGATGCAGTGGTAAGTCATCCTAGACTTGATACACTGCCATTATAGCAAACACATTTGATTTGCTGCAGCGGTAAGTCGTCCTAGACTTGAAGCGCTGCCATTATAGACAAGCAAACATGCATAAATGATGAAAGTTTGTATGAAATGCTGCCAGCGGGCTAATGTCTTCATAGATATCACCATCTTTGCAAAGAACTTTTAGATCACAGCGTATTCTCTATGTTGGCACTATTGAGATTGTTGTGAGCTTCCACCATCCTTAATGTGTCCGCGATGATGCTTCGTTTCCAGGCACGCACAGCAAAACCGACCTCAATCAGGTACGCTAATGCCACCAGGATGCCCAATACCTGCATGGTGAGGGAAAGAAAATATAGTGAGGGAATGAGCAGATTATTGTACATGGAACTGGGGCAGGGGGTGCTCATATTCATGTTTTTGTGTTTAGACGTGCCATCATGAGCAGGGATAGAAATAAGAACCGCCCGCCCGCCCATAGCGGGTAACTTTCGTGTCGGGCGGGTGAAGATACAAAGGTACCCGTCCGACTGGCGGGTAACATTTTTGAAGCTTAAAGTGTAAGTAACAGTAAGTTCAGGGTAATTTCATCATCAGATGATCGTGTGTCATGATTACAGTGGAGATCAGGTTGATAGGAGGTTAAAGAGAGTATTGGATTGATGAACATGATGAATACGAGGAGCTGTTACAGGCTAGGTTTACAGTGGAACATCGTACAATAAAGACAAAAACATGTAAATGTAGTTTAAAGTAGTCTTGCTCTTAATTGTTTGCTGCAAAATTTGATAAAAAACCTTGGGTTGGTAGACTTTTTGTCGGGCAGGTAAATTCTGTGAGTTACCTGCCCGACTGGCTAGTTGAAAAAAATCTGAAGTTCCATCCCTGATCATGAGTCCAAAGAGGGAGAATTCAGAATTGATTTCTGAAGAAAAACAAAAAAATTGACCTTTGTTGGGTAAATTAAAAGAATTAATTTTCAAAATTAGTTTGCTATCAATGCGTATTTTCTAAATATTACCAGGGCGATAGAATGCAAGTACCGTATTATCCCTATTAAGCGCCCACGGCGGTTAGCAAAGTCATTTTTGGTGGGCGCTTATTATGTTACCTTTTTTAAACTTATTTATCGTACTAAATAAAATGTACAAGTGGTCATTTGAAGATGCTGACCATTTGATGGTCATTTGAAGATGCTGACCATTTGATGGTCATTTGAGGAGGCTGACCATTTCATGTACTAAATGAAATATATGTACATATGTTTACAAGTGGTCATCTGAGGATGCTGACCATTTGAAAAGGTGGGCACTTATAAGGAATTGTTTGTTGGTAGTCATTGAGAAAAACAGGGGTGGGCGCTTATAAGGTCCTGGGCGCTTAATAGGGATAATACGGTACTTGTTATTCAATAATTGAAAAGTGGACCTCTTTTGTCAGAGCGGAAGTAAGCTGAAGGAGAGGCGGAGGTCTTGATAACTATGGGTTTATTATGACACATTTTATATAATGTAGCTATTTGTGAATTGAGTGTTGATCCTTTATGGCTAAACCAGGTATGATCTTGTGTTAATTATTAAGTAATCAAATGGTTGAATGGTTTGAAATTTCAAATTAGTATTTCATACATCAATGTTTGTCTTGGGTATTTTTAGGTGAGAAATTCCAATGTTATTAATATGACTCTCATCTCGGCTTAAAGGTATATATCTACAAGTTAGTGTCGAGTCCAAGAAACAAATTTGGTTTTCAAGATTTTAAAGAATGTGTCCTTTTTGTGCACAAATTTGAAGAAAAAAACCAATTGCTGTGACTAAAAGAAATCTGGGAGTTCATATTGAAAAATGGGAGCCTTTATTGTAAAATAATTCATGATTTATTACTGTATTTCAAATTTTTTAATTTTGTCATTGCAATACCAAATGATGGTGCACATTTTTGTGTGTTATATATATTGTCTTTTTATTTTGAGAACTTGTAATAAAGACTGTCACAGGCATGAAAGTTAAAGAAGGTATGATCCTGCAATCTTTACTTACACAAGCAGCATATGCAGCTCCTGACTGCTGGGCATTGGCCATTAGATGAGAGGCTACCACAAGCATAAAAAGACAAGCTAGACAACAATATATGACCTCCTGGAAGGGAAAAAATAAACATGTACATAATGTTAAGGTTAAGTGTTCTTGCGCGCGGAGTGTCCATCTCGCTTTTCCTTGGCGTTTGGACCAGACCCCATCTCGCTTTTCTTTGGCGTTTGGACCAGACCCCTCGTAATTTTTGCTGCGGGAGGTTTTGCTGTGGGGGGTTTGCCACTTCTCCTGCACGGCGAGTCTGTTTTACCTTCCCATTTTACCCATTTATACACCTAGGTGAAAAGAGGCAAGGGTGGTAAAGTGCCGTATCTTTTTAAGAGCACCACAAGCCTAGGGGGGGGGGTACTCAGATATCTTTTTGGTAGGAATGTGCTGTCAGCTAAATGAAAATCGGATATAAACATTTACCATTTTTTTTTTTTTTGGGGGGGGGGGGGGGAATGGACCCATATGATTACCAGAAACCCATAATTTCCTAGATATTTGACAGATTTTCCTAAAATTTCGGTGAAAGACAGCAAAATTCAGGATTTTAGACCCATTAGTTTACCAAAAATGGCTTTGAAAAGGGGTCATCCATTTACTAAAAAAATGGGACCCTATTTGGCGGCACATCCCGTAACCTCTTATTCACTAAGTATCCCCCCCCCCCCCCGGACCACAAGCCAATGGAGTTTGACTGTTCCAACAGCATTCTTTTAACATGTTGCCAAAAGGAGAAATTGCACTATCTATTATCTATAGGATGTTTAAAAGCAATGCTTCCTTCCTATAAAGTCAAGGTCAATAGGAGAATGAGAACACACCTGTTTAACAATACTAGTAATCAATAGTTGACATCAAACATGACATAGACCAGAAGATAGCATACATGACATTGCTATCAGCAGTAGATAGTAAACCTTTTTACATTTCAATTAGCAGTAGATAGCATTACAATCTGGGTGGGGGCACTGACATGTAGGAAAAGGAATAGGTGCCGCCCTGAAGACCCCCTTTGTCACCCTCTTCTGCTCGTTCTTAAGACCCCCTTTTGAGCCTGCATAAGCTGGTAAGTCTTAAGACCCCCATTTTATTAAAAATTCAAAAATCGTGAACATTTGCATTCCAAATCCCCAATTTTGTGAAAAAATGTATTCTAAACCCCCAATAGTTAATTAATACAAATGTAGTTAGTTAATCTGGTAAAAAGTCAGTTCCTAAGAACTTACTTTTTGGAGTTCATAAGACCCCGTTTTTGGTCAAAAATCCTCTCCAAAGCTCCCTGTTTTGAGACTCTGGATAGCACATCCCTACCCAAAAATAAGTTGAGTGCCCCCCCCCCCCCCCCCCCCCCCTGTGCAACAGTCCCATCCAATAAACTAATAAAACTATAAGCTTACCATAAGACTCCAAGGCACCTTGATCTTGTGTACAATCCCAGTCATGTACAGTATCATGATGACACCTGTGATCGCTGCAAATGCCGCAGCGGCTGCCTGGAAATGCCAGTAAGAAGAGTCGTTTTCTAGGTTGGGCGCCACCGTCACACAAATGAATCCAATTATGTTCAACACCTGAACGCGAGTTGGAACATAAATCAAAGGATGATATTATTATTAATGTGTAAAATAAAAATGTGCTAAAACAGGAACAATATTGGGACTAGCACAGTGTATTAATAGACTCAATTTCCAATTACACCATTCAGTGTAGTTTTATAACAGAGTTCATCCTTGAAAGAAGGTGTGGGGGGGGGGGGGGCGGTGGGGTGGCAAAGGGATATGGAACAAGTTAGATTAAGCAATATCATGTGATCTTTTTCAAATTTTTACACTTAATTTTTTTCCTGGACTGATAATATAGCCCGGAACACTATAAAGGGCGTTCACACAGTTCGTGTCAATCAAACCATGGAATTCTATTAACGAACGTGTAAATTAAACCATGACTGGGCACTGAGTCTGAACTGATACTAAATTGGGCACTGTAATATATTGAAATTGTGCACACCCACTTGGGAGGATAACACGCAAGACCTGATGATCATAATCCCAACACTTGCTATGAACTGCATGAATGAGATTTTACAATATAATGAATATGAAAAAACCACTAATTTTATAGTAATAACAATAGTCCCCCCCCTCCTCCTACGGTACAGGAAACCCATACGGTAACGTTGGTGGTTTTTTTTTCTTTTCTTTTTTCCCCCATGGGTACAGATAGTGAAACATGCCAAATACCCTATGATAATTGATATGAATAATACCAACTGATGACAAATAACACTGACTAAGTATGATTTATTGTACTACCGCTACCCCCCTCCCTAAATGATGAAAAACCTAGCTACATGCCAAGCACTGGTTAATAACCAGAGAATAACCCAGAGGATGGGTCTCTAAGTTACATGTTACTCCATATAATACGTGTGATCTTCTACACAGGCAGATACAACCCGTATCGTACTTACCACTTCAATGAGTTCCAGAATCCCTTCAGGAAGCACGAGATATTTCAGGCCAGTTGGGATGTCTTCCAACGCCGCTACTGAAGGGATGGTTATCGATTTCTTGTCCGCCATAATGCAATAAATGGTAACTATTTCTGTATGTGTAAACGTGAGAATCAGGATCTATATGTAACCTTTTTGTTACTTATACAACTTCACTTCACGACCTATATAAAGCTTATTGCATAATTTCACACACATGTCATATCGCCCGGCTGCTCTCGTACTTATTTGTTTTGATCGTAAATGATTGATTTTGATATGATGTGTGTTTCTAGAAATTCTTTGAGACTTTGGTGGAGATTTCGTTATTTTTGTATATTAAATCAGTTCAGACTTTTGACAAAAAGTATGGGTTCTTAATAATCTATATTTAATACTAAAGTATGATTTACGTTAAAATTCCGGTTTAGTTTCATATCATGAACAAAAGAATTAATCAATTTGGAATATAATAGTTAAAACGCCGGCTGACCTGGATCAAGGCAATGCCTTGACTGCTGTGTGGTGTGATGTGGTGTGGCCTTGCCTGGATTGACCTGTTGAAGCAGGAACTCACGTGTGGGCGTGGCTGCTTGAACCATGCTTGAACCATAGATCCTTGAGAAGAAAAGGATCTAGGATTCTAGTATGATTGACTGCCCACCCGTAAACATGTAAAGTGCTAGGGGATTATTCCTCCATGTATAGGGTGAACTTTGGCTATTAGTATTAGCTTGCTAGACGTCCCTAGTATTGAATATATAAACCAAAACAATTTAAAGCATTTAAAGCATGGCTACATAATTAGGGTTCAAAGAAGTACCCAACCTCAATTTGTTAATACTCCACATGCACATTACAGGTTTTGAAAGATCGAAACGCTTATGACAAAGGGAAGCACGGGGAAACGCACCCCTACGATACCCAAGACCTTTTCCATATTATTACGTTAACTTTTCCCAAAATAGTCCATTTTCGCAAAATGATGTTCATAAAAAGTGGCATTTTTCAAGGTCCCAAACATGTTTGTTTGCATAACTCCATGACACATTATTGGACATTTTGCGAGAAAAAAGAGATCGCTTGGCTACGCACACAAAGCCCGCACACAATGCACCCCTTCTCAATATTCCCAAAGCAGTCACATTTTACCACTGTTCCCCCCCCCCCCCCCTCCCCGAAAAAGTGGCACTTTTCAACAATTCAGGGATAAGTTATTGACTATTCATTCATGAAACGATCGTTTTATTTTTCATTTCAAATAGAGAGCAGCAGACAAGAGACTTTCTTTTTAATTGAAAGTAAAGACGCTTGTAGTGACTTTTTAAAAAACGCACTGGAGACAGTTCCGGTAACTTAATTGTACTTGTAGGCGGGCTTGTAGGCCTATAGGATCTCGAAAAGTGCCACTTTTTTTGAAAACCTCATTTTGGGAAATGTGACTATTTTGAGAAAAAATAAACACGATATTGAAAAGGGGAAACTTTCTATGGATAGCCAAGCATTTTCCCTTTTCATAAGTGTTTCAATTTTTCAAAACTTATACTTGTGTGTGTGGAGTTATGCAAACAAACGTGTTCTAATTTAAGGGAGAGGGGGCAAGAATGACTTAATTTTGAACTCTTTAGATGTTTGGTTATCAATGTCATGTTTTCTATGCTACTATTGGTAGCAATGTTATTTTTGCTATCTGCTGTTGAAAGCAATGTCATTTTTGCTAATCTACTATACTGCTAGCAATGTCATGTTTGCTGTATATACTGCTGATAGCAATGTCTTGTTTTGCTGTCTTCTGCACTTGATAGCAACTAGTGTCATATTTGCTGTCTAAGTTGCTGATGTAAATGATAGCAATGTTTGATATTTCTGCTGATAGCAACGTCATCTTTGCTATTCTGCTAACTGTTTGCTATCTACTCCTGCTAGTAATGTCATGTTTGCTATCTACTGCTGATAGCAATGTCATGTTTGCTATCTATTGCTGCTAGCAATGTCATGTTTGCTTTCTACTGCTGATAGCAACGTCATAATATTTGCTATCTACTACTGATAGCAATGTCATGTCTGCTATCTACTGCTGATAGAAGTGTCATGTTTGCTCTCTACTGCTGATAGCAATGTCATGTTTGCTATCTACTCCTGCTAGCAATGTCATTTTTGCTATCTACTCCTGCTAGCAATGTCATTTTTGCTATCTACTGCTGATAGAAATGTCATGTCTACTATCTACTGCTGATGGAAATATCATGTTTGCTATCTACTGCTGATAGCAATGTCATGTTTGCTATCTACTCCTGATTGAATGTCATTTTGCTATCTACTGCTGATGCAAATGTCCTGTCTACTATCTAGGCCGATGGAAATGTCATGTTTGCTATCTACTGCTGCTAGCAATGTCATGTTTGCTATCTACTACTGCTAGCAATGTCATGTTTTCTATCTACTGCTGATAGCAATGTCATGTTTTCTATCTACTGCTGATAGCAATGTAATGTCTACTATCTACTGCTGATGGAAATGTCATGTTTGATATTTACTGCTGATAGCAATGTCATGTTTGCTATCTACTCCTGATAGCAATGTCATATTGCTATCTACTGCTGATGGAAATGTCATGTTTGATAGTTGTGAGTCGTGACTGTGGTGTGGGTGATGTTCATCGTTTTTTTAAAGTATGTGACAGCCTTTTTTGGAGTGACTGTGGTGTGGGTTATTTTTTTTGCTTTGATTTTGTTTATGTCTTCGTTATGATATTGTATTGTTTGATGTTTTAATCTTTGTATTTTAATGTATTTTTAAATCTGTCAATAATGTACAATTTGGCCGTTTGGCCACGACACATTATCAATCAAAATGAATTGCAATGAAATAAAATGAAATTTTGCTATCTATACTGCTGATGGCAATGTCATGTTTCCTATCTACGCCAACAATGACATGTTTGCTATCAACTGCTACTAGCAATGTCAGGTTTGCTATCTACTGCTGATAACAATGTCATCTCAACTATTAACTGCTGATAGCAATGTCATGTTTTCTATCTATTGCTGCTAGCAATGTCATGTTTTCTATCTACTGCTGATATAGCAATGTCATGTTTGCTATCTACTCCTGATAGCAATGTAATGTCTACTATCTACTGCTGATGGAAATATGTTTGATATTTACTGCTGATAGCAATAGCATGTTTGCTATCTACTGCTGATAGCAATAGCATGTTTGCTATCTACTCCTGATTGTAATGTCATGTTTGCTACCTACTGCTGATAGCAATGTCATGTTTTCTATCTATTGCTGATAGCAATGTCATGTTTGCTATCTTCTCCTGCTTGTAATGTCATGTTTGCTATCTACTGCTGATAGCAATGTCATGTTTTCTATATATTGCTGATAGCAATGTCATGTTTTCTATCTTATTTTGCTAGCAATATCATGTTTGATATCTACTACTGATAGCAATGTCATGTTTGCTATATACGGCTGATGGCAATGTCATGTTTTCTATCTATTGATGCTAGCAATGTCATGTTTTCTATCTATTGTTGATAGTTTTCTGTGTGCTAGGCTACTGCTGATTGCAATGTCTTATCTTATATCTACTTTTGATAGCAATGTCATTGTTTAATACTGCGATGCAACACTTACTATTGCCGAATGCTATGTTATTTTTAATTAAACAGCTGTACCAAAGCCAATAACTCTCTTCTGTACAAGTGGTAGACTAGGGACATCAGCTACAGCGCTTCCAAGCTTCCATTTAACTATTGAACTAATCATCCATGACTGAATTTTCCAACTACCATAGGCCAATAATAAAATATTGTTTGGTTGTCCTCGACCTTCCTGTCTTATTTTCCGTCAGTGCTACAACCTCGCAACCTTATTCATAGTCAAATTACCCGCTCATGCTTAACCGAAAAACATACATGCCTGAATTGTATCAGTGCAGTGGCGCCGGATTTGATAGACCAGTGTACAATGAAGGCATTCCTGTTATGTGTAGTAGCGTGTGATTACGCACTAAGATGACGTGAGTTCAAACGCCGATTATAAGCCGTTGATGGGCCGAGTGTCGATTGGGAAAATGTGTATACGGTCACAGGTCACTAGGTATATCAAATAAGGTGGGATCGTTTCAAAAAATCCTTAAAATCGTGATACGTGTCTCTATTTTAAATAGAAGTTGTCAAAAAAACATAACATTTTTGGTATCATATTAAAGACAATTTATCCAGCTACCGAATAAAAAAAGAATTAAAGCCACATGTTTAGCAACAGTGAAGTTATCAATCTAAACGTCGAGTGAGTCAAGGGTGGGAGCGGTGGACGAGGCGCCCATAGGTTTGAAACAAAATAGCGGAAAACTAGAACTTTTGAAATTGATACCATTTTAAAAGTATACATAGGAAAGTTTTCAAACTTCTTATATGTGTTAATAACATGTGCTTGCTACTATGAATACTAATATTGAATTGTTATCTAGACATTCTCTACTAGAATATGATGTTCAATTCAGGGAGTGTTTTAATGTAAAAAAATACACAGTTTTATTCATTTTATTGATTAAACAATGGCCAAATCGCAGTCTCTCTATTTCATTTGTGTGACTCTTCAGTCCTTTTCTACCCTGGGTAGTAAAACATTTAACTAAAAAAGCCAGAAGTGTTTCTTCACAGAATTGTTCATAGATTTATGAAAAATTTGCTATTTAGACCTATTTTGGACCACCCTGTATTCAAAATAAAAGGAACTTTAACGATATTCATGTAGTTCATTTTGATAACCATTTTCTTTTAAATTAAATGGTCCATGCTAACTAAATTTCATAGAATATTATATACAAACATTCATTGTATGCATTATTTCATCATAATTTTAGACACCCTGTACTTTTCCTGTGTACATTTTGGGCAAATGATTCTTAGCAAATTTGGTAGCACCTTCTACGGTTGTTCTGATTTTGGTGACTATTTTCAGCTAAACCCTAATTGTACAAACTATCAAACTATTTTGTGAGGAGCAAAAACGATCAAATTGTTTATGTTCCACCCTGTAAAAACTGTACACACCCTGTATAATTTGATTCTTTTTTGCAAAAATAAAAAACCTTAAATCTTAAGCTTTCCAACAATATATAGTTTGTGGATCATTAAGTATGTAAAACTTAAGTTTTGTCCCGTTTAATCAGAATTGGTGCATTTCTCAACATTATTAGAAGTGAAACCTTTTTTTTGGACCAGTTTGTGACTTCTGACCATACCTGTATACGACAAAATTACCCTTTAAACAATTCCAAGCATAGATACACGATCACCTGAAAATCTTTGTGGACAAATTGGACATGTAAATGCAAAAATTCAATCTAGGGGAGGGGGGGGGGGGGGGGGGGTTGAAAAGCAAACCCCACGAACTAAAGCTCTGATAACGATCTAACGCCATTGTCGTGAATTGCGTCATGGTCTTGTTGATATTGTAAGACAACTGAAGGATTAGTTGTTGTTATTGACTTAATGCTCTGCCAGTGCCATTCTCAAAAAGAGAATAGGTATTAAAAGTTCAAAAAAATCTGTTTGAATTTCACCACAAAATGACAAGATCTTAAGAGTCAAATTCAGCTATTTCAATTGAAATCCTTACACCCTATACGGAAGACATGACCTTAATCTTCCACACGGATTCTAGATTTCAAATAGAATCACCCAACCCCATTTGTGGGGAAGATTAAGGTAATGTCTTCAATGGTCGGATGTACGGATGTCAAATGGAATAGCTTATTAGTAGGAAAACAGTTAGTGGGAACTGGATTTTCCCATTTTTTATCTCCCCCTCTCCAAGCAAGCGGCTTTTATTCCTCACATTTCAAAACAAAGCTTATACATCTACGTAGTGACATATTCATAATTATATAATATAATATTAGTGTTACAGATTACATAATGAAAACACCCAAAAAAACAAACAAACATCAAACAACAAGTAGAAAAATACAAATTTGCTTAGAAATTAACAAAAGAGATTTAACCCCCTTCTTTTCATATTGTGTGTATAATTATTGCTTACTATTAGTAGTATTGCCCATAATATTTCAGCATTTATATGGAAAAGTAATTCAGACTTTAAAACAAAAAAAATTGGCCGTGTATTTGTATCTTAGCTCTATAAATATGAAATGTGGCAAGTAATATTATAAGATTTAGAGCATCATCATTAGGGGTTCTTAAATTAACTATTTAAGGCGATATACTAAAATGATATGACGCTATTTACTTTTGATATATAATTATATTTGTTTCCAAAAATGTTTACAATATCACATTGGTAAAAAGATGAAGGATGTTGTTTTTTCCCTCCAAGCAAGCTTTTATTCAATTCCTCAAATTTCAAAACAAAGCATTTACATCTACGTAGTAATACATTCATAATTACATAATATTAGTGTTACAAATTATACATAATGAAACATAACAAAAAAAAGCAAATAACAAGTAGAAAAATACAAATGACGCTATTTGACTTTTTATATATAATTGGATTTGTTTCCAAAAATGTTTTACAATATCGCATTGGTAAAGTAGATGAAGGATAGTTTCCATTCATAATTATTAGTGTTAAAGGTTACATAATAAAACAAAACAAAAAACCCCAGCAAACAACAAGTAGAAAAATACAAATTTGCTTACAAATTTAAAAAAAATAGATATTTCCAAAAACTCATTTCTTTTCATGTTGTTTAAGTGTATTATTGCTTATTGCACAGACATTTTCAGCAATATACATGAAAAAGTAATTGAGACTTAAAAACAAAAATATTTTGCCGTGTAATTTTTATATTAGCTCTACACTGCAGTTGTTTAAACAATTGTTTAACAGTTTGAACAATAGTTGTTAGAGTGACAGGCTTAAACAACTGTTTGGGGTTGTTTAAAATAGTAGTTGGCTTTCGAATGCCGTTAGTTTTATTGTAATTGCTTTTCCCAATACAACGATATGCTTGATCAATCATGAGTGCGTAAACACGGATTGTGCCACTTTTAAGGATAAAAGATGCTTGTGGAAAGAATAATTGTTCTAATTTTAAAAATAATCAGTCTGACGTTTATATGAGCTTCAATATGACAAAGTTACCTTTCAAATGCCGGTTTTTTTGGTCTCATTTGCTTTATCCTATCGATAAATATGCTTGATTAAAGTTGATCACTGAAAGTCAAATGTGTGCTATTTTTTAAGAAGAAATGCTTCAAAACATAACAGCAATTTTGCACATGGGTGATTTCTTTCAAAAAACCAAGCATATCTCTGGCCGATAGACTCAAGCAAATTCGACAAAACAAACTGCATCCGAAAGATTATTCAGTTATCGTGAAGCTTAAAACTAAATTTATATACGAAATGTTTAAAGATGAAAACGACACATTCCAAAAAAAGCATATTTTTCTAAAAGTGGCACAAACCCAATTTTGAGTGCTCGTTGTTGATCAAACATATTTTTAAGGGGGGGGGGGGGGGGGGGGGGGTGGTATCTCAGGTACAGCCTCCGTAAAACTGCCGTAACTTCTTCAATATTCATTTAATCTTTATAAACGTATTCAGTTTTGTGCAGAAAAGGATTCAATGAATCCAACCATGATAATGAAATTGACCATTTTGGAAAAAATTATAAAAAACACGTTTTTTGACCCATTTTAGGTTTGGAAAAGATAACTCAAAATTGTGTCAAATTTTCTCATACTAGTTTTATGATAATTCAGATAACATTCCCCAGGAGCGTTTTTTTATACTTTTCTGGGTATGTAGTGAAAAACTAATGTCCATATAGTGTGACGGAAACGGATGAAAAACAGCAAAATATCTCATAAAAGTAGAAAATACTCGTTGTTCTTATTTCAGGTATAGTATTTTAGAAATGTACTTTATATAATAACTTTTTTATTTTATTTCAGTGACATTTTAGTGGCAGAAATGATCCAATCTATTGTCGGTCGCAAAGTGGCAAGACATTGGCACACTCTGTTTTAAAAAAAAGATGATTGGTTTTCATTAATGTGTCAAGTATATCTATCATGAACTTCCTTATCCTAAAGTAGGACAAAAATATAGAACACATATTAAAACAACATCACTTCTTAAACAAAAAATAACCGCCTATAAAATATCTACAACATCTGTAAGACCATTGGCTGCCGACTGAATGACGTAAGCCATAATGGCTATCTGCCCTTTAACCTCATTCCATCTCTCTTCCGGGTTTGGATCACTATCAATTTCAAACATGGCGTCCGCGAGACCCGGGAAAGCTGTTGCGGAATAAATATTGAATTGACTGGGTGCGAAGACTACGTGCCTGTAGGGTAAAACAATAGAGGTTGTAGACTGAAATTGTGTAAACTAAGCCTTATTGTATTATAGTCAATGCTGGAAATTATTAAGAGAGTATTTCATAATGGCCGCCACCCTACACAGAGTAAAAATTGTGTTTGCGACCGTCATTCGTCATACAGTTGATCCTTTAGAATGGGAGTAAAATAGTTTTCTGACTTAAATTTCAACAAACACTGCAGCCAATGTGTGCCTTTAGCTGAATTGGAAAGAGTTTGATAACTCCCCTTTATATACATTTTGAACTATTTTCGGACCAGCGACGCAACGGCGACTTTTGAATAACCACACCGAACTGCACGTTGAGAAAAGCAAAACACAGACCGAATCCAAAACCGAACCAGAAAATGAAATTGAAACCTGAAACTTAAAACGAACAACCTTACCTTAGTAACTTGCGACCTGGCAATCCTAATGGGTCTAAAAAACTTCTTTCTAATTTCATAAGTTTGTCGTTAAATTGTCTTACATCGAGGTCACTGTAAGGAGAAAAAAATCATATATATTTGTTTAGAATGAGGTTCAGATTGTTGTCTATGGCATCATACATAAATCATTTAAAAGAAAGAAATGTATATATGTTGTACGGGTTATGAGTATGACATGTACGTGAGTAAGCAGTACAGCAACATCATAGCAATAACCTGCCAATCCGCCAAGTCGCATGGAATCATAGTCTTAGATCCCACGAATGCAAGCTTATGTGGATCTATAAGTTAATGCGATAATCAAATAAATAATATCAGCGGCGGCTTCTAAAACCATCGAAGTGGGTGGCGGATGAACGCGTTACTTTATATGGATCAATTAGTGTTCTATAAATGGAGGGTTGAATAGCGGTCATTACGAGTAATCGGATTAGAATAGATGTGAAAGATCCGAGTTTTATTCTTCACCATGGCAGGCCCAGATTCAGTACATCCTGATAAGCTTGTTTGCAAATGTAAATTGTCCGTTAATATAAAATTAAACCTGTGATAAATCTGTGAACAATTATTTAAATTACAATTACAAGCCGAAACAAATGATCTTTAACGGAGTTTTAACACAAATAGTATCTTCAACATGCTTCATTGCTTACCTTCGTGTATTTATTTGATCCCTTTCAAGTTGACAACTCCTCGCCGCTGATGTAAAATTGTCCAATGCCGAATTAATATCGTCTGCAAGAAATGAAAATATACTTTTTCTAAATGTATAGATGATTACTAATTTTTAAATAACCTTTCCAAAATAAGGCCAACGGAGTTCTGGCCTAAAATCATATACATATTTAACACTATATCAAATTCAGGGCAATTAGTATTTTGTTTACACAATTTTACGTAATCTTCATATCATCGGTGAAATGATTCAACACGTTGTTTACTTTCATAGAAGTAAAAAAATATGCTTGTCGATACCAATAAACGAATACTCACATATTGATATTTTGATCCTCATACACCACGAAATACATTAGATCAGAAAAACCAGCGCTATAAATTGGTGACGATAAAACGGTCACCAATTTAAATATCTGCCTTTCAATCAAACTTATTTCTACATGACATCATACCGTGTGCATTCAACCGACTGCATTGTAACGCCCATCATGTAGTTAACACGGTGTCTTAACTGTGACTGTTTAAACACAGATTTATGCATGACTAGATGCTTATACATATGCATAAGAGGCGATACAAGTCTAGTACGCCCAGTAACGAAGTCACAATAGGTTCACCAGAGCGAATTAACCCCCAGAGAACTACCGGCCGATTGGTTAAAAAGATGGATACATAATTTATTGCACCAATGAGAGACATTGTTAGAATAATTGTATCCCTGATAAAGATGGGAGTGAAACATTTTACAAGCTGCATTTGAATTGGCTATTCATATGAGTACATCTTGTAATAAACCAATCAGAACCACTGTAAGATAGACAGGTAGACCCCAGGGGGTTAATAGCGCTGGTAAGCGGGCAATTTATGTCATGCTTTAGAGTAATAATCCGCAATTTCAGACGATTAAAGATAATGTTTCTTTCTGCCAAAGTGGACCATCACTATTCTGATGAAATCCCACGATGTATGAGGATGAAATATCAATATGTGAGTATTCATGTATGGGTTTCGACAAGTATATTGTTTTACTTTCATATCTTCACATAATTTATCATATAAAATCAATTAAATAAAATCTGATAGGCAAAAGAAATCACGCAACCGGTTTGTCTCAGAAGAAACCTTAAAAAAGGCTAGACCTATGCAAAAATACACTTTTATTTTATTTTAAGTAAAATAACGCTATGCGAAATGCGTTTTGTTGTTGTTGTTGACATGAGACAGACTATGTGAGGCAAACAAAATGAAGCTGATATGGTACTTCACAGTGAGGAAGCATAGTCTACTTAATCATTGGAGTCAGTTGATTTTCTTGCGTTTAAATACTTGGAATAAATATTGGAAAATACATTCTATACAATCACACCTTGGTTCACACCATCAATTTCAAAAGTTCAAGAACAAATAGGGGGGGGGGGGTTATGCGGTAAAATAAGAATTTTAAAAGCTACGCGCGCAATCTTCTAAGACAAACTTTTTAAAAATTAATTTGGACTGATACAAATATCAAATCATCACTTTGCACCTACCAAAATAGATACCCTCTTGCTTCAATCTCTCTTCATACAACTCCCTCACATCGTCTACAGATTTGATCAATTTATCGGCATAATCCACGCTGTTCATAGGTAGTATCACAGAGTCGGCAAGATGACGCGATACCTCGGCCCAGACGCGAGCTATCGCTTGTGATTTAGCAAAGTAGAAATCAAGGAATGTTTTTGTGTAGTAGAAGGTCTCGTACGCCGAATGATACAACGGATAACTCTGTAAGTTCTGCAATTAAACGGACATTTTACATGCTGTTGAAATGACATATTTTTCTAGATTTTTCTATGAGAAAATGCTTAAAATCTAAAAAAATCACAGCACCACTCTCTGTTTTCAGTCGAAGTTAGGTCGTAATAGGAGCTGCCCGCCTGAATTTGACAACAATCTTCAAATCTCTTTAAAAATTACCAACATTATTTTTAGATTAAGAATTAAGAATATGAAAAAGAGTGTGCCCGTGGGTAATTACTATTGTTTTGCCTATCAAGCAATAGGCTATTCCAGTTGAAATCCTCACACCCTATGGAAAACATGACATTAATCTTCCACTAAGAGAGTAGATAGATTTCGAATAAAGTCAATCATGCAGGTAACCCCATTTAAAATTCACACACCCTAGCATGAAAGGATGTGTATGGAATAGTATCAATTGACCTTTTACCTTCTCTTTATGGTAATAAACCATATCTGATGAAGGCACTCCGATCCGGTACATAAATGGCGCGAAATCCGATCCCGACCCAAGGTCATTTATACTGTGGAAAAAGTTACAATATATTACTAGCCTGTAATGTTTATCAACCACCGCAACGTTCGAAGGGACTGGCCTGTCGATACATGCTTGAGGGAATAGCATTTGACCACAACACTGTCCACTATGCCTTATGGCCCTTTATAATGCTTTGGCGCGAAATTTAAAAACACGGGTTCTTACAAAACAGGATGCGCGCGCAAACCGCCGGGCAAAGAACATTGGCAACTGCCGACCAAATGCCCGGTGTGACGTCACCTGTCACCCCATCTATTTAATGGCCACATCACATACGACGTTGTTGAGTTTCTGACCCGATTCGGACGCCACTGCTCCCTAACGGTCACGAACCTCACACCTAGTCATAAGTAGCTGCTGACGAAATTTGCAGCAACTCTTTTTACAAATCAATTATTTCTGCGTTGATCAAGTTTTATATTCTCATCAAATTGCTATACTATAGTTTAATCAGTTGTAAATTGGCAAGAATTGTGAAGCTTGTGTTTTGTCCGTGCGCAAAAAAAATCTATGTCGTTGCGCATATTTATCAGTGAAAGTGTGCGTTTGCGCACCATAAACCAGGTATCAGCGAGCGGTGGGCAAGTTAGTCTTCTTTATGGCACGCCGTTTGGGTCAAAATTAACATTGTTTTTGTATATCAATTTGAGTTTTTACATTTTTTTTTTGTATATCAATTTGTGTTTTACATTTTTTTTTTTGTATATCAATTTGTGTTTCACATGTGTGTTTTTTTTAAATATCTATTTGTGTTCTATACATTTTTTTTTGTATATCAATTTGTGTTTATATGTATCGTTTTTTGTACATTATTATGTGTTTTTACCTATTTTTTTTTGTATATCAATTTGTGTTTATATGTGTCATTTTGTTTTGTATATCAAATTGACGTGTCGTTTTTTTGTGTGTACATTAATTTGTGTTTCTACATCAAAATACCAATAGAACACTATCTGAAAACACACAATGAAAACAGCCTTGGAAAATTAGTTCAAGCAAACCGCGACATGTGTACAACGCAACGGCATGTGTACAACGCAACGGGATACAAACACAACAACATACACAACACAAACCGAATACGCGAAATGAGTCAGAAATCACGTGAGCAGTCCTACGTGCTGTGAATGACGTCATACTCCGTCAAGGGAGCACTGCACCAAATAAATGCGCAATTCGTGTAATCCTGTAGTAGTTCCGGAAAAATCACGAAGACTAGGCTTGTAATTGTGAGGTTTTCGGGCAATTTGTTTCTCCGGGGATGGTATGTTTGTATTTAAATGAACGAATGGGACCTATCCGTTGCACCTAAATGATAAAATACGATATTTTTAATTTATCGACATAAATAGTGCCCAGGGCGTAAGCCAGGGGCGGAAATTTCCTGTTAGGTGTCGGGGGGATGATAAGTATGGCCCCCAAAAAAATGAAATTGAGTTGGTACCATCTATGCGGTGCGCAGCACCGCACTCCGAGCTATGCTCGGACAGGGGGTGTCTGAGGGGGGATGTGGCCCCCTCAGAAGTAGAAAAAAAATTCAATTTTCAAACTCATTTGGTGCGATCTGGTGTATACTTTTGACCAATATTGTATTGAAAAGCCATCACTTCATTTTCAATAAATATTTTGTTTTTTATCAATGCACGAAAGAAGTTGAGCAATATACTGATATATTCTTGATTTTAGTATGGTTTAAAAGCTCGAACAGGGGGATTTTGAGAATTGGATTTTTGTTTTAAATTTTCGAACCCATTTGGTGTGTCTACTTTTGACCAATATTTTATTGAAAAGCAATCACTTTATTTCTGATCAATATTGGCTTTTTAAATAGGCAGATAGGCCTATGCCACAAATAAGTTAATTAGTTACCTCCAAAATATGGATTCTAGTCAACGCCGTTCTAGTACGTACGCGGCGCGTATGTATCCTGACCAACGTACAATAAACTCCAAACGTTCTTATGTCCCTTGCATGCCTCCCTGCCCGCCTTTCTTCCTCTTTTTCCTCTTTTTCCTTTTTTTTTCTCCTTTTCCCCCCTTTTTTTCTTTCCTTTTTTCCTTCCCCCCCCCTCCCCCTTTTCCCCTTTTTTTGTAGATGTGAAAAATCAGTGGGGGGAGATGATTACATGGAACATCCCCCAGGTCAAAAGGATATATCCCCTCCCCCCCCCCCCCCCCCCCCATCCCCCCCGGGATTTCCGCCCTTGGCGTAAGCGCCTGCCTAAATGGTGAACAGGCATGCCAGAAAACGTGAAAAAGTGAGGGCGCTGTGTGCAGGTCCGTAGCGGGAAATTTAGGTTAATAACCCCTCATGAAACAAGGCTTAAATTAAAGTTGAGATGTTACTGAAAATGGTCATAGGTGACAAGTATGCCATAAATGTAACCGGAGGGAAGAAAAGGTGTCTTGAAATATGGCACTTTTACACGTGTTTCAATGAGAAAGATATTTGGTGTGGTGCTCCAGTAAGGGATTCCCCCGGTGATTACAACGATGTCCGCAATAACAAAGCGAAGGGGGTATCCCCAAACAGACGATCGACAACTTGCAAAACATCCCCACCAAAATGTCACGAAAATCAACGCAAGAACAAATTACCAGTATCAGTTGCCCCTTAGTTTAAAGAAAGATAATAACATTCTTATTTTAACCAAGAAACGAACATTGATTCTACGAAGTCGAATTTTTAAGTTCAAAATCCGACACCGCAAAAAGTTATTTTTCACGCAAACGCGCCATTTGAACTATTCGGCAAAAGAAACCCCCCACCCCTTCCTATCTCCACCACAACCCCTCCCCTCCCATTCACAAAAACCTTCCACCAAAACCACCCACCACTGAAATTTAACACCCTTCCCACCTCACCCCATGGCCAACCCTTCACCACCCCGGCCGCACCACGCCACCATCCCCCTTCCCCACCACAAATTTATTAACCCTCTCCCTTCCCCACCACAAAACCCCTCCCCCAACACAAAACCCCTCCCTCAACACAAAACCCCTCCCCCAACACTTCATCCACAAACCCCCTCCCCATCCCAACCCCTCATCCCAAATCCCATCCCCTTCCCATCCCCACCACAAAACCCCTCCAACTCACAAAACCCCTCCCCATCCCATGCTACCACAACCCCTTTACCACACAATCGATCCCCACCCCTTCCCCACCACAACACCCTCCCCACCACAACCACCCTCCCCTCCCATTCACAAAAACCCTCCACCACAAAACCCCTGCCCCACACACCCTTCCCACCACCCTATAGGCTAACCCTTCCCCACCCAATGCATCCACGCCACCTCCCCTTCCCCACCACAAACCCTTGCCCTCCACCACAACCCCCACCCCCACCACTAACCCCTCCCCAACCGCAAATACCATCCCCATCACATCACAAACACCCTATTTTCCCCACATATTAAATTTAAATTCTGTGATTTTGCGGACTGCTGTTTATTTACAGCTCGTAACTCTAGTCACGTGGATTTTGACCTCTTTGGCAAGTAAGTTTGTGTCGATCGTTTTGTGTCGACCGTTTTGTGTTGATACATTCTGTGTTGATATCATTTCGTGTTTGTATACACTACTGTGCCGGTCGTTTTGCGGTGTCTATACGATTTTGTGTTTGTTTAAACTAATTTACCAGTCGTTTTGTGTTTATCAAAAATCGACACGTCAAAACACAAATTGATATACAAAAAACGACACGTAAAAACACAAATTGATATACAAAACAACACATACAAACACAAATTGATATATAAAAAATAGATAAAACACATATTAATGTACAAAAAACGATACATATAAACACAAATTGATATACAAAAAAACAAACATGTATAAAACACAAATTGATATTAATAAAAACCACATGTAAAACACAAATTGATATACAAAAAAAACTATGTAAAACACAAATTGATATACAAAAACAATGTTAATTTTGACCCAAACGGCGTGCCATACTTCTTCGTATACTTTTTTCTTGTCACTCTATGAACAATACTCTCTGGCCTGCGACACTGTGGTGTATATACCGATAGAGGGCTCACTAACTGTGACCGCTCCCAATTCTCTGAGAGGTTTTTGGCATGGCGAAATATCAGACGGTGAGGTTCCATAGTGTGACAGTGAAATGAAACACGGTGTACGAAGTCGACTATGGGCAAGTAGGTATTCCATTTGGGCCCACGGATAAACACTAGCAACAAAAAAGTTTTAGGACAGCTTGCAAGCTGCGAATTGAGAGATAACACTGGGAATCCATTGATTAACTGTGTTTGCTTATTCTAGGGCTATAAAATTAATGGAAAGTTCTTGCAAGTTTGTTTAAATGAATTTGTGATATTCTTGAGACAATATTTTTTAAAAAGAAAACATAACAATATTGCAGTGATTTAAGTTCTTCACATTAATATTTTTTAGTTAATTTAGGGTCAAATTAGACTGACAAAAATCTAAGTTATGATGAAAGGAATAGAACTGTAGTGTGCCCAGGTCATGTTTGGGTGCTATGAGAAAGTACAGAGAAATATTAGAGCGCCCACTTTTCAGAGGGAGATAATGGAAAATGCGACCTTACAGAAGATGAAGAAAAACTAAAATTGATGCATGAAATACTTACAACAAAAGGTGGACCTTGGATTCGGAAATATCCGTAATTTTGGGACTTTCTTTTAATTAATTGCACCGTCATGTAGTCTATGGTTTATTGGGCCAATGCCTTTAGTCGCCATAAAACCCGACAAAAATTATCATTAGCCGAAAGTTGTCCAATATTCACGCCAAATTTAATGGAGTTGCAGAAAAATGCGCAATGTTATCCCAAAAAGGTTATGAGGTTGCCGAAAGTTGCCAAAGGTCTGCAATGTTATCCCAAATGTCGCCAGTGATATGTTGTCTTTATGCATTTCCCCTTTGACATAGGGCTTCAAATTTGTTAAATATATATATATTCTCACACAGGTCTTTCTGATCCGGGCGGTGAGCGGGATAACCAGTTGTCATAGAGGGAACGGCTAACGTCATCTGGGTCTGGAATCTAAAGAATTTTAAATAGGAAAACGGAAACATAATTATAAATGGTTTAGCTTGCATTCAAATTCTGATAATGGACATGCTAAGCCCAATCTGCATATCGTTTTGGTTTAAACATGTAATCGCAGATATCCACCATCATCCCCCTAATGGAGAACTGATCTGGGATTTACATGGATCTTCCCCTTTATTGTGTTATGATGCTAATAAAGTGATGTGAAATTAAAACATATTCAATATGGATATACTTATGATGCAATGAAGTGGAGCAAATGTGATATTTTAAGTAACAAAGATCCTGTACGCCCTATTCTTCTTTCAACTTCAACTTTTAAATAATGCGAGGTTTACATACCGGATGACAACATGGTGCGCGCATAGTGTGATAAGAGTAGCCTATAATAGCCACACGCAACATGATCTGTGATCTCACACACAAAGATGAAGTTTAATTGTGTATTTACAATCTAAAGGATTCCTCGCCTGGGGAAAGACGGAATTCAAGACATCTTGTTTCATACCCCCTAAAATGGGCTAACATATCTAAAGTTATTACCCCAAAATCCTGATTCTTATATTGAGCTACTTTTCATAATAACTCCCTTCTGATCGTATCCGTACGGCCCTTATAGCATGTAGGCATATAACGTAATACTTCCTATGTATACTATTTGGTTGGGCAGTCTGCTCTAACATGTCTAAACACGTACAAGGGCCAAAAAAACATCCATCAAAAAACCCTGTAAGTGTTCCAGCCCCTGAACATGTATAAAAAGCAACACTTCCTATCCTATGTATAACCGTCGGGCAGTTGTATTTATACATGCTGAAGGGCCAGAATAACATAAGAGGTTTTGACAGAACAGCGACGACAAGTGGAAACTTCCAATTGCGCTCATTTCGAAGATTTCTGTACCACTGAAATCATATTTTGCGTCCAAATATCCAATTCGTTGGACTCCAGCGTGGATCAGAGTTTCATACTAGAAATTTAAGTTAAATCTTGCAAGATACTGTCATCATGTATGGATGCCTCGCCTTTCACTGCTTTATAAACAGACTGGTACACAAGCGGGCTACCTATGGCAATAGTGTTTATATAATATGTTGTATTATTATCAATTACCGTTTCATACCAAGAGCTTCATACTACCAAGATACACTTCATTTGGATATTTAGTACTTTTGGAAAGTTACCCTTTTCGCTGCTTCATAAACAGACTGGTACAGAAGCGGGCTACCTCTGGCCATAAATGTATAGTTGCCATCTGATATTAAGTCGACGTTGAGATACGCCACCGCCCTCTCTCCAAGAATATTCTGGTACTCCTAGATACAAACAGTGACATTATAGAAAACAAATCAATTTAGTGGTGTAAACTGGGTAGACAAGTTCCACCAGTCCGCAAGAGTCGGCCTGAGCCGTCTGGGCTTAATGGCCTAGAATACATAGCGGGCCTCCACTTAGGGACTGGTTAGCGAATCGCAGTGGACGACTTAGAGATTGAAGTCTAGTAACGTGGGGGGGGGGGGGGGGGGGGGTGGGAGGGGGGGGGGGGGGTGGGGGGGTGGGAGGGGGGGGGGGTGGGAGGGGGGGGGGGGGTGGGAGGGGGGGGGGTGGGAGGGGGGGGGGCGGTGAGAGGCCAGAGGGAGGTACTCCGCAACCCCACCTGATGTCTAAAGCCTATAGTCGCACGCATATGGATAAAAGTATATATCCAGTTAATGATGCTTCAGGCGACAAAAATAGAACTGAAACCCTCTTCTCTGTGGGCACGATTGACGCATTTCTGATTAGAAATTAGGGAGGGGGGGGGTGTCACATGCAAATGAATACCTTCCCAAAATATTCTTTTTTATTTCGTCAAAAAACGGCAACATTTTTAGAGTTTTCTTTGTAATTTGTGTGTCTTTTCTAAGGGTGAAAAAAGACAAATCCCGACCCACCGACCCAACCTGAGAGATCCATTCGTCCTTACCTCCACGTATTCAGTAGAACCAATATAGACCATATTCCTCAGCATCCCAACTAGCAAAGATGAGAGTACGTCTTGGACGCCACCGTCCTAAAAATATTGAAGTACAAAATAATATTCTCATTTGGAGTAAATTTTAACAGAGGAGGAGTGAATTGAGTGATTTTCCACTCCAAATTCACTCCAATTCTACTTTTTCAGAATGAATCAAGAAAAATCAAATCGACAAAGAGTAATATAACTGAATCTTTTGAGTGCATTTGAGTGGTCCCTCAATACACTCCTCAAAAGGTTTACAGTATCAATTGACTTAATAACGACAGAGTGTGGATCAGAAATGACTGGAATGAAACAACTTCTCTCTCCAATAATCGCAACAATAGAAGCTCAGTGAGCATAGAAAATAGAACATAAATTGAAAGCCTCTACAAAGTTCTTCACATGGCAATAAAAGTCTAAATGTATAAATAGAAATCATCTGTCGCTGACCACGCAGAGCAGAAACATGTGGTTGTTACAAGTTCTTTAATATAAGGAGTAACTCAAGGTCACGCTACATCGGCAAAGCTTTCTGGATCAGTAAATGATCGTCCAATATAATCATGATAATGATCCAAGACAACGGGATCATCTCCTTCCCGAAATTGATGATCGTCTTTTGACGTCATCAACATTTACGAGAACGCCACCCAGTGGCCATCATGGGAGGGAAACGTTTGATCTTCCAAACCATCTTTGATGACAATAATTTGTTCAAGAGAGTGCGATGCGAAACTGTCAAAACGGAAGTTTTGGCCGTATGTCAACTGGTTTTGTTTATTTGAAGATTGGCGGTTTTATAAGAATCATGACCCTGAATTTTGGAACCGGTAAGTTTCCATTACATTATTAAGACTGGGTTGCTGTAAAAATCAAAGATATTTTTAAAAAGTTGGCAGACTTCAAAAAATGGATTTTGGTAATACTTCATACATGGGTCGGTATGGGTACATATAACACAAAAATAGAAAAAAAATGGATATCAGATGTCGGTTGCCATGGTAACGGCCAAAATAAGATTTCCCACCAATATTGCAAGTTTTTACACTATTTAAGTAATGAAACATAGGTAAATTGGAAGCACTGGTACATCTAAAGGGGATAGAGTAGAAGTTTTTCTTTTACACATATTGTACAACCATGTTTACTCTTTCAGAAAATGATTTTAAAATGTAAGTGTGTGTTACATTTTGGATCAAACCATTATTTCAAACAGGGGTGTTTTCATCATATTTTCTCATAGCGAAAAATGGGGTATAAAGCCGAAAGTGGCACTTTGTAGATAATGCACTTTCATAATTGGTAGATAAGATACCAACCTACATTAACATGGAATAAAATGTTTTGGTATTTCAAGTGCACGGAAACAGTGTTGCCGGAAAGTTAGCACTTTGGATGAAAAAAACCGCAATGAATGGCCAAATATTATACATTAAAGGAAGTCTTAATTTACAAATTATATAACAAATTGGTCAGAATACATGAAATTAATGTTGAAATGAAGAGAAAAAATACTTAAATGGCATTAGAGGCAGTCAGTGTTGCCAGAGACATGATTTTTGTAATGTAAACCTTGATAAAGGCCTATAATAGTTGATATACATGGAATTTGGTAAGTTACTTTTTATATCAAACATTTTATTTTGGACCTGGACTACAGTATTTAAACATATAACAGTATAAATGGATACAAAATAAAACAATGTTGCAACACTGTTGCCTGCAACCCGTCTTTTAGCCTGGTAACATCTAGTGTGACCCACATTATAGCCCTACTAGTCAGGGGTATGTACAGGGGGTCAATGTGCACCACCCCAGTTCTAAACCAAACCAACTATTTTGGGGTGTATTTTAGGGTCACATCTTAGATGTTAACAGTGAAAAAACCTGATGCTCTCCAGATATCCAAGATGGCGTCCAAAATGCCCCCCTCCCCCCAAACTGGTCAAATCTCATAAAATGACATGATAGCAATCAAATTGTATTGTGAAAGTATAGTTTTAATAGAGGGATGTATGTATTAGACCACTATACACTCATATCAAGAACATTTGCTTCATTAACACATCTGAATCCAAGATGGCCGCCAAAATGGCTGCCAAAAATGGTAAAATTCTATATTTTGGCATATATTTAAACCAACATGTATGATTAGAGTATAGTTCTAACAATGGGATGTATATGTTAGACCACTAAAAACTCATATCTAGTATTTGTGCTTTGTTAATAATATACTTTAAAACCAAAATGGCCGCCAAATTAATAGCCAAAATTGGTCAAAAGTAGTCAAAAGTCCATAAAATAACGTAATATCAATCGAAATGTATGATGAAAATATAATTTTAACGATGGGATGTATGTGTTAGACCACTAGTAACTCATATCCAGTATATTTGATTTGTTAACACAGTTCAAAATCCAAAATGGCCCCCAAATTGGTTCCCGAACCATAGTATGGTCATTTACAATACAAAGCAATTGTTTAAGGTCATAACATCAACTTAACCATTCTGGAAGCCATTTTGGAAAGTGATACAGAATCAAAATTGTCACAGAGGTGGGCCTTATATCTAAAAGCAATAGCTTAGCAGTTTAGACATACTATTTGGTGAATGTGATGTAATATACACTCTTACAATATCTATTGTGGATTATCATTCACTCATATACATGTAGACTATTTTTACGTTTACAGCGGACATCTTGGTGGCCATCTAGGATTCAAAGTATGTTATTGCAATGCAAATATACTGGATATAAGTTACTAGTGTTCTAATGCATACATCCCAATGTTAAAACTATACTTTCATCATACATTTTGGTTGATATTATACCATTTTATGGAATTTCGACAATTTGTTCAGTCATTTTGGGATCCATTTTGGGGGCCACTTTGGATTTTTAAGTATGTAAACAAAGCAAAAATACTAGATATGAGTTACTAGTGGTCTCATACATTCATCCCATCATTAGAACTATATTTTTATCATACATTTAGGTTAATATTATCCCATTTAATGGAATTTGACAATGTTTGCAGCCACTTCGGGAACCATTTTGGGGGCCATTTTAGCAGCCTTTTTGGATTTTGAACTGTGTTAAAAGAGCAAGAATACTGGAAAGGAGTTACTAGTGGTGTAACACATACATCCAATCGTTAAAATTATATTTGTATGATACATTGCGGTTGATATTACGCTATTTCATGGATTTCTGACCATTTTTGGCCATTAATTTAGCGGTCATTTTGGTTTTAAAGTATGTTAACAAATCAAAAATACTAGATATGAGTTTTTAGTGGTCTAACACATACATCCAATTGTTAAAACTATACTATAATCACACATGTTGGTTTATATGCCAATATATGGAATTGTACCATTTTTGGCGGCCTATTTGGCGGCCATATTGGACTAAGGTGTGTTAAAAAAGCAAACGTTCCGGATATGAGTGTCTAGTGGTCTAATACATACATCCCACTATTAAAACTATACTTTCACCATACAATTTGATTGCTATTATGTCATTTTATGAGATTTGACCAGTTTTGGCGGCCATTTTGGACGCCATCTTGGATATCTGGAGAGCATCCGGTTTTTTGTTTCACTCTTAACATCTAAGATGTGTTTAAGGATCCTAGAAGACACCCACAAAAGCTGGTTTGGTTGAGAACTGGGGGAGGTGCACATGAACCCCCTGTACATACCCGACTAATATGACCTACTAAAGGTTATGAGCAACAGCTTCACTGAGGGCGTTTATTCTGGCAACACTGTTGTTTAAATACTATCAAATCATGTCCCACTTAATGCTGAATTGATACAAATATCATTTGAACGTATATCAATCGTTATCAGGATTTTCTATGAAAGTTAATCCTCAAAATCCCTATTTTCTGCAATGAATTAAATGTCAATAAACCGAAAAAGGGCACAGTTTCTGGCAACACTGCTCTCCGGTACAACAATTACCAACACTTTTTTTCTTCTTGAAACATATAAACCAACATCTTGTCTATTAACCCTGAAAAAGCTAATTAAAAAAAACCCTGCTACTTTGGGGGTTATGTCATTTTTACGACCATCACTTTTTGCATAATTTAAATTAATTAAAACACCCCTATTCTACAAAATGGTTTCACCCACATTGAAAAGATGCATGTTAATGTTTATATCATTTTTGGAAAGGACAAGGTTGGTTGCATCACTGTAGGAAAAATAGGGGACTGTAATGCATATTCTTCATACAGAAATATGACCTAATATTTAAGCTTTTTAAAGTTGTGAAATGGGTAAAAATAGTGAAAATTGGGTAAATTCCTATATTGGCCGTTGCCATGGCAACCAAAGGTATATTGGTATTTTTTTAACCAAATATATACATGTTGACCAAAGGTCTAAACATGTGCAAAGTTTAAAGGAAATTGATATTTAAAAGTCTGCCACCACTTCTTTGATATTTACAGCAATGAATGTATATCTGATACAATCCGGAGACATACAGGAAATAAGATATAAGTAAGAACGCGTTTTTTGTTGTTGTTGAATACCTGATATATTCAGTTCCCGTATACACTCTAGTTTTCATTAATATCGTACCGGGTGCTCATAACAATACGGTATCTGGGACCGTAATTCACCGGAGACAAGGCGGACATGAGTGGAAACGCGTGTCAGTTTGTATTACCTGATTTAATCAGTTCTCCGTACGCTCTAGTTATCTCTAATAACGCCGCTGTTCCAGTAGAAGGGTCAATGGCTCCATACACCCAGGCGTCTCGATGGTTGCCAAGAATCACGTACCGATCTGCATACAGCATTAACATTGTGAGGAGAGAATTTTTGTTATAGCATCTATGGTCAATCATAGACTATTGCTTACGTTTCTCAAGGAAAAGTTTAATTGCGGACAGGGAGTTGATCGTTTGTTTCACTAAATTTGAGGCACCGAAGTGAGAACTTGGTGACGATATAGTCACTTTCTTTGGAAAACAACAGGGGCATAACTAGAACCCCCTGACTGAAGGCTCGCCTTCCCTGATGTCCTAAAATGTAAAATGAAATGACAAACCCTATGTATTAACAAAAAGATTGATATGCCCTCCTGATCACGACTGCCCCCCCCCCCCCCCCCCCCCCCAGGTTGACAACAATGAATTCATGCTGTGTCAGTGAACTGGAATAGAAAACCATTGAAATTCGTTCGGGCACTGTTCGGGCAACTATTTTGTGGACGCTAAATGAATCTACACTTTCCCGATGACTGAAAATGTTTGGATATGCACTTTTGACAAGTATGCCATTGTGTCATAACTCGACAATAGTTGCTTGCTTCACAAAGCGCTGTTCGATTTTGCAAAACCTTGTGTGAATAAATATGTGACTTGTAAAAACAACATACACTCCCTTTTCTTAGGTTTAAATTGTGGCACCCTATTCACAATGACAGAAGGTTCATATTATTATAATGAAACTATGTATAAGTTTAAACCTTTTTTGTTGAATGCTTCTCAATACCTGGTTCTACTTTGCCTCTTATGCACCCGATGACGTTGTGAATTGTACGTTGTTCTTTGGTGGAATGAATGCTGACTTTCACCGTTCTGCAATGTAGACACAAAAGTGTAATCTATAGAGGTTTAGTCAACGCGGTGTGTATTTTATATGACTGAAAGGCTTCGACAAACATGAAAGGACGAGGGGATAGGGATTTTAATGCATTTAAACAGTATTCAGCCTTGCAGGAATGATTACACTCGAGTGTCACAATCTGATATTCCACAATCAGAATACAGTGAATGTCTTACGTTCAATTATTGATCCGATCAAACGGTCAATTTCATCGATCACTTAACGAATTCTAAACATTTTGGCTGAGTTATCAGATTTGAATTTTATATGGTCAATTCTTGTTAATGACCAGGTTCGTCTCACCTGTTTGCGTCAACAAATCCCGGACCAATTCGATATGTAATATTGAGACCGCCTTTCCATTCATCAGGGACTTCTGGTCCTGTCATTTCACTGTAAATATTGATATCGATATGAATTTAACTAAAATATATCAATACTAGCGGGTACCCACACGCATATTATCAAAATGTGGCGATTCCGAATTATTATACACAGGGTGAAAAAAAAACCTGCGCACGGATTGAAATTGGAATTTGATCATGATGTGTGCCATTCCAATGGGATTTACACACAGTAAAATTTGGTTTTGCTAAAACAATGTGAAATGGTCATTATCATCACTCACACCAATTGTCAAAATGTTCCTGACAAATTAATATTAATTCTATTTTAAATTGCAAGGAAGCTAAAATTGTATTTTATATCTTACTAGGGAGTCTATTTTCACAAAGACTATAACCTGACTGAAAAGATGATTTGTTGTTGTTGGTGTGTCTCTTGTTGAAAGTGGCAAAAACGGATAGAATGTGTCGTCAACGTTCATATTTAGATGTCATCTTAGAAATCGACGGTCAGTTGATTTATGATATTAAATGTTACCTTAGAAATCGCCGAGCATCATCGTACCCAATGGGGTGTACGGGAATCGTCGGTAACTCCGTGTCCTCTTCCTTCAGACGATACATGTATGCTGAAGTGTGACAGAAACCGTGTTTTATTATGTTTCATTGATGTTGATGATAAAGTGCTCAACAAAAGAAAGTCGTACACTTTGTTTATGTCAATTAAAGTAACTTTTGATTGTTTCTTTTTACCAAACAGGCTAGATAGACATTTGGATGAATCTTTTAGGCACATTTTGATACCCAACATAACACCTAGCAACAAAGATAAACCATGATTAGCGCCATTTGAAGAAAATTAGTCACTTTTCAAAAGTCACATTTTCAATTACTACACGGGAGGAACATTTGTGTGTGCGAGGTTCACCCCGTGTGTGACACTGTTATTGACCAGAATTGACCGGCGGGTAATCGATCACACTGTGCAGCCGTGTTCCACGCTGCGCTGGGCGTACACTTAGTGAGCGGGATATTTGATTCTGAACATAAAGGGCATTATGTGCTTGTTAACAATTGGTGTTTTCTTCCGCGTAGTGTATTGAAAATGTGACTTTTGAAAAGTGACTAATTTTCTATAAATGGTGCTAATTATGGTTTATCTTTGTTGTTAATGTTAGTGTTATGTTTGGTATCAAAATGTGCCTAAAAGATTCATCCAAATGTCTATCTAGCCTGTTTGGTAACAAATAATCGAAAGTTACTTTAAATGACCTAAACAAAGTGTACGACTTTCTTTTGTTGAGCACTTTAGTATAATTTTTAACATTTATCAAATTTTAAAAATACATAATTACACAATTTCGTTAATGCTACACTAAAGCCGCTGCAACATAAATTGAAATTCCAAGGCAAGTCTCAATTTATAGCATTTTCTCGAATTATTTCCGATCTTTTCAGGTTTACATATTTGTGACACCTTTACTTTTAAAAAGAAATTGATTCAGTATCCACAATGTTACTGAATTTGTATGACATATTTTCACAATGTATAGTCAAAACCTAGAACTTCATTTCTGTTTGACCTATCATATAGACGTTGCCAAGAATGAGAAAAATGAACATGTCTACATAGAACTTTGACCTACGTTTTGATGGATACCCAGGAGTGACTGCGTCTCCACTTGCATCAGTTTTGAATATGTTGCCCCTCTGTACTCCAGTCCCAGGGAGCCACCACGCGGACGGGTACACGTTGGATTCACCTTCCTGTGCGTACTCTGCTGGGTCACTGTACAATATGGCAGCTTTAGCACCCGCGGTTTGGGCATTATACACCTGTGAGTAAATATGGTGCAAAATACAAAGTTGTTCGTTTGACATTCAGTTTTGGTCGACGTTGATTGTTGATTGTCGTCGTCCTCCTCGTCGGCAGCGGCGTCGTCGTGCCCAGGGGGAGGATTTGGTGGCTAAAGGTCCCCTTCCTACGAGTTGGGAAGGTTAAACAAGTATAATCTACTCTATTGTTGTACATTTTAATTGAGCACCCCGCACAAATTATAGCTTTGTAACAGGATCTGGTCAAATGACTGGGAGGAAAATCTCACCAGTGGTGTATCAACTAAAAACTGCTGACCAACAACAGTGGAGAACCATCATGACGGTCACGAACTGCCAGCTTGCTCACGACCCCTCACGACCCCGTATATACCCCATCCAAACACACATATTTCCCAACCTCATCAGAGATTGGCTCAGGCCTCCGGATATTAGTCCAACCCCTGCCCCACCCCACCACTCCCCACTTCCATTGGATTGGATCATGGAAGGTTTACGAACATGCGTCCAATCACCATCTAATCATCCAGTCATTACACTCACCATGTCACCTCGGAATATTTTTCCGTATTTCATAATGACAATGCTCTCATTAAAATTGATGTCCGGATAAGATTCTTTGATATACTTGAAGTCTTCATGGCGACCGAAGTTCACGTATACAAGATTACCCTGCAAACAATATCAGAATGGGGTTTTTATCGACAGTTGAGTTGTCTCAAGAAAATTACAACGCACCTTTAGGTGATCGTAACTTCCTAAATAAGTGTCGGAATAGAACAATTCAAACGACAAAATAAAGTATATAATTTAAGGAAATCCGCATTTGATACGGTTCAGTAATTACGAAGAAATTAGCCAGCTCTCCTGAATACTTTGATAAATGCAATTATTCATGTTATGAAGAGTACTGAGTAATTGATCGTAACACTCATAACGACCAGAAAACAAAAACAATACAATTCATTGTAAGGAGAGAGATTTCCCAAGTACCATTACTCTTTTTAACCTTCAAGTTTGTTTTCAATTGCGTTAATAATTTGACATTTGTGCAAAATGGGCAATAGTAAACATGATTTTCATCAAGTTGAAAATGTGAAGATAAAAACCTTGATATTTTTATATTATGTTGAACTTTGTTAAAAGCTTGCATATTAGTTAGTTCAAAAGAAGAAGAAAAAAGTTAATGAATGTTATCTTTGAGAGAAGTATTGATTGATTTCTGGTCTGTGTTGTCTGAATCACTCAATATGAGCAAACATGGATGGGAGAGTTCTTTAACTACTTTTACGTAATCGCTAATTTCTCCGTTATTACGGAACTGACTTAAATTGCGGTTTTCTTCAAATGATTCTCAACAAATACGACTTTATTTTTGTTGATTGAATTATTATATTCAGACACTTATTTAGAAAGTAAAGATCACCTAACAGTGCGTTGTAATATTTTGAGACACACTGATGATACGAGTATTATTTATAAAGTTCAACATGTTCAATGGAATATAAGCGTTGTCAACACTTTGACCTTTAAATTTAGGTTGATTCGAAAACAAATTCTCGACTCACACCAGCAAGCCCCACTTTCATCATCGACATGTGACCAAATACTATCTTCCTTCATGACCTTTGAATGTCTCCAGGAAGTCTATTGTTTCCCATCGACATCACTTGGCATGCCAAATTTGCAATCTCGAATCCTAATAATGCCTCAGGTTATTTTAGGGGACGTTTCCATATACTCTATCACAGCTTTCTCCAGCTTTACTGGGGAAGGCTGTGTGTATGACGGGATTTCCTTTCATATGCAAAGCTTTCCCAAGCTATGATAGAGTATAATATGGAAACGAACCCTTACTCTTTTTCATGGCATTTCCAATACATTTCAACGGCATGATCTTCATCTTCTCAACTAGTCATTTTTATCAAACCTTTTATCACTGCATATCTGTGACATGTTCACGGCACGTACATTTTTCTGAACCGTCGTAATAATTATAACAACAACAAAAATGGCGACAGTTCCCTACTTACCTCCACGTCTCCTTTTTGCGAATAGGCGCTGAATGGAGGTACGATGTTTGGATTATAATCGTCAGGACGTAAAATCTTCTCCTCCAATGCAGAGTGAAATATCTCCTGACCATCTTCCAAAATGGATACCTTCCATGTACAAAAGCAATGTATAAAATAGGTAAAAATATATATCGTTCTGAAAATAAAATATAGCAGTACGTGCAACTTCATTTTCATGATGATGATTTTGTTCTTTGCGGAAGAATCATTTCCAACAAAATCGGCATATATCAAAATATATTTGATATCGTAACGGTAATCTAATTTCTACAAAAAATGACAGTAACAACATTGCTTTAGTGATATGACATGATACCTGCATTATACCCTGTGCATTACAATATATCATAATGTCACGGATTTAATAAATTAAAAAAACAGTGATAAGCCGCCTTACTTTGTTTGGAACATTTGGGTCTGGATAGCTTAACAAGACGTCGTAAGAGACGAGTTTGGCAGAATCAAGACCTTGTTCGAGCCATCGCCTTTGGACATATTGTGCAGACGTTGCACCTGCCGATGTTCCCGCCAAATGTGGAACAGCTGACAAATTCCTACAAGAATAACGCACATGGTAGAGGTCAGTGAATAATACTAATAGAAACGTGCAGGTATTGTCTATAATGGATTGATAGGTGAATAGTGTTGTTATGTCGTTTGTGGAGAGTCACGGGGCGAAACCATACACGGTCCTACATGTAGCATTGAGTGGCGGCACCACTATTTAAATATTCAATTTAGATAAAATAAGAAAAATAATTGAAAATTTAAGCATAAAAAGGCCAATTTTTTCCGCGCTGTTCGCACATTTTCTTACTAAATTGGTTTAATTAGACCAAATTTTGACCATTTTAGCATAAAACAGCTAAATTGTGCGCGCAAGCGCGCATTTTTAATACCAAATTAGTTACTATTAGACCGAATTTGACCATTTAAGCGTAAAATTGCACAAAAAAATATGCGCGCATCATTTTTTTTCATCCCCCCCCTAATTTTTTGTTCTTGCCCCCCACCCCCCCCCCCCCCCCAAAAATAAAAATAAAAAAATGTATGCGGCTGGTGCCGCCACTGGGTCATAGAATGGCGTAAGAAAAGTTTAAGAATTAAGAACTCGCCTTACGATTGATGTATGAGATAGGATCAAGGAGAGTCAAACAATAGTCTTAACTCTTCTTTTTAAGAGCCATTTTTAAAGAATATTTCAGAATTTGTCCGTGCTTGAGCTGCACGAAGTAGACCCTGGTCCTAATTTCCCGATCAACTCAGAAGTTCTAAGTGGGTTCGAGTTTAGAGTCTAACAAAACCCTGAGTGAAACCATAGATAATCAAGACCCGGGATGGATAAGTGGGTATTTTGATTGAAGCTATGTGTGTTTTGGACCAAGGTCGCTCAACACAAAAGCCATGTAGCTTTTTACCCTGTCATGAAATAACTTCAACATCCATTTATAATACGCCACTCTCGTTTCCAGATGCATTTAATCGCTAGGAATCGATTTAAAAAGATGTGCTATTGTCCATCGCGCTCATTATGGGTTCGAGTTTAGGTGTAATTAAAAACTGGGTGAAATAAGTGTCAATTAAACGTCACAAATAGCGCAGTAAATCTATCGCATCGGTGAACATGTACATTTATTTAAACTAATTTTATGTATCCCGTTAGCTAGTATTAGATACTTCAGTTGCCGCTAGACTATCAATACCTATTCTGATTACCGGCCTTTTCAAACATGCTAGTCATCATGACAGGTGTGTGCGAAACAGACATAGATCAGCTCCACACAACTTTTCAATAGGGATTCCGGGAGATAATCATCCTCTCTATTGACGATCTACTTTTTAAATATTAGCTGCGTTCAGACAGGCGTAAATTCGTATAGGGTCATGTGTTTTAAGCTCGCCTCCTTTCGCGTTACACACGGATTTTGGCTTTCGCGACATGATTTTAACTTTACACATTTATATTTGCTTGTATACCCCCCATGAGGTAGTAAAAGTATACATTTTCTGAAGTGAAATTGCATGAGGAAACCAAATATGCCGTTAAAATTATAGTACGACCAAGAACTAAAATGGTATGATCGGAAATGTTCGGAAAATATCAGAGTTTTTTAAATTTTAATTTGAGATCCATACATTTTTTATACCTACCCCTATCATTATTCTTTTTACATATTTGAATTCCTCATGAAATTACCCATTAGATGATGTATATTTGTCAAAGTTACTACGTCGGTATGGTAATTATACCGGCTAGTGAATATCTCCTATTTTTATTTTATATATTTTTAGAATTTTCAGAAATATTTGTTTAAGGATGAACCCTTCCCTGATATAAACTGCATGTCTGAATTCCTCTAGTTACAAGCTTTCCAAAAATGTATACTTTTGCTATCATAGGTTGAAAACTTTTTCTGTTATAGTCATTTTTATAAATCCGGTAAATTGAGGCTGATTATTCATGTTGACTGTGTAGCGTATAGGAAGAAAGCTAATGATCATTGTCTTATCCATAATTATTAGTTGTTAATAATAGTTGACAAGTCTGTTGAACCACATACTTAAAGACTACTAAATATCCTTTGAAATGGGACCAAAATTGTGTTTTTAACATTAGGGGATGACTAGTTATTGTAAAAAGAACAAAGCATGGGATTATCCCCATTGAGTTTGTACAGGCGACACCCCTTCCAGACACACCCCTTCCAGCACCACCCCTGGTCCCCAAACATCAATCAGCTGTATCTCCCATTCTGTATTAGCTATACCAATGTCATTTGGCAGGCAGATAGCTTGTTATTAGGGCTTTAAAATGATACCAAATTTGTTGAGATAGCTTTTGTGGTTTTAAAAATATTTGAGGAAAATGACAGCATGAAGCTAAAAAATGTAACGGCACCACCCTATTGGGAGGCGAGTTCATAACGCGTGACCATAGAGTAAGATAGGATTAACGATTGTCCATGTTAAACTTGCGAGTAGTGACCGTGTGGACGGCACCCGTGTTAACTAATCCGACCTTACTCTGAACCAATTTAATCCTGAGATTTCTCAGGAGTAACGCGCTTAACACGAGCTGCAGTTCGGATTAGCACGCCCGTGTGGATGCACTTAACACGGTCTCTGGTGTAAATGCGACCTTTCGATGTATAAGGCATAGTAAAATAAATAACATGTTTCCCGTCCGGACATTTTTTTTAAAAAAAGGAGGAGGGAGATACTTGCCAGAGAAACAAAAAAAATCTAAATTCAGTACATTTTGTTTATTATTTGTGCAATGATATACGGTAACACTGTAAAGATTTGTAACTAAATGTTTGCATATATATTTTTGTCTCTTCAATTTAGGTCAAATAAAATTATATTGTTGTTTGTAGCCTATGCATGCCTGTGATCTGGTAAAGAAAGATGTTTCATTTATGAATGATCGATAAAATGACAAATAGGTTTTGAATGCTATTAACATAACATGCATAACAACAGTTATAATTTGTGTAACTCAATTTCAAAAATAAACAAAAAAATGAAATAACTTAATATACAAACATTTACAAATCAGTGTTTTATTATGTTACAGTCAACACTTCTCTTCCCCTATTTAATTATTATTTACTGAATATAGGTATTTTTCAAATGTTAAAAATAATTCAAATCTGTATGTGTCTTGAATTAATGAAAGGATTTCTAAATTATTTCAACAAACCAAGATAATATTATACTTGGCATGATATAGGTCACTCGAGGAGTCAGGTAGGGGTCAATCGATGCTGTGTAGTTGACCAATTAAATAAAGCTCTGAAAATTTAAAATTTAAAATTTAAAATTATTATTAGTAATTTTTTTTTGCGGGGACGGGAAACATGGAACTTTTTTTACTAGGCCTTACATCTTGTAAACCACCATCCGAAAAGAGCGAAAAATTAGTTACAAAAAGAGAAATTTTGATCTTGAATTCATGTTTACAAGCGAGATGAATAAATCAAGCTGAAATAATCGAATAAAGGACCCGACAATTTGAAAATAACGGAATAAATAGTATGTAAGCTGGACACCAATGCTTAGCACCAGGCTGCCGAAAATGGGATTTGAAATAATCACAAACTCGCGCGGTTGTCATCGGTCAAAGGGTGTACTTCCGCTATTTACTCGTGAGCCCCCTGCGATGGTCATGTTAACTTTGTCGGAAAACTTAGGAGTAACGTTGTATTTAGTACCGTACTGTGGACAACTGTCCGGAGTAGAGGGATTATCTGTGGAATTTTAATTGCTGTAGGGTCTAAATTTACGCCGATCATTTATGCCCGTCTGAACATGCCTATTGTTACGTAAATCGCGTTGATGAATTCATGCAATAATTTTTTAAGAGACAATTTGTTGCCGCAACAAACTACTACTAGTACCAGTATTGAATACAGGGCTTTTCAAATCTGCGAGTCATACAGGTGCAAGCGAGACAGACATAGCACACGTTTTCTACAAAATTTCAATAGAGACGATCATCCCCACTTTATACCGTCTCTAAGGCTGGGTTCACATAGGAGTATACTATTCGGGTATACGGTGCACGTTTTGCAGGGCACGCGTATAGCTTGAATCGAAACAATGTAATTTCATACTACCAGGTCACATAAGAGGGCACTATTCGAAAAGGCCGTATACCTGCGTATAGTGTAGTATAGTATAGTATACCGGGAATCGTGCGTGTTCGATTTTCGTGCACCGTATACCGGCCCGTTTGGAGGAAGCAGCTGCAATTCGTGTGTACAGGCGTTCTGAATTTCCCCAATCACGATTTATAAACAATGTATTGCGTAGAATAGGGTAAGTTAGAAAAATAGGACTCCTTTGTACTCATTTTATTGCAATTTAATAGACCGAGTAGGGCTCGCGTGCTATCCTATGTGACTCGCCGTGCCCGTATAGCGTATACCGAATACCGTATACCGTATACCGTATACCGTATATCGTATACCGTATACTTCTATGTGAACCCAGCCTAATGCAGCCTGGTCATTGTTCAGGGTTCAGTTTAATAAATTTGCATTTATTACATCCCTTGCCATAAAAGACTGCCTAGTAGGCAGTCGTTAGGCAGTTGAAGACAACCAATAAGCAGTCGAAGACTAATAAAGCAGTCGACAAGGTAGTGGCTTCAAAATTAAGCAGTCGAAGACATTTTTATGAGCAGTCGACAATTGCCAGAATTGAAGACAAACAAAATGAAGACATATATTAGGCAGTCAAAGGCCTAAAGAAGACATCATTTGAAATTAGGCAGTCAATAAAATTGAAGACGAAACACTTAGAAAAAAATCAGGACAGAAAATGAAGACTTTTAAATACTTAGATATGTTTCAATGAAGACTCATAAAAACATCTAACGTTCTCGGGATATTCACTCTGAGAAAAAATCTGTCCTCTATTTAGAACCCTCAATGTTTCATGAATGGAACCAAAAATGGTTCTTCAGACACCTTGCAGAACCGTTTTTGTTTTTGTTTTAATTTTTGAAGAACTTTTTTGATGGTTCTGTGAGGAACCCCTCTCTTGAACCTTCGAAAAAGTTCTTGAAAATGAGAGAACCATTTGGAGAAACAGTAAAGGTTCTAAAGAGACCAATAACGGTTATGTAAGGTGTCTGAAGACCCAATTTTGGCTCTAATCAAGGATTCTAAATATATAGAAGGGGGAAAGTGTCCTTTAATTTCTTAGAGTGTAGCTTTATTGTTACTTACTGTTACTTACCGTAAATTGTCTTCAATGTTATTCGCACTAATATAGTTTATCAGCTCATTACTGATTGCTGCATCCTCTGTATCGTTACCATGGTAACGATACAAAGCGAATGCTGCAAAATAGCCTATCAATATGCCAATGATTAATACAACGAAACCACAGGCAGTGAAAGCTATGTAGGAACATCTGAAAAACAAAAGCGTGACAAGAGTGAGACAGTGAATTATATAAAGGGTCAACAAAAGTAAGTTCCCCCCTAAAATGAGATCGCGTTTGTTTGCATAACTCCACACACAAATGTACTTTAAAACAAAAATGAAACGTTTATCAAAAGAAAAACGCTTTGCTACCCATTGCAAGTTTTCCTTTTTCAATAAGCATGTTTACTCCTTCCAAAACATTCACATTTCGCACAAATGATGTTTTAAGAAAAAGTGGCACTTTTCAAAATCTTATGCAAGAAAGTTAAAAAAAATTCTCCAGTGCTGTTTAAAATTAATTTGAATTGTCTTTATTTTCAATTAAAAGAAAGTCTTTTCTTTCTTTAGCTGGTCTTTTTTTGAAATTAAAAATAAAATGATTTTATTTAATTCATGACTAGCCAATTCACGTCAATAACATCCGTGTATCGCTGAAAAGTGCGATTTGTCGGAAAACATGGGAAAAGTAAACATGGTATTGAAAAGGGGGAACTTTGTGTTGGTAGCCAAGTGTTTATCCGTTTCATAAATGTTTTAATCTTTCAAAACGTCTAATTGTGCGTGGATTTATGCACAACAACTCGTATAGAATCTTGAAAAGTGCCACTTTTCTTTTAAACAACATTTTTGTGAAATGTGGCTATTTTGGGAAAAGTAATAAAGATATATTGAAATGGAGAAACTTTCTATGGGTAGCCAAGTGTTTTTGCTTTTAATAAGTGTTTCAATCTCTCAAAACGTCTAATTATGGTTAGAAATTAATGCAAACAAACGTGATCAAATTTAAGGGGGGGGGGGGGGAGCTTACTTCTTTTTACCCCTTTATATCTAGATATGCTGCATAAATCAGTTGAAAAATGGTCCTATAGTGGAAATCGATCCATGGAACTCTGCATTGTAAGGCACATGCATTGTAAGGCACATAACCAGGGGTGGGCCACTGAGCTTGCCGGTCGGGTCCACTTTTAAATTGAACTTAGTCAGCATAGAAATGGTGGCGCTGTTCTACCGATAAGGCGTAATTGTAGCAGACGACGCGACCCTGGCCACGCGTCTCTCAAACGACCCAATATGGCAACGGGAGTGCACCATTTTGAATTATTTTTAACAGTCATCACCCGGTTAACGATAAAAATTCTTCTAATTATGATGAATTTGTCAAAATGATAAGTTTAATATTCGCGATTACGTGTTATTCACTACGAATTCAAAATGTAGGTTTCGCGTGGCCACCGTCGTCTGTGTAAATCTATAGCGCCCCCAAACCTATGCTGACTAACAATTCCGTTAAACCTGGTTAAACATTGTTAAACGCGTTAAACGCCGGTCACGGACGCATTCCGGACGATTACCATAATTTATTCAAATATGCAAAAGGGTCCGTTTTCGCTACGTACGTTAGTATAGGACTTTCCTATCCCAAAATTAATAGTATCCCTGACATAACTCATCCACTAGGTAGTCTCTTGCGACAACAGCATGGCCCTTGTAGTGGTTGCATACCCCAAAATCTAATTTGTTAACTCTACAAAATTTGAAACTTTTTAAAGTTTATAAACGTTCGGGCTCAGTCACTTCCCCCGGTGTAGTATATTAGAGTGAATGTATAGAGTGAAAAATAAAGTATCCTGCATGCTAGCAGGACAGATTATTTTCACTCTTTAAACAGGGCTTTAAACCATGATTTTGAAGTAATTAGGAAGCGTATCGCTCTGTAACTCAGATAATGATTTATGATCAGAAATGTAAACTTGCAAGAAAATCTACTTTCTCAAAAAAATCGTGAATAGAGGGCGCCCCCTGGAAAAGATCACATAATAATGCCTTTAATCAAACGACTTGGCACACTCAAGTAGGAACAGAACTAAATATACCGCCCATTGGATTACGTGTAAAATAGAGCTAAAAGAGTCGGGATTTTGGGTCCTTAGTAACTCTTTTTGGAATGTCTCGAATGCTTTATTCGCCATGAAATCGCCAAGAACAAATACCCCTTCCAATTAGATTTTACGATATTATCATTTAAACAGCGCCACCCCTATTTTCAGCCCGGACGCTCGGTACAATCGGAAATCATTATTTTGCAATATCCTGAGCAAAGTACAAGGGATTATCTTTCATTTGAAGTATACATTGCTACCCTCACGCCAAACTTATTCCCAAAGGACCCAAATTTATCACAACCTCGGTTTTTGTTTTTGCCGGAACTTAATACTCACCATTACACAAAACGAGGAGTGATTTAGTGCTGTGCGCCCTCAAGTATCCATGTACTATAATTTAGTTGGTATCAATATTGTACCATGAAAATACTAACAATGCGTATCAAGGAATGCCTTGCGCACGAATAAAGGATAATAAATATATAAATTGTGCTCACCTTGAACGTTTGGGTGATATGACACCACCAGTCAACGGACTCGTTTCATCGTACTGTTCGACACTTGCCATACTAGTTCTATAGGCAGTGATAGGCAGGCAAGCACTGGTGCCTAAGAATTCCGCTAGCAACCCCAATAATTTTCAAATAAATATCTTAGTCTTGCTCCCACTGGTTCGCTGCGTTATCGATGTGTAGTGAAAATGTGTAATTTCACGTCCGTTTGCACTAACTATATTATGATTATGTTGCGATGCACACCGAAGCTTGGTAGGCTATAAGGTCATATACAAATAACCAAGGCCAATAACCAAGGCCAGGACGGTTTAGTTATTGTTCACAGAATAGGTAGATTTTGATCGCGGGGTATTGATTGTATGCAAATTGAAATTAGGTCAGATTTTTACAATTGTTTTATTATTTCTATAGTTTGACATGATCTATGATATTATCATGCTTTAATAATGTAACGTAAACTATTAATTGGATTGTATACTGAAAGAGGGCAGTATTTGAGTACGTACTACAGTGTATATATAGTATCAGACGACGCTGGACACGATTTGCATACATTGCCAATTCGTAATCGCGAATACCCATCGAAAAATGTATAATGTTCAAGAGTGCCACTATTAGGTTTTAATTGGGATACACCTTCTGAAATGCTATCATTTAAGCGATATAAATACATGATCATTTTAGTAATCTATCATGGTCTTTGTCGGTGACCATCCCATACTAAAGTGTGTTCAGGTTATTTAGAAAATTGTAATACGCGTGTGGATAACACTGGATTCAAAATAGCGCGTTACTCAGTGGCGGATCCAGGATTAAAATTTACGGGGGCTGAAACCCACAAAATCGTAAAAGGTCCCCATTTTTTTTGCCGTCAGCTCGTGAAATTCTGCTAAGTGGGGGGGGGGGGGGGGGGGGGGGGTGGGGGGGGGGGGGGGGGGGGGTAACGATGTGGTTGTCCCAAAACCGGCAAAAAAATCGCAAAACCGCCCCCTCCGCCCCACCCCTGTATCCGCCACTGTATACTACTCAAAGGATGAACTCGTGATACAAATTAAACTGAATGATGATAATTGATGGGCCATCAAATAAAGTGCTCAACAAATGAAAGTCATACCTTTTGTTTATATTATATGTTCCATAGAGTAAATTTCCGATTATTGTTTGACCAAGTAGGCTAGTTAGACATTTGGATGGATCTTTTAGGCACAATCTGGTACCAAACTGAGGTTGGGGTTGATTGTCTTGATCACACTTTCCATGCGGTGCAACCAGGGTTGGATTACCTCGCCAGGACGGCCCCAAAACGGGTCCGGCAACAGGTCCCGGAGAGAAATCATTGCCTGTTATTATTTGATCTATTTTACTTCACCCGCCGGTGACTGACACGACATGGTGCTTAAAAGTAGGAATTATTAAAACGGTGTTTCCACCATATGTGACTGAATACAGTTAAAAGTGATGTTTGAGGACTATCTTGGGAACATTCATTATCAATATCCTCGCAATATATGTTACCTGAACCTTATCGTTAATAACCCGACGACAATTTCTGGAATAGGATACTTTACAATGAGTTATACACCCGGTAATTGCATAATCTATTCTAGCCCAATTAGACGATGCCCAATAATTCATTGGTAATTAGAGTGATATAATAATTGTAGAAGCCAAGTCAATTGTTAGCACTTGTAGTCAACTTGATAACCTTGGAAGAAAAAACTTGTAGTCAACTTAGAGAAGAACAGTCTATTTTTTCAATATTTATTTTCCATCATATCAACAAGGACAAAATACAATAACAATTTAACAAGTAATATGATGGAGGAAGAACAACTAAAAGCAAAAGCCTGACCGTTGTTGCACCCCCCTTAAACAAAGCTTACACTCTACAAATACAGAAGAATAGACAAAATACAATTAGAGTAATAAGTTGAACATAACAGAAAAACAAACAAAAATAGACAAACGAAAGGGTGAACAAGCAATGGATAGGATATACATGATATCCCACGTGGAAGCAGCAACATGATATTTTGTTTTGTTTTTTAATTTGTTTTGATTCAAGTTTATTAACATAATATTGGTTTTTGGCTTGTTTTAAAGTTTGTGTTCTTGATTGTGTATATATAGTATTGTCTCAGTATTGTACAAATACCAATTTCAGTACTAATCATGACGGAAGGTTTATAAACTAAACTAATGATGAAAGAATAGATATGAAATATTTCAAAAACAGTATACCGTAAACAATATTTATTACTGAATTTTTTGTTTGTCTATTAGTTAATTAATCTATGGTATAACAAATACGATATGTGTATTAACTTATCAATAATAATAGTAATAATAATAGTAATAATAATATACACTATGAGAAAACTAGTAGTCTCGCAAAAAAAAATGCTTGTATAAGCATTCCATGGACAGCTACAAACATGAGCGCTTTCAGTAAAACAGGCATAACTTCTCTTAGGAATAATCAATTTGCTTCATTGATTTCTCTAATAAGCAGCAGAGTATGTCTGGTAAATAAATGCTTTACTGAACTTTTAAGTGTCATTTATTTGTTTGAAAAACATCACCAATCTCGGTCAATAGGGAAGTACGCAGCTAAAATGCATACTTTACAGGGTGTCTCAAAAAAAACCCGTGCACGTGTTTACCCAACTTATTGACCATGAACTTCTAGAATTTGGTGTGACAATTGTATACATCTTGATAGACTATACGCTTAGCTTTCATATGCCGTTTATTTCATCAAATTTGGTTTTGTCAACCCTGAGATATGATCAATTAACTAAAGCTACCTAAAATCGACTTTGTGCCACTTTTACAGAAGAATGCTTAAGACATAAGCATTAGAACCCTCGTCCTCCTAAGGGAGGGTGGTCGCCGATTGCGCTAAAACGCAAAGAACAGTGACCTAGGCCGTAGAGGTGAACGCTTTTACATCCCCTGCGCTCATTTTGACGAAAACAAATTGAGGGTGCCACCTTACCCGGGGTAGGGTAAACCGTTAAAGTCCGATAGTAGGGGGGAGTTGCCACCTTAGAATTTTTTTAATCGCCATTTTGAAAAATATTTGAATTGTATGGTCCTGAATATTATAGCATAGGCCTATGTTAGAAACACCATTTCCCTCATTTATAAGCAAAAAACCGGGTGAAATTCCGATATTTGGAACTTTTTTAGAGATTATTTCTATTTTGGCCTATATTTCACTGTCCAGCGAATACGGCGGGATTCTGAGGTCGGCCATGTTTGGTGTCGTCATGCGTGGGATGTTTGTACTTGTTTTGGTATGAATGGATATAGGGAACCTCTAGCTATACCATGGTTCCCAAATAAGCATACTCTGCATTTAATAATATTTATTTCTTAATAACATTTCGGATTGGATTTTTAGGGGGTGGTAACAACTCGCCCCACACCATCTCCTCTCCGGAGTAACCCTTTCTATTCATTGCAAACTGTAAAGTGGCACAAAGTCGATTTTAGGTAGCTTTAGTTAATTGGTCATATCCCAAGATTGACATAACTAAATCAGATGAAGTAAACGGCATATGAAAGCTAAGCGTTTAGTCTATCAATATGTATACAATTGTTACACTAAATTCAAGAAGTTCATGGTTTTTTTTGAGACACCCTGTACATTTGTTTGGTCAAGTATTCCGTGGACAGCTTGCAAAATGAGTACCTTTATTAAAATAGACATAACTCCTCTTAGCAATGCTCAATTTGTGTCATTCCTTTTTCCTAATAAGCAGGAGAGAATGCTTGTTAAATATATGCTTTACTGAACTCTCGAGTGTCATTTGTTTGTTTTTTAAAACATCACCAATCCAGGTAAACTTCTTTTTGACTCACCCTGTATAGTGCCTTAGGATTGAATAGGACGTAGTGTGACATGATCAATAGCGCATGCGCTTACCCCTTCGTATTCGTACACCTTACACAAGCAACAAAAATATTCGCCATGATTATATAGCACCATTTAATGAAAATCCGTTGCGTTTCCAAATTCACATTTTCAACAAACTACGCGTGGAGTTTTCATGTTTTCTTTACATTGGAAACTGTGCAATGAGCTCGCTGATTCCTTGTTAACCCGCACCATGTCTTCAATCGATTTTAAGGGGGATGTGCACCTTTGTAAATGTATACTTTCATATATATAGATTAAATGAATAATGAAGAAGTTACGGCAGTTTTACGGAGGCTGTACCTGAAGGTGCACAGCCCCCTTAACATTTCACAGGATGATAAAATGACAAAATGAACATGACCATTGGGGTTTTAAATTAAATTTCCCTTCATTTGATACCAAACACGACATATTTTGAACTGTGGGTCAATGACCCGCGAGTTTCAATGACCCCCCCTGAACCACCCTATCTGTCCTTTTTTGGTGAATATTGACACCCATACCTACACATTATCAGTTGAAATCGGCTTCTTTCTAAAAAAAATCCCAGATTGGCTATTAATATGTTCCGGATGTTACGAATAATAATTTTGGTATGCTAAGGGGTTGTTCAAGATGGCGTCCAAAATGGCCAAAGCTGGTCAAACTTTATAAAATGACATATATCAATCAACATGTATGGTGAAAGTATAGTTTTAATAGTTGGAATGTGTGTATTAGACCACTTAGACACTCATATCCAGTACATTTGCTTTGTCAACATACCTTAATCCAAGATGGCTGCCAAAATGGCCGGCAGAAATGGTAAAATTCCATAAATTGGCATAATTATATGACCCAACATGTAGGCTTATGATCAGAGTATAGTTTTAACAATTGGATGTATGTGTTAGACCACTAGAAACTCATATCTAGTATTTTTGCTTTGTTAACATACTTTAAGACCAAAATGGCCGCCAAAATGATGGCCAAAAATGGTCAAATGTCCAAAAAATGGCATAATATTGACCAAAATGTATCATGAAAATATAGTTTTAACGATGGGATGTACAGGGTGAGTCAAAAAAAAGTGTACCCTAATTGAAAAAAAATCAAAAAAAAAAATATTTTGACCACAAAATCAAGGCAAACAAAACTTTAAATGATTGCGCCATTTCTTTGCTACCATCTGGAGAAAAAAAATCACGCTATTTGATGATACCGTTAAGTAAATATGACTATTTCTGTACAGGAGCTGTTTTTTCACATAAAACACGGTTTTTAATTTCAAGCTTAACGAGCTTAATAATGTTGACTAGGATTATGATGTAAAGCATTACACATCTTGTTTATTAAAAGAATTAAGTAGACAATACACTTGTTCAAAATTGTCTCCTAATAGATTAAAACAATAGACAGCTTTTAGGCCTATTTATGACACAATTACCACACTTTAATCATTTCATAACAAAGGAATTGATCCTTTCGCTGCCGGTATTGTAATTTTTTATTGGTCGTATCTTATGAAATATAATGGTCAAGATATGGAAAGCGTGTTCGGACGTTAAATTGGTCACTTTGATTCAAAACAGCGTAAAATAAGTTTCCCTCAACCAATTTAAACCAGATAAAATTCATATTAAAGCTAATTGATTTGTCTTTATACCGTAGTATATTGTTTTGAAAACAAACGAATACTTTTTCTAAAAACAATCGCTGAAGTTGAGTACACTTTTTTTTGACTCACCCTGTATGTATTAGACCACTAGTAACTCATATCCAGCAGTATCTTTGCTTTGTTAACATACTTAAAAATCCAAAATGGCTGCCAAAAACCTAGACGTCAAATATACTAAGCTGTCAAAGAGGAAGGGTGAATACGTGTGTCCAAGTATGAATACGTTCGTCCAAGTAACAGACGGGGAAAATGTTTGCCCCTGGATCTAGACACAAATATACTTAGCGTGAAAGTTCATCTGTGTTGGTAGACAATAATTTGAAAATTAAGCTTATGATCTCAACACAATGGTTTGACATACCTCGAATTTTCGACCGATCACATCGATCTTCATCTGGAGACTGGCAACCCAGATTTGGGGTCAGTGACCTTTCGGACACGCGATCCCCAAATCGGGTCAAACACTCTTGGAAGCTTGTATTGGCCCCCGTCCTTGTTGAGTGACGGCTGGTTTACTCGGGATGTATGGCCTCCTTAACACCCCTCTCAAAGTATTTTGGTTCACGGTCCAATATTTTGACTTGTTCCAAGTCTACGTGATGGCCCGGTGACTCGATGTGGATGTGTTGGGAGACCTCCGACGAGGTCGAGCTTGGGCGGCGGTGCTCAAGAAATCTAGTTTTTAGAGATCTTTCAGTCTCACCAATGTACGCTTCTTCGCATTGGCCCCTCCGGGTTTTCCCCTGGCAAGGGATATAATATACAAATATACTTGTAAATGTAAAAGGTCAATGTAAAAATGGCCGGGGAAAATGGAAGACACTGATTGAAGCATTCAGAGAATAAAAACATCTGAATAAAACTCATTGAAATTGAAAGGGTGTAGAGCAGAGTTATGTTTAGGGCAAAATATTAGCGGTTTCATGTTGATTTCGGAACAAAATTATTAAAAATAGTCCTGATACACTCAATCAAACTCAGCCAAGGTAATTATTGTACCTATATCGTCTCCAAAAACCTCACTCATTCAAGCTGTATTTTTTGAGATATATCACACACAAACTTTATTTTTAATCCTAGGATGCCGGTAACCGTCATCCAAAATTATTTGGCGTGTGTATTTTGTATCTTAGCTCTAAAAATATTTGGCTAGTAATATTATAAGATTTAGACTTTAGAGCATCATCATAAGGGTTTCCAAAAAATGTTTCACAATATCACATTGGTAAAGTAGATGAAGGATTTTCTATTTGTGAGTTGCAGAAACAGCATTGATTATGATATATTATTTTCAAATTAAGAGCATCTGGATCCGAAGGAGAGGACAACTCAACAACATCTACGACCAGCTGATCTCTTTACCGCCCTCTACTTCCGGCGGTAATCACTACAAAAAGTCAGTGAAGAGGTCAGATGTCAACTAGTCTGATGAAGTGCTCAGTGAGCATGAAACGTTACGCGTAAACTGTCTACTATTTATAGCTAGTATGTTAATTATTACCCTGAACTGAAACCAATGCAGTTTTGTATCTCTTGTGACTTGCATAGGTTGGCAGCATATATTATATGGGAACTGGATTTTAGTTTCACCATTGATTTGAAATGAAACAGATTTTTATTTTATTTTAAACCTGTAATTTGTAAATAAATATTAAAATTGACGAGCATAGCAGACATTTCATTATTAACAAACTATTTATTACCCATTTATTCTCTAAATACGAGGCCATTCAATAAGTTCTACCTCCATACCTCATAGCTTCGAATCTCAGCTATAAATTCACGGTAACTTGGTCATTTTGTAGCGTGGTTAATTTGAACTTTTCTAGGTGTGTAGGGTGACGGAAACGGACGAAAACCAGTAAAATATATCTTAAAAGTGGTGATCATTGTGACCGATTCTATAAGAGACAAGACCTATATCGGGCAAGTATAGTATAGCCATTTAAAATGTCAGATATGACATATATAAACAAAACGACTGATTTGTTGAAAAAAACCCAGGCCCTCTGTTTAGCCAGGACCAGATCAGGACAACAAATACGTTCAACGCTTGACTATCTGATTGACTCTTCTGAAGGTTGCACATCAAGAAAACATATAATAAAAGAGGCTATAAAAAGATCATAATGTACATATCACAGACCAAAATACAAATTTTGGGTTGTCACCATTGCTCTTAAAGACTCTGTGTGATCTGTCCAAGTCTTCATTGGTCAATTTGATGTCCAGTGTATTGGCAGCTAGTTGGATTATTTTGTCATTTGTGTCTTCACTGGATGATTCCTCAATGCCGAACACTCGGATGCTGTTCCGTCTTGTATATTGTTCAAGATCATTGAGTTTATTCGTTGTAGCTTACTTCAGCTCTTTAAGGTCATCCATTTGGTGTTGGATAGACTCCATGGTGTTGGTTAACTCATCCAAACGTTTATGCAGATCAAAAATGTCCGACTGGTTGATGTCTACTTGTTTAGTAATTTTTGCCAGACTCTTTTCAATCTGCCGTTGTAGAAGGTTTAAGAATTCATCATTGGCGAGTACGTAGGGGGGGGGGGGGGGGGGGGGGGGCTGGGGTACCGCGCCATTTTGCAATATTTTGCGAAATCGATCGTGGTTATCACGTGATACGTATCGTGGAAAAATAATGTACACTGTTTTAACGAAATGCACTGTGGGATTGTGTTACCAGCCTAAAATTATAGAGGTCGCAACCCGGTCGCAAACTTGCTTATATTGAGCCTAGCTATAACAAGCTAAAAGTGACATCTCTGAATGTATTACCAAAGTGTGAAATTGTTGGACACACTGGTAAAATGGTTTTACAACAAGTTTTGCTATCATATTATCAAACTGAACTCAAGTTAAATCACTCTATATATCGAGCAATAATATAATTGTTTACGCATTTTAATTGTTTAGACAAAGTTAAATAAATCAAGGATACATTTATGATATATAAATAAATAAAAGAAAACTATAAACGCATGGGCGGCATTTATAATTGATAAAAATTGACATAACAATGATGTTACATTAATATACCATTAAGTTTAAAAAATAGAAAATAATGGGAATATTCGAACCCGTGATTTCCGATTGCCAACGACATGGCCAACCTACGCACGCCACAGAGATTTACGACTGTAATTGTGATAGTTTTATTATTTAACCATGTCCATTTATTTATAACGAACGGATTTTTATTGTGCCATTTTTGCCAAATGTGTGTGTTGCTCTCGCACAAAATGTGTTTGTAATTTGATTATAATTCTTATTT